>JANUYF010000002.1:83864503-84464503 GCA_026167975.1 Phrynosoma blainvillii
GATCTGGTGGTAACTCCAGGATTACACGGATGAGATTCAATTATCAAGGCAACAAGGTAGTGTCTCTTGTGTCTCTTGCAGAGATAAAAGGGATTTTATGTTTCTACTAACTGAAGTTCTGACAGATATTTATGAACATAAGTATTTTAAAATAATCCCTTTCCCCTTTCTGTTTCATCTTCGCAGTTTCCTAGTTTTCCCATATTCACTCAGTATGTGGCTTGCTCTGAATCAGTTAACATTCTTTGACTAACAGGAGACTAAAACAAAATCTGTGCTACTGCATGTGCAGCATACACTTCCTTTTGCTTCTGTGATCACAGATATAAAAAGATACTGGATATAATACATGGGCTAAGAAAGATGATACCGTTTCTCAATATAGCAGATATGAACAAAGCCCTCTGCTAGATTAGAATTTAGTCTGAGTCGTGTCATTGGAACTAACATCTGTCACATGAAGGTATACAAATACTTTTACTTTAGAAGATACCACCTAGTCTTAGCTGCTTTGTACCGTAGCACAAAGCTAGGCATTTAAACGTCAACATTTATAATATTATATATATATATATATATATATATATATATACCGGTATGTGTGTATGTATGTGTGTGTGTGTGTGTGTGTGTGTATATATATATATATATATATATATATATATATATATATAATTTAAAAATTTTAAAAAATTTTTAAAAATTCAAGCAAAAGAGTATGTGTTGTAACAGTTCTCTATGAAATTCAAAACTGAAAATTCAGTTGATATTTCTGAAAGCTGGTAGTGTTTGAGATATTGCTTGGCTCTGTGGTGCCTACCATGCTGTTCAACATTTAATATAAAACTGCTCAGTTTTTGGATGCATTGTCATTAGCACACATGTCATTGGCTTTCTGCTATTCATCTCAAGCAGGTATGCTTTGCTGATATTTGTCCTTGGTAATCAAGTGGATGAAATAAATTTGGATAGGACAGAAGCCCTGTTGATGGGTAATTCCTTGGGCCTAACTAGGTCCGAGTGAAGCCTACTATTGATTGGGCTACACTGCACCTGAAGAAGAAAGTGCACAAATCAGGGGTACCCATGGAGCCATCACCAGGCCATGAAGGCCACCTGAAACTCCTGTGTGAGAGTGCCTTCTACCAACTTGGAATGGTAGCCAAATTGCAACTCTATTTGGAAGGCTATAATTTGGCATCAATGGACTATGTCCTGATAACATCTAGGTTAGTTTAATGAAGTACAACTCAATTTACAACCAGTGCAATACTATGCATTCAGCTACATTTGAAAATGTTTGGAAGTGCAGCTAATGCTCTGAGAAAAGCTGCAATGCATGCATGGTGTTTTCTGTGGTAGTTTTACCTAAGAATGTTTGCCTGGGATTTTCATTTTCATTTATCTGGTCCTAGGCAAAGATATGTGTATTTTCCCAGTTATTTGAATATCAGTTATGGTCTGATGGTTGTGATTTGTGGTGTTCTTTCTGCACTGAGTATGTTGAGGGAACATTTTTGTTGGACTTGCACAGTATGGATGACTACTTTGTTACTGTGTTGTTTTTGAATTATTTATTATTTCTATTATTGTGTATAGTATTATAATGTTTACTGTAGTGTTTATGGTTGTATTATAGTACAGGTTGAGTCTTCCATACTGGGTTTCCCAAAATCTGAAATATTCCAAAAACCGAGGGACTGAACAGACTGCCAGAAATAATCCATCTTGAGACCACTTTAACTGTCCTGGCTCAATGCTGAGGAATCATGGGAATTGTAGTTTTTTCTGAGACATTGGACCTTCTCAGTCAGAGAGCTCTGGTGCCACAATAAACTACAGTTCCTGTGATTCCCTAGCACTGAGCCAAGGCAGTTAAAGTGGTCACAAGATGGATTATTTTTGGCAGTCTGTTCAGGCCCCAAGTGTTTAATAGGTACTTGAAACAGTGACACCTTTGCTTTCTGATAGTTCAGTGTACACAAACTTTGTTTCATGAACAAAATTAAAACTATTATGTATAAAATTTCCTTCAGACTGTTTATAATGCATATACAAAACATAAATGAATTCTATGTTTAGACTTGGGTACAGTCTCCAAGATATCTCATTGTGTACATACATGCAAATATAGGTATTCCAAAATCCAAAAACACATGTATACACTCACAAAAACAACCCAGAATTCAAACCACTTCTGGTCCCCAAGCATTTTGGATAAGAGATATTCAACCTGTATTATGATATAATGATATATATCGATTTTGTCTCCTTTATGCTAAAAGCCAATTTTTCTTTTTCCTTTGTAAGATAATTTGAAATTGCTTTTTACAGGAGAAGTGACAAAACATTTAAATACGGAGTGTTCTGTTATGTTTATATTCTGCTTGTGGCCTTCCATTAGGCATTTTGCTGGCTACTATGCAAACAGAGTATTGGGCCAGTAAGGCCTTCAGTCAGATCCAGTATGGTTCCTCTTGTACTCTTAAATTCCCTTCATTTGGAAAGAGTTCATTTTACAAAGAGCCTCT
Organism: Phrynosoma blainvillii; assembly: GCA_026167975.1. NCBI lineage: Eukaryota > Metazoa > Chordata > Lepidosauria > Squamata > Phrynosomatidae > Phrynosoma > Phrynosoma blainvillii. The sequence goes on from JANUYF010000002.1 coordinate 83,867,035, forward strand.
GAGAGCCTTTGTGGCTGAAGAGTAGGGTATAAATCAGGGGTAGACAACCTTTCCCCTTTAAGGGCCGAGGGACTTCAGCTCCCAGAAGCCTCAGCCATGTTGGCCAATAGTCCCATGTTGGCCAATAGCTCCTGGGATTCTGGGAGCTGAAATCCCTCGGCCCTTAAAGGGGAAAGGTTGCCTACCCCTGGATAAATACTCTTAATAAAAGGAAAATACATAATGCTGTTCCTGTTACGGAAGTGAGAGAGGACTCTGTTGCTGTTGTCAATTCTATTTGTAGTTGGGCTATACTATATTTATTTATTTAGAATGTGTGTCTGTTTCTTCTGTAGCAGGCCTAGTAAACCAGTTACTCTCTGGATGATGTTAGACTACATCCTGGCCTGTTGCATTGTTTATCAACATCTGGAGAATGCAAAGTTGTACCGATTTATAGCAACTTTTAAGATACAGGAAAGAATTTAAAAGGCAAGCCTTTGGAAGGATGTACAAATTAAAGCTTAATTATGAATAAGACAGATAGTAAAATGACATTATTAATATGTTTTGGGAGCTTTGTTTATGCATTTACATTTTTATTTAAAATTCGTTATGTGTCTTAATTTTCAGTTTGGAATTGTTGATGGGGATGGATATATAAGTCTGTATCAAACAAACTGGAAAAGTTGCCTACATAATGGAACCACACCCAAGCCATATCTGGTAAGCCAGTTCTTTAAAAAAAAAAAAAAAGAATAAAATTTGCTTTGCTTTTCTTTTGCTTTGCTTTTCTTTTACCACCACCATGACACTCATGTGTATTTTAATTTTTATAAGCTGCTCATATTATCAGTTGAGTATGGTTTCTTTCAATGCCACACATATTTGTAGTTTCGTAAAGCTCTGCTGGTGTTATGAAATACTTGGGGAAAATAGAAAAATAAGATAGAAGTCTTGCATTTATGCAAGCAGGAAAATAAGGAACCCCAAATAAGTTGCAGTTGAGGGGGCATTAGGGTTATGCTTTTGCATATGATTAAAACCCATGTCAAATGGCAAATTACATCTAAAACTGAAGGTGCTTTCAGAGGTGCTTTTGTATTGCCATTCAATGAATAGCAATTTTCATTGCATGGTTTTCATTGCTATTCAGTGAAAAGAGATAAACAGTAGTTGAACTAATTCTTTTGAGTCCTGGCTACTCTTGGAACTGAAATTTGTATAAAATACCTTCTATGTTTTAACTGATAAAACAGGATCTCTAATGCAAAAGACAATTTAAAATAAAATCCTATATTAATCTTTTCTTCTACCTTTTCTTACTCATTGTCTGTTTCAATTTCAGACATGGCAGTGCCATAACAAAACAGCCAGTGATTTTGTTTTCATCAGTTCTTCATCTTTGATAGCCACAGCTGGGCAGTCTACTGACAACAGGTACTAAAATTTGTACTAAGTGCATAATGGAAAACCTGGAATAAATGAAAAGTTAGTGGTTGCTTTGGGCTGCATGCATCAGTGCATTTGTGCAAACAGTAAATGCATATCTACCCTCTGCCCACCATGTGATAAGGCAAGATGTGTTTGGTTGGTTGACATCTACATTTTGGTATTTTGATGTTTTCCCAAAAGCTGCTTCTGAATAAACTTTAGTTAACACTACATTGTTAATTATGTAAAGGCAAGGCAATTTTACCCTTACAGAAATAATAATAATAATAATAAGAATAATAATAAGAATAATAATTTTATTATAAGATTTATTTCTAGTCTGCCTATTTCCAAAGGGAATTAAGGCGGGTTACAAGCATAAAAATAAAAGAATACAATAAGAAAACAATAATATAGAAGTTGCATAAAAATCAAATACATGAAGGGCTATTCTGGGAAGGCCTGTCGGAAGAGATCCTTCTTAAGTGCCTTTTTAAAGGCTGTTAAGGTGGTGATGTGACGGATCTCCTCCAGCAGGTCATTCCATAACCTAGGGGCGGCAGTTGAGAAAGCCCTCTGTGTTACTGCAGCCAATCTAGATTTTTTAGGCTGCAGAAGATTTTTCCCAGAGGAACTTAGTGTGCAGGGTGGATTGTGTGGAAGAAGGCGCTCCCACAGGTAGTCAGGACCTAAGCCATGTAGGGCTTTAAAGGTTATGACCAAACACCTTGTACTGCACCCAGAATCTAATTGGCAGCCAATGTAGAGATTTTAAAATAGATGTTATGTGGTCAGTTCTAGATGTCTCTGCAACCAGTCTGGCTGCCATATTCTGTACCACTTGAAATTTCCGAACTTGGCACAAGGTTAGCCCCATGTAGAGCGCATTGCAGAAATCAAGTCGAGAGGTTACCAGCGCGTGTACCACTGTTTCTAGGTCGCCCGGCTCCAGGAAGGGTCACAGCTGGCGAATCAGCTGAAGCTGATGACAGGTGCTCCTGACCGTTGCATCCACTTGAGCGGTCAGGTGAAGCAGTGAATCTAGGAACACCCCCAGACTGCGGACAGAGTCCTTCAGGGGAAGTGTGAACCCATCCAGAACTGGCAGACATATCTCCATTCCTGGGGTGGGGGTCCTATAGCAAGTACCTCTGTCTTGTCTGGATTCAGTTTGAGTTTGTTTTCCCTCATCCAGTCCATTACTGCCCCAAGACAGTCATTCAGAGGAGAGATGCCATCCTTAGTCACTGTATCAGTCCGAGACATAGAGAAATATATTTGGGTGTCATCAGCCTATTGATAACACCCTGCCCCATGTTTCCGGATGATCTCGCCCAGCGGCTTCATGTAAATGTTAAACAGCATGGGAGACAGGATGGTGCCCTGGGGGACAGCAGATTTTAGCTCTCTTTTAGAAGAACAGCTGTCTTCCAGCATCACCATCTGGAATCTGCCTGAGAGGTAGGAACGGAACCACTGCAAAGCAGAGCCTACGATTCCCAACTCTCCCAAGCATTCCAGAAGGATACCATGGTCGATGGTATCACAGGCCACTGAGAGGTTCAAGAGCACCAACAGGGTCACACTTCCCCTGTCAGTGCCCAGATGGAGATCATCAACTAAGGCAATCATGGCAGTCTCAACTCCATATCCTGTCCTAAACCCGGTTTGAAATGGATCTAGAAAATCAGTTCCATCCAAGACTGCTTGGAGTTGAATGGCAACTGCTCTCTCGATAACCTTGCTTAAGAATGGTAAAAGTGATATCGGCCTGTACTTGTTTTTGTCCAGGGAAGGCTTTTTTAAAACTGGTTTAACCACTGCCTCTTTTAGGCACGGTGGAAGTCGGCCTTCCCTAAAGGATGCATTGATTATAAGTCTCAACAACACCTTGATGGAATCTCCCCTGTAGACAGCCAAGATGGGCAAGGATTGAGAGAGCAGGTTGTCCTTTTCACACAACCAAGGAGCTTGTCCACATCCTCGGTACTTACCAACTCAAATTGATCCAGTATAACAAATTTGGCAGAGGCGATGGATACCTCTCCTATAGCTTCTGTAGTAATGCTGGTGTCTAAGTCAGCTCTTATCCAAGAGATTTTATCTGTAAAGTGATTGTTAAAAGCACCACAGCAGGCTGCAGTTGGTTCTAATAGAGAGTTCTGGGTGGGGGGTATTTGTGTTAAATCCCTCACCACCCTGAACAGCTTTGCTAGACGAGACTTTGTAGATGCAATAGAAGCAGAATAGAAAGACTTCTTAGCTGCCTCTATTGCCACTCAGTAGGATTTAAGAAAAGTCCTATGACGTGTCTTGTCAGATGAGAGTCGAGTTTTCTGCCAGCGGCACTCTAGTCGTTGTCCAGTCCACTTCATTTGCCTGCGATCTTCCATATACCAGGGATTATTACAATTTGAAGCGGACTGGAAATAATGCTTGGGAGTGATTGTGTCAATAGCTCTTGTAAGATCGTTGTTCCAAATGTCCACCAGAGCTTCAATAGAGTTGCCAGCACTGCCAACCATTAAACCCTCTAGGGTTTCTTGGAACCTGATAGGTTCCATCAGCCTGCAAGGGTGGACTATTCTAATAGATCCTCCACCCCCAATGGTGGGGGGGGGAGTAGTGGTCTTCAGTCCAACCATGACCAGGAGATCATCAGTCCATGACAATGCAGAGATATTGACTATCTCAGCCCACAGATATACCTGTTCCGTGCAAAAGACCACATTGAGGGTATGACCTGCACAATGTGTGGGCTCAGAGACTATCTGGAAAAGGCCCATGTTTGTTGTGGAGACCATGAACTCTCGAGCTGCACCAGTTAAGTTTGTTAAACCGGCCTCGAGAGGCATGTTGAAGTCACCCAGGATTAACAGCCTGGGTGACTCCAACAGCAGCTCTGAGACCAGTTGTGTCAGCTCGGCTAGGGAGTTTATTAGGCAGTGGGGTGGATAGTATACCAACAGAATCCCTAGACTCTCCCTAGTCTTCTGGCTAAGGTAAATACACTCAACATGGTCCATTTCACAGATAGGTATCCTGGCCAAAGTGAGATTACTCTTGTGGACCATAGCCACTCCTCCCCTCACCCACGTTCCCTAACCTGCTCATTAATGGAGTACTCAGCCGATAGGGCAGGGGTAGGCAACCTTTCCCCTTTAAGGGCCGAGGGACTTCAGCTCCCAGAATCCCAGGAGCTATTGGCCAACATGGGACTATTGGCCAACATGGCTGAGGCTTCTGGGAGCTGAAGTCCCTCGGCCCTTAAAGGGGAAAGGTTGCCTACCCCTGCGATAGGGCCTGGGCCCAAGTTATAAAGCTATCTGCTCCTAGCCAGGTCTCCGTAATGCATGCCAGGTCAGATTCTTGGTCCACCAACTGATCGTGAATAATATGGGACTTATTCTTTACTGACCTGGCATTACACAAGAGCAAGATTAGGTTCAGTGGCTGGTTAAGCATGCTCTCTAGTTCCTTTGGGATAACAGGATGAGTGGAAGATGGGGTGGATATCAAACATCGATTTTGCCTTCCTCTGTTATGACATTTCACCCTGGTAATGCTGTATGTTCCGTTACCCTGCACTACTTGTACTGCCGCACCCTTCTCGAAATCTATCATCCCCTCCGACCGTCGGCTAGAGAACAACTTCCCCCATCATTCCCCTCTCCCTCCATCTTGTTGCCTTGTTCTGTCTAGGGCATATGCAGATAAAAGTTCTGCTATCCCTCATTGGAGCTGTTGTAGCTCATCTAAGAGAGTATGAGAGAAGTAAAGCAGGACCATAGCCCACCTCATTTTGGTACATAATCTCTCAACTCTAGGCATCATATGTGTAGTTCATTATGGTAACTGTAGCTCATGTTACAAAGGCAGAGAAGGGGATTCAGTGCATTCAGTATTGATTGTTATATTTTCTGTGGATTGGCAATGTGCAGTAGCACATCTGGTTTTTGTGGATTTATTAACTATTGGTAAGTGGTATGTTGTGGATAAGCATGGCATAGAGAGTGGAAGATTAATGGGTGCTGGTCGGCTGAAGACAGAAATATCCATGAGAAACTTATTTCAAAAAGATGAAAACTGAGCTTGCAAACTGCACTGAGAAGGATGGGGTCATTAGTTAGTTTCACATGGTTTGGAGGACTGAAGTCATCCCTCTAGGCTTAGGATCTGTGTTCCACAGAGCTGTTCTTATTAAACATGCAAAAATCACTTTAATTATATCAATCTAATAATAATTAAACTGGTAAATCCATAGTTTGGATGAAAACTAATTATTATAGCATGTTAGTAAAAACAAAGTTTGTTATTTTCATCTTTTTTTTAATAGAAATATCTGTCTGTGGGATACTCTGGTTGCACCAACAAGTAGCTTAGTTCATGGTAAGTATAAATGTATATATAAATTTATATATTAATTTATTCAAAAATATAAAACTATAGAATTTAGGCATAGATACATTTAATTTTCCAAATAGTGATGTTTTGCATATGGTTTATCAATCTTATGTAAAATAGACTGTAGTATAATTATATTTGATTTACTTTTTCTAGCAGATCAGAATGGTTTATTCAACATGCAGACAAGACAATTAGCAAAACTGGCAAATACATTGTTAAAACCTGTCCAAGAGATTATAAGGCAAGGTCTTTGGGAGGCATTTTCATGAAACTGAATAAAATACACTGATTTAATCTTAGTTTTGCACTAATGGATCTCACCCCACCTTATCCTTTTCCTCTACAGCCTTCTTCCCAAAACTCTGCTCTGGGGGATTTCCCAGACCTTCAGAGTAGGAGTTAAAAGCATGTGAGGGGCTGCAGTGTGGAGGGATGCTTTACCTTACCCTCATCTCCACTAGTGAAAGCCATTCTATAATAAAAATACAGTTGGATTCAGGCATTTCAATACATTTTCCTGTTTTTGCTGATTTAGGAAGTGATTGCCCATATGGAGGGGTTGTAACTCAAATACAAAAACCATCTGCACAGTTAGAAACCCATTGCATCCTGTAAATTATTTTCATAAACACTTTATTTTGCGCAATGCAGAGAATGTCTTTTACAGTCTCCTATTTGAAATATGTTGATTAACACAAGAAGTGCAAAGGGGTATGAAATGTGGTAGTGATTCATAATAGATGTGGGAAAAGAGAGAGTGAAGAGAGTTTCTTTTGGAAGTTTGCTTCATAACTAACAAATCATTCAGTTGTGTGTATTTCTGACAACTTTGTTTCACTGATCTAGTGGTAAGCGGAGAAAAACAGTGAGAAAATACATTTGAAAGATATATTGAATCACAAATAATAAAAAAGGCAGATTGAGCAATGGAAGATGAACACAGTATGTAAATGGAAACATAGATACCATATATACTTGCCTAGATACCATATATACTTGCCTATAAGTTGAACTCAAATATGTCAAGGGTAGGTTTGGTAGCAAAAATCAGGGATTTTGATATGATCTGTGGATAAGTAATGGGTAAAATGTAGGGGCGTAAGGGGATTAGTAAAAGGGGCTCATCAGAGGGAAGTTGATCATGCAGAGTCCTCCCTGCAGGCTCCATGTGTGAGCCCTGCCCAATTGCCCAGCAGTTGCCCAGAGTGCCCCATCACTGCTGCTTCTTCCTCCCCCGGGCAGGACTTCCTTTTGAGAGCTCGATGGTGGCCACTTGATCTCCAGGGCTGCTTTAAACCTGGATCGAAGGCGACGACAGGGTGCCTGGATCCAGTTTAAAACAGCCCCTTCTTTTTCTCCTCAGTGGGGCCTCCCCCTCCCAGGAGGTATCTATGGTAAGGAGGCAGCACTCCCCCTCCACTCTCCCCCTCACCTTGGCTGCCTCTTGGGACACAGCCAAGGTGAGGAGGATGGTCAGGGAGCTAAGGATGGCCCTCCAATCTCCCTCCCACCTTGGCTGTCAGTGGGTATACAGCCAAGGTGGGGGAAGAGTGGAGGGCCAGCCCTGGCTCCTTGATCATCCTCTCCATCATGGCTGCCTCCTGGGAGACATCCAAGGTGGGAGAGAGAGTAGAGGACCCTGTCAAGGAGAAGAAAAAGAAGGGGCTGCTTTAAACTGGATCTGGGCGCCCTGTGATCGCCTCCCATCCAGGTTTAAAGCAGCCCTGGAGACCAAGCGACCACCCCTGGGCTCTCAAAGGGAAGCCCTGCCCAGGAGAAGAAGTGGTGGTGACAGGGCGCTCTGGGCAACTAAATTGGGGCAGAGCTCACAAATGGAGCCTGCAAGGAGGGCTTTAAAGGGAAGTCTCTATCTGATCAACTTGCTTCCAGTGAGTCTCTTTTATTCCCAATAGCTTACTCTCTCTTACCATATTTACCCATGTATAAGTCAACCCAGGTTTTTGGAGTCAATTTTTGGAAGAATTTTTTTGACTTATATACAAGTATATATGGTACATATGATTGGTAGGACAGGAGTTGTGAATATGAAATACAGTGTGTAAACAATAAAATTTCAAGTTCAAGATGGTGTGGTGGGTTATACAGAGCAGCAAAATAGAAACAAATGAAATAATACTGATAAAGCATTTATTTTTTTCCCCATCAGGCCATATTAGTTAAAGTTTACTTCATTTACAGCTGTGTAACAATTTCAGGTGCAGGTTAAGAAATAAGAGTAGTCGAAATTATGGCACAATAATCCAAGCCAGGAAAACAGGCTAATAATATCGGCTCAGTTGAAGACAGATCCATGGGGGAATTGGTGGGGTTAAAGTAAATGCAAACAGGCAAACCTGAATCCAAAATGGATAAAAAGTTAAATCCTTTACAAGGGTGTGGTTGCTTTTTATCCATTGGATAACTAAGGGCCTATACAGACTTCCAGAAATAATCCAGCTTGAGATCACTTTAACTGCCCTGCCTCAATGCTAGGGAATCATGGGAACTGTAGTTTATTGTGGCACCAGAGCTCTCTGACAGAGAAGGCTCAATGTCTCAGAAAAATACTACAGTTCCCATGATTCCCTAGCACTGAGCCAGGATAGTTAAAGTGATCTCAAGCTGGATTATTTCTGGCAGTCTGTACAGGCCCTAAATCTTTCTGCCTTCTGATTGGTTCTTTCTTCTTTCACCTCAGTTGCCAACTGGAATTTTTCTGAATGAGTAAAAGACAAGTTGAGGCAGAAATCTTTAGGGAGCTGACATAACCTTAGATTTTACAGGGTCCAGAGGGATGTTCCAGGTCTGTGGACTAGCTAGTTACAAGGAGTAACAAACTTTATCTTTCTTTTAATACTGTGGTTCTATGATTACAACACGTTTTGGGAGCATAACTTTCTCTTGCTGCATCTTGGTAGCTAGAACATTTTCTGAATAGGTAGGAGGAGGGGTCCACATGCTCTTGCGTTTTCCCCACGTGCCAGATGGCCAGGTAGGAGTCCAAAATTCTTTTCAAGTACAACTGTTGGCCCTTCTTCCTTTTTTGTCAGTTTTTTCTTTCCTGCCTTGCCAACTGCTTGTGTTTTCCTCCTTTCATTAATTCAGAGCAGATTTAGCCCATTCATTACTAGACATGGAGGCAAGTCTGAAAAAGAAAAGAGTAGTGGAGGAGGAGATATGCACCAACACTATTGGTGAAAAGAAAACAGCTTCTGCTCAGTCTCATTAAATGATTGACCACACAGTGTCAGTAAAGGAGGAGGCTAGAATCTCCCTCATGTATTCACACCCAGCCTTCCCTCCTATTGTATTTGAAGTCGCTAGTGGAGAATGCTCAGCAGCAATTACAGTCAGCTCGTATCCAACTTTCTCATAATATTGCAGCAGCATCTGACGTGCATGGGTGTCCAAATGAATTTCAGACAATAATAAGAGAAGCTGTAAGTAAAGAAATTTTTTGAACCCATGGAATGAATTGCTGCTTAGCATTATGAATCAGACAACCAGCACAGCTGCAGTGAACTATCCAATGATGAACTATTTGATGCAAATTAATTTTAATAACATGATTTCTGTGCATAATTTATTTCTAATGAATTCAAATATGGCAATGAATTCTAATTCTAATTTTAACAAAATTCAAAAATCAATTCATTTGTCTATTTTTTTAAAATGGAGTTGTGCAAGAAAGGTAGTTCTTAAGAACAAGGCAAAAATGTAATCAAGAAAACTAGTGTTACTAAAAAGCATAATGCAAAGGCTTCAGTTTTATCTAAAGAAGATGAAAATGGAAGAGGGAAGAAATGTTTAAAGAATTTCAAATGTTTAAAGAAGACAAACCATTTAAGGAGTCTAGTTCTGATTATGAGAGAGGATTGAGAGGAACATAGAGAGGAAATGCAGCCTTCTGACAATACTAGTGAGAATGAGTATTCTTCTGAGACTGATTCAGGGAAAGAAAATGGGTCTGAAAGGCTATTTTCTAGGAATCTGATATTTAGGAGTCTGATAAGGAGAGTAGTTCAGACATTAAGTTTACAGATTAGTCAGAGTAATACACAAGATGATAAAAGGAAGAAAATGCTGATTTGAGAGTAGCTTCAGTCTCAAAGAGATCATGGATTCTGTGGAAGTTTCATTTCCGTATATGTTTAAAGTAGTAGTAGACGCTATCTATTGGGGGCAAAAAAGAGAAGTAATTTTTTACATTTCTTAAAGTGTCACTCAGGGATGTTAATTACAGTGCTTATTTCAGGGCCATTGTCCCCAAAAACAATGACACAGCCTTAAAAGAGGTGAACAAGTATATAAGTAATGCAGCATTAAAGAATGTGCACGAGGCATCAGCATTGGTAGTAAGGAGCTCCACAGCTGTATCAGTATTTGCCAGGGCAGCTGTATTCTGAATTCAAGGCATTTTTGATATCCAGGATAGTTACAGGTGTAATATGAGTAAAGCCCTTGGAAAAAATAAGGGTCTCTGGGATATATAACAAATGGTAGTCATAATTACAGCCTCTACAATCACATGTAGGTCACTCTGGTTATGGCACTGGCAAGCAGATCAGAACTCGAGAAATAACTTGGCATATATGCCATTTAAAGGACAGTTGCTTTTTGGACAGAAAGCCTTAGAAAACATACTAGTGGAAAGTAAGGACAGAAAGCAAGCAATACCAACTATACAGAAGAAGAAAACAGACAGGAAGCTATTTCGAAGTAGTTTTTCCTCCTTTTGGGGCAAATGACCTTATGGTAGGCAATGTGAATACAGTACTAATAGATGGCAATGGGATATAAACAAGAATCAGTTTAAAAGACAACAGCAGAGAAGAGGGCTAAGTTACTTCATTATGTGTAGCCATCAGCAGTATTGATAGTCAGGACATTCCAGTAGGTTGGAAGATTGTTGCATTTTGGAAATTTAACCAGTGACCGTGGGTAATACAAGTGGTTTCTCAGGGGTATAATATTATATTTGCTAGAAAGCCAAGCAGCAAATACTTTTCCTCACCACTACTAAAGTCTAAAGAAAAACAAAAGTTGGACATAGAAAAATATATCATCTCCAATGATCTGGTTTCTCTTGGGATCAGAAATAGATCATATTCTACAAATTGGGGTGATAAAGTTTCTCAAATACACAGATATAATGATGTATATTCACTATTTTTTCATGGTTCCAAAGAGTAATCTTTTTAGCCTGTATTAGATTTGAAGTTTTTTAAAATTAGTTTGTAAAGTTTCAGAGGTTTAAGATGAAGGCTTTACAGACAAAGAAAATCTGCAGGAAAGTGATTGATTGGTATTGGTTGACTTGAATGAGGTGTAGTTACATGTGCCTATGGTCCCAGTTTGTAGAAAATATCATTGTTTCCAATTCAAAACTGACCATGATCAGTTTAAAACGCTAGCATTTTGCACTAGGTCCAGCTCCTAGGGTCTTTGCTAAGGTGTTGGTGCCCAGAATAGCATATCTAAGAGGGAAGGGGGTCATACTTTACTTTTACTTGGACAGCTGGGAGCAGTGAAATGGCCAAATGTCATCTGGACATGACATTAGAGATATTATAAGCTTATGAGTTTGTAGTGAATTATGAGAAGAGTCATTTGAATTGAAACTACATCATTGACTAATTTTTTTACACATTTGATTTACACAAAGAGTGGTTACCTGTTTTTATCTCAGGAAAAGAGAGTGAAAGTAAGGAAAGAACTGTAGAGGTTAATGAAGATGGAATCTGCAGATGTGATATATTTAGCAATAATTCAAGGTCTTCTGATTTCAACCATACAGTTGATTCCATGGGCTCAATTCCACACAAGGAGAGTAGAGCTATTCCTAATATTGTTTCAAATGTCAATTATTCGAAGCAACATCATATTGGTCATTGAAGCAGGACTTGAGTTGGTGGCTGCACAGCAGGAATTTGGACAAAGGAATTTCGTTGGTAGTTCAGGCAAATATGACAGTGGCCACAGTTGCAAGTCCATTTGGTTAGGGAGTTCTCTGTCAGGGTTAAGCAATTAAAGGTGTGGGGACTGAAGTGAGATCTGAGACACAATATAAATTACGTAGAGTGGAAGACGGTGCGATTAGCACTTCTGGGATTTTCCACCATCATCAAAGGCAGACACATTCAAATTTGTACAGACAATTTAACAGTAAAGGCTTATATTTGCAACCAAGGAGGAATTTAATCAGTACCCTTGATGAAGGGATCCAACAAGATTCTTCAGTGGGCTGAAGTCTGGCGGCATATACTTGAAGGGTTCCCTAAATGTGCAAGCAGATTATTTGAGCAGGCAGGCCATTAATTAAGGAGAGTGGTCTTTGAATCATGAAGTGTTTTGGTATTAGACAGGTACTTTGGACCATTCCAGGTCGATTTATTCACATCTGGGCAGAATTACAAAATAAACAAGTTTTTTTTTAAAAAAAATAGATGGCAGATACTGTGCAGAGCAGCATGATGCACTGTCAGTGCCATGGGTACAAGGCATTCTTTATGCCTTACCACCACTTGTAACAATTCAGAGGGTGTTGGCAAAAATTAAGTTAGAGCAAGCAGTGGTTATTGCTCTGAATTGACCTTGTCACCCATGATATACAACTCTCCTTTGATTGTCCATCAGGGAGCCTTGGCAGTTGTGTCAAAAGCCAGATTTAATTCATCAAGGGTTGGTACTTTACCATGATGTGAACTGGTTAAAGCTAAGCACATGAATATTAAGAGGCGGATCCCAAGTCAGCAAGGTTATTCAGATAAGATGATGGATACAATATTAGCATCCAGACAGGTGTCAATGGGATATATAACATGACCTGGAGAGCTTTTCATGATTGGTGGATTATTCATGCTGTTACTTTAGATCAGGGGTAGGCAACCTTTCCCCTTTAAGGGCCGAGGGACTTCAGCTCCCAGAAGCCTCAGCCACGTTGGCCAATAGTCCCATGTTGGCCAATAGCTCCTGGGATTCTGGGAGTTGAAGTCCCTCGGCCCTTAAAGGGGAAAGGTTGCCTACCCCTGCTTTAGATAATATTGAAGTTTGTGATGTGTTTGCTTTTCTACAAGACCAAATACATTGAAGAGACAGGTTGCAGCTTTAGGAACAGTCTGGAAATCAGAAGAATCTATATTGTCTGAACATCCTCATGTTAAGATGTTTCTTAAGGGAACTACTGTGATAGTGCCACCCACTGTACTCATATTTCCCTTTTGGGACCTGAATTTAGTTTTAGATATGATAACTAAGGGGGGTTGCAGATTGCCAGAAACAGTGCAAATTGAGCCCACTTTTAGGGTTAGGGTTAGTGCTAGGGAATCATAGGAATTATTGTTGTTTTTTCTGAGACAGTGAGCCTTCTCTGTCAGAGAGCTCTGGTGCCACAATAAAATACAGTTCCCATGATTCCCTAACCCTTAAAGTGGACTCAATTTGCACTATTTCTGGCAGTCTGCAACCCCCCTAAATCACCTTTTGAGCCACTTAGAGAGTCTTCCTTACAGCTGGAGGAAGGTGGGGTTTCTTGTTGCAGTAACTTCAGCAAGATGTGTTTTGGAGTTGGCTGCACTTTTAATAAACCAAAATGTATGCAAATTTGATTAGGAGAAACTGACTTTGGGGTTATATCCAACATTTGTGCTGAAGTGTGTTATGAATAGACAGTGATAGCAGAATATACGTTTACGCCCCTCCTTTTTTTTTCCTTTTTTTTCTTTTTTTTTGTCCAAAGCTAGAGCATACCTTTGGAAAGGAAATGGCATAAGCTAGACATTAGAAGGGCAGTTAAAGAGTACATTAAGAGAACAGCGAGGTTTAGGCATATGGAAGCACTGTTAATGTCTTCCCACCCTAAGACTTTGGGTAATAGAGCATCAAGACAGATGATTGCATGATGATTTAAGGCCTGTATCTTTTTCTCTAATGATTACACATGGGTGCTAAGACCAAAGCATATGTGGACATTTCACTTGCTGCATGACACAGTATGCTGGAAGGGGTTTGTGTGCTGCTAGTTGGAAGGAGCCTTCAACATTTATAAGGCATTATAAAACTGACACATATGGATCTGCAGAAGCAGCTTCTGGTCACATGGTGCTACAATTGGTTAGGTAAATTAACTGCAGCCACTTCCATCCTGGATGTTGCTGCTTGGTTAATTCCCAAGAGTGTATGGACTGTTCCTTCTACCTATCCAGAGAATGAGAAGTTGGAACATACCATGAAAATTCATTCTTGGATAGGAGGAGAAGCAATCCATCCCCACCCAATGAGTAGCTAAAGTTAAGAGAGAGAGAGAGAGAGAGAGAGAGAGAGAGAGAGAAGTTTAGTTTAGGTTTCAGTTAAGTATGTTAGGAACATGAGTAGTTGGTTTGTAGACAAGGCTTTATAATTAAACTGACAAAGAAGGGGGGTGCCAATGGTTGTAACTGAAAAGAATTTGAAACCCCTGCCTGGCTAGCTGGTGTGTGGGAAAAACCTGAGAGTGTTTGGATTGCTTCTCCTGTCCAAGAATAAGAAAAGTAAGGCAGGCCTGCTTGTGAATCAGTTAAACAATAATAATATACTATTGCATGTATTCATTGTTGGAATCTTTGGATTTCAGCTTTTACCTGTCATGATACTGGCGCAACCGTCTTAGCATATGCCCCCAAACATCAGCTGTTAATATCTGGTGGCAGAAAAGGCTATACCTGTTTAATAGATCTTCGCCAAAAGCAGCAGCGGCAGTTTTTTCAGAGTCATGATTCATCAGTGAAAGCAATTGCAGTGGATCCTACAGAAGAATATTTTGTTACAGGTTCTGCAGAAGGAAATATAAAGGTAATGCATTAATAATTCAATTTTATTATACTTTTATATTAGGTCAAATTTCTTCTGCAGATTTTGTTATACATGTGGGTGTAATGGCTCTAACCTTCTAGAGCTGAGGAGCTTTTGGTGAGAATCCTACTCCCAGGCTATCGGTGTGCGTGCACAGACACACCAAAGCTAATTATACAAGGAGGTATCTGCTCTATGTATGATCACTCATCATAAGACAGTGTCACTGGTTCCACAAAGCTACTCGTCATAGTTCTGCAGTTTGCCATGAAGGAAAAAATAAGGCGGGACCTGAAAGTTGGGTAGATTGTTTAAGTTTACAGATGACCACTGGAAGAATCACAGTAAGATGTAAGCAACTAGTTTTTCTTCATGGTTTCTGATTCAGACATGGGTCTCATGTATGTAGATGCCATACAAAAGGGCCATGACCCCATGAGAGGCTCAGGCAATGATGCTAGTTATGATGGAGTTTCAGGGAGAGAAAAATCATAGCCAAAATGCTAGTAGGTGTTTTAACTATCATCTGTTTGTTCTCAAATATTGGTTCCATGCTTTTCTTTATACAGTTGCCCCTCCGTTTTTGCGGACTTTAAGTCTGCATCCCTCACCCATTCACAGGGAGGAAACAGGGGTAAATGGGGGGTGCACCCGCAGCACGCACCCCCATTCAGGCCTATGGGGCTTGAATATTTGCAGTTTTCCATTTTCACGGGGGGGGGGGGGAACAGATCCCCTGCAAAAATAGAGGGGCAACTGTATACTGAAGATAGCTATTAATAAAAACCACACAATCAGGTAAAATAAACTACAGTAGCCAAAGAGTAATGATTTTCATTAACTAATTTTAAAAGAAAAGAACAGTGTTGCCTTTGTTTCTTCAGGGAAAAACAAACGAAAACAACTCACTGATTTTATCTATGATTTTAGGTATGGAGTCTGTCTAACTTCAGTCTTCTTCATACTTTCATAAATGAACATTCCCGACAGTCCATTTTCAGAAATCTTGGAACAGGTGTCATGCAGATTGAGACAGGACCGGCAAATCACATATTTTCATGTGGAGCTGATGGGACAGTAAAGATGAGAATCTTGCCTGACCGATTTAACTCTTTCAGTGACATTTTAAAAACTGATGTGAAACTCATGCTCTAAAGTGGTGCTGTATACTGGAAAATATTTTACAGGTGGCTAACAGATGTGAAAGAAAGCTGATGACTGTACAGTCGCACCATAATAACATTTTTCTGATGTTTATATTTATTTTTTGGAGCTTTAGTCCTTGATGCACTGATGCCTTAAAGATTATTAAGTTCCTTCTGATTTTGCCTAAAAACAATCTTAAACAAGTCAGTAAATATTTATAATATGTATATTGCTGAAGTGTTCTGTGCTTTTCATTTGTGATATGAACTCATGCTGTGTAGGTAAGCATGGTCTTTTTCATTTCTTCTCTAAAGACCCATTACATGAGGAAGCCTTATGTCACCCCCCCTCCCTCTAGCCTGATAAAGAGAACTGCTTGTTGCCAAATTTCTTTCTAGATAGCTGTGAATATATGTGTGCTGTTTGTAAGGGAAGACTCACCTTAAACAGATATTCATTGCACTCTAGAACTTGCTGTAGGAAAACAGTCTAACGGGTGAGCCACCATTCGTACTTGATTCATAGGATCTAAGTTGATCATTTGAACTCTGTTTACAGAGTGAAAATCTGATGAATAGATCTTGTCTAAGAACCTTCATTGCTTGTATGGCTGCTATCTGGATAGCAGTCTTTTCTTTAAATCAAGATATAAACAGAATATATATTTTTAACTGAGCCCTGTTTAAAAAATATGCAAATAATTGTGTGATTAATACCCTCATAAAACTGTTTTAAGAGTATATTAAAATTTAATACATGAAGCATTACAGTTAATGTAACAAATTATAGGAATATGATGCATAGAATATTTAATAAGAATACCGAATAAGAATTCATTTGTAAAATTCTGTCGATTAAATCCAATGGTCATTCCGCTGGCGGAACTGCTTCTGTCAATGGAACTGAGAAGTATTGAGTTCTACTCTTTTCCCTGCGACCTTCCGATCACATGATCTCAAAATTTGCTTGGGGTCATGTTGACACATGTTTCAGACGATGCAGAAGGCTATGGAGGTGAGGAGGCAGAAAAAGATTTCCACAAGCACACTGTTGGATTTCAAACCTGTTTGTTTTAAAGTATCTGTAAAATAACAGGAAGTTCACAAATACAACTGCTTACTCTTTTCAGTGAATATGTTTTGATTCAGTCCAAAGATAACTGGTTTCTTCCGGCATTCAGATAAACTTTTAGCTTTGCAATTACCTTTCTGAAGCAAGCAAATTTAGAAAAATGTTGTAAAAGAAGATTAATATTCTAATGTATGACATATACTATAGATTTATAATGCAAAGAAATCAAAGTATATTGAAATAAGAGTGTAAAGTTTCTTTTTGCCAAAATGTATAAAGGGTATACAGTACGTATTTTGACCAAAATATAAAAATGCACAAAGCCTTCAACATTTTCTATGTGCTAAAATAGTCTGTGTAATTTAACTATATTGAGTTACTTGTTTACTTTAGAAGGGTAGAAAGCTTGAAAATATACTAGATAAGAGACTGGTTACTCAAATACAAATGATACACTTTTTGCTAAAATATTTTGTGAAATACCATCAGTACAATTTCATGTAAACCAAATTTGTCTGGGAATGGTTGCTGTAAATAAAAAAATGAAGGGCTTGTATAATGGATTTTGTAATATTCTCAAAATACTACTTTTAAAAGAAACTTTTTTTATAAATTGTACAAGATTTTAAATGTAATCTTACCAGATTTCTGCACAAGCAGCAGTTAGAGGAGTGGATTTTTAAGCTCTAACTAAAATATCAGTTTGTGCAATAACATAGACTTATATTGTAGACAAAGAAGAAATTTTGAAGTGTTTGTGCAGCTATTTCGTATAGTAATCTAAAAGTATTTTCCTTTGCATTACATACATATTAACTGACACTTCCCATTTTAAGTAGCAGGGATGGGGATGCAAAGCTGAATTGGTGAAAATGTTTCTGACATGTGCACTGTTGTTCCATGTACATTCAGTCATGTCCCTGGAAGTCATAAATAACAGCACGATCCTGAGACCTGCTGATTGTCTTAGGAACGTATATGTCTGCTGTGGGACCACTTCAAAATCATTGACAGTGTGGTTGTACCATGGTAAATGTAAACTAAACTGAAAATGTACATCCTGCACAAGTAATTAGAAGTGGACTGTTAGTCTTGGCATTAGGGTCATATTATATATATATATATATATATATATATATATATCTTTAAAACATTGATTCTATAAATATCGTTACCCATCCCATTTAAATTCAAGAGAATTTAGGACAGAAATTCTAATTTATCAGTTGCTGCATTTTATATTTGAATTGCAACACTGCCAATTTTACTAAGGCCTTACAGTTTGAGTTAGGTACTTGCAGCTCAGTCACTTTTATATTATTTTAAGAAGATTTAAGAAAGAAAAAAATATATTTTGAGACGTTCTATATAATCTTTTTTTACCTTTCACTTTACATTTGTCAAGATTTCAACTTCTAATATAAAGTTCTGCATTTCTACTAGAAAAATGGGTGAATTACTGTTTTTCATGAAGGATGATGCTCTTAAGCTAATAACTAAACATTTCTAACATTGTCTTGTATTCAGTATATTCCCATATTTAAATAAACTATTTGAAAATGCCACATTTATTATGCATATATGAAGCCATAGTGTCTTCTTCATGAAGATCAATTTCAAGATAATAATTTTATAAATTATATTTATTGATTTATCTATTTACTTATTGTATTTATACCCCATTCTTTAGAAATACACAGCTTAAAAATTGTTAATTAGACAGTTCCCTGCCCTCAGGCTTACAATCTGAAAACACATAACACAAAAGGCGAAAGGAATGGGAGTGGTGAAGAGGACTAAGTCCATCAGAAACTGCCGTCTCCTCTCTCCCTCTGAGGCCAGAGCGATGGCAGTTGGAATGGAAGGACAGCCCTTCATCTGTCTCTGGGCTAGACATTGTGGAGCTGGGCCTGCCACTTCTCTCCCCATTTATCTCTCTACCTTTTTCCTGATTAATATATGAAGCAGGAAATTAAATTATTATGTTTCAGGCTCATAAACATTTTCCTCCCTTCTATTACTTGATGCTCTGATGGGAGGTATCATAACTTCATACTTTGAATGTTATGATAGGCTTACAATGGTTTTGGGTCTAATTTATACCTACTGAAAATAATGGGAAGGCCAAACTACTAAATACTTAGGCGTTGTATTCCACAGCAGCAAGGCAAAGCAGATTAAACTAAAGGAAACACTGTACACCAAGTTGGGAATAAAAACTGGCCAGAACTTTTATTGGTTACAGCAGAGAGAAGGTTGGGTTGGGATAACTAGCTGGATCCTTATATCAGGTGACTTGAGTGTTACCTGATAACAAACTCAACCTTACCAATCCACCCCTGCTTGAGGAGACCTGGAGTAACACAGTTGGGATCCACAAAGGTTCAAGCTAATGTGTGGTTCTGCTGCCACCTGGGAATGAGGCAGGTCCAACCTTGTGCTGTGCGTACCCTGAAAGCCTCACCTCGAGATCTGTTTAAGAGGACCCACCACCTCTTAGATTAGAAAGCAGGTGAGTGGGGAAGCTGCTCCACTGAAAAATGCTGAAACTGGCTCAGGATGAGGTTTTTATGATGAAGAGATGGACCTGACTAAAAACTTCCTCACTAAGGTCAGCCTGTAAATCCTGCATCTGATGTCTGGACACACTAGGCCTTGAACGGTGCCTGTTCTCACCCTTTGACAGGAGCCTGCAAAGTCCTGAGGCTCCTGGGAAGAAAAGGCTGGCACTTGGGCACCTTTTTAGGACTCAACAGTGCTTCTTCCTTTGCTGCTTGAGTGCAAATGGGAAACCAGGTAAGTCTTGTACCTATTATTTTATCTCCAAGCAATTCTGTAAACAAGGTTGTCAAAACATTGTGTTTTTCCATTGTGTATGATAATGCCCCTCCAGAAGCACAAGAATTTTGGTTTTGTAAAAAAAAAATAATCTAAATTTCTCTGTGTAGTGTTAGTATTATTTATATCCTGCCTTTTTCCTGATTTGGGATTCAAAGTGGCTTACAACTGTTAAAAGAGATGTAGCTAAAATGTATCAATTTAAAAACAACTATTGAAAATTACAAATAAACAAAACCACCAACAACAAAGACAGAACAGCACATTCTGCAAGTGCCCAGTCTTCAGAGGCCTGCTGGGTTTTTTGTTTAAGTCTTAATCTGTTGTAGAAAGATAGCAAGGAGGCTGCCAGTCTAATTTCTCTGGGAAGAGAGTCTTGGAGCCTGGGAGAGGCCATCGAGAAAGTCCTCCCATGTTCCCACGAGATGTTCCTGCGAGGTTGGTGGGACAAAGATCAGAAGATCTCAAAACACAGAAGGCCTCACATGGGAGAATGTGATCCTTCGGATAACTTGGACCTGAATCGTATAAAGATGTTTTTATAGGTCATAACCAGCACTTTGAATTGTGCCTGGAAATAAACTGGCAGCTAGTGGAGCTGTTGCAACAAGGAAATTGTGCGCTCTGTATAGCTAGCCCCAGTTAATAATCTGCAGCTCTTTGGACCAGCTGAAGTTTCTGAACATTCATCAAAGGCAGCCCCATGTAGAGCATGCTACATTAATCCATATGGAATGTAACTAAGGTGAGTGTCATTGTGGCCAATTCTGACATCTCAAGATACAGATGCAACTGGCACACAAGCCTTATGCCAAGGCACTTCTGGCCACTGAGATCTGAATGTCCAGGTTCAGGGCTGAATCCTGGCATACACGAGTTGTGAATCTTCCTCTTCAGGAGATCCCTGTTTCCTAGTCTGCCTTTTCTGCACCACTTCTGTGTTCTGTTCTTGTCTGGATTAAGTTTCAAGTTTGTTTGCCCTCATTCAGTCCATTATTGATGACAGGCACCAATTTAGAACCAAGATGGTCTCCTTAGATTGAGGTGGAAAGGAATAGTAAAGCTGATTGTCATCTGCATACAGATGGCACCAGACCCCAAAACACCAGTCGACTTCTCCCAGTGGTTTCATGTATAGTGGTCCCTTGGTATCTGCCAGGGTTTGGTTCTAAAACTCCCAGTGAATAGCAAAATCTGTGGGTGTTCAAGTCCCACTGAATAGAAAGGCATAGTAAAATGGTGTCCCTTTTATAAAATGGCAAAATCAAGGCTTGCTTTTTGGAATTTATATATTTGTTAATATTTTCAGGCAGTGGATGCTTGAATCCATGGATAAAAAAATCCATGGATACAGAGGACTGTATATGTTAAATAGCATGGGCTACAGAACAGAAGCCTAACAGACCCCACCTTCTAGGTTTGTTTCTCCAGGAAAGAACAGAGTCATCATAAAACAGTGCCTTCAGGTCCCATCCCAGCAAGACAACCAAGAAGGATATCATGATCAATGGTATCAAAAGCTGCAAAGATCCAGCAGAGGTAACAGGGACACATTCCCCCTGTCTAATTCCTGGCATAGGTCATCCACCAAGGCTGTGTCTATCCCATAGCCAGGCTGGAAACCAGATTGAAATGGATCTAGCTAATCCATCTCATCCAGAAATCCATAAAGATGGGAGGTCACCATGAAAGAGGCATGGTTCTACATCCCTACCTCTTAAAACTGAAGCATTGAGCATCTTCGCCTCTTAGGGGGGACTGCAGACAGGCGGCTCTAGGCCGCCCCAGGAAGCGGAGGATCCGGGCCATGGCTACCGCACGCCTCAGCCCCGATCCTCCCTTTTGCCACCCTGAAAAGTGCCGCTCTTTTCAGGGGTGGCAAAAGGGCGCCCTAAGAGCTGGCATGCGGCTTTTTCTTGCCCCTTCTGTGCATCGCTTCAGGATGCTGTGCCGGAAGGATGTCCTAATGCTGCGCAGCATCAGGACATCGTCGGGCTGGGGTTGGGGATCCCATCTGGAGTTCCATTATGAACTTATGGCTACCTGAGTGCCTAATTCATGACGGTGGTTTAATCAGATATGCCGAGTTAACAACACTCTGCTTAAGTGGAGGAAGTATTGAATCATGCAATCATAGAGTTGGAAAAGACCACAAGTGCCACCCAGTCCAACCCTCTTCCACACAAGGATATGCAATCAAAGCATTCCCAATAGATGGCCATCCAGCCTCTTTTTAAAAACCTCCAAAGAGACTCCACCTCACTCCAAGGCAGTATTACACCACTGTCAAACGGCTTATACTATCAGGAATTTCAGGATATTTACATGGTAAATGAGCAGGCTCCTTGGTACTCTTTAGACTATTATACACACTCATGGATACACAAACATATACAGGATATGTGTGAGTGCAAAGTTTCATCACATTGTATTTTCATCACATATTACATTACGTGTAAGGCATCACACATTAATTACATTACATCATATAGTCATTAGGATGCTACTCTTTCATAAGTACTGAACCTTAATCTCTGCATCCTTTTTACCACACATTAATATTAGACAGTATACAGCCATTTATTCATTCTCATCAGGCTCTTTCATACTTGCCATTGTGTTAAGACATTATACAGACATTTCATGTATAGAAAATTCTGTCCTTGTATTATATCCATAACCATCAAACCATATCATCTCATATGTTGAGGCATTATACATCTCCAATCAGGCATCTGTCATTGCACAGGCATTCAAGGGTTAATCACAGCACCTGTTCTGTTCCCCAACCATAAGCATCAATATAACACACATCCATTATACTCATAATGGAACCTATATCTATTTCAGCACAGCCTAGATGTTCATTTTACCAGTACCATCTTTCAGTATGTTCAGCAGGTTACCGGTCCATTGGGAACAACTGAACTGTTTGAAACAGCAGTCTTCGTCAGTGAAGACATGCCCAAAGGAAGCTCTAATCTGTAGCTCTACGTTGGTTTCTTTTATTCCCTTCTTAGCCTCTTGGCCAGATTTTCAGTTGTCCAATCAAAACACGAGTGTTATTTATGCTTATCCAATCAAAACAAAGATCTTTAGATATGAGGGCACCTTGTATGCAGCTGGAGTCTTTGGCTGCCTGCCATCCTAATTACATCAACCATCACAGCACCTGCTAAGAGGTTAGTATAGGTCACATCTGCTCACATCCACAGGGTGGTATATTCCCAGTCATGTCTTTGCAGACAAGCTGAAGCCAAGTTACCACTGATGCATATGCACACTCTTAATGCATCTGACTTCCTTATTATATCTTATATGCTATATCATCTACCAGGTTACATTCTGTACTTTATAAGTATATTACCAGACCTTAAAGATGGCAACAAATACAACCTGCCTGTAACAAATACATGCCCCAGTATCTTACGAAGAAATGGAATGTTAGAAATTGGCCAATAGTTGTCCAATACCATGGGATCCAGGGAGGACCTTTTCAGCAGTGATCTTACAACTACGGTACCTCCCTTAGGCATGATAGAACTTTGCTTTGTTTTAGTGAATGATGATCACTCCCTCTACCCACTTAGCCAGTACTACTCTGACTTTTTTGATATGTCAGGAAAAGCAAGGATCTAACAGACATATAGTAACTCTCTTCAAGGGTCCTGTCCACATTCTCAAACTGTACAAATTGAAAACTCCATTAACACCAGACAAGTAAGGAGTAAAGTCACATCCACTGGACCTGTATTAATTATAGCAGCTGTGTCAGAGTGGATCCAAGTTACTTTATCTGCAATGTGTCAGGCAAGTTGTTGACATCAACAGAATTCATAATCTACCCTGGCCACCCAGCTTCAGGTTCACACACCCAAGCCTAGAATAGTGTGTGATAGGATGCCTGGTCAAGGGGATAGAATCCCCATAGACCACTGCTTACCTCCCAGGTCTAACTTGCTGCTGTACAGAGTACTCAGCAGACCAACTCCCAACCTCCTCCAGCAAGATCTCCATGATACATGCCAGGTCAGTATATTCATCCAAGATGTCAACATGGATGGAAGTTGTTTTCCCATTCACTGACAAGGCATTACAACTTCCATGGTCCTGGTCTTAGAGGGAGAGAAGACGCAGGCAAGCTCCACTAGGCCTAGCCCAGAGACAGAAGAAGGGCCCTCCCTCCTTTCATCTACCATGGCCCTGGCATCAGAGGGAAGCAAAAAAGCAATGCACTACAAGAGTATTTGTTGGATCTCAGGAAGTAAATTTTACTGTAGGGATTTAATTTACTCCAAGTTTATTTTGGCACAATAGTTAATATCCATAGTGCAAACCTGCAGCACAGATTTAATCGTTCTAATGAATTTTGGGGAGAATGTAAAAATTTTGAAAATTTTGAAACCATGGGTTGTCTCTCCACACCCCCCCCCCATTTCTAGAGGGAAAATGGAAATGGGTGAAATTGAGGGGAGGAATTAGCAGCCTTTGCAGACTTACTGTTATAAAGTCACTAAGGACGGAAACACATGGGCCAAATGGTTCATCTTCCAGCTGCGTTGGGGGCATCTCGTTTAGACTACACATGTCCCAAATGCAGCCTGAAGCCACCCCAACCCGGAAGAGGCAGCTTTAAAAGGAGCAGGGGGAAAAATTCACCTTTTCAGAAGATGCTTGGAAACAGCAGTGAAGGGGCAGATTGGGGGCTGCGCACATGCGTTTGTTGCGGCACCAGGGCGAGCAGTGCCAGGGTGAGCAGGTGGTCCCAATCTTGCAGCAAGTTGACCAAATGGGTTATCTGACTCTCAAGCACATAATGACAACAAGATGTAGTGTGAGCAGTTTGACACTTCCACCACTGGCACACTAAGGAATCTATTGTATTGAAGACCAGACCCCACCTGCTGCACATGCACATCCCCACTAAAGGTGGCACCTCTATCCAGCAACTAATTCTGTATAAAGCTAGTTACTAGAGGAAGACTACATTTCAGATGGATTAATTAAATAAAAATAAAAGCACAACTCTTGAGTTTGCAAGACCTGAGCAAGACTATTGATGACTGGGGCTCTTAGAGTCAAAACAAACTTGAGACCAAAAACCAACAGTAAAAGCTTAGCTTCCAGTGGTTATGGTAGTCAAGACAGCATAGGTGGGGTGGCTCAAAAAGCTATCTCTGTCTGCCTTTAAGAAATAGCTGGCTCAATACAGAGCCAGTCCTTGGAGGGAGGCTACACAGTAACTACCAGTGAGGCCTTTCATTCTATTAACATAGGGGCTTTGCAGACCGGCTCAAAGGGCCGGCCTGGGAGTGGAGTTGGGGTGGGGCAGCTGGCCGCCGGCCGCTCCAACTCCACCCTGACACCGTCCTGACACCGGGCGCCTGTTTGCACAGCGTGTGGCATCAGGATGTCCTCCAAAAGGGCGCAGAAGAGCTGCAGTGCCAGCTCTTACGGCAGCCTTTTGCCGCCCCCAAAAGGACCGGCATTTTGCTGCTCTTTTGGGGGTGGCAAAAGGGAGGATTGGGGCCGTGGTGTGGGGTTGCCATGGCCCCGATCCTCTGCTAGCAGGGGCGGCCCAGAGCCGCCCCAAATGGGCTGTCTGTAGAGGCCCAAACATTTTAATATTGGAACAGACATTAAGGTAGATGCATAGGTCCTCTAATTAACCAGCTGTCTTGCTACAACTTGCAGACTAAGCTTGTGTTTGGCTACTAGTGACGAGTCAGAAAACAAAACATGCTAAATGCAAGATATGTAAATTGAAGTTTTGTTTGGGCTTTTGTTTTGTTTTTTTGCTATGACAGATATTTTTCACCACTTGAGGGAGCATGGTTCCCAAAAATGTGCCAAGTTTATTGTTTAGTCTGGCCCTCAATTGGATTAAGCCTCTGGTGAAAAATACGTGGAAGTTCCAGACCAATCTGAGATATTTTGCTTACTGAAGGACAGTATGTCTCCACAGGTACACCATTCCTATGCTAAATCTTTGCCTTCATTGTGCCACCATGAAACAAATACAATCAAAGGACAAGGAAAACAGGTTGGAACAGAGATCTCTATAATTTACCACAAAATTAGATTTCCTAAAATTAATGTCCTTTTTTTAAAAATGCAGTTATACTGAGTAATTTCCAAGTTAATGTGTGGCACGCTTAGAGAACTTGCCTGTCAAGTATTACAGTGTATCCCTGTAGTGCAGGTCTTCCTTATGAAACTTAAAAAGAATACCAGGGAATCCTGCATTCTTTCTCTAGTTTCCTACATTAATGCATATGAAGGAAATTATACAGATCTAAGAATTCTGTGAGCACAATGTGGAATATTTGTTCAGTACAACCACTCATTTTACTCAAGAACTGTCTGCCCTGAGGCAGATTGGCAGCTAATAAAAACCAGCTGCATTGAAATGTTATCATTTTTTTTAAAGCAATCACTGTTGCTGTTGTTCTCAAAGACCAAGCTGTGCTTTTATCCTCAAGTCTCATCAAGCTATGTGAAGAAACATTTCAGCATCTGAATTAGAAGGGTAAAAATGACAATAGCTATGGTTATTTATCTGTTCTATCCTCCACCCTTGCTTCAATATTGGCACTTAAAATTACTCACAATTTTGTAACTGTATGGATCTCTTACTGAACTGCAACTCTTACATTCCCTGACAATATCTAGGTTGCTAGAAAATACAGTCAAACAACATCTGGCGAGTCCCGCTACCTCATCCCAAGAATTTAACTCACAGAGTTAATCTACTCTTTTTCCTCTCAGCTCCATTTTTATTAGTTTGAATTTGAAAAGTTAAGGCACAAGAGGACCTATCAAGGCATCACTAGACTTCATTCCCCTATGGATGCCTTTTTCTACCATTACTAGAGTATACTTTTTTTAAAAAGCTACAATAATTAGCCTTCCATAATCTTTAAGGAAAATTCCCTATGTCTGAGGATCTAGTCCATAAAACATATCTCCCAGATCACAATAAACAATGAAGTAAAAGTCTCTCCTCTAATTTCTTAGTCTTAGAAGAGGAAATATTTGCTCCTCAGGCCTTTGATGCAAGGATGGAGAACCTCTTTCAGACCAAAGGGTGAATTCAGTTTCACAGAAATTCCAGGGAGCCACATTCCAAGAGAAAAGAGTGAGACCAAAAATATAACATCTTAGCTAAAAACTTTTGCTTTGAAAAGTCATTTCCATTTTTCAGAATGGAGAGGCCAGGATTGAGCCATATTATTATTATTAACAGTTTTATTTATATCTTCCACTTCCACACAAAAAAATCAGACGGTTTACATTACAAGCTAAAACAAATATACTATAGCTAAAATAAAAGGTTAACATACAGTTTGAAAGTTTGATGCCTCTACTTTAATCATTTGATATAGTCAGAAAAGTAACCTGCAAGTGCTGGCTTGCTTTTGTTTATTTAATGTCTATGCCACAATGCAAACAGTTTGCACCTTCATAGTGTTGACTATCTTGTGCACATCAAGTGGTAATAATGCCAATATACTCACTTTATTTCCAGGTTGCAACACAACAAACTGTGGAAAAGTCAAGGGGACTGAATACCCTCACACCTTTGTGCCCTTCTATCTTCCTCATTTGGAGCAAACTCTTCTCACATGCTGTTTACTTTATGTTTAACTTTCTCTCTAGTCACACACACACACACACACACCACATACACATTCTTTGTAGAGTTAATAGAACTTGGTGCTCCAGTTTTTGTAGTAAACTATGGGGGGTTGCAGACTGCCAGAAATAGTGCAAATTGAGTCCACTTTAAGGGTTAGGGTTAGTGCTAGGGAATCATGGAAATTGGTTTTTTTTTTTCTGGGACATTGAGCCTTCTCTGTCAGAGAGCTCTGGTGCCACAATAAACTACAGTCCCCAAGATTCCCTAACCCTAACCCTAAAAGTGGACTCAATTTGCACTATTTCTGGCAGTCTGCAACCCCCCTATATTAAACATGCCAAATTAACAGGGCTCCCAATACCACCTTCTGGGAACATTCAGCTAAAAAGGTAGCCAATGCAAAATAGTGTTCCCAAATCTCATGTCAGTCAAATGGCTCAGAATGATACTGATGGTACCGAGTGCTGCCTAGAGGTCCAGCAGACCCAAGAGGACACACACTCCCTGTCTAGATCCTGGTCAGTCACCTGGGCAACCAAACCTGTTTCTCTCCCATAACTGTGCTTGAATCCAGACTGGAACTGATTCAGATAACTGTGGTGAATGATGGTGCCCTCACCACTGACTAATAAGGTTTAACCTGTGCTCAAACAAATTCATCCCAAGTCCTACTCCACCATCACTTCAGTGATACTCAAGCTCTTTGTTGCCTTGAGCTCCACAGTAAGCCAAGAAGCCTGTGCTCTGCATCCAAGTAAAGGACATTTATGGGAAACTGACTCAGGTCATCTCCATATTCCACAAACATGGGTGTTGAAATCTCCCAACGCAATAAGGTTGGGGGACATCAATACCACCCTCAAGACCACCTCAGGAAGCAAGACAGTAGTATGAACAGTACACCAACAAATCTCAATATTGTTTTGTTGCATTATTACCAGGTATATACACTAAAACCCTGGAGATTGTCAGGTATGATAAATCACTATGACTTCACCTCCTGCACATGATGTCTTGCAAAGCATGTTGAAAACATAGATTCAGCTAAATCTGTACCCATCCATGCCTGGACTCCAGAAATGTTAGCTTCCTTCTCCATCACCAGAGCATTTTCAAAGGGCATCCCTGCTCTCTCAGATCCCTCTTCACAGCAGGGAGAACCCAGTTGGATCCAAAATTTTAATTGGATACATGATTTCAGCAAGGAGAGCACATCCCTCTGAAAAGGAAACCAGATGGGGGAACGGTTGCACTCCCGAGGGTTGTTTCTACCATGTGACATCACACTGTCTTTCTGGCAGTTCAAACAACACACTCCTTGTTCTAATTTGTTCAATCTCATTTCCTGACATCAATCATAGCATTTTTCATGATGTGATAAACCTGTCAATTTGAGATAAAACAGGTTGATGTGATCCTATTTATTGGTGTGTTTTCTCCAGCCTTGAATTAAGTCTTTCAGGGCTGGGAGATGTGTCATGTTGCATGTGGTGATTAGATTACCATGGGTTTACCCTCCTTAACCAGCCTCTCCTCTCCTTTCCCCTCACTTAGCAATTTGATTTTTGGCAGCCTAACAGAAATGATTTACTTCAATCTATTCTGTCAGGATGACAATGTACTGTCACGATGGCACCCACCATTAAACCACACGATTCACAACTTGCAAATCCACCACTATGGATGTAATAGGCTTAAAATCAGGAATACAATAGAAAGGAGAAGAAAAAGATTTTCTAAAAAACCATGTCATTTGTCAGCAGTTACATACGTATTCACAAAACTGCAAATCAAATGTAGAAATTGGAATATGGGAGAAGTGCATGACTGCCTCAAATTATTAAAGTTAATATTATTAAAGTTGGCACAAGGGAATGGTGAGATAAGAGGTCAATGCTGTGTAGTCCTTCCTCCCCAGGATATTTTGGTTCTTTAATCAGATAAACTTCAACAATTTAGAAAAGCAGCAGAGGTAAGCGTGATTGTGATAGTAATGCTTTCTACATAACAGTGCTTGACCACATTTACTCCTACCCATGATTGCTAACTTCCTCTATCTCCCAAAAGTACCATCACCATAAGCAGAAAGTGGGGAGTGGTGGTGGAGAGAGGGAGGTCTTTGACCAATGGGTTAGAATGGGGATATAGTAAGGCAAGATATAGGACGTTATCACACGTGGGCCAGAAAGCAAAAATAAAAGTGGAAATGAGGCATTACGAAAATAAACCGAGAATAAACTTGTTTCCGCAAACGTCATTACCTTAATTGCGAATTTACAGCAAGTGCAAAGAATGTCCACACACAAGCGAAAATATCTCGTAAATGTAGTAGAAATTAACCTCTTGCACATGCGCAGATAGAGGAGTGCTCGCGAGAATCATGGGTAATGACGGGGAAATGCTCCCCAATACATATTTGGCGATCACATTTGCGGTAAATGCGGAATCATCCTCATCGCGCAATTGCATTTCCTGAAGAAACCAAAATTCAAAAGATCTTGGATCTTTCCACTTTCTGTCGGGGTTCTGTCGGGGTTCTGTGCGACGTTGTGTGAAAACACGGGCCAATAATCCGGTATCGTTCAGGATTTCATGTGGATTTTGTTTGGATTGGGCCCTGTGTGATAACGTCCATAGATTATTTATTGAAGTGGGGGAGAAACACCAAACAGTGCAGATCATGAATAGGAGTACCTCATTTCCACCAGCTTGGATCACAACAGTGAAAGAGCTCAGTTGTGTTGCCAAGAAACTGCGGGTAACAGTGACACAAAAACCACAATCTGGATTCTTAAAATGTTTTCAAATTGTATCCCTGCCCAGATGCAATGGGAAAGAAAAAGAAAATGAATATGGTCCCTCCACAATACCACATGTTGCTCTTTATAATACCTTTTCCTCTCCTTTCTCCCCATGGGCAAACTGTCAGCAAGTTCATAATGCTGTTGGTTTTTATAGCCCTAAATCCAACTGATTTCAGCCTAAGTACCCTGAAGACACCAGATCCCATATGATCTAAGTAGAGGTAGGCCTGTTTAGTACCTGGAAGGACCACAGCCAATTAATTCCAGGGGCTGTGGGCTATATTTCAGAGGAAGCCAATGGCAAACCACCTCTGCAGATTCCTTGCCCAAGAAAGGAAATTCATGGGGGTAACCATAATTTGAAGCCACATGCATGGACACACAAACAAACTCAGTTGCTAGACCTGAGTTGAACCACTGAACGAGTGGGAAATTGGTAAATCAACACTACCCATTGCTTCAATGATTTACTTTAGCTGCTAGTCTAAATGGATTTTGGCCATTGTTTTCTTTGTATTCAAAAAGATAGTTCTCTGCACCTTGAACAGTCCTTGTTAATGGGTGACCCCATATCACCTGCAAGCAAATAGGCCCACCGCCCTCTGCATCTGCTTTTGGAAGACGTGTGGAAGCATATCCACATACTTTTAATAACAACACCCATATGGTTATCGACTAGCCTTGGCTTTAGGCAATATCCTTTCTCTTGCCTTTGTCCCCCAAGGACCACAATTAGAACTGAACTTGTCACCCCTTTATCATGCCCACTAGTTTCATATTTCTATTGTTATTTGCACAGCCTGTTTATAAAGAACTCCCTGACAGAGAAGGCTAAATGTCTCACAAAACTACAAATCCTGGAATTCCATAGCACTGAGCCATGGCAGTTAAAGTGGTGTCAAACCGGATTATTTATCCAGTGCAGATGCAGCCTGAAGGACTTTTGAGAAAGGAGAAAGCTCACAATTCCTGGACACTTCACTCTCTGCATCTGAGGAAGTAGACTGACATCTATGGGGTCATTCACATGCTGTTTTTTGGGTTGTTTTTTTTTTAACATGACTGGAAATAATCTCGCTCATCCATTCCAGGTTTGTTGTTCACATTATGGAACTGCATCTATGCACATCTCTGTGAGTTCAGTTGCTCACGCGTGTCAGCACCCGACTAAAGATGGAATTGATGATGCAAATGTATTAGAAGCATGTTCAAGGTTTTATCCTGGGTCTATTCAAATCGGTTATTCACACATCCGAGAATCTGAATCTTTTAGAAAAACTCGCAGGGGAAATCCTACATCAATTATTCCAGATTAAGTGGGTTTTTGGATAGCCCCTCCCCCCCACAAAAAAAACACCCACAAAATGTAATTGGATTAATTTGAAATGCATGTGAACAAGAAAGATTCATCCCAGACTCTACCTGGATTTGTGAAGTCGAAGGTTTTCACGGTCAGCGTCCATAGTTTTCTGTGGGTTTTCCATCTATATGGCCATGTTCTGGAAGAGTTTATTTCTGACATTTCGCCTGCATCTGGGGCTGGCATCTTCAGAGGGAGGGATGCCAGCCACAGATGCAGGCACAACATCAGGAATAAACTCTTCCAGAACGCAGCCACATAAACGGAAAACCCACAGAAAACTCTACCTGGATTATTTTCACTGTCTGAATAATCCCCACAAAAGCTTATGCCTCTTTCTTTCTCTCAGCCTGTTACCACACTGCAGAATTAGTGCAGTTTGACACCACTTTAACTGTTATGGCTCCATCCTATGGACTCCTGGGATTTGTAGTATGTCATGACACCAGAGCTCTCTGAGAGAGAAGGCTAAATATCTCCCAAAACTACAACTCCCAGAATTCTATGGCATTTGAATCAGTTAAAGTCCTGTCAAACTGCATTATTTCTGCAGCATAGTAGCAGCAGGCTCAGTCTCAAATGTGCCACAATACCGCTTTGCTACAATACCCCCCCTTGCCTGCTGTGTATCTGTTTATGTAGCATGTGCACAGATACACAAATATAACTGCAATAAACATAATGCACTGGAGCTAGTATGGTGCAGTTATTTGGTGTTGGATAGGACTCGAGACCAAGGTTCAAATCCCTGCTCTGACCGTGAAAATGCACTGGGTGACCATGGGCAAGTCACACACTCTCAGCCTCAGGAGTATGGCAATGGCAAAGGCAAACCCCTTCTGAAAAACTTGCCAAGAAAATCCTGAGATAGGTTCGCCTTAGAGTCACTATAAGTCGGAAATGACTTGAAGACATTATGCAAAGGGATCTTGTGGCACCTTTGAGACTGGAAGAAAGAAGTTTGCAGCATGAGCTTTCCTAGACTTGGGCCTTTATTTTTCCCAGGCTCCCAACCTCTTTCTCTGCCTCAAAGGTGCTACAAGAGCCCTTTGCGTACTGATTTTTCAAACTAACATGGCTGTATCTTTGAGCCCAATAAACATACAAACAAGGATATGTTCGCAGGAAGACAGAGTCATCTTGCAAAAAACAGCAGCAGGAGGACAGGAAACCCAGCCATGCAAGAGAGGGGTGTATTGCAGAATAGACTAAGGTGCATCTGCACTGGAGAAGTAATCTGGTTTCGTACCACACTGCAGACATCATCCAGTTTGGGAGTGCTTTAACTGCCCTGGTTCAGTGCTAGGGAGTCCTGGGAGTTGTAGTTTATTGTGGCACCGGAGCTCTCTGACAGAGAAAACTAAATGTCTCACAAAACTACAGTTCCCAAAATTCGCTAGCATTGAGCCAGGGCAATTAAAGCAGTCTCAAACTGGATGATTTCTGCAGTGTGTTTTGGACCATAGTTTGAGAAATGTGTACTGCAAATGCATGAATCTTTGTCTTGTGGGTCTGAGCAGATGCAGCTTACTGGAGGGCTTGGCTGTGAACAATAGAATGAAGTGTGTTCTGGATGGACTTATATGGTGCCAAAACAGATTGTTTTGTCCAGTGCGGACACAGCCTGAAGGGCTTTTGAGAGGGAGGAGAGAGCTCACAATGAATTGCGAGGGCCAGACAAAGTGTGACTCACCACCTACTGATAACTCTCTCTGTGTGTGTTTGTGTGTGTATGTGTTCAAACAGTGATACCTTTATTGGCCAACCAAAATGCACAATATACTTGTTGCAAGCTTTAGAAGCTCCATGGACTTCTTTACCAGGCAAGAAGTTACAAACCAAACAGGAGAAAAACAATTGGAGATATTAGTAAGATGCCTGGGAGATTTTCAAAGTCCAGGAAATTTAAAGTCCCATTTGCTTCTTCATCAGGCAAGATGTTGCAAACCAAACAGGAGACGGAGACAAAACAATGGGAGATGTTAGTCAGATGCCTGCATTTTGTTGTTTCTGTCCTTAGTGAAGATAGTATGGGGAGGATAAATTTGGCAGGCTGGCTCCTCCTCCTCTTTCTGGCCCTGTGGCAATTGGGGGCTTTGCAAAATCCAGGAAATTTAAAGTCCATAAAGACAGGGACCCCTGTTTCGTAATCCAATCTGTCTCCATTCCTGTGAGGCCACCACAGGCCTCCTGGTTTGGATTTGCTAAAGGGCCAACATAGCTAGCTACCCCTGTGATAAATAATGGGCCTTTGCAGACTGCCAGAAATAGTGCAAATTGAGTCCACTTTAAGGGTTAGGGTTAGTGCTAGGGAATCATGGGAATTGTATTTTTTTCTGAGACATTGAGCCTTCTCTGTCAGAGAGCTCTGGTGCCACAATAAAATACATGATTCCTCTGGTGCCACAATAAAATCCCATGATTCCTTAACCCTAACCTTAACCCTTAAAAGTGGACTCAATTTGCACTATTTCTAGCAGTCTGCAAAGGCCCATTGCCTGTGTAACACAATCCAGGGGTAGCTGTGTTGGCCATTTAGCAAATCCAAACAAAACCCCACCAAACAGTGATACCTTTATTGGCCAACCGAAATGCACAATAATATACTTAAAGTATATCACAGTGCAGACATCATCCATCATTGAGATGGCTCAGTGCCAGGGAGTCCTGGGAGTTGTAGTTTACTTAACTTAAAGTACATTGTGCATCGTGTCTTGTGTACTCCTCAAAGTATATTGTGCATTTCGGTTGGCCAATAAAGGTATCACTGTTTGGTGTTTTTTCGTTTATATTTTGTGTGTGTGTGTGTGTATCTATGTGTGTGTGTATCTATGTGTGTGTGTGAAGCAAGAGGACCAAGACAGCCCTGAGGGCGGAGGGCCATTTCTATGGGGCTTAATCCACTCCCACAGGCATCACTCCCCCTTCTTTTCCCCCTCCTTATAAAGCAAACTATTGAGAAATCCCCCAGGAAGCCTCACCCTGAGGCCAGAGGGGACTTTGGCAGGGCTCCTCCAAGACTCCCATCCCTTTAGAGAGAGCCCCAACTCCCCAGCCTCCTCCTCCTCCTCCTTCCTTCCTTGCCGCCCTCCTCCTTTTCCTCGTCGTCCCTCCCGACGGAGCCGCCAGAAGCCTTGGAGTCTGTCGGCCAGGTGTCTCTCTTCCGCCACGGGATACACAGTGAGTTACTTAACACTTACTCCATTTTTACAATCTCTAGGAGGAGGAGGTGGTGGTAGTAGGTACCTGGTGGTTGTGAGAGGGACCTTCAGGGAGGGGCTCAGGCCAAAGGAAAAAGGGACTCAGGGGGAGGAGGAAGAAGGGAGGAGGAATGAATGGGTTCCAGTTTGGAAACCCTTGCTCCTTCTACCAGGGCGACCCGGCTCGGCCCTCCTTTTCCCGGACCTGCCCTCCATCCTTACCTTCTGTCCCAGGGTGACCAGACTTTATCCTCCACTTCCAGGACCTGTCCTCCATTCCTATCTTTTGCCCCAGGGTGACCAGACTTGATCCTCCTTTTCCAGGACATGTCCTCAATTCCTATTTTTTGCCCCCGAATGACCAGACTTGGTCCTCCTTTTCCAGGACCTGTCTTCCATTCATATATTTTGCCTCAGGGTGAAGAGACTTGGTCCTCCTTTTCCAGGATCTGTCCCATATTCATACCTTCTGTCTCAGGGTGACCAGACTTTATCTTCTTCCAGGACCTGTCCTCCATCCCTATCTTTTGCCCCAGGGTCACCAGACTTGGTCCTCCTCTTCCAGGACCTGTCCTCCATTCCTATCTTTTGCCCCAAGGTGACAGACTTGGGCCTCCTTTTCCAGGATCTGTCCCATATTCATAACTTCTGCCTCAGGGTAACCAAACTTTATCTTCTTCCAGGACCTGTCCTCCATTCCTGTCTTTTGCCCCAGGGTGACCAGACGTGGTCCTCCTTTTTTTTCCAAGACCTGTTCTCCATTCCTACTTTCTGTCCAGGAGAAATCCCAATTGTTTCTCCATTTTGAGCAGGACTAAGAAAAATGCAAGACAATTCAAAATGAAAGCTAAAAACACTCATGTAAATATAAATTCATGCTTCTCAGGTCCAAAACACACTGCTGAAATACAGTGGGCCCTTGTTATCCGCTGAGGTTTGGTTCCAGGACCTCCATGGATACCAAAATCCATAGATGCTCAAGTCCCATTAAATACAATGGCACAGGAAAATGGTGTCCCTTATATAAAAATGGCGAAATCAAGGTTTGCTTTTGGGAATATGTTTTCTCAATCCATGGATGCTTGACTCCGTGGATAAAAGAATCAGTGGATACGGAGGGCCAAGTACTGTAATCCAGTTTGGGACTGCTTTGACTGTCTTGGCTCAATGCTATGGAATCCTGGGAATTGTAGTTGTGGCATCGGCCCTCTCACAAAACTACAGTTCCCAGAATTCCCTAGCATTGAACCAGGGTAGTTAAAGCAGTCTCAAACTAGATTATCTCTACAGTTTTGGACCTTAAGTCTTGCTCAACATGGAGGATGTTCTGGAATGCCTCCTGGACAGAAGGTTGAAATATAAGACATGTCCTGGGGGGAGAAAAAGGAGGACTTTCAACTTCCCCAGGCAGTGGGCCAGTGGCATCTAAGCAACACAAGTAAACAAATATCCCCATTAAAAATATCCCCCCCCCCAAAAAAAAAGTCT
This sequence comes from Phrynosoma blainvillii, assembly GCA_026167975.1. Classification (NCBI taxonomy): domain Eukaryota; kingdom Metazoa; phylum Chordata; class Lepidosauria; order Squamata; family Phrynosomatidae; genus Phrynosoma; species Phrynosoma blainvillii. The sequence goes on from JANUYF010000002.1 coordinate 83,903,230, forward strand.
GTATGTGGCTGCCCATAACCCAGTAGTACCCCAGTTATTTTCTAGACATTAGGAACAAGTTAGGTGGGAGCAAGTGGGAAGCTGTCGGAAGAACTGCTGGACAAACTGGGTGTTCAACAAACACTGGGAAGGGAAAGGGTGACTACTCACATCTGTCCCTCCTTTAAAGAGAAAGAGAGAATGGACTACTATTGTTTGAGGGTAATAATAAGAATGTGTCAGATCATGTGCAAAGTGACTAAGGGTCTTTGCAGACTGCCAGAAATAGTGCAAATTGAGTCCACTTTAAGGGTTAGGGTTAGTGCTAGGGAATCATGGGAATTGTTTTTTTCTGAGACATTGAGCCTTCTCTGTCAGAGAGCTCGGGTGCCACAATAAAATACAGTTCCCATGATTCCCTAACCCTAACCCTAAAAGTGGACTCAGTTTGCACTATTTCTGGCAGTCTTCAAAGGCCCTAACTTTCCAATGAGCCATTGGGATTTCCAGTTAAGAAGAAGAAGGAGAGCTCTATTAGAACTGGCATTTGTCTGGCAGAAGTTGGCCTCGGGGAACATGGGCTGCTGAGTGTTTCTCCAGTTGCATCTTTACTGCCAAATTAGTGCAGTTTGACACCGCTTTAACTGCCATGGCTCAGTGCTATGGAATTCTGGGGATTGTAGTTTTGTGAGACATTTAGCCTTCTCCCTCAGAGAGCACTGATGACACAACAAACTACACATCCCAGGATACCATAGGATACCATAGCACTGGGCTATGGCAGTTAAAGTGGCGTCAGATTGGATTATGTGTGGCAACAGCCTCGGTTTATGTACATATGAAGATGTATTTCTGTGCGGCATATGTACAGGCTACTAACCCAGAATAACCCAAGAGCTTTTTCTCTACCATTTTTTTTTCTTTTTCCTGGACCTCACTTGAATGTATTCTCTGGAGTGTTAGAAAACTGCCTTCCTCAACTGTGCTTTCCTGTATGTTTGTCCTCCTTGGAAACTGATGAAGAAAGACTTGTGTATGACTGTATAAGTCAATGGGATCTAAGCAACCAGCCTATGTGCAAGATTGCATATCTAGATATTTCGATATTCCATGTGGGTTGAGGTTATGTCGTAAGATTAAGGAAGTCAAATGAGAATTTAAAGCCTCAGGATTGTCACTTCCTTTCTATCTGTTCAGAGAAGGCTCTCACACTTCAGTACTATACAATTAATGTAAATTATAACCTGTATATTAATTTTGTGTGTGAAAGAGAAGCCGCAAGCAGATTTCTTGTTTTTCACTTTTTATGAGCCTATATAGTGAGTTCTTTAGAATGTGCTGCTGTTTCAGGTGTTAGAAACAAAACTTTGAAGGCAAGCTAAAGACATAAAAGAGTATTCATTCATTCTAGCATTTAAACAAAAACAGGAATTATTGATTAGCCAGAGAGTAGTTCAAACTCAGGTGTTCTTTAAATTGTGAATAAAACATAATCACAATGCTTGGCAATAGTTTATAGTGCATTAAGGATAAAGGTCTGATGTTATATCAGTCTTTAAATTAGGAGTATGATTTTAACCTGAGTATAAGATTTCAGAAATTTGTCAATTTTGTAGCATTCGAGAAAACTTAAGTCAGTATAAACTATGAATTCAGTCCTCACTAAAATACAGTGGCTTGAGTTCTGAGAGTAAAACAGCTTTTGCAATGTTTGAAATTGTTTAAATTGTGTGTTTGAAATTGTTTAAATTGCAAAAGCTGTTTTACTCTCAGAACTCAAGCCACTGTATTTTAGTGAGGACTGAATTCATAGTTTATACTGTATTAAAGCCATTTATTACAGTCAACATGAACAACATCAGTTTACTACGAAAGAAACAGCAAATACACACACACACACACACACACAGAGTGTATGTATATAAAACATTTATTTACAAGCAAACTAGGAATGACTATGTTCTTTCTCTTCCTGTCAACTAAAGCAAATATTTGCTGTTTCTTTCTTTTCAAAGCATGAGTTGATACATCCATTTAATATGTGTGATTCTTGTCTGGCTGCGTGTAGTTCAGGAGGTATGAAAATTACATCCTAATTTTTGTAGTAAACTGATGTTGTTCATGTTGACTGTAATAAATGGCTTTAATCCATCTTGCCTTGCATGCGTGTGTTAGGCTTTTGCCTCAAACTTCAGTGAAAACTCAACTTAAGCAAAAATTGAGTCAAAAACAGGATTATGTCTACCTGTCTGTCAGCATTTGTTTCCTGAATTGATAAGGGAAATCTCTGCCTTCAATAACCCCTCCTTAAAAAAACAAACAAAAAACAAAAAAACAAAAACGGAATTCTGTGTTTTGCCAGAAAATAGCAAACTAAGCTATTTGTCATGCATTTGTTCATTTTATCTGTTTCTGCTAGTCAGTGGAAGGGTGTAATATTGTGAAATGCAGTGAAAATGTATATCCTGATGACAATAAATTTTACTGCCATCTTTTGTTTCTGAGATTCAGGCCTAACCCACACTATTTGAGCTAGTCTTTATAACCTTAAGGGTTAGAAACTCACTCTAAAGTGGAAGATAATTTCTTAGGATCCTTAATTCTGAACCAAGTATCAGTGTTGGTACATGTATGTGTCATTTTTGAAGTATCTGGAGCTCTGGTCAGACAACCCCTTAAGAAAATATGGCACTGTGTCTAATAGTTGTAGTCAAGGATACTGGTGAAACAATAGGCTGGTGCATTTCTGTTACATTGCTCACAAAGAAATGGTTGGATAGTGTCCATATACAGGAATTTTGAGATACAGGGTAAACAGTTGCTGAGAGATCATAAAAAAAATGGAATAATAAACAGTAGCTGAGAGATCATAAAAATTCAGTAATTTCCAAAATAGGATTGTGAAAAGGGACCTAGCCTTGCAAGTGGTGAATAATTTGCATTCTATTGAAGTCTTTTTATTTTAAATAAGGTATTTGAGTGGCTGTGAGAGCAGCTGAAGAGGAAGAGAATGAAGAACTGTTTGGGGGAAGTATGGATGAGGCAGTAGGAACAGGCCAGACATTGCTCTTGCTAAACTGCATATGGCCCCTGTGAAACAGGAGTGGTATCCAGCTCAATGGATGGCTAGTAGTAGCCACTACTATGTCTTGCAAGCAATGCAAGTAAGATTGTGCCTTTCTTATGGCACTGATATACCATGTAGTTTCCAAACTATTTTCACGTGGGTATTATCTATGCCTGCATATGTAAGACTAGGACAGCAATTACCCTCTTTTCTGCCTTCAAACTGTACTTTTCTGCCACGGCCCCAATCCATCTCCACGCCACGCCATCTGGGCTGTCTATTTCAGCACTATGTTTGTTTTCTGTAGCTTCAGAGAATAGGACCAGGAGCAACAGATTCAAACTACAGGAAAAGAGATTCCATCTCAACATTAGGAAGACCTTCCTGACAGTAAGAACTGTTCGATGGTGGAATATGCTGCCTTGGAGTGTGGCGGAATCTCCTACTTTGAAAATTTTTAAATAGAGGCTGGATGGCCATCTGTCAGGTGCTTTGATTCCTACACATCAGAAAAGGGTTAGCGCAGGGGTAGGCAACCTAAGGCCTCGGGGGGGCCGGATGCGGCCCCCCGAGGCCTTTGGACCGGCCCCAGGCTGGTCCTGCCACCGCCACCGCCACAGCCCCCCGCCGCCCACCATGATGATATTGATTATTGTTGTTATTACTTGTTCTTGGGGTTTTCTTGGCAAAATCTCCACAGGGGGTTTGCTGTGGCTTTTCTGGGGCTGAGGGAGTGTACATGCATATTTTTTTATTTTATTTTTTAAAAAATTTAAATGTTTATTTTTATTTTTATTTATTTATTCATTTTTGCTGCTTCGGCCCCCCAATTGTCTGAGGGACAGCAACCTGGCCCCCAGCTCAAAAAGGTTGCCTACCCCTGGGTTAGCCCTTGGGGTCTCTTCCAAATCTGATTCTATAATTTCCTTGGGTCTGCTCTAAGTATTAAGTAGGAATCCTACCCATGTTGCTGAACTCTGCGAAAGCCATATTTTTTCTAAGCCTAAATAAACAACTTTGGGTTTTTATATTATGTTAATAGCATTTCAATCAAATTCCTCTGTTGCAATAGTTATCTTAAATTATTTCACAACAGTCTTGCCTGCATTAAGCTTAGAATCAGCAGATGCCAATAAAAATGTTAGAGGGAAGGGACTTGTAAAACATTTCCTGCTCCTAAAGAAGGAAGACCTGAATACTAGAAGAATATGTTAAAACATATGAGGTACTCCTAATGTGTGTCTTACTAATGTTAGAGCAGTGAGAGAAGATAATTCACCTGAGTAAATCTGGAGGATATTAAGCAAGAAGACCAGGTATTGATCACTGGAGCTCTTGGAGGTCTGTCCTTCATAGGATCACCATGAAGACATTATGGGAATTAACAACAAACAAGGAGCTCCATGTTGAGATAAAAGGAGAATCTCCCATTTTTTCTTTTTAAGTATTTTCTGATGGGGAGGAGATGATAGGTGAGAGACAGTTTATTAAAGTGCATGGTAAGCTGCATATTGCCTTCTGGCCTGGAATATTATCATGGCTTTTGACAAGAAGCAAGTAATTATTTTGATAAAGAGTGATTTTAGATCTGTCAAAGCAGGAGCCAGTTACAGGAAACATATAACATCCTTGTTGAAACAACTTCACTGGCTACCAGTTTATTTCTGGGTAAACTTTAGAATGCTGATTATTACTTGTAAAGCCAAAAATGGCCTCTATATAATGAAGGTCTCATCTTTTGAGGTCTAAAGCAATAGTTCTAGAAAGGAAAGAATAAGCCTCAGGTCAGTATGTGAATGGGACCTGTGACAAAATGTTACAGCATGGAGAGTTCCTGTTCACTGTTTCAGTGCTCTGGTCAGTGATATACCAAGGAAATAAGAGATAATAGAATCAGAGTTGGAAGAGACCTCAAGAGCCATCCAGTCTAACCTCCTGCCATGAAGGAACACACAATCAAAGCACCCCAACAGATGGCTATCCAGCCTCTGTTTAAAAACCTCCAAAAAAGGAGACTTCATTACACTCTAAGGGAGTGTGTTCCACTCTCAAACAGCTCTTATTGTCAGGAAGTTTTTCCTGATGTTGAGGTGGAATCTCCTTTCCAGTAGTTTAAAGCTGTTGCTCTGGGTCCTATTTTCTGTTCCCTTCTTTGTTTTTGGGGTGGGAAGAGTCATACCATAGCAGTCAACATTTTGTTACCTCTGAATGTGCTCATAAGGCTGTCATTCTACTTTGTCTTCTTTTCTTGTACCTCTGAAAACCAAAGGGTTCCCCTTTGGTATCTGCTGATCTCTCCCTCTTGTGGTGTCTTCCTAGCTGCATCAGCAATGGTACGGAAATTCCTTGGTGTGTTGCCAGTAGCATACACCATTCTTAACCCTGGGGTACAGGAGCACGTGTAACATGCTAGGGGCTGTTTATGCCACGCCACCCTCCCATGATGCTGTGACACCATCGCCTTCTAAGTCCTTGACCTTCTCGTATTAAGTGATGCAATCTGAAGGGAGCTTCTGCTTCTATTGCTTGCATGTTAGCCAAAGTGTCCACATGAGCAGAGTGATTTTTACTCAAAGTTCAAACACAAAGTTTTGCTCACATTCAAACAAATCAAGAAGCCCCACTCAACATGTAAGGTGGAAGACAGAGAGGATAGGGAGAGCGTAGCTGAAGCTGGCATTTATGACCCATCTCTTTTACACACATTCTTATACTCTTAAGACATAATGCCTGAACTGCACTGTATGTCTCTGACAGAATGAAAGTGGATTGGAAAAGAAGTGTGGTTCCCAAACATTGCTTCTTCAGGTGTTTTAAACTTCAACTCCCAGAAGCCCCAACCAGGAATTGGGGGAGCTGAAGTCCAAAACATCCGGAGAACCAAAGCTTGGGAACCATTAGATTATGCTGTGCTCAATTAGAAAAGAAAAGAAAAGAAAAGAAAAGAAAAGAAAGACCCGAAGAAAAACATATTCACAAAGAATCAATGGAGAAGAGCTGACATTTCATAGGTGGAAGTTCAAGTGGCTACTAGGCAACCACTTAAGCAGAAAATACAGAAATATAATTTATTTCTAGACTCTGTATAATTTTAAATCATTCCATTAATTGAATGTAATTCTGATTTGTAGTTAAATCAGTTTCCTAATTATGTAGCTCATGTGTATTTTTGGTTTAATTGCTCTATAAAACATACTGCAGTTGAATGTTGATGTCAACAACGTTCATATGTTGTGTTCAAAAATCAAATTAGGAGCCAAACTATTGAGTTAGCAGCTAAGGTATTCTGCTTACTACTGCATGTCGCATTATGCAAAAAGAGAAATGGGAAATTATTCCTGGGAAAGTCATGTAGCCCCTAGAATTCATTAATTCATGCATGTGACCTCACTTTTCTCATGCTACATCTTGCAGAGGAAAGCAGAAGCATGCATACACAATGGATTCAGTTCTCAGTAAAAAGCAAGGCTTGTGTTGCATTAGGGAAACCAGTATAAGAGGAATATGAAAATGGAAAAATGTGTATGAAAATGAAAAAAAAAATAGTAACTTAGCTATTTATTACCTTCATTTTGTACCATGCTTTTCCCTGAAGAATCTGCACATGGTTGATCTGCTGTCTTTTACCTTCACAACAATCCAGAGAGGTTAAATTAAAAGATTAATTGTTTACAATGTCATCCAATGAGCTTCATAGTTGATTGGGGAGAATGAAGGGGACAGGGTTAGAATTTTGAGGACCTGGAACAAAGAAAGGTAATGTGTTGCCATTTATATATTGTTGGACTACAACTCCAACATCCTTCAGCTTTGGCTGTGCAGGTTGGAGCCAATAGAAATATCAGCTCAAGAATGTCTTCTGGCCTGGAAGATGATCATGGCTTTTGGCCAGAAGCAAGTCATTATTTTGATAAAGAGTGATTTAAGAGCTGTCAAAGCAGGAGCCAGTTACAGGGAACGTATAACATCCTTGTGGAAACAACTTCACTGACTACCAGTTTATTTCTGAGTAAAATTTAGAATGCTGATTATTACTTGTAAAGCCATATGTGGCCTATGTCCAGACTATCTGAAAGATCATATTTCCTTATACCTGCTGGAGTCTTAAAATCCATGGTGGAGGACTTTCTCTGGGTCCCACCACCATCTCAGGCTCTTCTGGAGAGGACACCAGAGAGAATAGCTATGGAATTCCTTTTCTATTCAAATAGGCATTTCCTGATTAATAGGTTGGAGGGAGTTATTTTCATGGTACGTGCGTGCTGTATTTTAACTCTATTATTATGTTTTTAAATGATTTTATACTTTAAAAAAAATAATGGTATTTTAATGCAATAACATGCTTAATTGTATTTCAGCTTTTTTATTTCAGATTTTTAGTTTTTGCTTGTTTTAGTACTGTTTAAGCTGCCTTGAAGAGCCAACGTGGCATAGTGGTTTGAGTGTTGGACTATGACTTTGGAGAACAGGGTACAAATCAGTGTTTGCCCATGAAACTCACTGGGTGACTTTGAGCAAGTTATACTATCTCAGCCTCAGAGGATGGCAATGGCAAACACCTTTTGAGGAAACTTGCCAAGAAAACCCAGTGATAGTGTCGCCACAGGTGGCCTCCAGGGCCATTTTGTGGGCCCCAGGGGTAAAATGCTTTGTTATTTTTTCCCCCAATATGAAAAAGTGCTTCTTTCTATCTATCCTGACGTTCATGTTATAAGCAATGCCCTATCTGTCTTCTTCAGACCGTGGACAATTTTACACATCCCTTCCTTATCCCTCCGTATTTACTTTTGCTGCCCTAAATAAGTGCCTATAATTGTAATCTTTCTTGACATGAAAGTTGCTCCAACTTCTTAGTTTTTCCCCCTTGCCTTTTCTACACCTTTTCTACCTCTAAAATAATCCTTTTTGGAGTGTATTGTCCACACCTGTATACAGTATTGCAACTGTGGTCACAACATACTTTTTTGTAAAGGCGTTATGATATTAGCAGCCATTTTTAAAAATTATCTCCCAAACATGGCATTTGCCCTTTTTCACAGCAGCTGCACACTTGATCAACATTTTCATCAAGCTGCCTATCCCAGTCCCAAACCTCCTTTTCTGGCTAGTCACCACCTGCTCAGATCACTATTACCATACTGTATCTTTAAAGTTTTGATCCCCCCCTCTCTTTTCCCTCCCAACATATATCACTTTACATTTGCTTTTGTTGAATTTCATTTGCCATTTTCATGCTTGCTTCTCCCATTTTGGAGAAATCCTTTTGAATCCCTTCACTACCACTTTTTATTTTAAGGACCCTACATGATTTGGGTCTGTCAGTAAATCTGGCTCTTTCCCTGCTCTCCTCAAGCTCTGTGTCATTTATGAAAAAATGGAGATTTTTTTGGGAAGGGCACTGTTTTGATTTTGATCCTGAGAGTTCACCATTTATTTCTATTACGTATTTTGTTCTTTAACTAGTTACCAGTACCCCTCATCCTATCTCATGGCTGCTAATTTTGCTTAGGAGTCTTTGGGCCTTTGCAGATGGGCCCAGAGGGGCATTGGAGAGCTAGCCTGGGAAGCGGCGGATCGGGGCCGAGGCTGACACACCATGCGGCTCTGATCCTCCCTTTTGCCACCTAGAAAAGAGCGGCAAAATGTCACTCCTTTTATGGGTGGCAAAAGGCTGCCTTAAGAGCCGGTGCATGGCTTTTTAGTGCCCCTTCCGGTGCAGCATGTCAAAACGCTGCGCTGGAAGGACATCCTGATGTTGCGCGCTGTGTACAATGGTGCACAGTGTCAGGATGTCCTCGGCGTGGGGTTGGGCGGCCGGCGTGTGGCTGCCCCTCCCCATTTCTGCCTCCAGGCTGGCCCTTTGGGCCAGTCTGTAGAGACCCTTTGTTACAGAACTATCAAGCTCTTTTGAAATCTGTATGTTTCTCCACAGTGAATTCATTCTGCATGTGCAAAAATAGGCAGCTAAAGTGTATGTACAAGAATTGAGTCAATTGACAAGAAAGAGGACATATTAGCTTTTGATAGATAAATTCAGCAATTAAAATCCAGTAATTATAATTCAGCATAAAATCAGCCCTTTGTATCCACAAATTCTTTACCCATGGATTCAAGCACCCACGACTTGAAAATATTCAAGTATATATATTCTCCAAATAGCAAAAGTTGATTTTGCCATATTATATAAGAGACACATTTTACTACCCCACTGTATTCAATGGGACTTGAGCATCCATGGATTTTGGTATCCATGGGGGATCCTGGAACCAAACCTCAGTGGATAACAATGGCCCACAGTACATTAAAGAAAGCGCCTCAGCTCTGGAAATGCAGAATAAGATTATGGAATTGTAAGAAGGAACTTTAATATAGGTAAGAGATATTTTATGCACACATCCGATAAACTCAGGCAAACATGGCATGCTATTTTCAGAGTAAACACACAGCTGTGTGTATATATATGTATAAAAAGCTCCTATTACAGCAGGAGATAGGATAGTCTGTTGACCTAGCCCAATACTGTCAATATAATCTAACTTGAAGCTGTTCTGTCTTTCCTTCACCTACTCCCTGGGATCTTATGCATACTGCACTGAGTATGCACTGAGCTATAATGTATTGCCTAAATGATTTTTTGAAAGACATATATTGCATTTTAAGAAATTCAGTTAAAACAACAAAATGTATCTTCTGTGGAAGATCTTTTGGTACATGTTGAGGCATGTTGAACTAATGTATTTTAAGGCATTACAAGAGATGTGCTTAATTTTTTTATACACACAAGAGACTCATGCAGATAATCTATAGTGTTCACAGGTTTGTTTTTCCAACATATATATCTGTACATATCAGTGTTTTCCTTTGAGTTCATGAAGAAAAGAGAACTCTTCCCGCTGGCTTCTCCATTACCGCACTGGTCGCATTACCGCACTGGATGCTTTGCGGCGCCTGTTTCCACCTCTCCAGATTTGGGGATCTGAACCCAACTCCCTTTCGATCGGCCAAGGGCAATGGAGGCCATTGCCTGTCCCTTCGGAACGGTGCTCATCTATCTGACCCATGTTCAACTGCTGTTCACATGGAACCCTTCTCCACTTTGGCCTTCAAAGTTATCGTTTTAATATTTGCTGCTACTACCAAGATCTGCACCAGCAGCAGCTCCACCTGGGTCCATGCCCTAGGCTTCAAAGCTCACTGCAGTGGCCCTCCTACTCATTGCAGTGTAGCCCCCACAGCCTGCATCGTCAGCGACGGCCGGGTATGGGCCCAACCCTCCAGTGTCATCCATTTTCAGGGCAAGATGATAGGAAGAAAATCAATGCAAGTTGGTCCTAGAGCAGATCAAACCAGAAACCTCCCTAGAAGCCAAGATGACCAAACTGAGACTGTAGTACTTTGGACACATCGTGAGAAGAGAGGACTCTTTGGAAAAAGCAATAATGCTGGGAGAGGCATTAGGAGGGAAGTAAGAAGAGAGGAAGGCCACATGCTAGATGGATGGACTCTATTAAGGAGGTCACGGGTATGAATGGGTTGCAGGAATTAAGCAGAGCAGTGGAGGACAGAGGGTCTTGGAGATGTCTCATCCATAGGGTCACCATGAGTTGAGATGAACTTGAGGGCAGTTAATAACAACAAAATCTGGAAGGGAAATAACTTTGTACAATTAGCCCTCCTCATTTTCGGCTTTGACTTGTGCAGATTTGATTATTCACAGATTTGATTTATATGTTCCCTCTAGGAATCTCTAGGTCCTCCAGCACAACTGTATGGTTAACTTGCTCCAAAAGCTGTACTAGAGGACCTAGTGATTCCTTGAGAGAAGACTACTCTGGGCATTTGTAGGTCCTTCAGTGCAATTCTATGGTCAACGTCTGGCAGATGTTGACCATAGAGTTACACTGGAGGACCAGAGATTCCTAGAGAGGTGTTCTCTCAACTAAAAATATAGTGGGGGTTTTTTATTTGTGGTTTTTCTACTTTCATGAGGTCCTGCACCCCAACCCCATTGAATGCATATGCAAAATGAGGTATACCTCAGTTGACAAAGTAGATGCATTCCTGGACATTACTACTTTAACAAAACAAAACTGGTACCAGAGACAGAAATAACATGGAAAGAATAGGGATAAGTTCCTATTCCATAAACAACTATTCAACAAGCAAACTTTTTAAAAACAAAATAAAACAGGCACCAGAAGCAGAATGGGGTAGTTCCTATACTACAGTTGTCCCTCCATTTTCGTGGACTTGAAGTCTGCGACCCTCTCTTATCTGCGAGGGATGAACAGAGGGAAATAAAATAGGGCTCACGCCTGTGGTGCATGCCCACTAACCCCCGTGGACACGCGCCTCCATTCAAGCCAAATAGGGCTTGAATATTTGCGTTTTTCTTTTTTCGCAGGGGTGTGTGTGTGGTGAACACTCCCGCCACCTTTAACCTTTAGCACTGACTTTCTGGATGGCAGTCCTGTGGGAACTCGTTATCCCACCCCTGCCACCAAATTATGTGTAAAGGATCCACACTATTCTTTGTATGATGTCCCACACCAAATCTTTAAAATGTTAGTAGCGTGGTTTGTTCTAAAAACGTAGGCCATGTGATGTTTAAATAAGAATAAAAGTTTATTCTAAAACAGCATGGAATAAATATAACTTGTATCAAAGCTTGTTACTGTAGTCTTTCTTGGTTACATATAACAACGTTTGTTTCCACTTCACTTTTAATACTTCAGCCACACTGGCTAGTAATATCTGTCAAAGCAAAAAGCAAAGCAGCTTCATTTATATACCGCTTCATACTGCACTAAGCAGTTTACAACTGTAAACTAATTGCCCCCCAACAACTGGGTACTCATTTTAGCGACCTCGGAAGGATGCCGGCCTGAGTCAAGCCTGAGCCCTGGCTAGTATTGAACTCGGAACCTTGTGGTTTATGACTGAGTGGCTGCACTACAGGCATTTAACCACTGCGCCACCAGGGCTCTTGTTGTGTTATCAGGAGATAAGACAACAGCAACTCCCTTCTTTAGAGTTCTGTATGTCTTCCGAGTCCCTCCCATCTGGACTGTAACTAACAAAATTACAGTTCCCTCAGGAACTCCCCAAAACACAGCCTTCTCTCTGGCTTAACTCCCTGACAACTCTTCAATTCCCAACTCTCCACTCCAACTGTCAGCTTGGAATTTTCAAGTGCTCCCAGCTTGAATTCTATTGGTTGGCCCTCAGCTGCCTCCTGATTGGCCAGCTGGACATTCTATTCACTACAGGGGGTCCAAAAGAGATCCCCCCGCAAAAAAGGAAGGGCGACTGTACAAACAAAAAGAGCATTTGAACAAGCAAACTTTTCATTCAAAACTAACATTATGAACACGTGAAATGAAACAACAAACATAAGTAAGCCTTACATCAGGGGTAGGCAACCTTTCCCCTTTAAGGGCTGAGGGACTTCAGTTCCCAGAATCCCAGGAGCTATCGGCCAATATGGGACTATTGGCAAACATGGCTGAGGCTTCTGGGAGCTGAAGTCCCTCGGCCCTTAAAGGGGAAAGGTTGCCTACCCCTGCTGTATATACTCAACTATAAGTCGAGGAATTTATGCCCCAAAAGTGACCCTAAAATCCTGGGCCAACTTATATATGGATCAATACACTAATATTGTTAGAAAGGTCCTGAAACAAGCACCACCAGATGCTCCACTCTTCATGCCTTGAGACAGGTGTTGTGTGTGTGTGTGTGAGAAAGAGTTTCCCAATCTGATTTAAAAGCCTTCTCTTCCCATCAAAGAAACACCCATTTAACTCAACTTCCTCTTCTCCTCAATTGAATGTTAAAACGTCTTCTCTAGCACCTGGGAGGTGGTGTTAGGTGGTCAGGAGAGGTCCGGAGAAGGAGAGAGAGAAGTGGTGTTTCCCCCTTTTCCATTCTTTGTTATAGCCCCCTAAGCTTTACCCCCGGCTTATCCATGGGTGATATCAAAATCCTTGATTTTGACCCTGAAACCTTCCCTTGACTTATACATGAGGTCGACTTGTACATGAGTATATACAGTAAAGAAAAACATTTTGAAGCTTGTGAAGATTACTTGAAAGTTTCTTCAAAATGCATCCAGGAATGACTTTTTCTTTCTCTACCCTGCACTTTTCTTACGATTTCCATTTTGGTTGCCAAACTTGCAATATAGCTGGTGAAGCAGGCTTGTGGGCTATCCATTTTTTTTATCTCTGTTTTGTTATTCACATGTGTTCAATGAGAGACTCTGGAGGCAACTGCTGTTTACCTTGCCTGTTCTAGAGAGGCACACACAGATACAGTAGGACTGACTAGAGCAGAATCCCATTCTTTCCCAGCAAAAGCTTGCTTATTTACTGCAGACACACTGCTGCAACCCAAAAGTTTCTCCAGACCTCCTTTGCTGTCCTCCCAGCGCTAATGTTGGTTAAAAAAACTTCCAGCTAACAGAAAAGGGGGACTGGGCAGACATAGAAACACTTTGTAAGAAGGAGTTTCACTGGCAAAGCCTTTGTTATTTGAGGTACCGTATATATTCGACTATAAGTGAATCCCATGTATAAGTCGGAAGCAGGTTTTGGGGCAAAAAATATGAATTTTAGTAGGACCTATGGATAAGTTGAGAGCAAAACTTTGAGGCTCCCTCAGTTTGTGTATATGTGAATGAGAGAGACGGGGGGGGGCTTTTTAAAAGCAGCAGCAATCAATCACCCACCACTGACCATTCATCCTTGAGCTGCATGGGAGGCAGAGGAGGGAGGTGTGTTGTGTGTATTCAGACGCGTGCAAGAGGGACTCTGAAAGCAGGAGCAGCGAGAGAGAGAGGAGGGAGGTTTCTCTGTGTGTGTGTGCACAGACATGCACAAAAGCAGCAGCAGCAGCCAGGGACTCTTAAAAGCATCAGCGATCAATCATCAATCACCCACCGCTGAGCATTCATTCCTGAGCTGCACAGGAGACAGAGGAGGGAGGTGTATGCAGATGTGCGCAAGAGGGATAGCAATAACCCACCACAGTCTCTGCTTCCCCAGTGGCTGAAGAGAGAAGGAAACTGCTCTTCCCATCACATGGGTGGAGAAATCTGAAAGTGCGGCCATCGTATTAACATATTAACCCGTATATAAGTCAATCCAGGATTTTTGGGTGATTTTTTTTGGTCATAAATTTGTCGACTTACAGACAAGTATATATGGTATATCTATAAAACTAGTTCAGTGTTTACTTTAAAAATAATAATTTAAAAATGACACATGTTTATTTGACTTCTAGAAAGGTTTTATGTAAGAAAACTATGAACTATGTGAATAATTAGTACCATGTAGTCAAGTTGTTGAAAGAATGGTATGAATTGTATATTCTGCCTTTTACCCGAGGTCATAGAATACATGACATATTTCACTTAAGTTTTCAATGTACTTCTCAGTATTTTAAGTGGTAGAAAACCTTTTGCCTTGCAGTCTGTTTAATATATATCCTGCAGGTTTTGTTAAAGCAAACTACTGTACTATTGTAAGTGAGTGACCTTGATACTGATCACTCTTAATCTTTCTAATGCTTGCTCTGTTTTTAGGACCTGTTTTGTAGATGCATTTAATAATAATAAAAAATAACAAAATTTATGTGTATCCCACCTATCTGTGTATCACAACTGGGGCGTCTTACACGCTAAAACATACATTCCTGTCTCCCAACAATCCACCCCCTTGCTTGCTTTTTCTGGTTCATAGTGTTTTTCCACCAGCTGACATAATGCTGAAGGGTGGCTTTTGCAGAGTGCTAAACTGGGAAATGCAAACAATATAGAGCTTACTGCAGTGTGTATCTATGTATTGGGAAAGGGATGAACATCATCTATTGATACCAGCAGAAAAGCTGTAGTTACATACTTTACAAATGAAGTCAGAGAGGTGAGACAACTCTTTATTTTCCCTTTTTTATTTTAGTGTGTGCTCTAATTTTAGTTTGTGACAGTGCTCTGTCCTCCTTGATGCCATTTGCCAACTTCCCATTTTTGTCACCATGCTACAGATTTCTTTTAATACTGGAAGGAAAGAAGTCATCTATCTTTGCAGGCCACTTAGTAGTTTTTATTTCTAGGATAAAGTACAGGTCAAATTTATCCTTCAAGTATAAAGGGATAATAGGTCATTAAGAAATTAAGGGTCATTGTATTCACCTGTCTGCCTATAACTATAGATAAGGTCCAATGGTGTATTTCCATACTGTTGTACTTCAGTATCCAACAGCAGTGAAATTGGGACTCTCATCCCTTTCCACTGCAGCCTTTTGTGGCACTAAAAGCCACAAAGAAGGATCTGGCTCCTTTCTTGATAAAAGTTATTTTGAAAGCTCGTGTGCCATAGTGGCTTGAATGTTGGACTACGACTCTAGAGACCAGGGTTTGATTCCCTGCTTGGCCATGAAACCCACTGGGTGACCCTGGGCAAGTCACACACTCTCAGCCTCAGGGGAAGGCAATGGCAAACCTCTCTAAAGGAACTTGCTAAGAAAATGGCATGATAGGTTTGCCTTAGAGTTGCCATAAATTGGGAACATCTTGAAGGCACATAACAACAACAACAACACTACATTTATATATTCAGTATTTTTCCATGGCAGTGGGATTATGTGTTCTTGTGAAGCAAGAGGCTATGCTGCTGGCAGGGTCCCCCATGTCAGACAGGCTTTTGCTGAGGAGCCAAGTTAAATGTGCCCAAAAGCTACTGGGCAGCAGAGCAACAGTAGTGGTGGGGAGTGACCCTGGTGGAGCATCTCTCAGAGGCGACGACAGTGGCACCATAGCTAGCACTTGTTAGTGCTGCACATAAATACTGACTTCCATTAGAACTCTATGTTGAGATGGTACAAAATGAAGCAAGAGATTGTGCCAGAAGATGAGACTCCAAGATCAGATGGCACACAGTGAGCTGCTGGCCTCTCCTGCTGCCCTATGCCACTTTTAACAGGGGCTTTGATAACACTGGTATTACTAGAAGGAAATTAAACTGGTGGGGTGGCAGGGCTTTGCTGCATGTGCATTTCCTTTCTTATTCATTCACTTGGGCAGGCGAGGAGAGGGAAGGGTAGAGGATGGGATGGGATGTGGGAGCACAAGGAGATAGGGCACATGCATTGGAAGAGGAAAGAAGGCAGGCAGGAAGAAGAAGGGACTGTGGTGCACACATTCCCTTGCTCACATGCATTGGCACACAGAGTAGATGGGGACTGGGATGAAACAGGATGGTGTTCCCTCTCTCCCTCCTCCTCCCCAAGTGAGTGAATGAGCGAGTGAGGGACTGCACACACGGCCCGGCCTGGCCCCTGCACCAGTAGAGGTACTTTTATGTGTGTGTTAAATACAGTTTGGGGGCCTAGAGATAGTTTTTCCACTCTCATGGGGGTCCTTTATCCCTGGAAAAGCTGAGAGCCAACTGTATACATGAGCATCACCTGATACCCAATATAGGTCTCAAATAGACTACTCAAATAGACAATAATTGGAAGCAAAAGATAAAGAAGCTCAATTCTCTTGCAAAAAAATAAGACCTGGAGCAGATTGTGGCACAGGTCCTGTACTGCTAATATCAAAAATTAGAGTAAAGCTAAAGAAGAACACTTAACGAACCATCATGACAAAATTCAAACTGAAGAACATCCCCATAAAATTTAAAGATTTTAAATTCAAGAAGGGACTATCAGTAGTAGTATCTGTAGTTTTACCCTCGACTTATCCATGGGTCCTACTAAAATCCATAATTTTGGCTCCAACACCTACTTTCGATTTATATGTGGGATTGACTTAGGACGTTATCACACAGGGCTCAATCCAAACAGAATCCAAACGAAATGGCGAACGAATCCGGATTATTTGACCGTGTTTCCACACGACGTCGCACAGAGCCCCGACAGAACCCCGACAGAAAGTGGAAAGAACCGAGATCTTTTGAATTTCGGTTTCTTCAGGAATTGCAATTGCGCGACGGGAATCATTTCGCATTTACCGTAGGTCTAATAACCAAATACGTATTGTGGTGCATTTCCCCGCTGTTGCCATGGTTCCAGCGAGCATTCCTCTCTCTGCGCATGTGTAGGAGGCTCATTTCGGCTACATTTACGGGTTTTTTTCTCTTGTGTGTGGACGTTCGATACACTTACTGTAAATGCGCAATGAAGGTAATGACGTATGCGGAAACAAGGGTTATTTCCCGTTTATTTTCGGGATGCCTCATTTCCACTTTTATTTCCGCTTTCTGGCCCACGTGTGATAACGTCCTTATAGTCGAATATATGCGATACCTCAAATAACAAAGACTCCGCCAAGTGAAACTCTTTCTTATAAAGTGTTTCTATGTCTGCCTAGTCCCCCTTTTCCTGTTAGCCGGAAGTTTTTTTCATAATAATTCCTTCTTGAATGTATGTTTACAACAGCAACCAGAGCTTGGGTTCCCAGTACACTTAGCTGTGCAAGCTTGTCACAGTAATGCCAAAAACCTTAGGAACGACATTCCTGTGATCCCTGGCCTCCATGTATCTTACAGCAAATTAGCCAGTGATCATTTGGGAACCTTCCTCATTGTCTCCACTTAAGTAATTTTGGGAAAGGTGAAAAAGACACTCATACAATTGAAACCAATTTATTTTGGATTGAACCTGAACCTGGTTGTTGTAGGAATCATAATCTGATCTAAAATGGATGTGTGGTGGAAGAATTCTCCAATGATCTAGTGTCTAAATACAGTGGGTGCTTGATATCTGCAGGGGTGGTGGTGGTTCTAGGCCCCCCATGGATACCAAAATCTGTGGATGAACAAATTCCATTAAATACAGTGGTGTAGTAAATTGGTGTCCCTTATATAAAATGGTAAAATCAGAATTTACTTTTTGGAATTTATATAATTTTTAATATTTTCAAGCAGTGGCTGATTTAATCTGTGGATAAAGAATCAGTGGATACGGAGGGCTGACTGTATGTAATTTCAAAACTCATCCATCACTACCTATATATCTTCAGCCTTTACCATCTGTTCATGTAGCACCTTAGCTTTGAAATTTTCCATGCATTTGGATGTCTTGCAGTTATACAGGAAACATTGCAGTGACATTCCAAAAGTGAAGGTTGGGTAAAGTTTAAAATTACAACTTGTGATATGTTTGGAAGCTAAACATCTAGATAAAGGAGTGGACACCTTTTTATTTCCTTTGTTGACTAAATATATGTTACATTTCTTGCTGAAGTCTCTGTTGTCTTTGTTTTCACTGTGAATAAGCTTTGTTACATGGGGATTAGACTTGAATACTGAGATCAGATATAATGCCTGCAAAAATAGCTTTGTCAGTGTAATCTGCTGAGCTTTTTAACTTTGGCTTTCAGCACATCTGATGCAAACCATTTGGTGAAGAGTAACAATACTGAGATAATATTATGCTTAATTAATCTTATTTTTGAAAGCCTTAAACTGTAAGATGGCCACTGGTTATGGTAATTTAAGGAATTCAGTTTGACCCTTAGATTAATGCTAACTGAATGTTTTTTATAAATTGTTTCATAGATATCTGTGTCAGAATGATACAAATTGTTTTCTATTTTTAAGGAATGTGACTTAAAAAAAACAAGAAGTTTTCACTTACATTGTTTATTAATATCATTATATGTATTGCCATTCTGCTTACCCTTATTGAAATTTAACACTTTAGCAGATACAGCGAAAACAAGGAAATAATGTGTAATTTATATAAAATGTGTGGTGATTGAAAAATCAGAATGTTTTTTATAGCAACTTCAAGTGATTGACTTTTTTCTTTTGCACCCCGCCAAAATATCCCTTGAAATTCTTGTGAAATGGCACTTAATACTGATTTTTTTAAAAAAAGTTTAATGTAGAGGGTAGCACTAGCAAGCCTCTTCCTTCACTCTATCAATGTATCTGGAGAAATGGATTAAAATATACAAAAGCCCATGCTGAAATAAACCAGTTAGTTTTAAAGGCACCACTAGATTGCCCCCCCTCCTTTTTTGGTATACTGAAGCAGTATAACACAGCTACCTCTTTGAAACTGTTGTTAGTAAACTAATGCCACCAAGTGGTGTGTTCATAGTATTACATTTTTAAAAGGGGAAAGAGAGAGATCCTAGTTCACAATTTTAATTGACACATTAATGTACTGAGTTATACATTTATACAGAGGAGAGGAATTAAACCCACAGGGTACAATCAACTAATCATGTCTGTATATGTATATTTCATTATGAAAAAATGTACTGAAGCCTGTGAAAAATGTACTGGAGGGGTGTGTGTGTGTGTGTGTGTGTGAGAGAGAGAGAGAGAGAGAGAGAGAGATAGATAGAGACACACACACACACACACACACACACACACAGGGTCAGTTTAAATTCTTAGGCAAGTCAGTGGTTATTCATTGGCCACCAGACTTAGTTACATTCCACTTACATTTTAAAAGCCGGTTCATTTGCCCTGTTCATAAATATAAATTACAGATGAATTTCCATTCTGCCCTATCCTTGGAAGGAAGAAATCAATTAAGTTTATTTTTAATACAACTGAAAAGCTATATGAGACTTTAACTTTGTCTGGAAGAAAGTATCTTAAAAATGGCTTTTTTTCTAACCTGAAGTTTCAAATCTTCCAGGATCGTAGCAGGTATTCAGGACCCTAATGAAATGTATTCATTTTATTGAACTACTGTCAGTAACCCTTGACAGGAAAAGGATCTAACTCTCCAGCATCTAAAACTGCATGCTACAATATCAGGATCTTCATTTCCCCCCCATCCTGATACAGTGATATCCTGTATATGTCCTATTGAATTCTGTAAATCTTACATCCATGTAAATAGTTGTAAAACTGATGCCCAAATTACCTGTATTTGAGAAAAGAATGGAGCAAAGATGAAAAATACACTGTAGAGAAATCACTACAAATTGTTTTTTGAGTTCCACTGAGGCCTGATCTACATTGTGACACATGCAGCAAGATGATGAGGGGAGCTCCGAGAATGCATTATATCGCTTTAGGCTGTAAGTGCAGGATTTGAAACTCTTCTGCAAAAACACTTCCTGCAAATCGAAAATAGCACAGCAGGAAGAACAACTTTGTTTTGGCTGACTGAGGTTTTCTCTTTTGCATGACTTTCATATAGGGGATCCATTTAAAAAGTGATACTGAGCTACAGTCTGAAGCGATAGTCCATTCTACCCCTTCAGCTCTCTACTACATCTTTTGGCTGCATATACAGAAGGGTCCTGAGAGAGGCTTACATATAGCCTCCTTTTGAAGTTGGAGAAATTGGAATCCTTCATGGCAAAACTTTGAAAGCCTTACTGGGACCACTCCAATCAGGCTAGAAGTGATAGGAGCAGTTTTCCACTCTCTTCCTCTTTTATACTGGTGTTAGTTTTGCCTCATATTGTTTTTTCCCCCTTTAGGATTCAGTGGGAATGAAAACAATACTAGTTCCAGAGCTAATGTCTCCACTTCTCTTCTGAGCTGGAACTGGTTACAATTCTGGCCTCCTCAAAATAGTTCTGAAAACTGACCCACAACACTGCTGTTAGCTTTATTAGTAATAAATGTTGCAGCAGACTATATAGGGCAGAACGAAACTACGGAAATTGAATTGCATATGCATAACTCATTTCCCATCCTAGTAGACAAGAACTATACAAGCACATTGTGAACAGAAAGATTCTTCCTTCATTCTGTTCCAAACTGCCTCTATGTCATTGAACCATTAGTGAGTCTATGTAGCATGACTTATTGAACACAAAATGAACTTTTCATGCCACTAGACAGCTGTTAAATGTTTGGCCATAGGGCTGGCATAAATTTAAAAATCCATTTGACACAGCCAATACAGCCTCTCATTCCAAGGGAGTATCTCAGAAAGGAGAAGTCTTGAGTTCTTCACACATATATTCATCCTTGGAATGGCCTTGTTTTGCCTTCCCATAAGCTAAGCACAGCCAGTGGTGTAGTTATAGCAAGAGAAAGCTTCACTACCACCCAGGGTGAGCCTTTCTTTCTGGCTTTGTAGCAGGAAGGCAGATGCCTGCTCAGTCATAAAATTACACTGGGTGACCTTGGGCAAGTCACAGTCTCTCAGCCTGAGAGAACGGCAATGGCAAACCTGCTCTGAAGAAAGCTGCCAAGAAAACCCTGGGATAGGGTTGCCTTAGGCTCGGTATAAGTTGGAAAGGACTTGAAGGCAAAACAACACAAATACCCCAATTACATAAAAAGCATGTGTGTCGGCCATTATGTCTTAAGTCCCTTGTAAGGGGAAAAATCAGGTGATGGGTTTTCACAGAAAAGGAGCAGAAATGTCATTACAAGGCCCCTTCTAAACATAACATTTCCAGTATGGTTTTACTTCAGAGTCCTCTCAAATTACTTGTTTCACACAATAACATTTCCTTGAACTCTCAGCAATACTACCAGCATCCTCCCAGCTGTCCCCAACATGAACTATTTCTCAGCAGACCAATCCACCTATGCTTTTCATTTCTCCTCAAGTGATGTTAACTGCCCTTGAGTTGACTCATCTCACAGCAACTCTGTAGACTTCCCCTGTCCTCCACTGCTCTGCACAGGTCTTGAAGGCTCAGGTCCATGGCCTCTCTTATTGAATCCATCCATCTGGCATGTGGTCTGCCTCTCTTTCTGCTGCCTTCTATCTTTTGTAGCATTATTGTCTTTTCTAATGTTTAGTGTCGCCTCATGATGTGGTCAAAATACAACAGCCCCAATTTAGTCACTCCGGCCTCCAGGGAGAGTTTAGGCTTGATATGTTCAAGAACCTATTTATTTGTCTTCTTGGCAACCACCCTCCTCTAGCATCAGATCTCAAATGAGTTTATTTTCTTCCCATCCACCTTCTTCACTGTCCAGCTCTCACATCTGTACATGGTGGTTGGTAATACGATAGCTTGGACGATCCTTCTGTTAGTGTTCAGAGTTATATCTGTGCTCTTTAGGATTTTATCAAGTTCTTTCATCGCTGCCCTTCCCAATCCTAGCTTTCTTCAAACTTCTTGACTGCAGTCTCCATTCTAATTAATGTTTGATTCAAGGTATGGGAACTCTTACTATTTCAAATTTCTCATTATCTAGGATGAATTCTTCTAGATCTTCCTTGGTCACCCCCTCTCCCCCCCATGTTCAGCATTAAGCCTACTTTGGCTCTTTTCTCCTCAACCTTCTTCAATAATTGCTCCAGGTCCTTATTGGTTTCTGCTAGTAGTATTGTGTTATCTGCATGTTTAGGTTGTTACTGTTCATTTTCCTGATCTTCACTCCTCCTGCCTCTGAGTCTAAACCTGCTGTGTGTACAGTATTTTCTGCATACATGTTGAAATAAATAGGCTGATAGTATGCAGCCTTGCCTGACCACTTTTCCAATTGGGAACCATTCTGTTTTTCTGTGCTCAGTTCTGATGATAGCCTCATGTCCTGAGTACATCGGGACAGTCAAATTTAGTGGCAGTTCCATTTATTTGAAAGCATTCCATAGTTTCTCATGTTCTATGCAGTCAAAAGCTTTACTGTAATCAATGAAGCACATGCAAATTTTCTTTGGGAATTCCATGGTGTGCGCTTCCTTAGCTCCAGCCCCAATTCCAATGATTTTGGTTGAAGGCAAACTCCAGTTCTATCTGTAATCTGATCTTTCATGCTTCAAGCAATTGATAAATTATTTTAATAATTTAGAACCAAAATGACAACCATTGTTTTTAAGAAGCAGCATAAAAACAAGGCCTACCTAGCCTTAGATGCTTACATTTTTCCACAAGTCATATTCTTCAGGAATGCTTCATTCACAAGGAAGAAAAGGAGACCCATGAGGTGGTTTTTTTCCTTCTAAGGGGCACTCCATTGGGTAGCCACAAGTCTTGTGAATAGTTTCTCACTTCAACCCTGAGAGATGGATTCTCCATCCCTTTTAACACCTGAGGGCCAGGATCTTGCTGCCAACTGATGTACAAGATTATGGATCCTGGACAACCTCCCTTCTAAAGGCCTTCTTACAGTGATCAACTATCAAGCAAGTTCATGTAGATAAAGGTGATATCAGGTACATGATCCTATTCTTTGCTGACTTCCTATTGGCCTAGGCCTCAAAGATTTCCTGTGTCAATCATACATCCTTCTAAATTCCCTCAAAAACATATGCTTGAGTTGCATTCAGAAACATACTGGAAACCAGTGTTTTTGTTTCAGCATCTGTGAGGGGTCTGTTGCAGGAAGCCTTGTTAATATATCTTGTAGTATTCTGAACCAGCTGAAATTTCTCAACACTTCAAAATCATCCCTATGTATTATTTATTAAATTGATGCTGTCTGGCTTTTACCAAAACAAAACACTGCTAGGTTCAAAAGCACCCCCAGGCTGTGAAGTTGCTCTTTCAAGTGAGTGGGCATCACCTTTCAGAACAGATTGAGCGTTGCTTCTCTGGCCACACCAGTTCTCTGCCAACAATCCGTATTTTCTGGACTGATCCTTGTTTATAGCCTTCTCTGGCCCATTACAGATTATAGACACTATTTTGGAGCACATTTCACTGGCCTAGAGCAATTCACATGCACATCTACTAACTGATCTACTTTTGATGGAAAGAAATTGAACTGGATGACAACCAGACCTTAGCCAGATGGCAATGGATCTTGATAATCCATCTCATCCAAGAACATCTGGAACTATATAACCAACCTACATTTTAGAGCCTTACCAAAGGGATATTGTAGACCTGTAATTATCCAGTATGGTGGGATTAAGAGTTTTCTTTAATCATTAACTCAAAGCCTCAATTAAACAGGACAGAACCCTAGCTTGCTCCAACAAGGAATTCACGATTCCTCTTACCCAGTTTCTCTCCAGCTGCTTTTATGAGCCAGGAAGGGCCCAACAGGTACATGGTGGCTCTCACCTCTCCAAGAAACCTCTAAACCTGCTCAGGCTACACAAATTGAATTGTGTCCAATCACACAAGACAAGCAGCAGCCAAGATTATTTCATACGCATACACCCAAATCAGGTCTTATCTGAGTGATTTTATCTGCAAAGTGTCTGCAATTATATAGTATCAGCATGGATGGATAGTATGGATGCTGGCTGTGAAAGCCTTCGACTTCATGTTGTCTGCAGTTACTTCATAGCAGGCCATCAAGTGGTCTGAGTTCTTTTCTTGTAGGCCAGAACATAGAAGTTCCTTGACCACTCAAAACAGACAGAAAATTCAAACTACAGAAAAATCAAGCTAAAATTTAGCATGTATAGTAATTCAGTACTAAAGTTATAAAATACAAATATAACAGTAATGGGAACACAAAATATTTTTACCCTGTATTGGAGCAAAAGAGATTAAAGTCACATAGGGTGACAGATTGAAGGGACAAAACAAAGTTTGATCTATTTATATGCCATTTTTCATTTATGAAATGTGGACACAGTGATTCACAATATCAAGTTAAGAAAATGTGTCATATCTGAAAAAAAGGCATTAGACATTTGTCCCATTAAAATAGCTCTAAAACTATAATCAAGTTTAGTAATTAAATTGTACTACAAAAATGTTAAATGTGGAGGCGAAAAGACAGCAGGAGATACCATATGTTACGAGACAAAGGAGTTGTAGGCTGCAAACTGTTACAAACTGGCATCTTGTTGGTTAACCTTAACTAAAGTAGACACATTAAATCAGTTGTGGAATAGTGAATGGACACATAGGTAAATCCCATTGATCCAATGGCTCTGTTCTAGTCTGGACTAATGACAGGGTTTAATAGACTTCATTTATTCTGTACTGATTTCCTTTGTCTCATTACATTCCTAGGCAGTGTTCCATGTATCGTGATTTTCATGTCATCATTTGTAAAATTACTTTTTGTAGTGCTCTGTGCACTACTTTTTATTTGTAAATTGTGATATCCCATTCAGTTCTGTATTCATGTTCATTTGTTATTTACACTGGCTGTAAATATTATTTGCATTATTTATTGCTACTAGATTCCGTATAACTTTTGGTGTTTTGTTTATGTATTTGTGATGGCTTTCCTTGATTTGTGGATCTGTGACTGAGACAGATTTTGTATTAGTTTGAAAAATGAAATGAGCAGCTAAAACAGAATATTATTTCCCACAGCAAATCTTGCCACACACTAGGAGCACAACAGCCTGAAATATGGTTTGGGGTTGTTGTGGTTTTCAACAGCTTGAGGTAAGGTCTGATCTGGTTAGAAGGTTCAAGCTAGCTGCCTCATCTCTCTTCTGGGATAGAGCAGCAGCAAAAGGGTTTTGCTGGGACTAGTTATCTTCCCTTGCCTTTGAGGGGCTGGCGAGGAATGCTGGTCTTTTTGCTGCTAAAAACCAACTAAGTTGTATTGTTGAAAATATCATTGGCTTTTAATCCTTAGCGCATTAAAAACAATCCTGCTGCTTTCTCTGTGAAGCCTTTGGCTCTCAGGGATGCTAAATTTAATTCCTGCTAGTTGAAAACACTATTTTAGGTTTAAGATATATCATACGTGGGAGACTATGGGCCCCTGTTGCATGTCAGCCTCTTAATATTTTCTTTAAAACTAGGTAGTTTTCCCACTGCTTTGTCTTAACTGCTTACCATTTGATGTGGATTTGTATGCATACGTACTTGCTCAACAGGCTGTATGTACCAAGTAAAACAAACCCCACCATTTCAGAGCCTGAGAAAGGAGAATAAAACATGTAAATGACAATTTCTGGTGACTAAAATGCCTGTCTGTAAAGGTGCTCTTTCTCAGACAGTTGCTCAGATGCCATTCGGAAAGAGGCGGAATCTTTTAGTGCAGCTGAACTATGATTCGTTGACTTCCCCAAACTTTTCCTCTTTTAATCCCAGCCCCCTCTTTCTTCTTCTTCTTCTTTTGAGAAGTTGACTTTGCTGCTTCTCAAACACGCACGTCATCTGTAATCTCCAGAGATTTAGGCTGATACCATGAGCTCTGAAGCAGATGAATCTAAAGAAGGTATGACTTTTTCAAAGGGGTTGCTTTATAAAGGGTTGCTTTACCAAAAAAGCTCACCCCCCCCCAAAAAAAGTGTTTTCTTTAGAGCTGTTTCTGGCAGCAATAAGAGATGATGAATAGTGGGTTTGTGCTCACTGTGCTAAACTGTTCATAGGGGCGGGATCTGCAAAGGCATCTGAAGACTGCTGTTCAGATTTCACAGAAAATGCTGCTACTAAAACCTTGACTCAAGGATGTTTAGTTCTTTGTGTAGTGATAACTAAATACTATTCAGAGTGTTAATAATATGGAAGGTCTAGGTGCCTGCGTGTTCACAAGCAACAATGGCTTGAAAGAGGAAGATATACTATTAAAGTGTCGTTGTACTGTTCCTTTTCTAAAAGGAAGTTGTGTAATTCAGAGAACTGAAAGATCGTTATTTTTCGGAAGGAGCTTTTTGGTATTAACAACAATTTTCCCCTAGTGAGAGTGCATTCTGCAAGATAAATGTGTATACTGGTAGTACTTGGATTGAAACAAGGATATTTCATTTAAATTAATTGTGTGAAAAATATGGAAGAACTATAAATATTGCATGGAAAACCCAATTATTTATCTGTATAAATCTGAAAGGGGGTATATCTAGTTATGGAAGAAATGGCCTTCCAAAATGTTAACACAGAAGTCCATTTGAACAGAAAATATGGAGAAAGAATGAGGAAAAAATGTCTTTTAAAATGTGGATATATTATAAAAGACTGGTATTTTCTGACTTGTTAAG
Source organism: Phrynosoma blainvillii (assembly GCA_026167975.1). NCBI lineage: Eukaryota > Metazoa > Chordata > Lepidosauria > Squamata > Phrynosomatidae > Phrynosoma > Phrynosoma blainvillii. The sequence goes on from JANUYF010000002.1 coordinate 83,930,063, forward strand.
ATACCACATAAACCCTTATTGAATAAAGATCTGGTATAAGACTAGTCAAATCATGTTTAGTAGTGAACCAAAATATTATTCAGAACATTGCAGAAAGGTTCCCCATTCTGCCATTCTGCTTATCTGACATCCCTACTATGTGAATGTTTTCAGCATAGATCTTATCTTTATAATCTTAGTTGAAGGAATGTGTGTTTGTGACACACAGAAAAACACGGTCTGGTTAAATGAAATCCCCTATATGCAGCATAATTATTCAATGAATTCACTAGTTTAACAAATTACGTGTAATGCTTAGGGCTTCCATGTGCTACTTTGCCTACAATGGGGTGAAAGTATGAATGTGAATCCAGTCCCAGAGAACAATGGTAAGTTGCACTAAACCCCTCTCCTGTGATAGCTCCTGAGTACAGCATTCCTCTGGCAGCATGTTCACTTCAGCCCTTTTGTATAGTAGATGAGTAAGCAGGGTGCATGCCATGACATGACACAAGGTTCAGAGAAAACACTTTTAAAAGTGGCCTTAATTTGGCACACAAGTTCAGTTGCTGAAGACAAAACATCCAAATTATCACTCTAAAGGGAGATAGTGCTTCTGATCAAACTTTGCAAGATCAGTGTTGGCTTGTTTTCTTCAAAACTGAATTTTACACAAGCCATAGTGTAGCTTCTTTAAAGTGGCAATGAAGGGAAGTAATACAGGTACATATTTTGGCACCACTAAAATTGTACTTACATTGTATTTACATATGTATTTTCTTCTTTAAAAAATAACATTGTTATATATCGTTAGTCTTAAGAAAATAGTTGTGTCTGTAACTGATGTGTTGAAGATGAAAATAACACTGAGGGGAAAAAAACTAATAATAAAAGAGAAACAACAACAATAACAATACCCTTCCTGTTGTTGTTATTTTATATTTTATATTATTCCAATTCATTTTTAAATTCAATTATTAACAGGAATGTTTAAAGATTGAACTATTTCATGGCTTTACTGCAGAAAAGCATCATCATGTCTTGGAGGCTGGTGATAATCTTAGGGCCCATTCCCACTTACATTTAAATTGGTTTGCAATTCGCATTGACACTGGGTCTCAGATTCGATTCAGGCCGATGCATAGTTCCCACTATGGAAGCAAATTATTTCTTTATTCTATATCATTCCTACTAGTGGGAACGAGCCCCAAAGTTGCCTTTGTGCCTTTTCACCCCAGCCCCAGCAGTAGAGGCAAGAGGAGCCCAGTGGAGCCGGGAAAGGCAGGCATTCTGCAGGAGAAAGAAGGTCTTGGGGGGGGGGGGGCAGCAGCAGCAGGAGGGGTAGGAGGGGGTCACACGGGGCCCTCCTTTCCCTGGCTGCCTGGCAGAGAGGAAGTGGCGCACAGGCAAAGGAGGACCCCCGGCTCTTGTAAGCCTCCTCTTGGCAATGGTGATGGTTCCTCCCTCCCTCCCTCCCCGCCTGCCTTCCTCCCTTCCTTGCTCTGACCAGGCGCCCCCTCAGACCCTCATTCAGACCCAGCCAGGCTGGGTGAGGGCGCCCTGGGGCTCCTTTTTGCAACTCAAAGTCAGGCGGGCTGGGGGGTGTCTCTTGGCCTAGGGCCACTGAAGGAGGGTCTCCATTGGCTCTCCACCTCTTCCTCCACCTTCATCTTCTCCTTGGCTGGCGGGGAGGCTAGTGCTGCATTCCCTGGGAGTCCTCCTCCTCTTTCCTCTTCCTCACCTTCCACTGCAAAGAGGTGCCCCCAAAGTGGCCAAACCAGGAGGAGGACGGGGTGCCTGGGTCCCTCCTCCTTTGCCCAGCTGCCCAGCAGAGAGGAAGGGCCACACAGGCAATGGAGGCTGAGCAGCTGAGCAGCCCCAACTCCTCCCGAGTCCTCTCATTCACTCTCTCACTCTCACCTTCTGCCTTTAGTTCTTTCCCTCCAATGTGATGCAGATCAGATCCGTCGTTCACACTTGCTGAACACACTTGCAAATTAGTTCTTTTCAAAAGATCCGGCAAATGAGCTATCTTCAGAAAGAGCGATTTTTTTTGCATTTGCCTCACTTCACCGCGATTGAAACTGAGCTCAGTTGGTTTCGAAACCAATTCCAGTGTGAACGAGGCACATATAATCCGATCAGCAAATCGCTTTAAATCATAGTGGGAATGAGACCTTAACGGTGTTGCTACTTTCCTACTTCCCTTTTTCATCTGTTGCAGTGAATGCTGATATTGATCCCCCCCCCCTCCATGACATTCTTTTAAGGTACAAAACATTTTACTGAGAAAAAATGATTATGTATTGCATCCTTGAGAAGGAAAGTAAAAGTAATGACATCTTTTTAGTAATGACACACACACACGAAAGCTATCTTGCCTACTTGCTTGCTGTCTTTTGTTGGATGGCCTACGCCTTTTTGTTTAGACAATATTCTGGTTAATACTTGCTGTTCTTCCTGATTCTGCTTTGGTTAATCCTCTTACCTGTCTTCATTTTAAAATCACCATATGAAATAATTGTGTTAGAATGAAGTCAATTTTAACATATTAAATCCAGGGTTTTTTGTTTTTGTTTTTGTTTTGCTAGTTGTATGTAGAGTAAACCCACAGAATCAGTGGAATTTGCATAAATGTTGGTTTAGTTAGTTAACCGAGTAGATTTACTATAGCTGTGACAAGGAATTAGATATAGGTCTGTGTGTTCAAACTTGGCTGGATTTTTGTGTTGTAAGGTGCTTGAGAGCCACATGTCTCAGTCAACAAAGGCCCGAAACAGACAGGCAGGAAAAAGTGGCTTCTAGTTGCTTTGGGGATGGTTGTGCAGATGACGCACACCCCCAGAGCATGTAGAAACCTCACAGAGAGTGCACCCAGCTGGGAAAAGTTGGCACTAAAAGGAGTGGGGAAAGTCCACTCTTTGCCCTGTTCGGGAGAGTGGTGGTGGCCTCGATTGGGCACCAGCAGTTGCTGAGGTCCCACACCGATTGGGGTGCTACTGGAGCTGAAGCAGCCTCAGGCCCCTCCAGTCTGCCAATCTGCACAGCCTCAGAGCCTCTGACGAAAGGAGCTCTTTTTTACAAATTCTTTTTCTGCCCACCCAGCTTCTCTACTTTTCTTCATTGTCCTCTATATAACTGGAAGGTTTTTTTGGTTTTTTTAAACAGCATTAAGCACTGGGAAGGACTGGACTGGACTGGTGAAACACAGACATTCACTTGCCAAGTTGCAGCAGCATGTCTGCATTAAGAAGTGCAATAATGCTTGAGCTGGGGAAGAACACAATACTTGTCAGCCAATCCTACTATAGTTGTCTGTGCCTACCTACAACAGGCAAAGTAACAGCAGCTGCCTCTAGAATCCCTTACTGAGCATGAGTGAACAACAAAACACAAAGAAGGTGAATTAGCCTGCCTCACCAGCTACCCCATCATATTAAAACAATAACATACTGCATAGATAAGTCTAGAAATTTTAGTCAAAACATTAACCCCAAAAAACGTGGTTGGCTTATTCATGGTCAAAAAAGGAACCACCAGCCCTTTCTCTGAGTAGAGTGGTGAAAGGCGAAGGCTTACTCTGTTCCAGGAGCATCTAAAAGAAGCACCAACCCCCTCTACTCTCTGCTGTGGTGCTGCTTCTGCTGTAGTGCTGCTTTTTGGAAGCCTGGATTGGAAAAGCACAGTTATGCCTGCCAGAATGTTTAAGTTCTTTGGCTTCAATTTCCTTAGCTTTGTCCTTTACATCCTTTGTTACATGCTTCTAAATTTTACCCACTGGTCATAGCAAAATCTATTATTTTGGTAAAAACCTGACCTCGACTTACAAATGAAGTCAACTTATAGTTGAGTATATATAGTAGATTTATGAGTATGGCCACTAAAATGGAATCATAAGAAAAAAGAAAGGTAGTGAAAGAAAAAGTCATTCTAGGATGCATTTTGAGAGAACCTTTCAAGTGATTTGTAGAACATATTTTGTGTACTTTTGTAAGGCTACCCTGTCCTGGTTGTTCCATTTCTCATGTTTTGAAAGAAAACTTTGAAACATACTGAACTACTACTCTTCCTTTTTTGTGTTATAGGATCCTATCCCCAATCTTTCTTTGTTATTTCTACCTCTGGCACCAAATTTGCTATTAAAGAAGTAATATCCAGGAACACATCTACTTCATTAACTGGGCTATACCTGTAGAGGATATACAATTTTATTTGTTATTGTTGATTCTGGTTGATTACACTAGGGAAACCGGCCTTTAATTTGCGGGTTAGTAATTTTCCACTTAATGAGAAAGTTTTTGTCAGTGGAATTCTTCAGCAACATTGCAGATTCTGAATGTTGTTGTCACTACGTTCTGTAATTTCCAGATGATTGCTTTGTCACATACCGAGCTTCTAATAACCAAGGCCAAATACAATGCAGTGCTGCTGCTAAAGAGCAGTTACACTGGAAATCCTGTGATTGATTTCTAAACCACAATATATTGTATTCTCAATCAATAGAAATGTCTTTTTGTTATATTTTGCATTATATAATAGTCAACAGACTATTTATAGCATCCTCTGTATTGGACAAATGTAATATACTCTCAAATATTAGTTATGACTTATAGGGTGTAATGTGGAAATTGCCATCCAGATCAAAAAGCCTGCTTTCTAGCAGATTTAGAAGTGTTTAGTTCTGCCCCCCCTTCTTAATGTTACAGTTTGTTTTTTGGTTGTTATAAAATGTAGTAATGTTGCAGCCAGGGCAGAATCTCAGAGGACCTGAATGTACAGGGCAGATTATATGGGAGAAGGCACTCCTTTAGGTAATCTGGACCCAAGTTATGTAGTGCTTTGAAGGTAATAACCAACACTTTGTACTTTATTGGAAGCTAATTGGCAGCCAGTGGAGTGATTTTAAGATAATTAGTGTGACTGCCATATTATGAACCAGTTAGAGTTTCTGGACTTGGTACAAAGGCAGCCCAGTGTATAGTGCATTGTGGAAGTCTAACCTAGAGGTTACTAGTACATGCATTACTGTCTTTAAGTCCTCCAATTCTAGGAAGGTGTGCAATTGGCATATCAGCTGAAACTGATAACAGGCATTCCTGACCATCGCATCTATCTGAGCTGACATTTGGAGGGACGAATCCAGGAGCACTCCCAAACTGTGAATATAGAGGCCCCAGATTAGGACCCTTGATAGTAAGAACCTCTGTCTTGTCTGGATTCAGTTTCAATTTGTTTTTCTTTATGAAACTCATTACCTCTTCCAGCACCCATTCAAAGGAGGCACACTATCCTTAGCTGAAGCTGTTTTTAAAGACATGGAAAGATATATTTGGATGATATCAGCATACTGATAACATCCTGCCTCATGACTCTGGATGATCTCTCCCAGTGGTTCCATGTAGCTGTTGAATAGCATTGGGGATAGAATGATACCTTGTGGCATGCCATATAACAGCTCCTGTTTTGAGGAGCAGATGTCTCCAAGCACAGCCATCTGAAACCTGCATGAGAGCTAGAACTGGAAATAATGCAACACAGTCCCTCCGATTCCCAAGCCCTTCAGGCATTCCAGAAGGATACCTTGATGGATGGCACCAAATGTTGCTGAGAAGTCCAAGAGTGCCAATAGGGATACACTCCATCTGTTGAGCCCCTGTACTGGGAGGAAGGTGGAATATTATTATTATTATTATTATTATTATTATTATTATTATTATTATTATTATTATTACACTCCACATGTCAGTGTTAAGACTGAGATCATCCACTAAGGCAACCATAGCAGTCTCAACTCTGTATCCTGCTCTGAAGCCGGATTAAAATGGGCCAAGGAAGCGTGTGTTATCCAAGACCATCTGGAATTGGAAGGCAACTACCTTCTCGATCACCTTGCCCCTAAAAGGAAGATTTGGTACTGGTCTCTAATTGTTAAGGTCCAGGGGATCCAGGGAGGGCTTTTTCAGCAGTGATCTAACCACTGCCTCTTTTAAATAGGATAGAAAGTTCCACTCCCTGAAAGATGCATCAGTGATATGTTGCATTTGAAGCCTAATTTCCTCTCCTCCCTGGACAACCACCCAAGAGGGACAAGGATCAAGAAAACAAGTTGTCTTCCTTCCTCCAGCAGTTTGTTCACATCAACAGTATTCACTAATTGAAACTGATCCAGTGAAATCCCACTTGCAGAGTCACCGGACACCTCATTATTGATTTCCACTCCAATGATGGGATTTAAATCAGTGCTTATGCAAGAGATTTTATCTGCAAAATGATTATTAAAAGTGTCACATTGAGATATTGAAGGTTTTAATATCAGGTTCAGGGGGGAGGGTGCCTGAGTTAGACATCTCACTACCCTGAAAAAGCTCAGCTGGGCATGAATTTTCAGAGACAATACATGTAGAAAAAAAGCTTTCTTTGCTGCATGTATTGCCACTTTATAGGAACAAAAATGTTTTCTAGATTGTGTCTCATAGAAGTTGAGTTTTTCACCATCTGTACTCTAGTCATCTTTCCCAACTAGAGCACAGATGGTGGAAAACTGCTACTATGACGTCTGTCCCATTTCAGCTTCCTGATGATCTCTGTATACCAAGGAATTGAATCTGTATCCCAAAACAAACTGTTCATCACCCCAAATTAACCATTCCCAGAACCAGGAAAGGCTTCTTTATCAGATGGTATCAACACCCATCTGTCTCAAAGCTCTGTGTTCACATAGGGCACTGCCAAGTGTTCCAATTCAAGCTAATAATGCATATTGAGGGAGGAAAGAATAAGGAATATTGGTTTGGGTTGGTACACTTGGCAGTCCTATTCATACACATAGATGTCATCTGATAGAGGAGCTTTTCCTAGTTGTATGGATGTCTAATCTGGGATGGCCTTCTGCTTGTTTAGGTGTCCAGAGATGCAATCCCTTATTATTTCCTCCATCAACATGCATTATTGGTTTGGGTTGGCACACTTGGTTAAAAATGATTTGCGATTTAGTCCATTTAAAAACAGAGCTCCAAATACACATTCTAAGTAAGAGAGTTCCATAAAGGAGCTGTGTGTTGTACCCAACATCATAAAGAACATTAATGGTGGGCCCATGCACAGTATTTCCACAGATATAAGGCCTGAAAGCTTAAAGAGAAGTAGGCAGTCCTTCAGAATACCTGATGCTAACCAATTTAAAGCTATAAATGTAGTTTTGTTGTTGTAGTTGTAGTTGTTCTGTGCCTTCAAGATGTTTCCAACTCATGGAGATCCTAAAGTGGCTCTTATCATGTCATTTTCACTCGCTGCATAGACTTGCATTGTAAATTTATTATTGTTTTATTACTGTTGTTATTTTATTGTTTTTACTGTTGGGTTTATCGTTTATTATTGTTCTTTTTATTACTGTTGTGGTTTTATTGTCATGTTTTTTGTTTTTTGTTTTTTTAATTGATTGTATTACTGTACATTTTGTACATTTTATCTTTGTACTCCCGCCTCGATCCGTAGGGAGAGGTGGGAAATATAAATAAATTAATATTATTATTATTATTTTCTTAGCATACCGTTTTCTTTTCTTTAGAGAGGTTTGCCATTGCCATCCTCTGAGGCTGAGAGAGAGTGACTTGCCCAAGGTCATCCAGTGGGTTTACATGGCCAAGCCCTGGTCTCTAGAGTCACAATTCAAGACTCAAACCATTATACCACACTGGCTGTCCCACTGGTAATTGTAGGTACCAGACCTTTTACTGGCCCAAGAAGCAGCAACCAGTGCAATTTTTGGTTGGCTGAAGCTTCCAGACCATATTTAAAGCCTGCAAATTTCCAACATCAGTCTTAAAACTAGTTAAGCCTTATCTTTCTTGCCATGAACTCTTTGACTATATTGAAAGCTTGACATGAGTTTAAACCAGCTTCAGATGCAAGCTTTGGAAGAAACCAGGTTGCCATGAACTAAAGATAATATCTGTAATGAAATGTAATACTTAACTATGATTAAGGCTGGTAGGAAGAATTCATGTTTGACAAGGGCAGGATTGTCATCACAGACTTGAAAAAAAAATCACAGAATTGGAAAAATTACTAAGGTGAAATATGCAAAGGTGCAAATACAAGTCTAATGCTGTACATAAAGAAAACAAAAATACAGTGGGCCCTCCTTATCCACAGACTTGCCACCTGTAGATTCCAGTATCTGTGGACGGCAAGCCCTGGCTGTCCCCTATGGCAGCATGGCCACATGTACACATTGGCATTAGGATCAGCCCTGGCAGTCCCTCTTTCCCTGGAAACTGGCAGGGGATGCACCATTCCTGCAGTGCCCTCTGCCTGCTGCCAACCTGGGAGACAGGTTGGGGATGGATTGGAGCACTGGCACTAGGACTGGCATGGCCAGACTCTGGACTCAGCCTTGCCTGGGACACCAATTTCATCCCCCCTCGTCCTCTTTCTCAGCTTGGAGGGAGAGTGTGGGGCCAGCCCAGCAAGATACCTGAGGGAGAAGGGGGGGAGAGGGATTGCCTCAGTGCCCCTACCTGTCCAGAAGATGCCAGAAGGTAGGGGACTTCAGCCCCTGTTGTTTACCTGAAGTCCTGTTTTCCCTAATGGCAGCGTGGCCACCAAGATCCCACTGTAATGACCACAGAGGATCTACATACATTTAACCTAAACAATGAAGAAATCAAAATAAAGATTTCCCATACCTTGATCAAACATTGATCAGAATGGAGACTGCAGTCAAGAAATCAGAAGATAAAGAATGGGAAGGGCAGCTATGAAAGAACTAGACAAGGTCCTAAAGAATAAAGATATACAACTTTGCGCCAAAGTTAGAATTGTCCAAACCATAGTATTCCCCATCACCATGTATGGATGCGAAACCTGGACAGTGGAGAAAGCTGATAATAAAATCAACTCGTTTGAAATGTGGTGCTGGAGAAGAATGCTGTGGAGAGCAGAAAACACAAACAAATAGATCTTTGATCAGTTCAAACTTGAAATCTCTGTGGAAGCCAAGATGAACAATTTTGAAGCTGTTGTACTTTGGTTACATCATGAGAAGACATGATTCATTAGAAAAGACAATAATGCTAGAAAAGATAGAGGGTAGTAGAAAGAGAGGGAGACTTTATGCCAGAACGATAGGCCTGAATCTGTAGGACCTAAGAACGGTGGAGGATTGAGGGTCTTGGAGATGTCTCATCCACAGGGTCACTATGAGTCATGGTCAACTCGAAGGCAGTTAACAACAAGGGAAGGATTGGAGAACACTGTGTCACTAAAGTACTATCATATATCATAATAGTATCCCTTTTTAGGCAGGTATATAAATAAGTGGGATCCACCATGGTGCAGTGGTTTGAGTGTTGGACCACGTCTCTGGAGACCAAGGTTCAAATGCTTGTTTAGCCATGGAAACCCACTGGGTGACCTTAGGCAAGTCACAGTCTCTCAGCCTCAACTCCCTGAACAAATCTTGCCATGAAAACCCTTAGGGTGGCCATAAATAGTAAATAATGCATATAGTTTTTGTGACTATAGTTATTTAAAAGTAGCAACCATATAGAATCAAATCCATACTAGTCACCTAATAAATCATGCAAATTTACTACACCTTAACAACAACAACAACAAATACACACAGTAACACCTAGTTGAGGTGACTAAGGGGTTCGCATGAGACAGCACCAGTTCAATTCTTTGAATGTAAAAGCTACCACATTAGGAAATCTAGACTGTGCTTTTTTGGAAACATTTTCTATGAAGAAACCATGTCTCAACCTGAGAAATACATCCTTACAATAAACACAAGGTAATGGCAAACCCCCTCTGAAGAAATTTGTTAAGAAAAGCCTGATAGTTTCACCTCAGGGTCGCCATAAATCTGAAACAACTTGAAGGCACACAGCAGCAGCAACAAACACCTTGGTGGAGTGGTTTGAGTGTTAGATTAAAACTCTGAAGACCAGGGTTCAGATCCCCACTCAGCCATGGAAACCTACTGGGTGACCTTGGGCAAGTCATACACTCTCATCCTCAGAGGAAGGCAAAGGCAAACCCCTTCTGAACAAATCTTGCCAAGAAAATCCCATGATAGCTTCTCCTTAGGGTTGCCATAAGTTGGAAATGACTTGAACACATACAGCAACAACAAATCTAAATAGCATTAGCATGGCTATGAATTTCTTTTAGGCCAGCATATACTACTTGCTTGTTTCCAAGATAGGCTAAACCTTATACAAATGCACATGTATAGGGTCAACCTTTATCAAGTAATATACGATAACACTTGTTGACTTACGCAAATACAGTTTTTATAAAAGAAATACACATTAACTAAAATGTAACATTCAGACTGAGTGAGCTTGTACCATCTGTGTTAAATGTTGCTAACCCCTAATCTTAATTTATCATTAAAAAGAAAGCCTCTTTTAATCAATTTTCAGGTTTTGCAGATTCTTTACTCAATAAGCATCTCCACAGTACAAATTTGACTCTAAATCAAGGGTAGGCAACCTAAGGCCCAGGGGGCCGATGCAGCCCCTTGAGGCCTTTGGACCGGCCCCTGGCCGGTCCTGCTGCCGCTGCCACCCCCCTGCCGCCGCCGCCCACTGTGATGATATTGATTATTGTTGTTATTACTTGTTCTTGCGGTTTTCTTGGCAAAATCTCCACAGGGGTTTTGCCATGGCTTTTCTGGGGCTGAGAGTGTATACATGCATTTTTTTTAATTTTTTAATTTGAAAAAAAAATAAATATTTTTATTTTTATTTGTTTGTTTATTTATTTATTTATTTATTTATTTTTGGTGCTTCGGCTCCCCAATTGTCTGAGGGACAGCAACCTGGCCCCCGGCTCAAAAAGGTTGCCTACCCCTGCTCTAAATGTTATTCCAGTTGTATAATAATGCATTTGGTTTCCTGATTTTTTCTCTGTTCAGTAGCCACCACCACCGCCTTTCACGGCTGTGGGGGTCCTCTGGGGCACCATTTTGTGTTCCAAAATGGCGCCCGGAGTCTCGTGTGGCCTTTCCTGTCTTGCTCTGCGATGGGAAAGGTCGCGTGAGACTGTGGGCGCCATTTTGGAACACAAAATGGCGCCCCGGAGGACCGCCGTGGCCGTGCTGGGCCTCTCTGAGGCCTGCTGCAGTCGAGGGAGTCCTCCTGGGGGATCCCTGCCGCCGTGCTGGGCCTCTCCAAGGCCTGGTGCGGTCGAGGGAGCCCTCCTGGTAGTGCACGTGCGTGCGCACACCACCGTGGCCCAGGGGGCATTGGGGGACAGGGGGACTGGCCTAACCCCCCAAAAAGGTTGCCAACCCCTGCTCTAGAGGGCTGCAACCCCCACTATACCTATTGTTGTCCTGAAATACCTTCTAGGGGACATGGAGGCATTAGTTGGCATTTTAGGATATTCTGAGGCAAAAAAAAAAAATGTTTTTGAAAATTTTGCAAAATTTTGTTTTGACCCCAGGGGTGGGAGTCCAAGGGGTCTCCAGAAGTGGTGGATATTACACACATCTCCCTAGAGATCATTTTGGGGTATTTTTCAGCAAAAATAATGTTGACCCTCTGGAGGCCACAAAAATACCCCTGGGGGGCCACATGTGGAATTTGGCCCACACTTTTCCCACCTCAGATTTACATCATACCTTTATCCCTTAACAGAATTAATATAGGTCATAAAAAGATTAACTAAAATATACAATAAAAGCACAGATGATGCAATATTATATAACACAATGAAATGGCAGGATTAAAACACAATTAAGTGAAAAACAACTAAAAGCACAGCAAGGCAACCAGCCTCCTATTAGAAGTCCTTTTCTCAATAAGTAGTAGGTTTCTTGCCTGGATAAAAAAGATTTTACGTGCCTTGGAGATAGACAGTGTAAGACTCCTGTTTTGGAAGAAAGTTCTGAAGCCTAGGACCTGCCATCCAGAAAGCCTTCTCCTAAATCCACACCAGATGGTGGGGCCCACAGAACACCTCCCTTGAGGATCTGAAAACCTAGGGAGAACATGTTTGGATCCAAGTTGTATATTGTTTTATATATAATAGCTTAGCACATTGAATTGCACCCAGGAAAATATTTCAGTGAAGCTGTTTTAATAAGAGAGTCTCATGCTCCCTCCCTGCCCGTCAGCAGTCTGGCTATAGCACTTTGAACCAGCTACAGTTTCCAAACACTCAATTGGTGGCTTATGAAGCTGAAAATGGGTATTAGTCAAGGATTGCTCCTTTACCCTCTCTTGGGAACTGAGGCTTGATGCCAGTTAACAAATCAGTTAACAAATTCAGGTTAATTTGCCTGGATCTTTACACTGAAGCCAGCAGGCAAGTGAGAGAGATGACAGAAGGGTTAGATACATTGTTCATGAAACCTGGAAAAAGTATCCAGATTGGACTGTTGTCTTATATGAACCCCCATACTGTGATTGATTTAGTTTTGTTTCATTCTTGCTTCCTGCCAGTGAACATACTGTGGTGATACATTTAACACTGGTTTTAGTTAAAGGTCTATTTCAGGCACAGGCAACCTTTTTGAGACCTGGGCCAGTCTCCCGTTGCCCAGGTCTCGGCTGGGCCGAGGGGGGGGGGGAATGGCAGCGCACGCGCGGCCGCCATTTAGTAGTCCAAATCGCAGCCATGACGCGTTTTGCGTCACGGCCGCGATTTGGACTACCAAAATGGCAGCCGCACATGCGTTGTGGCGGTGGCGGCCGCAAGGCCTACAGCCACCGCGTGTGCGGGGGGGGGGGGTTTGCATGCGGAGGAGGAGGGTACCCTCCCCCGCCGTGTGCGACCCCGCTGCACACGCAGCGGCGGCCGCCGTAGTCCTTGCGGCGGCCGCCGCCAGGGCCCATATTGCAGTCGCCATTTTGGTAGTCCAAATCGCGGCCGTGACGCGTTTTGCGTCACGGCCGCGATTTGGACTACCAAAATGGCGGCTGCATATGTGCCGTGGCGGCGGCCGCCGCAAGGGCTACGCCCACCGCGTGTGCGGGGGGGGGGTCGCGTGCAGCGGAGGAGGGTGCTTCCTGTGGGTTTAGCTGCTTGCAGGCTAGGATATTTTATTCCCTGAAAGAGAACAGTGAGAAAGGCTGCAGTAAGGATTTAATTAATTTGCTAAAATGTTCACCTGCAAAGGAGGCTGCCTACTGAATTTTATTGCTCTTTTGATTCCTTTTGATAAGCTTCTGCTAGAGTGACTTCTTTTGATAAGCTTCGGCCACATGTCTCCATCAGGACTAAGTGGACTGTTCAGTCATTCCTGATGTTGAGGTGGCAACAGTACTGCTTATTCTTAATAATAATATTATAATAATAAATTTTATTTATATCCCACCCCTCTGTTGGGCAATCGGAGCGGCGAACAAGATTAAAAAGAACAAAGTTAAAACAAGTCCATCTCACCCCCAATCCCTAACCCACCCCCCAGTCTCAGAGACTGACCATTGATTCTCTGCATCAGTTAATGCTCTTGGTTACTGGCCTTCTAATCTGGAAGAACATCCAGCATCTGGGTGGTAGTAAGACCAGTCTACATCTTTTCTGGAACTAACAGAAGCCTAGCCTAACACGCCTAGAGGGGACTAATTTGGGATAGGCTGTTAGAGCATTGTACTATGATTTGAGGATCACATCTCTGCTAATACAAATTGGAATACCTTGTGCCAATCTGTGTCTTTTTGCCTAACTTACTTCTATGGGTTCTTGTGAAGATAAAACTGGAATTAAAAAAACAAACCCTTAAGAATAGAATGCTTACCTAGGTTTTTTTGAGAAAAGGCAGGATACAAAGTAATACAGATTGACTCTCCCTTATGAGGAATTTAAAAATCTGAAATATTCAAAAATCCAAAACTTTTTTCATGGGTGGCTGAGATAGTGACACCTTTGCTTTCTGATGGTTCAGTATACATAAACTTTTTTTTCCTGAACAAAATTATTTAAAATGTTATGTATACAGTTATCTTCAGACTATGTGTATAAAGTGTATATGAAACATAAATGCATTTTGTATTTAGTCTTAGTTCCCATCTCCAAGATATGTCATCATGTAAAATCAACAAACAAACAAACAAACAAAAAACCCACCCCAAAACCAAAACACTTCTGGTCCCAAGCATTTCAGATAAGAGAAAGTCGAAAAAGTATTTATGTCAAAAATAACTCCACTAAAGCTAAACCTTTTCAGGTGTGCATTCAATTTTACTTTGAAAAAAGGTTGCCTTGCTTTAAAAAGCTAGAAAAGCTATGTATGCTATGCAGTGGCAGCGAGGCTGGTAGGATCATATTTACTAACTGCTGTTTTAGCAAATTTGAATTATTATTGTTTCTTACTAAAATTACCTCTACATGTTTTTAGATCTGGTTGTCCAACAGAAGGGAAGTATATATCATTTTGCAAATTTAAGAATTTAATGTTGTTCTGTGCACAAACTAGCATAACCACAATAGCACTAACTGCAAAATGTACTTGTTGCAAAAAGGCAAACAGGAAGGAAATCAGTTACAGCACCATTCAGAATAATGTGCTGCGTTCCCTCATAAAGATGGAATGAACACCACATCACACCACACATTTCCTTGTACCAGGTTTATTTCCTTAAAATATGTAAACGCCTAGGCTTACGTATTTAAGAACCTTTGGATGTTTTATTTTAGTTTTAGGATAAGAGAACAAGTCATTTCAAGTCTATATAAAGAGGTTGTCTGTCTCATAACTCACTGTTACCTATTACAGCTGTGAGTTACAATGTGAAGATCACTAATATGTCTATTGCATGGGAAAATTCTTAGTACCAGAGTTCTAAATATCCTCTCTACTTATGAGATTGGCATTATAATCACTAATAAATTGTAAAGCTTCTTCCTCATTTTGCACATGTTAGCACAAGTAATTCTGTTGTTGCAAAATCTTATGAGTGCACCTCATGACTATAAGGAAAAATGAGACCATGTGTCAATGAAACTAGGCTTCAAAACATAGGATCTTCTTTTTTCGATGAGCTTGCCCACCATGCCTTCTAAGCGATGGCTCAATTAGTCCTTTTTTGTCATAATTTCAGACAAATAAATGTATTGTCTAGATTTTTAATAAAAATGAAAATTAAATAATTTATTCCAAGTTTGATTAAGCAGCCATCTATTCCGGTATGCTTTATACAGTAAATATTTCCACAGTATAGAACAGAAGTTGAGAGCTACTGTGGTGTAGTGGTTTGAGCACTGAACTATGACTCTGGAGACCAAGGTTCAATTCCCAGCCCAGCGATGAAACCCACCAGGTGACTTTGGGGAAGTCACCCTCTCTCAGCCTCAGAAGATGGCAATGGCAACCTCCCCTCTAAAGAAACCTGCCAAGAAAGCCCTGTATTAGGTTTGCCTTAGGGCAGGGGTAGGCAACCTTTCCCCTTTAAGGGCCGAGGGACTTCAGCTCCCAGAAGCCTCCGCCATGTTGGCCAATTGTGCCATGTTAGCCAACAACTCCTGGGATTCTGGGAGCTGAAGTCCCTCGGCCCTTAAAGGGGAAAGGTTGCCTACCCCTGCCTTAGGGTCACCATAAGTCGGAAACAACTTGAAGGCACAACAACAGTTACTTAAGATTCAGTAGCCAGCTATTCAGGGATGTGATAGAACATTCTCTGACTTCTAGACTCTGGCAAGCAGGACCTGCAACATAATACTGTAGCATGGCAGTGCTCCTATCCTGAGTTCCAGCCAGGTGCGAGCATTTCCAGGACACTGTATCCTACTGTATCCTACTTCCCATTTTTTAAAGGTTTGCTGTTTGCTTTCTAACAGTCTAGTCCAGGGGCCGGCAACCTACAGCCTGCAGGCTGGTTAAGGCCCAGGTCCCCGTACTTACCGGCCCAGGTGGACCACCGCAGCCGCCGTGCGCCACCGCCGCCGTGCGTTTTGGCCGCCATGCGGCCGTGCGTGCCGTGGCCGCCATTTTGATTTCCAAAATGGCGGCTGTGACGCGTTTGTGCATGCGCAGGAGTACTGCGCATGCGCAAACAAGTTGCGGCCGCCATTTTGGAAATCAAAATGGCGGCCGTGACATGCGTGAAGGCAGCTGCGCAGTGGTGGCGGCGGCGGCAGCGCGCGGGGGTTGTGGGGGGTGCGTGCGCGCGGGGGCCGCCATTCCCCCCCCTCGGCCCAGCGAAGGGATGGGGGAATGGCGGCCCCCGCGCGCACGCACCCCCCACAACCCCCGTGTGCTGCCGCCGCCGCCACCACTGCCGCCACTGCGCAGCTGCCTTCACGCATGTCACGGCCGCCATTTTGATTTCCCTCTCGGCCCAGCGAAGGCCCCCGGCTTAAAAAGGTTGCCTACCCCTGGTCTAGTCCTTATTGGGCTGTTCTTTTCCCGTTAGTAGTATGTCAGCCACAAAACTTAGTTTGTTGATGTTCCTTCCTCCTACCTTCACTTCTCCTCCTTCCGAGTCTAGATTTGCTCTTCGTATGATGTTTTTTGCATATAAGTAGAACAGGTAGGATGATAGAATGCATCCTTGCCTGACCCCTTTGCCAATTAGGAACCATTCTGTATCTCCATATTCTGTTCTAATCATAGCCTCTAGTCCTAAATACAGATTTCTCATCAGGACTATCAAATGTAGGTGCACTCCCATGTCTTTAAGAGCACTCCATTGCTTTTTGTGAACTATGCAAAGGCTTTGCTGTAGTCTATAAGTCACATGCAGATTTTCTTCTGGAATTTCTAAGTGTGCTGCATTAACCATTGTATGTTTGCAGTGTGGTCCCTAGTGCCTCTTCCTTTTCTGAACCCTGCTTCCACCTCTAGGATTTCTCTCTACCTATATGATTGAAGTCTAATGGCGGTGTGTGCACATGGTTGTGGCAGTGCAAACATGCACTGCCATTAAATACCATGGGACTTGATGTCATGGGGGTTTTGGCATCCGTGGAAACCCCATGGATACTAAGGGCTGATTGTATTCTGTTTTGCAGTCCATATATATTCTGCAGAAAATGAATACTTAAAGAATAGTAGTTTAGACACAGATTGGGTAACTCCCTTTTAATGAGTCAGCTGTGTATAAGGACATTTCACAAAACCTTCCATAAAGTTTCTCAACTGCCTTGGATAAGTAATAGCCCAAAAGCAAAGAGGCAATGTTAGTTTGTTTAGTATTTCACCTTTCTTCCAGTACAGTATCAAAACCCACAACATTTTTAAAAAGTTCAACTAAAATCTTATTTTACAAAATTTAAAAAACAAACAATTCTATTAAAAACCAGATAATCTAAAAAATAAGAGCACAGCACAGCATATTGAAAAGAACCCTCTGCAATATGAGCTGCCAAAGAGCTGCCTAAATAAAAAGGTATTTGCCTGCTGATGGAAAGATAGCAGAGAGAGGGCCAATCAAACCTCTTCTGTTAAAATGTAGTTAAATAGGGGATAAGTTACAGCAGAGTTGAACCCTGTCTATAGCATCAAAGAATCACTGCTTATATATTTTTATGCATGCTTGATGGTCACTTCGATCAGCTTGGATTGTTAAAATCAGGGGTAGGCAACCTTTTGGAGACCTGGGCCGTTCCCCTGAAGTCCAGATCTCCGCTGGGCTGAGGGGGGGGAATGGCGGCGCGCATGCTCATGTGTGTGCGTGCACCCTCCGCCGCTGCGCACACCCCCGCACGTGCTGCTGGCGCTGCCGCGGCGACGGCACATGTTGCGGCTGCCATTTTGGAAATCAAAATGGTGGGCGTGGCACGCACGGCTGCATGGACAGCAAAACGTGCGGCGGCGGCAGCAGGAGTCTGCCTGGGCCGGTAAGTCCGGCGACCTGGGCCGGAACTGGCCCGGGGGCCGTAGGTTGCCGGTCCCTGGTTAAGATCATGAAAATACAACTGAGCCTTAGGTAAGCTGCTGCTAAACTTCAATGCAATAAAAGGAGTTGAAATATGTATGTACAGTATGTAGTTTCTTGTCTAATTAGATTGTAAAAATGCCAAAGCAAACAGTGGAAAGTGAATGGTCACTATTAAGTTGGCAAGTATTTGTTGTCACACTGAATGACTTTCAACTTGCATAATGTGGTGATTATCACAATTGGTTTTTTTTTTTTTTTACATTTGGTTTCCAAGTTATTAGGTTTAAATTATTATGTTCAAGTTGTTCCATCCTTGAAATCAAGAAGTGTTATGAAAATGATGGCCTCCTTTTTCAAAAGCACATTAAGGGTTCTTAGAAAACCTGTAGATGTCAAGATATGAAGGAGGCCAGTTTCTTTAATCCTGAATTCAGTTTAAAATAAGCAGCCTGCATCTGTTTAGGATCATTCTGTTTTTATGGCAAACAGCTGAGTGGAAGAGAGGAATCCAGTGTGTGCGACTGTGTAGTATTGTTTGTTTTTTCTGCTGTGGCAATTACTGATTTTATCGTCACCTGTGATTTCATCCATTTCACTTCTAATTTTTGTCAATTGCTCCCCCATCTGTTTCTGACTCATGCAGTTGCCCCTCTTTTAATCTCTACATGCCTTTCTTCCTCTTTATATTTCCTATATCTGCCTCCTTTCTCCTCTTTTTTTTTAATGTGTACTGTTTCATTGCCTCCCTTAACTTTTTCCTGACCAAATGTAGGTGAATTGTCACTCCTGGATCCTTCCAGAAAACAGAATTCACCCTAACTGTAATTCATTGCTTTATGCAGCAGTGGAATTTCCTTTCAGTGCTTTCTTCAAGGAAGTAAAACTGCTATATCAGAATGCAAAATAAATAAAATAAAATAAAATAAAAATTAGAAAATACTGAACTGAAATATACTAGTAGGTTTCACTAAATTCATTCTTGGACTGTGCAAAGTAAAAACACAAGATTGTTTTCCCAAGCAATTCACTGCAGTAAATTAAGTGCCGGTTTGCCTTCAGGTTGTTTTCAACTTAAGAAAACCCTGTCATGTGTTTTCTTGGCAAGTTTCTTCAAAGGGGGTTTGTCATTGTCATCCTCTGAGGCTGAGAGAGTGCAACTTGGCCAGGCTCATGAAGTGGGTTTACATGTCCAAGCTGCGATTCAAACCCTGGTCTCCAGAGTCATAGTCCAATGCTCAGACCATTAAACCACGCTAGCTCTTAAGTTCCAGTCCTACAAAATAATTTACAAGTCATCAGACTTTTATTCTAAAATTCTAAAAAATTGAAGTGGGTTTATGTCATTTTGATTGAGTTATACAGTACAAAAATAAATAATTGTACATAAATGCATGTGACATTCTGAAGCACATGCTACGTGCTAAGGTTAATTTGTCTTTATGTTTGCAGTAATTTCTTTAAAAAATAGGTTTCTTGGGTTACTTCTTTAACAAAACAGAATGTCAGTTAATTGTAGGCCAGCATTTTGAGAACCTTGTGATATTAGCACGGAATTATTGCAGCCACAAGAAAGGCCTTAAAGGCCTTGTGTGTAGTGTCCATCATGTGATCCCAGCTGCTACACTTAAAATAGACCAGAATTGTTTTCTGCCATTTGAGAAGCCTCATCTCTTAAAATTTCTTAAACTCTTAAAATCTGGTTATTAAAAGATATGAGAGTTAGATTAAATCTTTTTGCCAGTGAACAATAGTAGTATCTTTGCCATGAACACTTTGCCATGAACACTTGGACACATTCCAAGTTCCAGAATTAAATACCTGCAGGAGTCTTCCAGATGTAGTTTCAGAATAGAGAATAGGATGTGGTGTACCTTACTTTCAGGTGAAAGCAATGTGTATCAGTAATAGAATATAACCATAAAACAGATGGCACCTTCCTTATATCATAAATTATATTTTGAATGATTTTTTAAAAACAAACTTCCCTATATGTGAAAAGGAGCTGGTAGAATTTTGATGTGTAGATTATGCTGCTGCAAAAGTATAGATGAACAATTCTTGTCTCATGTTTGTATCTTAAAATAGGATTGGAAATTCTGTAGAAGAAAACAAATAGCAGATGAAATGATCAAGTAGTTGGAGAAACTTATGTATGTGGAAAGGCTAAAAAAACTGTGAATTTTTATTTTAGAAAAACAACAAAAGCAGTATAGACTGGAGGCTTATAAACAATAGTAGTAAAATGAAGAGAAGAGCATTTGTCCTTTTCCATCTCAGTTTAAGAACCCATAGACACTGAAATGGTTTGACATTACATTTGAGACAGACAAAATGTTTCTTCACATAAAGTATACTTAATTTATGGAATTCAGTCATATAAGATGTGGTAATGGTAAAGTCAATAAGCTGTGGAGATGACAGTACAACAGGGGTAGGCAACCTAAGCCCCAGGCCGGTCCTGCCGCCGCTGCCGCCCCCCACTGCCCACTGCTGCCGCCCACCATGATGATATTGATTATTGTTGTTATTACTTGTTCTTGGGGTTTTCTTGGCAAAATCTCCACAGGGGTTTTGCCATGGCTTTTATGGGGCTAAGAGAGTGTGCATGCATATTTTTTAAATTTTAAATTTTTAATATTTATTTATTTATTTATTGTGCTTCCCCCCCCCCCCCAATTGTCTGAGGGACAGCAACCCGGCCCCCGGCTCAAAAAGGTTGCCTACCCCTGCAGTACACCATCCAATACTAGTTGCTTATGCAACAGCATGGTACACCTCCCTGGGGGTGGTGGAAAGATCCAGGGGGCAGTGAGAGGGAAAGGGGGCAGCGGGGGGGGGGGGGGGCTTCAGTTAAAGTATTGGTGCACAAGGGGAACTAACAGCCTTTAGGATCGTGCTGGGGATGAAGGTTGCATGAAACTTCTTTTCAGGGTCCCTTAAACCCACCATGAAGCCTCACTTTGTGTGGTGGTATCTCCTACTCTTCACCTGTCTGCCCAAGCTCAAGAAAGAAAAGAGAGAGTGCAAAGCGGGGAAGCCACTTACACCACCTTCTGCCCTATCTGGTGAAAGTACACACCTACTCTTCCATTCTCAATGCGTCGAATGGACTCTCATAGTAGTTGATACTGTGGTACCAGGGACTAGCATATTTACACAGGAATAGAAATACAGAGCACAGATCAGAAAAACAGTGTTGTATTGCTCAATTGTTCACTCTTTTTTGTATATTTTAGCTGTAGTGTTTTTAAATCGTAAGGTTCCTTGAGTCCCAATTTTAAGAAAAAGGTGGGATACAAATGCTATTATTAAGGGGAAGCTTACTGGTCCTGGAGCCTGAAAGATACTGGAGGGACCCCCTGATGTTTCACATCCAAACTAGACATCAAAAGTCTCCTTAATATACATTTTACATTTTGTGTGTGCAGAGATACTTTGTTTCAATTGGTTCCTTTTGTATGCCAGTTATCATCCTGACTGAGATGGCAAGTGGGTTGTGAAACCTGCTTTCAGATTATCTGTGATTACTCTTATGAGTTTATCACATGGGGACCATATGTACCTCCATCCTGATAATGATTAAAGCAGCTGCAACGCACAAAAGCATGCAATGCGTGAATGATTTTTACACAGATGTATGTAATGGTTTGGGAATCACTTTTTTTGTGCATGCACACAGGATAAATAGTTGCATCACCAGAAATCACCCACAGAAATAAACAATTTTATTTACACAAATTTCTTTATAAAAATATACTGTACTGTCCCTTAATTTCCAAGAAATGGTATCCAGCCTAAGTGAAAAGATCAAAACATTATCCAAAGAAGTAGGAAAGGTAGAAAAACAGCATAAAAGTCTGCGTCCCTCTCAGCAACCGGTGTCCCTGCCTTCCCTGAGCGGCTGTTCCTTTAAGAGCCCCAGTTAATGGGGAAGGGCGAGGGAGAAGAGACATTCACACAGACTAGGACAGGGGTAGGCAACCTTTCCCCTTTAAGGGCCGAGGGACTTCAACTCCCAGAAGCCTCAGCCATGTTGGCCAATAGTCCCATGTTGGCCAATAGCTCCTGGGATTCTGGGAGCTGAAGTCCCTCGGCCCTTAAAGGGGAAAGGTTCCCTACCCCTGGACTAGGAAGAAGCAAGCTTTTTCTCTGTGTCCCTGCCTTTGCCCCAGCAACTGTTCCTTTAAGAGCCATGCTACTTGACCTAAAGAACCATGGGAAATCTAGCAACAAGTACAGAAACAGGGAGAATCCTGCAAATATCTTTCACACTAGAGTAGTTGTGGAAAAAAGCGAATTCATGAATGGAAAAAATTTACAGTATTTTCCCAAAAATGCCTGTTTGCTGGTTCATGTCACTTTCTTGTCGGATTCTAAGCGGTTTGCGCACAATGTTGTGTGAAAACCATTTGCGCAATTGCACCTAATACGCTGGATATCTGCAGGTTCTGACCCTTTTAAACTTTCAATTTTCCTCATATGATGAACTCCTTACAGCAGGGGTAGGCAACCTGTCCCCTTTAAGGGCCGAAGGACTTCAGCTCCCAGAGTCCCAGGAGCTACTGGCCAACATGGGACTATTGGCCAACATGGCTGAGGCTTCTGGGAGCTGAAGTCCTTCGGCCCTTAAAGGGGAAAGATTGCCTACCCCTGCCTTACAGAGAGCTGAAGACTAGTTGAGAGAGAGAGATCAGGATTTAGGGCAGGAGCAGGGCCTGGGGAAGAGCTTGTGTGGACTGCATTTGGCCACTGAAAGATGCCCATTTCTGCTATATTTACTCCAGAATAATCCATTATGGTCACCTGGGTGATTGCATTCTTATTGGACACCTAACTAATTAATTTACCAGATGTTTGTTTTTCTTCCTGCTAATGAAACTATATTAACATGTACATTTTTCCACAAGAAAAATGCTGCTTCGTCCAATAGTTATTGCCCTTGCTTTTGAAAAAATTCTGGACAATATATAAAATAAATAATATACTGTGTAACATCATCTAAAACATTAATAATTCTAATATATAATATCAAATATATTCTCTAAAGTAGTATAAAGATTTTAATTCACTGTTACTAAACAGGCTTTATAGACTATATAGCACAACTAATCAGTACTTTCATATAGGAACTATCTAAAGCATAAATTGAAAATGTTGGTCTTAATCATGATTTAACTTATTTTTTCTCTTGTGGTATTTTCGGTTACCTTAATCTATAGTCTCTTCAGATATACTGATATTAACCACATATATTCATTTTCTTTTTTCCTTCTAGTGGCTACAGATGTCTTCAATTCCAAAAGTTTGGCCATTCAGGCCCAGAAGAAAATTCTTGGCAAAATGGCATCCAAATCAATAGCAAATGCTTTGATAGATGACACTAGCAGTGATGTTTTAGATGAGCTCTACAAAGTTACAAGAGAGTACACACAAAACAAGAAGGAGGCGGAGAAGATCATTAAAAATCTCATTAAGACAGTTATCAAATTGGCAATCCTCTACCGGAATAATCAGTTTAATGAGGAAGAGATTATGCTTATGGAGAAGTTCAAGAAGAAAGTCCACCAGCTGGCTAAAACTGTGGTGAGCTTCCATCAAGTGGATTATACTTTTGACAGAAATTTTTTGTCAAAATTGTTGAATGAGTGCAGAGACCTGCTCCATCAAATCATTCAGCGTCACTTAACTGCAAAATCTCATGGACGTGTCAACAATGTATTTGATCACTTTTCAGATTGTGAATTTTTGGCGGCTTTATACAATCCATTTGGATCTTACAAGACCCACCTGCAGAGACTCTGTGATGGTGTCAACAAAATGTTAGATGAGGGCAATATATAAGTAACTGCATTGGTGGTGACTGCTTGTATAATATGCTGAGGACTACTGGTGGTCTTATTGATTGATTGAATGAAAACATGAAGAAAGGCTGGAAAAATGTGTGACTAGTAAATGCTAAAATAATTTTTCAGCACATTGGCCCATTATTTCGGGTTGCCTATTCTTTTACCCACTTACTCAGTATTTTGAAGATGGAATAATAAAGCCATGAAACTGGACTGTTCAAAAGAAGTAAGGCTTTATAAAATAAAAAGTAAAAAGCAGAAAAATTGTGTAATCACAAGTATATTTCTACATGTAAGAGAATATTTATAATCATCCAAAAGATCTGTATTTTTATACACAAGAAATATGACTGGCACATACATGATAACTGGATGTAAGATTTTAATAGGTGTTAAGATTAAACAGAACCTGTTTTCATCTTCTCAAAACCATCTATGTTATACATAATTGCTTAGGTCACATGCTTCATTGTATTGTCAAAACAGTTGGGTTGGAGGGGCTGGTTGTCATTTGAGAAGGCAAAGGACCATATGATCACCAGACATTCATATTGTGTGCTCCATTTGTGTGAACTGACATCTCCACAGCTATAATACCCTATAACAATAGTAGTTCTTCAAGCTGTTACCCTGTGTTTATTCTCAGCTTATATTTCTCTTGTTCAGGATGGAGTTTCTTCCATGAAAACCCAATCTAGAACTCTTAATCTGATAGCTTTTACTTCCAAAGCAATTGAACTAGAGCTGTCTCATACGAATCTGCCCTTAGTAATCTCATCTAGGTGTTGTGTTAATCTGTAGTACAGTAAATATGCATGATTTATCAGGTGGCTAGTATGGATATGATTCTATATACTTGCTATTTTTAAATAACTATAGTCACAAAAAGTTCATTAGCGGTGCATGGTCAAAAGAAGCAACTTCATACGTGTACTTCATACATGGGGAAGTTGTCCCCATCAGAGCTTGTTATCTTACAATATAAAAGGAGCTAGTTACATTACCTGAACACAAATAGGCTATTATCTGTTACTGCAGGGTTACTCGTCTCTAACGTGTTACCATTATTGCTACTATTGTGGCATTCAAAAACATTCCTCTCATTTCTGATCATCCTAATTCTGTATAAACTACACTGCTTGGAGGGCGCTCCCTCCCCCATCATTCTGGCCTACCAGCACAGCATAGCTAACCACACAGAAATCACATTTCCATATGCTTTGGGCAGATACACAGTAATTCACTCAATCCCTCATACTTCCCATCTCCCTCAAACAATTTCTCTAAATCTCACGCCTGAGCCAGCCTCACATGTCCAAAGAAATGCTGCCGTCTCCTCTAAACACTCTCATAGCTCACTCATGCTAACTGTCTGACTCTTTCTTTCCCTCTTTTATGGGCAGATAAGAGGAAGGCAGAACAATTTTTAAAAAGTTAAAAAATTCTGGCGCAACATGTTTTCATGTTTCTCCTCCCATCCCTCACTCCCTTCTTATCGATGGCTCATCTGCCCCTCACTTACTGCAACCCATGCCACAAACAGGGCAGCCATCCATGTGATCCTCCCTCTTCCACATATTGCTCAGACTGAGTCAAAACACTTTTGGCAGAAACACGGAAAAACCCTTCCTGAAAAAGTAACACCATTCCATCACATCATTGTAAAGAGTAACATGTTACGAAAGTATCTACAGTCAGTTCTCCCTCTGTAACCATGGATTGAACCATCCACAGCTTGAAAATATGCCAATTTTTCCCCCCAAACCTTGCAAATCAAGCAAACCTTGATTTTGCCATTTTATATAAGGTATACTATTTTATTATGCCACTGTATATAATGGGTATTGAGCAGGTAATGTGCACAAATGTTATCTTTGGGCCTTTACAGACTGCCAGAAATAGTGCAGCTTGAGGCCACTTTAACTGTCCTGGCTCAGTGCTAGGGAATCATGGGAATTGTATTTTTTTCTCTGAGACATTGAGCCTTCTCTGTCAGAGAGCTCTGGTGCCACAGTAAACTACAGTTCCCATGATTCCCTAGCACTGAGCCAGGGCAGTTAAAGTGGCCTCAAGCTGCATTATTTCAGGCAGTCTGTAAAGCCCTTAATTTATGTGAGCATCTCTAGACCAAGCTGACAAAATACAGAAATCCTTCAGGAAAAGACATGCATGGTAATGTGTTAAACAAAACGCAAATTTTGTGCTCATGGTCCCTAAAACTGAAGTCCTGTCTGTGTATATAACCTATAGTACCAATTAGGAGGGGAAACAGCTTATAACTACAGCAGCTTGAATAAGATTTGTAAAAATATTTGGGTGAAATGAGGACTATCAAAATGAGTATGTTGAGAATGTAATGTTTTTTCCATGTCAAAATGAGAACAATTACATGCTGAGAAATATATTTGCTGTTTATTTAATTGACAGTTTTTATGCTTTTATAAGTAAACAGAATATTTGCACTCCAAATTTTGTGTCTGATTTTTATGGCATAGCAAATTAAAAAATTAAATATCTGCAACCTAATTAAATCCAAAGTGGGTTTTGTGCTTTCTTCACAAATTTCTGTTGATTAGTATATAGTATAGTCGGCCCTCCACATTTGCGGCTTTGATTTTTGTGGATTTGCTTATTTGCAGTTTTGATTAATACGTTCTCTCTCGGAATCTTTAGGTCCTCCAACACAACTCTGTCAGAAGTTGACCATAGAGTTGTGCTGGAGAACCTAGAAGTTTCTAGAGAAAACACTTCTCTAGGCATTTGTAGGTCCTCCAACATGATTCTATGGTCAAATTCTGGAAGATTTGCTCTGGAGGACCTGGAGATTCTTAGAAATGTGTTCTCTTAGGTAAAAAGAATAGTGTTGTTTTTTTTATTTGCAGTTTTTTTTAACATTCACAGGGGTCCTTCACCCCTAACCCCGGCAAATGTGGAGGGGCTGCTGTATTCTATTTCCCATGCTTTTGCCAGATATATGCCTTTTGTGCTGCCAGAAAACATCTAACTTCCTGAGGAGATCTCATATATCTAGGTTATTCCTCATCAGCAAAGCCAGAATTAATGCTATTAGGAGCTGTTCAGATGCTACTATTGAAACAATTGTATTGAACCAAGATATACTGAGAATATAGAAATCTTCAAGCACATCTGTGTTAGATGTTCAGGTGCTATCTACTTCTGAAAAAGAGCATACAAGTCATGCAAATGATATGTAATACTCAGAGGCTGCTCCCAGCACATATAGCTGGAGTAGTCTCTTTGCACTCAGTGAAGCTTACATTTCTTTAGCCATGCACTATTATGTATTTTATTTGCATTTTATCTGGCAAAACTCATATTAAAATATCCTAAGTGAGTTGTAACAAAAATGAACCAATCTTTGCTACAAAAAACCCTTGTTGTTACAGAAATTAGCAAAACATTTGCTGTATTTCTGTCTACTTGTTTGTTTTTTTATTTCAGTTCCCCCCCCCCTTTTTTTTTTTTTTTGGAATGTCTTTTTGCAAATTTTTATTTATTGTAATCTTTATGCTGCATAGGCATAATTTTAAAAGCTGAAAATTTTTCCATACTACTGACTTGAATAAGCTCCATACTAAGGACTTCAGGTCATTTTCTGATAGTCTCAGCATGATTATCAAAGATAATGGTATTATTTTTACTTTCTTTTGCTTCCTTTCCATTTATTAGTATAGATTTGCCTTTTCCTCAGAAGATTCAAATAGAAGCTAGGCACTGATTTCTAAGGTGCTGTTTATCATCTGCCATAGGATACTCTTTGTTACTTTGGTGTTTTGACCTCAAATGATTGTGGTAAATTGATTTTGTTGTTTTATGCCTACCCACCATTAGTGTTAAACTCTCATTCCCATTTGCAATTCAATACTTTGATCTTCAAGACTTCTAAATTCAATTTTTTGAAATTGAGATTGATTGTGGAACACTTTAGAAGAAAGGGTTCGGGCTTTTTTAGCCATACTTGCAAATCAGTCTCCCTTTCGTCTCACATATGCTCTCAACCAGCTCTGTCAGTGAATTCATCTGAGCTCCTTCTCTGTATCACCAATTCTCATTAATGTTCTCAGCTGTTGAAGCACATACTGTATATTCCCAAGGTAATTATACTGGGGCTATCTTATATAAACCTCCCCTTAGTTATCTTAATTTAGGTCTTTCATCTATAGTGTAATTACTAAAGAAAGTCCAAGAAGAAAGCGCTAAAGTAGGCTTAACGTTGAACATTAAGAAAACAAAAATAATGACAACAGAAGATCTACATGAATTCATCCTAGATGGCAAAGAAATCAAAATAGTCAAAAAAATTCCCCATACCTTGGATCAAACATTGATCAGAACAGAGACTGCAGTCAAGAAATTAGAAGAAGAATAGGAATGGGCCTAGACAAGTCCTAAAGTGCAAAGATGCCAGATACTGAACACCAGAGTTAGGATCATCCAAGTCATGTTATCCCAATCACCATTTACGGATGTGAGAGCTGGACAGTAAAGACAGCTGATAGAAAGAAAACTATATAGAAAGATGTAGTGCTGGAGAAGAGTGCTGAGGATACTGTGGATGGCCAAAAAGACAAGAAATGGGTCTTAGAATAAATCAAGCCTGAACTCTCCCTGGAAGCCAGAATGACTAAATTGAGGCTATCCTATTTTGGCAACATCACGAGAAGGCACAAACATTAGAAAAGACAATCATACTAGGAAAGGTAAAAAACTCAATCTGAGACCATGTGCCTGAACCTTTAGGGCCTAAGCAGAGGAGTACAGGGATCTTGAACAAGTTTCATCCACAGGGTTGCCATGTGTTGAGGTCAGCTCAAGAGAAGTTAACAACAATATCATCCTTCTTAAATTAGACTGCCATCCTATACACACTCATCTGGAAATAAGTTTTGAGTAGGCACATAAAAAGTTCCATTACTAGTATTTGTTCTAATCCAAACAGCACGTTTCTTGATCTGTCTCCTTCATGCCTTAACAATTTTTGTTTTGTTCCCCACGACCAACCAACCAGTAATGATAAAATCCCGTACACCAGTGTAATATGGGCTGATGCCTTAAGCACAATTAATTTGATAGATCAAATGTTGTGCATTAGAAATAAAAAGTGTAGTTCTTGCAAGTAAATATAAGAGAGCATAGCTTTCCTGTGAAAGTGGGAAGCATTGCTTCTCAAAATTGTTTGTGCCTGGCAATTTATTCTTATCTGCCTACCATGTATTGCACAATAAATAGTCAAGAGTTGCTTGTCACTAAATTCAGGAAACAGCTTTTCAGCTAATGTTGCTGACAGATTATCAACTTTGTGTCTCACAAATCTTTGACCATTTCCTGCTCATAGGTGGGAACAGATTCACTTATGTTGATAAGCTAAACAAAAAACACAACCTAATTCAACTGCATCCATTTTTCTGGTCTACCCTGGTCCTTTTGAGATTTGGAGAGAAGAAAATAGGTGCATACATTTGAAAACCCAATTTTTCATCTGTCCCACCTCCCTCCAAATCCTCCTCTTCCAGTTCCCATGTTACTTTATTAAAATAACATTTCCTTTCCTTCCACTTTATTTAGCTTAAAGGTACCCACGTTGGTCCCTGCTCCCAGGTTTAAGAACTTAAAAATTTATTATTTTGGGACAAATCAGAGCTTCTGTGTGTCCACTGGAGAACAAAGAAAAGTCCATCTGAATGCAAAGAAGACTATGGTCACTTTTCCTGTTTGTAACATATACCTTGTAATTCCCAAACTCAAGAACTAAAAAGAAAAAAAGAAAAAAAGAAGGTGTTCTGCAAAAATAAACAAAATAAATCTTCATGCCTTTTTAGCCCTGTGGTGCATTTAGCTGAAGAACATCAAAACTATGTTTTAAACAAAGAGAAGTGTTTACCCCTTCATTCAGGGAAGTTCCAAGGTTAGGTTATGCTAGAGATGCAGAATACCCAGATAATAAAGTTCAGAACAATTTCTTCATTTTTCATACTATCCAGAGGGGCAATGTAATAAAGCAGTTCTTCAGTAAGAGACTATTTACCCAGGTTCTGTTTATTAGTTTGTCTGGTGGTTGGCTTTGGGGCATAAAACCTGGAAGGGTTTTAGATTTTGTTGGCAAAACAATCTCGTCTTTTCAACCCTGGGATGCTCAATATTGGCAGCTGGTCTTAGAAAACAGATTGCATCTCTGGAATGAAAAGCATGTCAGTGCAGTAATTAAAGTTCAGAATGATTGCTATGTGTAACTTCTTTTGTAAATGTTACAGCCTGAGTATGGGTGCATTAAAGGACTTCCTCTGCACCTATGTAATATGTTCTCATGACAGAGTAAAGGGGCTGTACCCACTATGTTATGTACCATGGTTTTGCATATGTTAACCCTTTATCATTTGCTTTCTACCAGTCTAATAGAAAATTACCACATATTGTCCTGTTCTGGTGCCTTGAGACCTAAGGTGTTGCAATACTGACTATATATCCTTTAACCTACTTCCTATAGTCCAAATTCCTGCCTGCCTGCTTTTGCTGCAGCATTAGTATGTGCTACAAAGGGCAAATAAGGATAAAAAAGTCCACCACTGCTCCAGCGTAGGAAAGCTTATAAATGGAGAGAAGAAAGTGACTATTTGTTTACTTTATTAATTCATTTATATCCTGCCCGTTTTCAATAATGAGATGCAAGGCAGCTAACAACGTATTTAAAACCAATATAAATAGAAAACCATATAAAGTCATTAATAAAAGTATAAATATAAAAGTTATTTAGAAATCAATTAAACAATGTTAAAGTTCAAACATTAAACATTAAAATTCATTAAAAGACCATATACATATTTATAAAACAGCATTAAAACAAAACCCCAGTCTGTCTTCAAATACCTAATGTATTTGACTTACTGACAGAAGGATAAATGCTAAAACAAAAAATGTTTTGACTTGCTGACAGAAGGAGAGCAAGGATGGGGCCTCTCTAGGGAGATATTTTTAAAGTCTGGATCCCCTCCCTTGTTCCCACCAAAGGAGACTGGAAATGTGAGACAGAGAGAAGGGCCTATCCAGAGGATCATAGGGTTCTAAGGGGCTCATAATGGGAGATACAGTCCTTCAAATACCCTGGACCCTAGCTGTATGGGGCTTTGTAGGTCAAACCCAGCTCTTGTACCTGGAAACAGACCAGCAACCAGTGGAACTTTTGCCACAAGAGAGTTATATGCTTCCTGCATCTAGCCCACATTGTCAGTCTGGCTGGCTCTTTGAGTGAACTGAAGGGCCATTCCCACCTACTTTTTTGAACGAAGAGATTTGCATCTCTGCACCAATCCAGAACTGATTCAGAACCAGTTCGGTGTTCCCACCACGTTTACCATGATCAAATCTCTTTGTGGCATTTTAGCCCTCTTGCCATTCACATTTGCCACCGTATCAATTTAAAATGGAGGCACCTCCATTTCCGGGAACGATGCAGTGCGATCTGAATCAATTCAGTAGCGTATTCATACTAACGAAAATGCGGATCGTTGCGGCTCTTAAAAAAAGAACCGCAAAGGGGTCCGGTGCCAAATGCACCGGTTTAAGTGGTCCCCGCAAACTGCATCAATTGCGGTCAGGGCAAGTGTGAACATCATGGAAATAAACCAGTTTCAAACCGGTTTATTTCCATAGTGTGAATGGCCCCTCGTTTCTGAGCACATAGAACACATTACAGAAATCCAAATGGGATATAACCAATCCATGTACCAATATGGCCAAATCCAGCTTCTCTAAGAACGGGCACAGTTTGAACACAGGCTTTAGCTGTGCAAATGCACTCCTAGTCATTGCTAAAACCTGGGCCTCCAGGCTCAGAACAGAATCCAGGAGTAACCCCAAACTATGAACCATTTTTCAGATCTGAATCCCTATTCCCAGATCTGTCTTTCAACTGACCAGGAGCACCTCTGTCTTGTCTGGATTAAGCTTCACTTTTTTCATCATCATTCAGTCCATTGCAACGGCCAGGCACTGGTTTAGGACAGGAACAGCTTTCTTGGAATTAGATGGAAAGGATTGCTAGAGCAGTGAAAGTCTCTAATTTGAAGTATACTTTTCTTGAGCTACTGGATTTTAGGTCTCTATTGTTGTGTGTGTTCGTATCATTTCCGACTTATGGCGAGCCTAAGGTGAATCTATCATGGGATTTTCTGGGGAGAGAGTGTTACAAATATTCAAGAATTTCTCTGCAGATTGTCTATTCCTATAGTGAACCCACCGCTTTGACATTTCTCGTAAGAGTTTTAAAAAATAACATTTGATTATTCAGAGTTTGACGGCAGATTAACAATTCTTCCTGTAGTGATAATATAGGATCTCTAAATACTAAGATAAAATGAGAACTGATAGGAAATGAAATGTTGTGAGGCTGGGGCAAGGTAGGAATGAAGATGCTGGAGTAATTATGCTGGGTGTGTTTTCTTTTTGGTAATACAATACTTCCCCTAGTGGGACAAACCTGAACTTTCCCTAGAAGCCAAGATGTCTAAACTGAGGCTTCTTGCATCCAGAAAAAATATCCAGGAGAAGGTGTGATGATCATATAGCAAAGTACAATAACGTCCAAAATCCACAAAACAGTGATATCTTTATTTGGCTAGCCAAAATGCGCAAAATACATGTTGCAAGCTTTCAAAGCTTCACTGGCAAAGATGTTAAAAATCATACAGAAAGTATGAAAGTAGAAAGCAGTAGGAAAAGAGGACGGATGGACTCAATCAAGGAAGCCATGGTCCTCAGTCTTCAAGACCTTAGCAAGGTTGCAAGGTTGACTTGGGAGATCTCTCATTCATTTGTTGTCATTGCTGTGTGCTTTCAAGTTGTTTCTGACTTCTGGCCTAACCTAACCCCTGGGGTTTTCTTTGGCAAGTTCCTTCAGAGGGGTTTTTCCATTGTCATCCTCTGAAGCAAAGCAAAGCAGCTTCATTTATATACCGCTTCATACCATGCTATGGGGTGTCTAAGCGGTTTACAACTGTGAGCTGATTGCCCCCCAACAACTGGGTACTCATTTTAGCGACCTTGGAAGGATGCAAGCCTGAGTGGAGCCTCAGCCCTGGCTGGTATTGAACTCGCAACCTTGTGGTTTATGAGTGAGTGGCTGCAGTACAGGCATTTAACCACTGCGCCACCAGGGCTGAGGCTGAGAGAGTGTAACTTGCCCAAAGTCATCCAGTTGTTTTCATGGCCAAGTGAGTTTCTTCAGAGGAGGTTTGCCATTGCCTTCCTCTGAGGCTGAGAGCGTGTGACTTGCCCAAGGTCTCCCATTGGGTTTCATAGCCAAGTTGAGTTTCTTCAGAGGGGGTTTGCCATTGCATTCCCCTGAGGCTGAGAGAGTGTGACTTGCCCAAGACCAGCCAGTGGGTTTACATGACCAAGCCAGGATTTGAACCCTGGTCACCAGAGTCATAGTCCGATGCTCAAACCACTGCATCAATAGGATCGCCGTAAGTCAAAGTCCACTCGATGGCAATGAATAATGTAGGGAAAATGGGTAGTTTTAATATAAGAATATAATTTGGTACTATCCTGGCACTGCCTTTCCACATGGTGGGACTTTGTGCTTCTGTGAGGACCATAGAGGTGCATCTACCCTGTAGAAATAATGCCGCTTGACCCCATTTTAAGTGCTGGGGAATCTTGAGATCTGAATGTAGAGAGATCTTGGAGCACCTTTGAGACCAACTGAAAGAAAGAAGTTGGCAGCATGAGCTTTCCTAGACTTAAGTCTTCTTCCTCAGATGTATTTGGTCCAAATACATTTGACCAAATGCATCTGAGGAAGTAGTCTGTGGTCTTGAAAGCTCATGCTGTCAACCTCTTTCTTCCAGTGGGTCTCAAAGGTGCTGCAAGATCTCTCTACATAACTGATTCCACAGACTAACATCTTGAGATCTGTAGTTTTACAAGGTCTTTGAGAATCCAACACTGCGTTAAACTCGTAAACATGGTGACCAGATGTCGTGACTGCAAAGGAGGACAAGGCACTGCAAAAATGTAGGCCATTGGAAGAAAAATGTAGGGCGTTACCAAGTAACCCCCCCCAAAAAAAACCCCAACTCTAAAATAAATGCAAATTCATGCTTCTCAAAGTCATGCTCAAAATGGAGGACATTTTGGTATTCTTCCTGGAGAGAAGATGAAAGGTAGGATGTGTCCTGGAAAAGGAGGATGCCTGGTCACCCTGCCACAGTGGTGCATCTACATAGTAGAAATAATGCAGCTGGATCCCAATTTAAAATGCTATGGCACCATCCTAGGGAGCCTTGGGATCTGTAGTTTTACAAGGTCTTTGAAAATCAGGGTGAACAGATGTCCTAAGTGATGACCACAAGGGGCCAGAGTGACCAGATGTCCAATATTATATTTATATTTATATTTTATATTAATTATTATTTATATTAATTAATATATTATTAAAATAAACATTTATATAAGTATAAATCCATGCTTCTTAGTCATTCTCAAAATGGAGGACATTTTGGAATTCCTCCTGGACGGAAGGCTGAAAATGTAGGGCACGGCCTACAAAAGGAGGACGTCTCTGGTTACTCTGTGTTGTGTGCCTTCAAATCTTTCCTAACTTGTGGCGGGCCTTAAAGGCCACCCTATAGTTGAGTTTTCTTGGCAAGATTTCTCCAGAGGAAAGTTTTGCCACTGCCTTCCCCTGAGAAAGCTGAGAGAGTGTGACTCGCCCAAGGTCACGGGTTTCGTGGCCGAGTTGGGAATCGAGCCCTGGTCTCCGGAGAGTCCTAGTCCAACGCTCAACCACTGGTTTCCAAACTCTGGGCCTTCCACTTGTTTTGGACTTCATCTCCCAGAATCCCAAGCCATTGGATAAGATGGCTGAAGCTTCTGGGTGCTGAAGTCCAAAAGAGCTGGCGGGCCTGAGTTTGGGTTACGCCCCCACTCCCCTCACGACGGGTGAACTACATTTCCCAGAACGCATCGTGTTAAGTAAGCGGCGCAGGCGCAGTCCCTCCTGCCCTTTGCCCAACTTCTTCCCCCCTTTACCTTTGGCTCTGGAGGGAAGCTGCGGAGGAGTGTCGCTGGGAGTCAGTCGGAGAGGCAGCAAGCGGCAGCAGCCTTATTATTGTTATTGTTATTATTATGTCGGCGCCGCTGAGGTTCGACGGGCGAGTGGTGCTGGTCACCGGTGCGGGAGGAGGTGAGCGCTGGGTGGGTGCCTTCAAGTCCCTTCCGACTTATGGCCACTCTAAGGCCAACCTCTCATGGGATTTCTTCGGCGGGCGGGAGGGGGGTTTGCCATTGACTTCCTCTGAGGCTGAGAGAGTGTGACTAGCCCAAGGTCTCCCAGTAGGTTTCATGGCCAAGTGAGTTTCTTCAGGGGGTTTGTCATTGCCTTCCTCTGAGGCTGAGAGAGTGTGACTAGCCCAAGGTCTCCCAGTAGGTTTCATGGCCAAGTGAGTTTCTTCGGGGGGTTTGCCATTGCCTTCCTCTGAGGCTGAGAGAGTGTGACTAGCCCAAGGTCTCCCAGTAGGTTTCATGGCCAAGTGAGTTTCTTCAGGGGGTTTGCCATTGCCTTCCTCTGAAGCTGAGAGAGTGTCACTTGCCCAAGGTCTCCCAGTAGGTTTCATGGCCAAGTGAGTTTCTTCAGGGGGTTTGCCATTGCCTTCCTCTGAGGCTGAGAGAGTGTGACTAGCCCAAGGTCTCCCAGTAGGTTTCATGGCCAAGTGCGTTTCTTCAGGGGGTTTGCCATTGCCTTCCTCTGAGGCTGAGAGAGTGTGACAGGTCCAAGGTCTCCCAGTAGGTTTCCATGGCCAAGTGCGTTTCTTCAGGGGGTTTGCCATTGCCTTCCTCTGAGGCTGAGAGAGTGTGACTAGCCCAAGGTCTCCCAGTGGGTTTCCATGGCCAAGCAGGGATTTGAACCCTGGTCCCCCGAGTCCTAGTCCAGCACTGAAGCCACTGCACCAGGCTCCCCCCTCACCCACTCCTTTTGTCAGTTGCAGTCTTTGCACCTGCCATTGCTGTTGCCTCTGTGGTTGGGGCTGGAGTGCCTGAGGCTGGGACTGTAGGAGACCCCACTCCATTTAAAACGCAGGGAGTATCCTTGCTATCCGCTGGGATTTGGTTCCTGGACCTCCGTGGATGCCAAAATCCATGGATGCTCTAGTCCCATTAAATATAATGGTGTGTTAAATGGTTTCCCCCTAGATAAAGTAGCAAAATCAAGGTTTCTTTGGGGAATTTATTTATTTTTGCATATTTTCAAACATGGATGATTGAATCTGTCGATAAAGAATCCACGGATAGGGAGCGCCGACTGTATATATTAGGTACGGGACCCCCAAGTTTTCCCAGACTTCTATTTATAAGTTTATTTATTTATTATTTATTTCTATTTATTCTGTCTGTTTGTTTAACTCACTCTTTTTCTCACTAAGAAATTAACAGGAGTGTGCACCCATTAAAGCCTATGGGGCTTGAATATGCAGGATATTTTGTTTTTGCGGCTGTATATATTCTCTGCTCCACTGATACTGATATCCCCCGTCTGCCCCAAAAAAGCTAGATGTCTCGCCTCTAACTACCTCTAATTTTAGCTAATTTGTTGTTTCTTCTGCTTTTAATTAGTATTTTATATTGCCATTCATTTTATATGTTTTTAGTTTGCTTCTTTTTCTTTTTTATGATTGGGAGGCGGGTTGGGGTAAGAGGTTATTTA
Source organism: Phrynosoma blainvillii (assembly GCA_026167975.1). Lineage (NCBI taxonomy): Eukaryota > Metazoa > Chordata > Lepidosauria > Squamata > Phrynosomatidae > Phrynosoma > Phrynosoma blainvillii. The sequence continues at coordinate 83,966,443 of JANUYF010000002.1, forward strand.
GAAATCTGGTTTTAATTGTATATTGTATTTTATTGTTATTCCTGTTTGTTGTAACCCGCCTCGATCCGCAGGGAGAGGTGGGCTATAAATCAAATGTATTATTATTAAAATGCATTATATATATTTTCAACCCTTGGAGCAGGGGTAGGCAACCTTTCCCCTTTAAGGGCCGAGGGACTTCAGCTCCCAGAAGCCTCAGCCATGTTGGCCAATAGTCCCATGTTGGCCAATAGCTCCTGGGATTCTGGGAGCTGAAGTCCTTCGGCCCTTAAAGGGGAAAGGTTGCCTACCCCTGCGAGGGTTGAATTAAATGGATAAGGAGTTTGCAGATACAGAGGGCTGACTGTATGTGGCACATATTTTTTTGACTTCAGCTGGGCAAAGGTTTACATTATTGGCTGTGATTCCCAGATATTGTGGATTAAAGGAGTGTTTTCCTAGGACTGCTCGCTCTGGCATGAAGCAACTACCAAAGAAGATGGCAAACACGGATAACAGGCCCAGCTTGTGTTTCGCAATACAGTACCTGCTTTTGACTTGTTGAACCAGTTCAAAATAATGGGTTATACTTCTTACACACTTTCTAAAGAGAAATATCACTGCCCTGAATACTGATCATTTTGATTCTAGGTTTCATCTTTCCCTCTTTTATTAAACTGGCGTTTTATAATGATGCTTTCCAGTTAAGTTTTACTATATGTCTGAAGTTTTTTATATGTCTGAACATCCCACAATAGTATAAGCGAACAAAGCTAAATGGAGACACATTACTGTCGATACTTTCCTGAATTAACAAAATGTTTTCTGACCTATCAGATTGAGTACCAAATAGATGCTGTTACCCAGTTCAGACTCTGCATCAGTGTGGGATTTCAAAAATTAATTTACATGGGATCTGCATATATATATATATATATATATATATATAAAATGCAGATCCCATGTAAATTAATTTTTGAAATCCCACACTGATGCAGAGTCTGAACTGGGTAACAGCATCTATATATATAAAAAAATCAGACATGATGTGGAAATATAGGGCCTTTACAGACTGCCAGAAATAATGCAGCTTGAGGCCACTTTAACGTCCTGGCTCAGTGTTAAGGAATCATGGGAACTGTAGTTTATTGTGGCATCAGAGCTCTCCGACAGAGAAGGCTCAACGTCCCAGAAAAAAAAAAAATACAATTCCCATGATTCACTAGCACTGAGCCAAGACAGTTAAAGTGGCTTCAAGCTGCATTATTTCTGGCAGTCTGTAAAGGCCCATAGATAAGGTTCTGGGATTCTGGAATGAGTATTTTAATAAATAGATTAGTTCATTGGTTCTCAAACAGCAGGGAGGACCCCCAGCGTTGCGCTGGAGTTGTTCAAGGGGAGCATAAGACTTAGGCTGCATCCACACTGGATAATCCAGTTTGACACCGCTTTAAGTGCCCTGGCTCCATGGTATGGAATTCGGGGCATTGCAGTTTGTTGTGTTAAAGTGGTGTCAAACCGGATGATTGCTTTAGTGTGGATGCAGCCTTAGAGGCCCTGATCTCTTGGCTTCCTCCTCTTCTCAAACTTGTAAAATTTACACATGTGTTGAATTAAATATTTCATTTACTTAAAACTGTTTCAATTTGAACAATGTTATTTCCTTATAAAATGTTAAAATATATAAAAGGTTAAAATATGAATATACATGAATGGGCAAATGAAGATATAAACAAAATATTTTTATTCATATACAGTACTATGTTGGGGGGTGCGACATCCTCTTGTAAATATAAAGGGGGGGGCAAGAGTAAAAAGTTTGAGTACCACTGGATTAGTTGGTACAGGAGTTAGGAGGAAGGGGACTTTTTCTGACTTAAGGGAAGAGATTTTTCAGCGTAGTTATTTTTGCTTCTTATTTATAAATGGGTGAACAGTTTGTTACTGTACAAAAATCTAAGGTCTAAGGCAGAAACAGAAAACAAGATTAATAAATGCAGTGCAGTAGATTTGCTCAAGAAAAATACATAAGCAAGTACTTATTTCTTAGTTCCTTACAAATGCATTTTTCTAATATACTATACATATTTATATATAAATATTTAATATATATAATTATACATATTTAATATATTTATATATAAATATTTAATATATAAACTTTAATAAAAATAAATATTGAAATACTTTAAAAAGCTAGAAATTACGTTGATGCTCTTTTAATTAAAATAGCACTGCTACCTAGTGGTTTGGCACATGTTTCCAATGTATAGGACTTCACTGAAAAATAAGCTAATCTTAATGCATAAACTGGTATTTATTCATTAGAATTTGTTCTGCTCTTCCCATATTAGATGTTCTAGTTTCTTTCCATGTTGTTATCTACAGGATGATTCTTTGATTTTTGCTACCTTCTCTCCATGTTAGTTGCTTCCTAACTTTGGCAAGTGTTTCTGTTCAAGTCATGTTCTCACCAGTTGTATTGCAGCATTTTGAAAATCAGTCAGCTATTACAACACCGTTTGTTCAAATGTGCTAATTCAGCCTTTAAAAATATGTATGAGAGTTAAGCCTTCATTCATAGTTAACTTAAAACTATTTTTAATATTCTCTCTCTCTCTCTCTCTCTCTCTCACACACACACACACACATGTTCTAAATGTTTGATTTCCTTTATGTGCCCTTTCAAGGATGTTGTCAAGAAGACTTCATTGCTGTGTCTATGTCACATGAATGATTCACAAGGTTCAATCCCATACTCATCTTGAATGAGATGTGAAACCACTGGTCCATGGAGCCTTCTATATCGTGAGTGCTCCGCAGTCAGAGCTCTTCAAGCTTTCTATTTGACACCAGAAAATTAGAAAGACTTTGGAATTAAAATGGGGCAGCTTGGAGCAGACCCATCTTTGTAATCACAAGGGCCAGAATTATATATGCTTTCTTGTAGTTGTGTGCCTTCCAGTGGTTTCCGGTGACCCTAAGGCCAACCTCTCATGGGGATTTCTTGTTCAGAGGAGGTTTACCATTACCTTCCCCTGAGGTTGAGAGAGTGTGACTTGCTCAGGGTCACTCAGTGGTTTTCATGGCTGAGCTGGGAATTGTTGGAATATATTAGCATTTTCCTGTCTCTCTTTATATATATAAGGACTTTCCTCTCTCTTTCTCATTCTTTCTATCAATCTTGGAGGCAGTTTAACAGCGCTCTCTCAAGATTTTAAACTGTTAGTAACTGCAGTCAGCGATCAGTAGTTGTAGCATCTTCCTGCTATCTAGAAGATAGTGAGATTTATCTCTCTTTACCCAAACCATCACCAGTTAGATTAGGTTTTAATTATTTTATGTAAATATTTATTAAAGCCGTTATTGTTTGTTTTTAAACTACAAACTGCATGTTTGTCGTTTTCTGAGTAAGTCTTTATTCTTCAGAAAGGCATAGTAAGAATACCGTATTTTCCGGCGTATAAGACGACCCATGTATAAGATGACCCCCCCCCATTTTCCCAGTCAAAATATAGAGTTTTAGCACCTCTATCCTCATTATCCTTATATCCGGCGTATAAAACGACACCCCCACTTTAGCCACAGATTTTGCAGGTAAAAAAGTAGTCTTATACGCAGGAAAATAAGGTAATTTAGTCAGGCTCACACTTCTGTTGTTTTGCTAATGAAAGCTAGACTCTAACAAGTTTAACTTTCATACTTGTGTGTTTTTGTTCCCATTAAAAGGGTTAACACCCTGGGAAACTAAAATTGCACCCCACGGGAATCAAACCCTGGTCTCCAGAGTTATAGTCCAATGCCCAAACCAGCTCAGTTACACTGAACTGCCAATTGTGCAAGTAATTGTACAGCATTGAACACACACATACACACATACACACAGCCTTGAGCACATCTGTTGCAGAACAGTTTATTAGCTACACACCCACCAAGTCAAAGGTGAAAGTGAGGGTTGTGTCTAAATGATTAGCTGCCCAAGGGGCCACAATTACAAGATCTCTGTGACAGCACAACCAGTTATGCAGTGATTTTTATGTTTGTGTGGTGTTGATTTTGTACAAGAACTTTAGCATGTGGGGAAACGAGAGATTTTTCTTCTTCATGGAGAATATTACATTTCAAAGACTTGTTGAGCCAGTTCAAAATAATGGGTTATATTTCTTAAGAGCATAGTTTACTGGGGCATGGTGTACTTATATTTCTTAGAGCATGGTGTACATGTTGGACTATGACTCTGAAGATCAGGGTTCGATTCCTGCTCAATCATTCCTGAGGGTTCGATTCCTGCACCCAGAAGACCACTGGGTGACCACTGGACAAGTCACACACTCACAGGCCGAGAAAACCCAAGACTAGGCTCTCTGTAAGTCAGCAGCGACATGAAATTGCACCAAAACCAACAAGATTTTTCAAACAGGTCTGGTTGTTTCTTGAGGAAGAGTCAGCAGGGATTTTTGTTTGTTTTTGTCTATATTAAGTGTAAATGCTTCTTTAAGACATCTGCGTAGTAAAGTATATTATTACAGGGTATGTAGGGGAGTAACAATCTTAGACATTTCAGATGTTTTAGACTCCAGCTCCTACAGTCTCTTCCCATTGGTCCTACTGTCACTGTGGCAAGGTTCAGAGCAGTGAACCGTAGGTTTCCCATCTCTGATTTGTTTAGGTTTTTGTGGGTTTTTTGGGCTGTGAGGTCGTGTTCTAGAAGAATGTATTCCTGATGTTTCGCCTGCATCTGTGGCTGGCATCTTCTCTGAACAAGAACTTTAGAATGTGGGGAAGGGAGAGATTTTTCTTCTTTGTGCAGAATATTATTTTCCAAAGACTTGTTGAGCCAGTTCAAAATAATGGGTTATATTCTTAGAGCATGGTGTACTGGTTTAAGTGTTGGACTATGACTCTGGAGATCAGAGATCTCTGAAGATGTCAGCCATAGATGCAGGCGAAACATCAGGAATACATTCTTCTAAAACATGGCCTAACTGCCCAAAACCCCCCACAAAAACCTATGGATGCCGGCTGTGAAAGTCTTCTATTTCACTCTGATTTGTTTCTTCAAAATGATACCACAAGTCACATCCTGAGCCATTAAGACACAATTTGACACACACATACATCTGTGAAATTGTCTGTGCCAAGAAGTCCCCCCCCAAACCTGTTACATATTTTAAATAAACAAATAACAGCATTAAATGCATAGACACATATACTCTTTTGAAAAGAAACAACCTAAGGCTGACACTCGTAGAGAGCTATGCTGAACACAGTGTGGCTCCCCTTTGAGTAAATATACATAGAATACAATATATGAGTAAATATGTGAGTAAAGCTGCAGTCTGTTACCTAGAACCTTTCACACTACATAGTTATAGCATTGTGATTTCACTTTAAGTGTCACAACTGCATCCTGTGGAATGAAGGTTTGTAGTTTAGTGAGGCAGTAAAGATTTCTAGCTGAGAATTCTGAATATACCTCACTAAACTGTAGATCCAAGATGTTACTACAGCAGGTAAAGTGGAATTATAGTCCTGAGATTGCATAGTGTGAAGGGGTCCCTGGAAATGAGTCCATTGGACCTAATGCAAATTCAGAGTAGAAAGGTATAATGTTGCCCTGATAACTACAGTTAGCTTTCCACATTTGTGGCTTTGACTTTTGTGGATTTGATTATTCGCAAATTTGATTAATATGTTCTCTGCAGGAATCTCTAGGTCCTCCAGTGCAACTCTACCATTATGCTTGAGGACCTAGAAATTCCTATACAAAGCACTTCTATAGGCATTTGTAGGTCCTTCAGTGTGATTCTATGGTCAGCTTCTGGCAGATATTGACTACAGAGTTGTGCTGGAAGACCTAGAGATTCATAGAGGGGTGTTCTCTCAGTTAAAAAATAAAATAGTGTTTTTCTATTTGCAGTTTTCCCATTTTCACAGGGGTCCTGCACTCCTAACCCAGCAAATATGGAGGGCCCACTGCATATGTGTGAAACTTTTCATAATACAAAAGTCAGGGTTCATTACTGGTATTCCAGATCCAGTAATGGCTAAAAGTAACTTATTTATAACTAAAGATACTACTTAATTAATTGATCATTTAATTTTCCAAGTTCGTTGATCAATGCTATCAACGTAGGGCTGCCTTTATGGCTTGTCCTAAAGCTGCAACTGATGCAGAATCCTTTAGCTAGTCTTCTGAGTGGGCTGATCTGCTTAGAGCATGTAGCATGTCTACTGAAGAAATTTTGCTGGTTTCCTATTTGGTAGCCAGATTTAAGGAGTTATTCTTGGTATAGACATCACTAACCAATTTTTGACCTGTTTACCCAAGAGATTGTCTTCTCACTTATAGAGCCATTTGGTCTTTGAGGTCCTCTAGAGTGGTGCTTCTAAAACTCTGGTCCTCCAGATGTCTGCGTCTTCAGTTCCCATAATTTTGAGCATTAGCCATATTGAAGTGGACTTCTGGGAGTTGGAAACCCAAAACATACAACAGGCCAGAGTTTAAAAACCACTGATTTGGAGAAGATCTCCAAATGCTACCATGTGCTCCTAAGATCTACTTGACGTTTGTTCAGAGCAGCACCTTTATCAGGGTGGCACTTACTACAATTGTAATATGATATAATTTGTCCTAAATTTATGTTGCAGTCTTGTAAGTTTACCTATATTCAAGTCAGTGTCATTTCTGTGTAAGAGGTGTATAGATTATACCAGTGATGGCAGACCTTTTAGAGACTGAGTGCCGAAACTGCAACACAAACCCCACTTATTTATTGCAAAGTGCTGTGTCTCTCTGGCTTTCTAGTAACAAACTCTGGCGAACTCTGTGCTGGGGTAACTGTGTGCGTGCCCACAGGAAGGGCTCTGAGTGCCCCCTCTGGCATGCGTGCCATAGGTTTGCCACCACTGGATTATGCTGTTAATTTTTGTAAACCAAACCACTGTATTGCTACCTACAGCCATAGTAGTCCATACAGTGTTAACTTTCCAGTTACAGTAGTGCACCATGTTCTCTATGAGATTGCCTTGGAAAGAGACACAGAAACTATAGTGCAATATAAAGTAACTGGACTCATAGCTAGACTGCTCACAGGAAAATCATAAGGAATCACTTCACTTTGGTTCTAAAGGAATTACACCAGCTGCTAATACATTTCCAGTCCAAGTTTAAGGTACTGGTGATGACATTGAATGGCATGGGACCTCAATACCTGAAGGTCTTTCCCTATATATATATCTGTTCAAGTGGGGTTCTCTGAGATTAGTTTTTCTCATGCATTACGTAGAGCCAGAGAGGGCTGTCACTGTTGTGGAGACCCAATTATGGAATGCCATCCACAACAAGAGCGAATTGACACTTAATATTGGCTTCATTTTGCTACCAAATTAAAATCTGACTCTTTCAAAGCCTAAAGATCATAACTTCAGTGAAGTTATCTCAAAGTACACATGATTTTAAATTGCTTTCTCTTGTTTTCAATTATTATAAATCTTTAGAAATTATTTTAAATTATTATGTAGTTGTACACTCTGCTCCCTATGTTTCTGTGGTCTGTGCCTCACCCTGAGATCTCTTGATAGAAGGTAGGATGTGAAATATTTAATAATAAAATCTAATATACTAGATCTGTTTGCCTTCATGTTGGTGTGTGAGACCAAGCTAGCAAGAGAAACCTGTATCTCAGGACAGTATGATATTGGTTCCTTGGGTTAAAGTAATTTAACAACTCAAATGTCATGTATCACAAATGCCGAGCTTTTTTCTCATAAGTAGCAGAAGTCAACATACCTGTATTATGCAACTGGAATGTTAAATGCTCCTGAAAATGTTTGAGTTTGCAAAAGATAACTGCATGTAATATATTGCATAATATGTGTTACCTTTGAGGCTGCCCATTTTGTTCTTGAGGTCACCTGGAGAGATCTTCCTCATATTACACAATTGTGAGGTCTACACTGCAATCATTCAGAGCTGGACATGTAGTGTGCTAGCAACCACTTTGTAGAATACTCTTTCACCTGATATTCTGTCAATTCTTATTTTGAGGTGAATGTTGAAGATAACTTATTTTTGCAGGCTTTTTTTGATGTATTTTATCTTTAAGTTATTTATAGTTTGTCCTGAAGTTATTTATAGTTTGATGTTGTTTAACTCATGATTGTTGTATACTTCTCTGAAATCATTAGTTAAAATGCTTGTAAAATAGGTAATAAATTTGTTAGCGCTATTCCCATTAATCTTGAATTATCATTATTAACATGCATTAGAAATACAGTTTACTTTTGTCCTTGGCATAGGGATAGGTTGTGGAAAGGGGTCACTTTTCATATATCTGTGTATTAGGACATTTTTCAGGGAGACAGGTTAAAAAATAATTGGAAAGTATTTATCTGTGGAATACTGAAAGATTCATGTCAGTGTAAAAGTTATCAGGATCACATTATACATTCCAATTTCAAAACAGGGCATTGATCCTACTCACAGAAAATTTCTGTTTGAAGGTGAAATTTCAGATACACTGAACAGGTTGAGTCTACTTTATTCAGAAATGCTTGGGAGCAGAAGTGATTTGGATTTTGGAATACCTATATTTGCGTATACATACATAAGAGATACTTTGGAAATGGGACCCAAGTCTAAACACAGAAATCATTTATGTCTCATATACACATTATAAGCATAGCCTGGAGGTAATTTTATACAGTTTTTTAAAGTAATTTCGTGCATGAAGCAAGGTTTGTATACATTGAATCATCAGAAAGCAAAGGTGTCACTGTCTCAAGTCCAGAAATAATCCAGTTTGAGACGGCTTTAACCGCCCTGACTCACTGCTAGGGAATCCTGGGAATTGTAATTTATTGTGGCACCAGAGGTCTCTGACAGAGAAGGCTATATGTCTTACAAAACTACAGTTCTCAGAATTCCCTAGCATTGAGCCAGGGAAGTTAAAACAGCCTCAAACTGGATTATTTCTGCAGTGTGTTTTGCACCTCAACTATCTAAGAAAAAAGTTTTGGATTTTAGAGTATTTTGGATTTTGGAGACTCAACCTGTAGTAGTCTCTGTATACAGTGACTGGGTAGCCAACCTCCTCAAATTTGATTCAGTTTTAAATTTTAAATGCCTAAATTAGACTATAAATGTTTAAATTCTAAATGCCCTTATAGGTTGGTTATAGGAATATTGTATTCCTAATTCAACTTCATAGCTGTTGTTCTTATATTAGAAAAATGGGAACCTCCACATTGATCTCATGAATGAGCACAAAGGAGTACTGTGCATTGTTGTGGAAGCAGTACGCTGAATTTATATGTAACCTCTTTTGCTTAACCAAGTGCTCTTTTTAGTTTGCTTGAAACTATTGTACTTCATTTGTATGGAAAAGAACAGCAAGTTTTGTCCTTGTATTTTAAAAACTTGTGGCAAGCATTGTTAAATCTTTGCCCCCTTCAGTGGCTTTTGTTGCTAAATAGTCCATGGGGTCAAGGTCTGAGATAGTGTGTTATATGAAAACTGGATTGCTTTATGAGGTATTACACAACATGTCATGCAGTCCTCAGTGAAGACTGTACAAAAAGCCATGTGAGCACTTAAACCAGGGTCGGCAAACTACGGCCCGGGGGCCGAACCCGGCCCCTCGAGGCCTTTCAACTGGCCCGTGGCCGGTCCTGCTGCCACCGCGCGTGTTGCCGCTGCCATGCGCGCGACGCAGGGTGCCATTTTGTGTTCCAAAATGGCGCCTGCGCTCGCGCACGCATGCGCACAACGGCGGGCGCCTTTTTGGAACACAAAATGGTGCCGGAGTAGTGCGCATGCACTCGCGACGCACGGCGCCGTTTTGTGTTCCAAAATGGCACCTGGCGTCATGCATATGCGTGCACGAGCGTGGGCGCCATTTTGGAACACAAAATGGCGCCCTGCGCTCGCGCATGCATGCACATGACGCTGGGACTAGTGCACATGCGCATGTGTGCGTACCTCCGCCACCATTTTTCCCCCCTTCAGCCCACTGATGATCTCAGGGACAGCGGAACCGCTCCCCCAAAAGGTATGCTGACCCCTGACTTAAACAGTGGATGAAGCAATCTAAGGATGCATCTATATACTTTAGAAATAATGCAGTTTGATACCACTTTAAGTACTGTAGCCCCATCCTATGGAATCCTGGGATGTGTAGTTTTGCAAGATCTTTAGCCTTCTCTGCCAAAGAGTGCTGGTGCCCCACAAACTACAAATCCCCGGATTCTGTAGGCTACTGGTATCAGACTGTATTTCTACAGTGTATGTATTTCTACATTGTTACTTCATTGGTTGAAGATGAACATATTTTCCAAAGTGTGGTGGCTTGAACTGAACCCACACTTTGTCACATTCTGAAGTATTTGTGTTCAGAAAAGAAAGTATACTTGAACCATTTCCACTGCTTTCTTTAATATTCTTCATGACAGAGGCATATTCTCAAGTGTTCACTGATGTTAAACTTAAACTTACAAGCTATTATATTAACTTGACCGTGTAATAGATTAATTAAATGTTTCTTCTTCTCTTTGTCTATCATGCAAGAGTGAACTATACTGGACACTTGTCTTGTCCATTGTACAGTTCAGTTTTGTCATTCACTAGAGTTCTGTGTGCAAATAGAAGGATTTAAGCAATTAGCTACTGCTGTGATGGCCCTTCTGGGACCACTGAGTAAGCCTGGAATACCAACCATCTTAGCTTGGGGCATCTGTTTCTGGGCTTCTACATAAGTTCTGATTTGGCATGGTTACATATAACTGTATGTTAAAAATGATTCCCCCTCCCCACTTCAGTTGTATGTATCTCAGAGCTTGGGAAAGTTCCTTCTGTGGATTACAGCTCCCTGGCCCATGGGTGGAGGATTCTGGGAATTGTAGGACTCCCCCCCCCCTCCAGACTTTCCTAAGTACTGATTTCTCCTATCCCAAAACCTGAATCCTTTAAAAATGTTGATGTTATAACATGTTTTCTTGCTTTTAATCCATGCCAGGGCTGGGAAGAACATATGCACTGGCTTTTGCAGAAAGAGGAGCTTCAGTAGTTGGTAAGTTGTTAACTTTTAATCTTCTGCTACAAACTTTGCCTTTGTAATTATGCCTTGAATTGCTGCCACTTGTTCCATCAACCTTTGCACTTTGTATGGATTTTTATGTTCCTTATTTTTCAGAGTCCAGCCTTGAGCTTCCTTCTCACTGAAATGTCTCAGACCTTATTTAATTCCAAATTTAATGTAAAATTTAGCTTTTTGCCATTTTTGTAGGCCACAATCCTGTCCACAGATACTGCCTACCTATATACTTGGCTATAAGTCGACCTCATGTATAAGTCGAGGGCAGATTTTGGGACCAAAATGATGGGTTTTGATATGACCCATGGATAAGTCAAGGGTAAAATCTAGGGGCATGTAACAAAGGATATAATGGATGATGCAAAGGAAAATGATGCTAAGAACTTAGAAAATTCTGGCAGGCATAACTGTGCTCATCCTAAAGACTGGATAGATGAGAGAGTAGAGGAGATCATGCTTCTTTTTGATGCTTCTAGGATGGACTAAGGTCTCAAATTTTACCACTCTATTCAGAGAAAAGGGATGGTTCGTTTTATATATAAATAAATATATATAAGAATTAAAGTACAGTACTTACATTGACCTGTGGATAAATGGAGCCAGATGTTTTGGGTCAAACATTTGACTAAAATTTCTAGAATTTTACATGAGTATATACAGTATTTATCAGAATATCAGTGCTAAGTTAAGTGGTGGCCAGTTTTTCAGAAGTTGAATGTGATGCCATGATGCAGCCTAGAATGTAACACATAAACCAATGTGGAACGTCAAAGAGAATTATATGTCTTTTCAGTGGTAGTCATTCTGTGGGCAGCAGCTGCTTCATCTGATGCATTAAAAAGATCTGAGCACATGCATATGCATGCGCATGCACACACACATAGAGCTAGCTGTTGATTCACTGGTGCAAGAGTGAGAACACAAAGCATATATGCCTAATTGAGTTTACACTGCATTGAAAGATGGGCAGGTTAAGACAGTAACCTAAAGCCAAAAGCAATGCAAAATTTAATGTTCTATAGAAAATAGAATATTAGTCCCCTAATGCCTATTAAAATATTACCAGAGATTTACTTTTGTCACTCTTGATGGCACTTCTTTCTAATAGCTGCATTTTTCAGCGTTGAGATCACCATAGACCTGAACATTATTTACTAGGAAATATGTCCAACTACTTCAGGGGACTTAAATCTGTCTGAACAGACTTACATTTGGCCCCATAATAATTTCCCCTGCAGCTGAGATTAGATATTAGGGTTTAGCCACCACTGTTCCCCACGTCTTGCCTTTTGGTTGACTCTGTGCACAACATTTATGTGTGTGTTGAATTGCCATCTAGCTTTTTGTAATTTAGTACCTGGAAATTAAAGGCAAAGCTATTACATGGTCAGAGAACTCTTTCAATAAGCAACTTCAGGATCTTTCAATCTTCTGTTTCAGTTATGTTTTGAAAGCATTTTGGACTGCAGTATTAGTAGGAATGAATAAAGATTGCACAGCGTAATGTCAGAAATGCTAATGGGAGGTGAACTGTTCCATTTAATGCTCCACTAATGCCAAGCTGCTGATTTGCAACACAGTTTTTGTCTTAGCACATCAGAAATGAGTATGAGGGCTAAGGGTTTGTTCTTACTGTATCATTCAGCTGACAGAACTGCTTCCATGATTAATACTGTACTTGGAGTGGGAGCAATTCCCTCTCCTCTATATATCCTCTGGCAGGGCTAGGAAGCTTTCCAAAGCAAATTTCCAGGAAGAGTTAGGACGGAAAGGTGAAAGTTCTGTTACACTAATGGTTTTCCACTAGCACATAGTTGAATTTAACCCTTTGTGTATTGCCAGTATTGATTAGGGTTCAGTTTAAACCATGATTTATGAATCTATTTGGAAAATGTGAGCCACTTCTAGCTTGTTCAGTTGTGTGTCACAGCAAACTGTGGCTAGTGTTAAATGAGAAACTGAATGAGACGGGGAAGAATATATGATTGGGTGACAATTTTATTTACTGTATTTATACCCTGCTCTTCAGCTACAAAGACTCTCAGAGCAGCTTACAGATAATTAATTAGATGGTTCTCTGCCCTCAGCCTTACAATCTAAAAAGACCTGACACCAAAGAAGATGGGAATGGTAGTAAGGAAGGGGAATAAGTCCAGTGGTTCTTCTCTCCCTTTGAGGCCTGGACCATGACAGATGGACTAGAGCAGGGGTAGGCAACCTTTCCCCTTTAAGGGCCGAGGGACTTCAGCTCCCAGAATCGCAGGAGCTATTGGCCAACGTGGGACTATTGGCCAACATGGCTGAGGCTTCTGGGAGCTTAAGTCCCTCGGCCCTTAAAGGAGAAAGGTTGCCTACCCCTGGACTAGAGGGATGGCCTTCTTACTTTAGGCTAGGCCTGATGGATCTTTTCACTCCCTCCGAGGCCGTATGATGTCATTTTGAGTTGAGATGCTATATACTTTATACATTAAGGTATAAGTCTAATACTTTTAGTCAAAAAATTTACCTCCAAAACCTGGGCCTACCTATCCATAGGTCCATGTAAGTACTGTACTTTAAAAGGTAAAGGTAAAGGTATTCCCCATTGACAAAGTTGTCAAGTCGTGTCCAGTCGTAGGGGGCAGTGCTCATCTCTGTTACTAAGCCAAAGAGCCAGCGTTGTCAGAGACTACTCTGTGATCATGTGTCCAGCATGATTGCACAGAATGCTGTTTACCTTCCCACCAAAGTGGTACCTGTTTATCTACTTGCATTTGCATGCTTTCGAACTGCTAGTTTGGCAGAAGCTGGGACTAGTGACAGGGACTCATCCCATCATGCAGCACCTGGGCATTGAACTTCCAACCTGCCAATCTTGCAACAATAGACTCAATTTCTTAACCAATTGAGCCACTGCATCCCACTGTACTTTAACTCTTATTTAAAAAAAGGAACCATTGGAAAGGAACCATAGAGCGGCAAAAAGCGAAAGCTTAGTCTGTTTTAGGAGCACCTAAAAAAATCCCAAACCCACTCTGTTTTCTCTGCTGTTTTCTCTGCTTCTGACTTTTTTGAACACTTGAACAGGAGAATGGAGGTGGTGGCAGCTCTTTGGCACTTTTCCCTCAAAGACATGCTGAGAGGAATTGGGCTTAAAGGATATGTATAAAACGTTGGTGTGTTTGTCAGCTTTTCTGGGTTAAAATCAAGCAAGGTTATCACATTAAAGTTGAAGGATAAAATCACTGCTAACATAGGCACCATTTGCTTTGCTTTGCCTTTTCATCCTTTTTGATGTGAGTTTTCTTAACTCAGCCTGTGCCTGGTAGCCTCTCATACATACCACACAGCCATAATTTTCCTTTGTTCCCTCCTCATCCATCCAGCCTTTTGAATGAGCACAAACAGTTATGTCTTCCAGAATTTTGTAAGTTGCTTGGCATTTTCCTTTCCTTTATATTTTTTATTACATGCCCCTCAGTTTTGACTTATCCACGGGTCATATCAAAACCCCTAATTTTGACTAAAAAACACCTTCCTTTGACGTATACATGAGGTTGACTTATAGTAGAGTACATATGGTAGCTCTGCATATACAGATGTGAGGCCATGGAAAATGTGCTTTTGAAATGTTTACGTAGTTCAAAACTGAGTTGCAAGTTTCATTAAAAAATGTAGTCAGAAATGATTACTTTTGTATTTATCATGGCTGTGTGCTTCATAAAATGGGTGTGTGAATTGGTATTCCTCCAAATGTTGTTAGATAACAGCTCTCATTATCTCTGACTTTTGGCCATTCTGGCAGAAGCTGATGGGAATTATTAGACTCAGATAGGATGTGATGGTCCACAGTTTTACTAGCTCCTTTGTAACAGAAATGAGGCAGTAGGTATGGGAAAGGTTAAAGCAAAAGTCTCACTCATACTTTGAAATGTAGCCTGCGATCCTAAAGTATTTTTAAAAATTCCAAACCTAATGTTGCAGTCAGAATTTTCTTTGTAGTTTCATTTGTATCACGTTCCGTGGCTCATAAGACAAGCTAAACAGTCATAAGACAAGCTGAATAGAGCAGTTCAAATATCTACATGAAAAACAACCCTGAAAAAAAGAATGCATGTGGATCCTTCCCCTTTCAGTCATTAGATGTTTGAGGTTATGGTTTTTATTCTAAAGGAAGTTGAAGCACACGTTTTCATAACTTTTTAATGTAACTAATCCTCAAAATATGCTTAAATGCAGTGTAGTAATGATATCATTGCTGTGCTCCATCTCTTCATCCAAGCCCTGAACCCACCTTAAAAGACAGTCAGCCATCCTTGGCAATGGAGTTCTCATTTTCTAAAATTTTGTCTAGTTCTCTGTGGAGATCTGAAGATCTGTACCATCTGTACCTGTTAGGTGTCTTATTTGCGTAGCTGCATGTGGTTTGCTTGCTGCTAGGTCACATTTTAGCTTCTTTTCTGTGAACCACCTTGTGAATGCTGGACCATGTAGCAGTGGTTAACCTGCAGTCCGCAGACCCTCAGGGGTCATGATGTCCTCACAGGAGGGCTGCAAAAGCTTGAAAGTTGCTCAGTTCACCCTCTCTCCGCAATGGAAAAGCCACTTAACAGGAGCCAAGGTAAAAAGATAAGTTGGCTGGCTGGCTGGGCCTGTGTGTTGCCTGTCACATGGCCAATGCGGGGAAGTGACAGGCCGAGCAACTGAGCAAAAGCAGCGCTGCCAGTCAGCTAGCCTTTGCCCTTTGGCCCATTGCTCTCTATCCTCCTTACCAGGGAATAGATGGGACACCTAAAACACGGACCTGAAATGATATAAGGGGTGTGTGTGGGGACCAAGATTTTCTTTCAAACTCTCTCTTCAGCAGTGACCCCATTAACACAAACCTTTCAGACAGCTACACCTCCCTCACTCCGACTCCAAATAATAGAACTTGTTGAAATGGACAAATATTGATTAAGGAAAAATCCTTGAATAAATTTACGAAAGACTGAAAACTGTTTATTGCCTTTCTCCAGATTGTTGGGTCCATACATGAATTTTAGGTTTTATAAATTAAACAGAGTTTGTATGCTGTAGAAGCATAAAGATATTATCATTTAAAGAAGGAATATAATAAAATTTAAAAAGGTATAAAAGGTATAAATAAAAAGGAATAGTAAATTGTGGAATATTTTCATCATGTAGGGAGTGGGAAGTGAGTAGTGTTAGTACTGTTTGCTTTTGATTTGTTTAGTTTTTTTTTTTTTTGCTGTTTATGTGTCTGTATATGTTTTAGATATATAAATAAAATATGTGTGTGCTTGTTGTTAGTTTGAATAAAAACGATTTAGAAACCTGGAATGTGGTCATCTTTTTTTCCTACTGCCTCCCACTTTATTGGGGGTTACTGTCTTTTCCATTGTGCTTTCTTCATGTCATCCCATCCCACTTTGGTGTGACCAAAGTATAATAGCCTCAGTTTGTTCATTTTGACTTTTAGAGAGAAGTCAGGCTTGGTTTTCTCCAGGCCCAATCACTCTGGCAATCCATGGTATCTATACATATATAAATTTTAAAAGGTGCTAAAATTGCAGCTCTGTCAATTGGAAACTACAGTTAACCCTCCATTTTCATAGGGGATCTGTTCCGGACCCCTCTCCCACGAAAATGGAATGCCGCAAATATTCAAACCCTATAGGCTTGAAGGGGGGGGGGCACGGCCTCAGGCACATGCCCCATTTTATACCTCTCCATTTCCCACCTGCAAACAGGCGAGGGTCGCAGACTTCAAGTCCGCGAAAATGGAGGGGCAACTGTATTCTTTTTCTCCATATTATGTCCTTACAGCAGTTTCTTGTCCTGAATATAGGTTACACAGTAGCAGAGTCAAATTGTTGTGGAACAACCACTTCTTTTAGAGCCACCCATAATTTTTCATGATTTACACAAACAGAGGCTTTTCTATAATAAATAAAGCACAGACTGATTTAGATGTGACATCTGCTGATAAAGTGGACTGACTCCATGAAAGCTTATACTAGAAATTTGTCCTTCCCAATTAATTTCAAAGGTGCTACTGGTTTCCTTTATCCAGTTGCAAAAAGTAGTCAAAGTTCTGCTTTCTAGTTTGCTTCTCTAGATTACCGTGCTACACTCTTATAATAATAATTATTATTATATCCTGCCCCTCTGCAGAGCAATCGGGGCGGCTTGCAACATTAAAATTTCCATACAGATATGTTAATACAATATAAACAGAACCTAAAAATCCTGAAACCCATCCACCCCTTAAGAAATAAGGGTTCTTCTTCTTAGTCTAGGCCCGATGGTGCTGGGCCTGTTGTCTCTCCCCCAGATGACATCAGATGGAATGGAGTTGTTATTGTGTTGTTATTGTTATAAAACAACATTATTATAATAATTATAATATTATAATAATTTACTATTTATTATTTTATTTTTATTAATTAATTTTTATTAAATTATTTAATAATTTATTATTATAAAAATTATAATAATTGTTATAATAGTGTTGCTATTCCACTTTTACTGCCCTGGCTGCCTCTTGTTGCATTCTGGGATTTGCAGTTTGTGGAGGGGCATTTAGAATTCTCAGCCAGAGCTCTTAGGCCTCACTGAACTACAAACCCCAGAATGCAAGAGGAGGCAGCCAGAGCAGTAAAAGTGGAATAGTAGCACTATAAGAGTGTAATGTGCTAATGTTTGTGCATGTTCCATTGTTGGAGTGTACTCATAACATATCATACTCGTTCTTATTTTCTGTTACCCATAGTAGTAAATAACCTGTGGGATCCTCCTCCTCCCCAACACATGCACTTGATAGCATATCATTTAGCCACATTGCTTAATGCTATTTGACATAGCAATATGGCTCTAAATTAGTAATCAATGCTAATGTGAGTGTAAGAATTGATGTTATGTTGTTCCTTAATTCAGGTGTATTTTTTCAGAATAATTTTAATTGACTTCAAAAATACTATGAGTGAGTGAATGAGTGAGCTTAGCCACAGAGCTAAATGTTTAAATGCATTATCTAGTTTTGCCACATGGGGGTAATGCTGCTTTATCAAGGAATAACTACAGGTGTAATTTGCTCTTCTTTCTTGAGCTGTTCTCCTAGATGAGTTGTTTTGCATTATTTTCACCTTGATTTTCTGCATGCTTTGGGATGATAGATAGCTTTTGATGTATGGCTGCAAACATGAAAATGAGCTGTGTTCCTTACCTTTCAAAAGTACTGGATTGTAATGATGAAAATAACACTATACGTAACTTCTGCCTGATTATAAAGTAATTGCCCAGAGAAGGTTGCAGAGAAAAGTGTTTACATCCAGGATATTCAGGGCTCTGAACATTTAACTTTACTTTTTATACAGGGACTTCCAAGAGGTAGCCTGAATATCCCAATATAATTTCATTTGTCCTGCAAGCTTTTGTCACCACTTAAGTTTATATTTTTATGAGGTATTTCTAGTACTTAGTTTGCAAAGGCATTTGGCAGCAAAAATTCCTATAGTCTGGAAAGGCTACTTTAAAAATGCTGCAACTTTTATTTAAATCTTCTAAAACTGAATGAAGTAAATGGGCAAGGAGGAGAGAAACCCAAATTCTGCCCCTCTTCTCATTATTTCCATTGTATTGTACACAGAGAAGATGACTTTCAGAAGGGGAGAACTTCCTGTTTCAACTGATGCTGCCCATGGACTTTGAAATGCAGGTCCTAATTTCTCTTTCTCATTTGTCACACAGTGAATGATCTTGGAGGTGACTTTAAGGGTCATGGAAAGAGCTCTTTAGCTGCAGACAAAGTTGTGGAAGAAATAAGAGCCAAAGGTGGAAAAGCAGTGGCTAACTATGGTATGTTTCTCCTTTCCTCTTTCTCCCCCCCAACCCCCGGCAGCTAAAGCTACTGGTATAACATTTGAAAAGCTGGCAGTGAGTTATTGAAAGAATGTGATTCTTTGGCAAAACCTTGTAAAATAATTATGAAAATGGGAATGGAGACTTTATTTTAATCAACTGTTTCATAGTTAATTATTTCTGTTAGTAGAATTTGGTGGAAAATGATTTTGATCTCAGAATTGGAAGTTAAATCCAGTTTGCCCTTTATACAGTATTATTCCCCGCTGACAACAAAATGATGTTATTTCCTCATTTGGTTTGAAAGAGTGCAGTAAGTGGTTGCATTTGTATGTTTATATATTTACATTTTTAATTTCAAAAACATATTTAGCCAGTATTTCTCAGGGACTGAAAAAGGTCAAGGAGTACACCTAAAGTAATAAGCCTGATTTTTCATTCTTGAGTGCCACTCCTTCCGGAATAGATTGAGTCTTAAGCCATACTGATCAACAGCATTTCTTGTCAGGCTTTTATTTCATCATGTTTTCCCTCATCCAGCACTTTATTAAACCCAGATCTACCTTTGTGGTCTGTCTGACTTTTTTGCTTGACAATAACTGAAGGAAGAAGAATGGACAGCCATGCCTACTCTCCTTTCCAGGCAAGAGCCAGAATGAAATGTCCCACTGTTAAATAAAGAAATCCAACTTTAATTCACTTGATTCTTACCTTGAGAGCCAATATTTCTCAATGCTGATTAAGTCATATTGGTGTTTTCTTGTTTTGCAACACACCTGAGCTTAAATTATTCTATATGGTAATCGGTTGCTGAGCTCTAAATCCATTTATTGATTGCAACTGCATTAGAAACACTGAATCAATGGAACTTGGTAAGTCAACACTCATGCAATTTCAATTGATTTAATGGGTCTGCTCTAGTTGACACTGACAATTGAACTTAAGTGTGGCCATCCTGTTCTGCATTTACAGTAATTGCTGTTGCTTTCTGAAAGTGAGTTCTGTCATTACATCTCAGACATACAAGTTCACTAACCTAATGCCATTTTGGTTGGTTACATTTATGCTCTGCATCCCAATGTTGTAACCAAGATGAAAGTTCCACCAAGTCACTCTGGTGTCTGAAAAATGTTATGTGTTATGTGAAATTAATTGATTACATCCCAGTAACTTGAATGATGTAGACATGTATCTTCTGATCCTAAAGAAATTTGTTGCTTTTTTGGCTTTGAAGGTATTATTTTAGAAGAAGCATAGAACACAAAAAACATTGGATGCTTTCAGAAGAAGAAACCCAGGACATTGTACATTCGTACAGAGGACATTTAAGCCTCACTCTCCCCTCCATGCCTTGTATAGCTCTGTGTGTAACTACACCCATGGTGTGTTTTCTCACTTGAAAGTCTCCAGGAGAGACATTTTCTTCTTTAAATGGGTCAAAGTCTTCCTTGTGCGATTAAACATAAAAATACATTTTTTTTCAAAATCAGTAGTCACTTCCAGTTTTGTACATTTTTTGCATTCTGTGAAGCTCTTGAAGGCTTCCAGGTACACAAAATTGGCCTAACCCTAACCCTAACCCATGCCGCTCAGCCAAATTCTAAAGACGGGCGTACACAGTAGCTTTGTCCAAAGTACCACATGCCATGTACTGCACACCCAGTGAGGCTTTCCTCCCCTCTTCCTGCTGTAGTACTTTATGAATGAGGGTCTGGGGACCTTTCTGGAAGAGGGGAAAAGTCTAAAAATGTATTCCAGTCATATAAGGGACATGTTGGATCCAAATCATTTTTCCCTTTTTGCTCAGACTGTCCCCTTGATCCATAGCTGTATACTTATTTGATTAATCTTTCAAGTAATCACAAATACATGTGGAAGTAATCTTGTAACTGCAGTAGGTGCAGTTGTAGGAATTGTAATTCTCTGGATCCATAATCAACTTGTTCCCATCTTGTGTCATTCCTGTAAATGCATAGCTGAGGGAATGCCAGGATGGTTTGCATACACAGTGGTGCCTAGAAACTGTCTTTTATTCTCCCTCCTTCCCATCAGTGTGTCATCTTCATTTTAGTTGAACAGTAGATCCCCAGTACTGATATATTCATGTTTCTTCTCTTTCACTTTTTTCTATAGATTCAGTGGAAGCTGGTGACAAGCTTGTTCAAACAGCACTGGATGCGTTTGGGAGGATAGGTATGGTTTCAAGATCATGTGGTTTAACGTAAAGCACGGTGATTAATATAATATAGAACAGGCTTAGTTGTTTGAGGACTCCTGTCTTGATTATACTGTCAGTAGCATGCTGTTAGTCCATTAAAAAATACAAGTTAATGTCTGGAAGTTAATGTCTTGTCACAGAAAAGGACTAGCTTTATTTAGATCATTTAATGAATTAAATACCTTTGTTAAAAAATGCAGTCAGTAGATACTGCAGTGAGCAAGAGATTTTCACAAATCACTCCTCCCCACAGTTTATTGGTTGTTAATAATATTTTACTTCTTCAAAGTCATTCTGTGAAGAAATAAATACATTTAACATAGAAGTAGATAAGGTACTCAGGATTCAAAAGAGATGGTGGAATCAGAATTAGAGAATACATTTTCCCCAGTCAACAAATCTATTTCAGTTTATTTAATTTATTTAAGTTGCAACTGTATCTTCTTACTAATTGTAAAATGGCAGATAATTTTACGTGTGTTAATACATAACAGATGTGCATAACTGTCTGAAGTTAAAAACAACCATGTATGAAAGCCAACATTTAGCTCCAGATAACATTTCAGCCAGCCTTTTTCTTGCATCTTAGTTTTATAAAATGTTGGATTAGCCAACATTAGTCATAAGTGTTTGTAAAGTAATTATGGAAAGCTTTAAAGTGTATGATTTATAGTGTGAATGGAAACATCAAATCCTAAAATGATGTCAGCAGTCAGCCTGCTTTAAAATTAGGCTAGAATTATATGGGATCCTTACTATTGTTGGGGATCGGTTTGTGTGTCAAGATTTTGTGGCATCATGTTGTGTGTTTCCTTCTCTCTGACTCTAGCAGCCAATGATGTAGACCAGGGTTGGGGGAAATATGTCTATTTTTATTCTTGGACTGCATCTCCCACAGTCTCTCACCATTGGCTGAGGATGATGAGGATTGCAGACCAACAACAAATGGAAATCCACACTTCTCATGTGGAGAGAGGGTGGGGATGCACTCAACATCATGGTCTCATATATAATAATAATAATAATAATAATAATAATAATGATAATAATATTTATTTGTATATCCCGCCTCTCCCAATGGATCGAGGCGGGAGTACAGCAATAGAGATAAAACAACAAGGTTTAAAGCATGGCAATAACAACATGACAAAATTACAATAAAAATTCTTAAAAACAAACATTAAAATTACCAATACAATAGGACAATAAAATTAACAATTACATTTACTAAAGCAAATCCAGGCGATAAGGGAGGTCTTCCTTCCTGGGGGATCATTGTCTAGTATTATTTTTGGTTGGGTGGGTAAGCCCGCCGGAAGAGTTCTGTTTTAAGTGCCTTTTTAAAGGCCTCCAACGTAGAGATGGTGCGAACCTCTTCCGGCAGGCTATTCCATAGTTTAGGGACCCCAGCCATAAATGATTTCTGGGAGGTGGAAACCAACCTAACATTATGATATTCCAATAGGTTTTTCCCAGAAGTTCTGAGAGTGCGGGGCGGATTGTGTGGGGAGAGGCGTTCCTTTAAGTAACACGGACCTGAGCCATATAGGGCTTTAATAACCAACACTTTGTATTGTGCCTGGAAGCTAATTGGCAGCCAATGAAGGGCTTTCAACACGGGTGTAATGTGGTCTGCCCTAGATGTTCCAGCGACCAGCCTGGCTGCCGTATTTTGAACTAATTAAAGCTTCCGAACTTGGTACAAAGGTATCCCCATGTAGAGCCCGTTACAGTAGTCCAAACGAGAAATTACCAGGGCAAGTACTACTGCTTCAAGGTCTTCCCGGTCCAGGTAGGGATGCAGTTGGCGAATCAGCTGAAGCTGATTCCAAGCACTCCTGGCCATCGCATCTACTTGAGATGTCCACTGTAGCAATGAGTCCAGGAATACTCCCAAACTGCGTACTTTGTCCTTTAGGGGAAGTGTGACCCCATCCAGGACTGGATGACACAATTCCCTTCCCGGGCCAGGAGTTCCTATTGCAAGTACCTCTGTTTTCTCTGGATTCAGCTTGAGTTTGTTTTCCCTCATCCAGCCCATTACCGAGTCAAGGCAGGCATCCAGAGGAGCGACGCCATCCTTAGTCATCGTAGCAGTCGGAGACGTAGAGAAATAGAATTGGGTATCATCAGCATATTGATAACCCCGCGCCCCATATCTCCGGATAATCTCTCCCAGCAGCTTCATGTAAATGTTAAACAGCATGGGGGACAGTATGGCGCTCTGTGGGACGCCAGATGTCAGCTCCCTTTCAGAGGAGCAACTGTTCCCCAGCCTCACCATCTGGGATCTGCCTGAGAGGTAGGACCGGAGCCACTGAAGCGCAGTGTCCTCAATACCTAACTCCCTCAGGCGTCCCAGAAGGATGCCATGGTCTATGGCAGGGGTAGGCAACCTTTCCCCTTTAAGGGCTGAGGGACTTCAGCTCCCAGAAGCCTCAGCCATGTTGGCCAATGGTCCCATGTTGGCCAATAGCTCCTGGGATTCTGGGAGCTGAAGTCCCTCGGCCCTTAAAGGGGAAAGGTTGCCTACCCCTGGTCTATGGTATCGAACTCCGCTGAGATGTCCAAGAGCACCAACAGGGTCACACTACCCCTGTCTATGCCCAGATGGAGGTCATCGTCTAAGGCGACCATGGCAGTCTCAACTCCGTATCTCGCCCTGAAGCCGGTTTGAAATGGGCCCAAATAATCAGCTTCATCCAAAACTGCCTGGAGTTGGAAGGCAACTGCCCTCTCGATCACTTTGCCCAAAAAGGGCAGTAACGAAACCGGTCTATAATTGGTTTTTTCCAGGGGATCCAGGGAGGGCTTTTTCAAGAGGGGCTTTACCACTGCTCGTTTCAAACTTGATGGAAATTTGCCCTCCCTGAAAGATGTATTAATTATCTGCGGTAGCAACGATTTTACTACGTTGCATCCCTGGACGGTTAACCATGAAGGGCACGGATCGAGAGGGCAAGTCGTCCTCCTAACACATCCAAGAAGTTTGTCCACTTCATCGGTATTTACAAACTCAAATCGATCCAGTTTAATACAGTCCACAGAGTCCCTGGACGTCTCTTATTGGCTCTGTTACAATGCCCGCATCCAGATCGACCCTTATCTGAGAGATTTTATCTATGAAGAAGTCATTAAAAGCATTACAGCAGGCTTTAGTTGGTTCCAATAGTGGGTTCAGGGTGGGAGACAGTTGTGTTAATTCCTTCACCACCCTGAACAGCTCTGCTGGACGAGACTTTCCAGATGCAATACGTGCAGCATAGAAAGATTTCTTTGCTGCATCTATTGCCACCTATTGCTCTTGGTGTCCTGAATACACTCCCCACCAGCGTATGATGGCAATTATACTATTATTTGTGTAAGAGTTTTATCCAGAGGGATAGCAGCAAACCTCAAAAGAGTCTTACAGCACCATAACAATTACCGTATTTTTCGCCCTATAGGGCGCACTTTTTCTTCCCCAAAACGTGCGTGGGGAAGTGAGTGCGCCCTATAGGGCGAAGGGGCCGAGGCCGTGGGGAGAAGGAGCCCTCCTTCCCCCCGCGACCTCAGTCTTTGAATGGACTGGTGCCGGGATCGAAGCGATCCCGGCCCCAGCCGATTGAAGACCGAGGCCGGCGGGGGAAGGAGCCTTCCTTCCCCCCCCCCCCCCCCGGCCTCGGTTTGGAATCGGCTGGGGCCGGGATCGTTTCGATCCCGGCACAAGCCCATTCCAAGACTGAGGCCGGGGGGGGGAGAAGGAGGGCTCCTTCTCCCCCCGGCCTCAGTCTTTCAATGGGCTTGTGCCGGGATCGTTTCGATCCCGGCACCAGTCCATTCAAAGACTGAGGTCGCGGGGGGAAGGAGGGCTCCTTCTCCCCCGGCCTCAGTCTTGGAATGGGCTTGTGCCGGGATCGTTTCGATCCCGGCACAAGCCCATTGAAAGACTGAGGCCGGGGGGGAGAAGGAGCCCTCCTTCAACCCCGGCCTCAGTCTTGGAATGGGCTTGTGCCGGGATCGTTTCGATCCCGGCACAAGCCCATTGAAAGACTGAGGCCGGGGGGGAGAAGGAGCCCTCCTTCCACCCCGGCCTCAGTCTTGGAATGGGCTTGTGCCGGGATCGTTTCGATCCCGGCACAAGCCCATTGAAAGACTGAGGCCGGGGGGGGGGGGGGAGAAGGAGCCCTCCTTCCACCCCGGCCTCAGTCTTGGAATGGGCTTGTGCCGGGATCGTTTCGATCCCGGCACAAGCCCATTGAAAGACTGAGGCCGGGGGGGGAGAAGGAGCCCTCCTTCCACCCCGGCCTCAGTCTTGGAATGGGCTTGTGCCGGGATCGTTTCGATCCCGGCACAAGCCCATTGAAAGACTGAGGCCGGGGGGGAGAAGGAGCCCTCCTTCCACCCCGGCCTCAGTCTTGGAATGGGCTTGTGCCGGGATCGTTTCGATCCCGGCACAAGCCCATTGAAAGACTGAGGCCGGGGGGGAGAAGGAGCCCTCCTTCCACCCCGGCCTCAGTCTTGGAATGGGCTTGTGCCGGGATCGTTTCGATCCCGGCACAAGCCCATTGAAAGACTGAGGCTGGGGGGGGGGGGAGAAGGAGCCCTCCTTCCACCCTGGCCTCAGTCTTGGAATGGGCTTGTGCCGGGATCGTTTCGATCCCGGCACAAGCCCATTGAAAGACTGAGGCCGGGGGGGAGAAGGAGCCCTCCTTCCACCCCGGCCTCAGTCTTGGAATGGGCTTGTGCCGGGATCGTTTCGATCCCGGCACAAGCCCATTGAAAGACTGAGGCCGGGGGGGGGAGAAGGAGCCCTCCTTCCACCCCGGCCTCAGTCTTGGAATGGGCTTGTGCCGGGATCGTTTCGATCCCGGCACAAGCCCATTGAAAGACTGAGGCCGGGGGGGGAGAAGGAGCCCTCCTTCCACCCCGGCCTCAGTCTTGGAATGGGCTTGTGCCGGGATCGTTTCGATCCCGGCACAAGCCCATTGAAAGACTGAGGCCGGGGGGGAGAAGGAGCCCTCCTTCTCCCCCCCGGCCTCAGTCTTGGAATGGGCTGGTGCCGGGATCGAAACGATCCCGGCACCAGCCCATTCCAAGACCGAGGCGGGGGGGGGGGGGAAGGAAGGCTCCTTCCCTCGCCGGCGGGTCTTCAATCGGCTGGGGCCGGGATCGCTTCGATCCCGGCCCCAGCCCATTCAAAGACTGAGCTCGCGGGGGGGGGGGGGGGGGAAGAAGCCCTCCTTCCCCCCCCCCCCCCCGCGACCTCAGTTCAATGGGCTGGTGCTGGGATCGGTCTCCAATCCCAGCACCAGCCCATTGAACAACTCCGGCTAAAGGGAGGAATCCTTTTTTCTTGGATTTTCCCCCTTAAAAATTGGGTGCGCCCAATATGCCGGAGCGCCCTATAGGGCGAAAAATACGGTAATACATTTATTATGATAGCATCAATAGCTGCATTGATAAAGCTACAAACACACAGGGTAATGAACTTCAGTTACAATACAAAAACTATTAATGTACAGTAAAAGTACATCAGGATCCTCTTTGTCCAAATGACATGAGCCCAGGGAGTTTCTCTCAGAACAAAAGTATAAAGAAGAGAGTAAGGTGATAATAACAAAGGTAGAAATTCTAAGCTATACATAAGACATTATAGATGAGTTTCTCAACAAAGTATCTTTTGCATGTTCCAGCAACTTGCCATTTTGAGGCTAAGTAGCTGGTGACCTGAACCTTGGACTTCATGTAGTAGCAAATGGTTAGTATAGCATGTATCAACATGTCCTTGTTCTTTGTTTTAGAGCTGGTACTTCATAGCTGTGATAGTGCACCTGCATTAGAATGAGACTGTTAGGCCAGTTATGTTCTGTTCCATAAAGTGAATAATGTACATGCACTACCTTTGCCCAGATTTTCATAACTTTCAAATAAAAATGTCCCTTTCATTGTACATTCAATCCATTCCTACAGTGATCCAGAAATTCAGTCTGTGTACTGAAGCTAGATACACTTTCAGCTTTTGACAAGTAAATTTTTTCTTCCTAAAATGTGTGTTCTCTCAGTGTCTCAGGAAAATACTGTGAGATGTTACTTATAAGAATAATAAATGTAGTGCTGTCTCAATGCTGTAGTGCTGGGTTTCAGAGCATCATCTTACTGTTTTTCAGTTATAGATGACTTGAGTATGTCATTGTGTTCATTCTTCTGAAAAGAAACTTTATAAGCATTGGCTTTACCTGGCCAGCTTTAGTAAACATTTAATTAAATGCAAATAATACAACAATAAATAGACATTATCAGGCACGCCAAAACTAGGAGTGTGTGTGCATATGTGTGTTTATACATATAAAACAATTTTGTTTACTTTTATTTTTCAGATATTCTGATCAATAATGCTGGGTAAGTAGATTTAAACATGAAGTTGTTTTTTTACCTGCAGTTCCATTATTCTGTTACCCTTTTCACATTATTTTGCTTCCTTTTCTTTCATTTAGGATACTGAGGGACCGTTCATTCTCTAGGATCAGTGATGAAGACTGGGGTAAGTTGATAAAATAAAGTCCATAGTTTGTTTTTTTATGGAAATAAAAATAGCTAAAGTGCATTTGCAAACTTCACATATGTATTCCTTCAAGATACATATGTATTCAAATCTTCAAATTCTTTCTAGATATTATTCACAAAGTTCATTTGAAGGGCTCCTTCCTGGTAACCCGAGCTGCATGGAACCACATGAAAAACCAGAAATTTGGGAGGTAAATGGATTTCACTGGTTATTGAATATCCTTTAGGTGGATGTAAGATTAGTAAAAGGAGAAGTACTTTTTAGTTATACTGCATTAATATCTGTTTCTCAGTACTTTTATATTATTTGAAGATTTGTGTATCTTTATTTCTTTTTACAAACCTAACATGGTTCACCACAGTCAGATAATTATGAAATGTTGTCCTAAAAGGAACAATAATGATTTCTAATTAATAAAATAATGCTACTATAATACTAATTAAATTTCATAGAACACGTTCAAATGTTCACATTGCTTCACATGCTTTAATTTGTTGTAATCCTTGCGCCAATCCTGTAATGCGTGACTGAGCAAATTTTCACCTTGAGCACCACACCAGGGTCTAAAAATGGAAATACAAAAAACATCAAAACAAGAAGTGTTTTGATGGACCATGGGAAGAGTTGGAAGAGCCTGTGACCTGTTGAGATGGGGTCTGATTTAAGTGTGGAGGCCATTAATGATCTGGGAGCTTTACTTTTCCCACTCCTGCAGTAAAGTTTAGATTGTACTATTAAACAGCATCTTTTGTTACTTAAGAAATGTCCATATTGCTTTAATTTCAAAAATTCCAAAATGGTTTGCTTATTTTGGAGTATTTTTATCCTACTCTTAGCCACAAAGGTGCTCTGAGAGGTTTACAGATTGTTAATTAGACTTCCCTTGCCTCAGGCTTACAATCTAAAAAGACATGACACAAAAGGAGACGGGAATGGCAGTGGGGAAGGGACTCAAGTCCAGCAGATGTTGCTGGCTCTTTTCTCCCTCCAAGGCCAGGACAGTGGCAATTGGAATGGAAGGAAGATTCTTCGTCACTATTTAGTGCTATTGCAGTGGTAAAACACACAAAAAAATCAGTAAGATGTAGTAATAAAACAGTGATAAAACAAACAAACAAACAAAAAAAGCAATAAAATATTTCATTAGATATTGCATGGGGTAGCAGGGAACTAAGGCTGCATGAGTATGTTATGCCCAAGGCCAACTGGTGAGTTTGTGTTAGAGGCCAAGAATTGACTTATGACTTGCTGTTTTGTATCTCCTTCTATTGTCAGTTACACCTCACCAGTTTTCCACAACTGTCAGAATGTGCTATTAAAAAAGCTTGCTTAAGATAATCCCTAAACATATTTCAAAATATCTGCAAATTTAGCCATAGTAAATCTCTCCTATTTTTTCCAGTGCCTGTGGCAAATTCTAACTATTTACTGGGGGTCTCTTCTGGTTTAAAAACCAAGCATCCATATTCCCTTAACTCTTAGCCTATCTTCAATATGCTTTCAGAAAAAAGGAGTTTCTTTTCATTATGCCACATTTCTGACATAGCTTATATCCAGCCAGTTATCTGATATGGCACTTTTAAAAAAACAGCATAATATGTAAGAGTTAAAATATTTGCCATAAATTCATGCTGCTTCTCCATTTTACAGTGACTTTGTTTATTAACATTCACTTGTGATGGGTCCCATGCTTTTTTATGCTACCTTGATATCAACTGGGAGTATATTACTTTTTTGCTCTAGCAATTTGAGTTTTGAATTGTTTCGGCACAAGAAATTTTCTCCTAGGATTTTTTTTTTTGCATACCCTCACCACAGTCTTAAACTTTTATTTGGAAGTAAGTCCCTCTGATAGGGATGCAGTGGCTCAGATGGTTAAGATACTGATTCTGTTGATTGCAAGATCGGCAGGTTGGCAGTTTGAGGCTTGGGTGCTGCATTATTGGGTGAGATCCTATCACTAGTCCCAGCTTTTGGTAACCTAGCAGTTCAAAAGCATGCAAATACAAGTAGATAAATAAGTATGACTTGGGTGAGAAGGTAAACAGCGTTCTGTGCAATCATGCTGACCACATGATTACAGAGTAGTCTGACAATGCTGGCTCTTTGGCTTAGCGACGGAGATGAGCACTTCCTCCTATGGTCAGACACAACTTGACAACCTTGTCAATGGGGAATACTTTAACTTTAATCTTTACTTTAAGTCCCTCTGGCTTCAGTGGGGCTTACTTCTATGATAGGTGTTCATACTTTTGCAGACTAATTGATTTTATGTAGCCAGGTCATACATATTTGTTATCCATAGAATTAGGATTATCATGTAGATAACATGCTGAGTATATCCCATAATCATAACCACTTCAGTGTGAACCCACTGTCAGGATTAATAAGAGAGATATGGGGAACAAAATACTCTAATCACTGGTCACTTATTGGCACTTCCATATCTTGCTGAATGACCTAGTTGCCCCCTACTGATTAAGTCTGTAAATCACATTTCCTGTGCTGGGAAAAGTTAATGCTTTTAGCAGAATGTTCCTTCTCATAGTAGGGTTCATTTTAGTTGCTTTTGCTGATACATTCTTCTTATACCAGCTTTTAAAGCTTTTATTACCATGCTATTTTAACTCATGGATTCATTGTTTTTTCTTCCAAGAATAATTATGACTTCCTCAGGTGCTGGAATATATGGAAACTTTGGTCAGGCAAATTACAGTGCTGCCAAGCTTGGTCTTTTGGGTCTTGCGAACACCCTTGCAGTCGAAGGCAGGAAGTACAACATCCATTGTAACACCATTGCTCCCACTGCGGGATCCAGGCTTACTCAGACTATTATGCCTCAAGGTAAGTAATTTGAAGTGCTGTTAGTGAACTGGTAGATTTAGTATGGTGAAATTTCTCTGCTGCTTCTCTGCCTCTGAATTGCCTTTTTTTTTTTTTTGAATAAGCCTTGTATTTGGTCATTAAATCACTGGAAAGAAAGAGCAGAATGTTCTAGGAGTGAGAGGTAAAGTGCTGTCCTTTCCCCTCATCCCTCAAACTAGTAGCACCATCTCTCATGATACCAGCTGCCATTAACAAATGAAAATTGATATATTAAAAAAAGTGATTCCTTTTAACTAGTCTCCAGT
The DNA here is from genome assembly GCA_026167975.1 of Phrynosoma blainvillii. Classification (NCBI taxonomy): domain Eukaryota; kingdom Metazoa; phylum Chordata; class Lepidosauria; order Squamata; family Phrynosomatidae; genus Phrynosoma; species Phrynosoma blainvillii. The sequence goes on from JANUYF010000002.1 coordinate 83,997,253, forward strand.
AAATATAAAGAAAGAATGGAATATAACAGTGTGTAGAAAGTAGGTCTATCCTAGTAGTCTTGATTACAAAACTAGTTTGTCTGTTTCCTCATGTGATGAGGATAAATTTCCCTAAGCCATTGTGGTCCCTACTGGAAATAGTATATTGCCTAGATGAATCTCTAATCTACATGAACTTTTGAACTAGACTCCAGCTTCTTTTGGACCTTCGTAGATATTAGGGGGTTGATGGGGGGGGGATAGGTTGTGGGGGTAGAAATTGTCAGACATTTGCTTCCTTTCCATCAGCTGTACCAATAAGAAGAGATAGGATCTGGTCTTGCAGCAGCTGGACATCTGTAGGCTGTCACATCTGCCTTAATTGGCAATGAGAATAAAATGTTGTAATTCATACTTATTTCATATTACTGTAGTTGTTTGGGGTTAGAAAATATAGATATGACAAAAGAAGAGCTACTAAATACTGTTTCTGAAAAGCATATGTTGTGGTTTAGTTGGCTCAGAGAAAGAAGTGGGAGAAATTTTCTACTTTTTTATCTTTGGGCTCTCTATGCAAATAATACATTGTATGTTTCCATATGAAACCATTAATGTGTTGTGACCATTTGATTTTCAAAGCAACTTCTATTCCATAACATCCCCTTGGATTTATTGTAGTTAGATACTTTTGCTTTGCCACTTGATATTAGTGACATTGGAATGGGCTCACCTGTATGTCAAAACTCCTCAGTCCTATGACCATCTATATAGTTGTCAGTGGCTTCAGAGACACATACAAACCAGTAAGATGATGCTTTTGGTTTTGCACATGTTATTTTAACTCTTGACTATTCTGAATAAAATAAAACATTTTACCTGGTATATGATACAAATAATTTTGCAATTCTTAAATGTTCAGTTCACCCAGATGGCTACCCAGAGCAGCCCTGGTGGCGCAGTGGTTAAATGCCTGTACTGCAGCCACTCACTCATAGACCACAAGGTTGCGAGTTCAATACCAGCCAGGGCTGAGGCTCGACTCAGGCCTGCATCCTTCCGAGGTCGCTAAAATGAGTACCCAGCTTGTTGGGGGGCAATCAGCTCACAGTTGTAAACCGCTTAGACATCCCATAGCGTGATATGAAGCGGTATATAAATAAGCTGCTTTTTTGCTTTTTTTTACTGTAGGCATCTTAATATGCTTTCTGGTGATTTCAGCATATGAACTCTGCAGGTGTGCTTTTTCATTCTCTTCTTAAAGGTGTGCACTTTATGCAGCATGCTAGGCTTTTTTTTATTAATCATCTGTGCCAGTTTAATAGGTACATGGTGCTTCAGAAGACAACAGTAAAAACTTTTCAGATGTGAAACAAGTAGCGTTAACTGCTTTGGAAATGGAAGAAAATACTGTTGCAGCATATATTGTGTGAAAGGTTCCCTCCTGAGTTGTTTGGGAGTACTGTTGTGCTGTGTTTAATTGGATATCGATTTTCTACTTTCCATGGTCTTTGTTATAAATCTTAGGAAGAAATATAAGTTTTTGTCAGACATGACAAATTTCAGACTTCCAGTTCTCTTTTCCTTCCCCATACCTGCATACACACAATAGCCACCTTTTCCCATAAACTTTATTTTAATGTCCTTTTCATAATTTCCATATTAAGATTAAGTCAAATGACAGAAACAAATGTCACATAAGCATATGTCCAGTCACACAACATGACTTTCTTCTTCTTTCCTCTTGTAATTCCCCTTTTCATACACGTATATATTCACATTCCTACCAGTCTACTTGTCCACATCTCTTAGGAACAGATTTGTAGGAACAACAATAACAACAACAAAAACAAAGAGAGAAGAAAATAAGTTGTTGTTGCTTGTTGTATGACTTCTATCCTATCATGGGATTTTCTAAGATTTGTTACGAGGAGGTAACAATTGCCTTCCTTCTAGGCTGAGAGAGTATGACTTATCCAAGGAAACCTAAGTGGTTTTTCATGACATATTCTCCCCCCCGCCACCAGATAGTTTCTTCCGAGATGTTTACAGTTGCTGCTGTCTGTCTATGTTAGTTGTTTATTGTTTTACTGTAATTGTGATTTTATTCTGTATAACAATTTAATACATTTTTAAGGGGGGTTATTTTGTTATTGATTGTATTGGTGTATTTTTCAACTTGTAAGCAGCCTTGATAGCCTCGGCTAAAGGCGGGGTATAAATAAAGTTTTTTTTTATTATTATTATTATTATGACTGAGTGGGGATTTGAGCCATGGTCCCTCAGAGCCCTATTCCTACGTTCACACCACTACACCACTAAAATCTGACTCAGAAGCTACCAAGCAACAAACCAAAAGAGCCAGGAAATAATAAGCAAAGCTAGTGTTTGAAACAGAAATAATAATGATAAGATAAGTTTACATAGATTCAACAAACCTTTTCTGAGTACCATACATAGATATATAAATATTTGACACAGGAGGCATGGTATCCTTTACAGGTGAAGATGAACTAGGCATGAATTTCAGTCGTAATTCAATGGAAAATTGGTAACAAAGGCTATAAATAAGGGAACACTTTAAAACACGTAGGTATGTTTTTATTGTTATATTTATTTATATCCTGCCTTTTCCACAAGGCAGCTAACAACAGTTCAACACAGTTAAGAATTCACACCATACAAAAGTTAAAAAGCAATTAAACTATTAAAACATCCAGTTTAAAAACACAACACAAAAAAGTGCATTTGAGCATTTTCCATCTTCTTCAGTGATCAGAACAGATATGAAAGTGGAATTTCTGATTCTGCTTTTGATAAGAAGTCTTTACAAAATACATGATCTCTGTATTGGCTTGTTTTTATTTTTTGCATTTGATTTTTTTTTTTTAAAAAAAATGGTTCCCTGGCCTTTGAGAAAATGTTTCAAATGACTCACAAAGCCTCTTGATCTCTCCTGACATGTTAAGTAATGAAGAGTCTGATCTGAGGTCCAAAACACACTGTAGAAATAATTCATTTTTGAGATTGCTTTAACTGCCCTGGATGCTAGGGAATTTTGGGAACTGTAGTTTTGTGAGACATGTAGCCTTCTCTGTTAGGGAGCTCTGGTGCCACAATAGACTACAATTCCCAGGATTCCCTAGCACTGAGCCAGGACAGTTAAAGTGGTCTCAAACTGGATTGTTTCTGCAGTGTGTTTTGAACCAGTGTCTCCTATTCTGTTTTTATCCATATGAATAATGTCCATTATGGAGCCAGCATGGCGCAGTGGTTTGAGTGTTGGACTAGGACTTTGGAGACCAGGGTTCAATTCCTTGCTTGGCCATGAAACTCACTGGGTGACCTTGGGCAAGTTACATGCTCTCAACCTGAGGGAAAGGCAATGGCAAAGTTCCTCTGAACAATTCTTGCTAAGAAAACCGCATGATAGGTTCAGTTAGGGTTGCCATAAGTTGGAAATGTCACAAAAACAGTGTTCTTTATAGTGTGGTAAGTTGGATTGTTTAACAAGCTTCTTTCTAATTGTAGTTTCAGCAAAAGTAATAAGAACTGCTGGGTAACAGGTGTGATAGTTAATAATATTATGAAATGAGTAATTCTCAAATTAGTCTCCTTGTACAACCCAAGATCACAGATACTAATCTTCTATCCTTAGTTATTATTGTTCCCATTTTAGATCATCTCCTTTCTCAATACAGATAATTCCAGGGACTTCCAGAAAAGTCTTAAGATTTGCATTTTCAGAATTAATATTTGAATGCCTTGCTTTCTTTTCTCTTTAAAGTTCAGATTGTCTCAAGGATCCAGAGATGTCTTCCCAGTCAAAGGGATATTACTATCCTACCTTGTTCTGACACATCAACTTTTTGATACCATTTGATGCTATGCACTATATAAAATAACATATTATCTACAAACAACTAATGAGGTTTTTTTTAAAAAAATCAGTAACCAAGGGACAAAGCTAGAAGCTGGGACACTTGGGGAAAATAAATGTGGTACACTGAAGTAGGGTATTGTATCCCTAAACCCTACATTAGTGTACCACATTTATTTTCCCGATGTGTTCCATTTTCTAAATATTGCATGGTCTCAAAAGCAAAAAATCTTAGCAAATGCCGTTACATCACTTTTAGCTTCTTACATGTTTCTTTTGTATATTATTCCTGCTGTTCTAGAGTGTATAAAATCTGCATTTATGGTATATGATATTTTAAATTCAATCTTGCCTAGATATGCTGGATGCTTTTAAGCCAGAATATGTGGCTCCTCTGGTCCTTTGGCTTTGTCATGAAAGTTGTCAAGAGAATAGCGGACTGTTTGAGGTAATGTCCATATGTTACCTTTTCTTGATCTGACCACGTTGCAACTCACAGTTTTCCCCATTTGCATGTTTGTACTCAAGAACTCGCAGGTCTCTAATAAGTGCAAGAACCAGTTCTTGAATGATGGATGAAGCTGAATGTGCATTTTGCTGGATTCTTTGTATGTGAAACACAACAGTGATTTTGAATGCCATTGGTAAGCCATAAAAATGTGGGGCTTCTCAGCCTGAAACAAATGGGCAGAAACAGCTGTTTTCTCCATGCATTCTTGCATAATGATGAGATAGACAAGGATTTATATCTATAGCATTACATGGAAAAAGTTCACATTCTGAATAGGTTACAATTTCCCAACTGTGTTTCAGTATTATGTTATTTCAATAATAAACACACCATAGTCCTCAGACAGGTAGAGTATGATGACAGAAATCCAGAATGGTCCAAAACAGTATATTGATAGATGGATCCTCAACTATTTTCCAGCTGGTAATTTTTGAGGGGGGGGGGAATTGTGCTCTGGATATGTAAATTATCTGTTATCTGTCATTGGTTATCATCATTGTCCCATGTTCTAATTCTGATTCATTTTGCTGAGTGCCATTATTCATATAGCCACAGTGACAAGAGCCATTCACAAGACAGAGGTATCAGCAGATTCCCGATAATCCTAAAGTGTGCATAATTTATATTGAACCCCCCCCCCAAAAAAAGACGGAAAATAATCTGAGGCAGGAATTCCCAAACCAAGATCTGAATATGTAGACTCCCCACAGAATGATGATTGCCTTGAGAAGAAAAGCTGAAAAATGAGTGGGAAGAGAAACTGAAAATAGAGCTATCAGCTTTGGATGTGGTATAACATCCTGGTTTCTTCCATAACGGTAACCATAATTTTCCATTTTGCATAGAAGATGAGGTATGGTTAAATAGGGGCTTCCTAACTGGATCATTCTCACAATAAAAGGAGGAATAACAAAGGGCTATTTACCCAGGCAAAAGATTCATGTGTAATAAGCCAAAATATGAACACTGGAATTGAGTCATGATGTCATTCCTGTTGAAAAGAGAGAAACTGTTTTCTTCTGTACCTAATTATAAAAGAATGTAAAATATTACCACTTATATTATTGATTCCTAAATTTTATATTGTAGGTTGGAGCTGGATGGATTGGAAAATGTAAGTCCTTTAAAATGAAAAAATTAAATGATGGTTTTTAAAATATGGATTGTTTTAATATGTATGTGTCTTGTTTGTTCTTTTAAACTGATATGTGTTCTTAACTGATGATGTGTCTTTAACTGATGTTGTATATTTGTTGGTCTGTTGTTGTTTCCCACCTCGATCCATTGAGGAGAGCAATGGCATTCCAGAATATGGCATCACCCAATTCAGGGGGCAGAGCTACCAGGCAGGGGGTGGGGCTTCAGAACCAGAAGGAGCGGGGCTTCCACAAGGAGGTGGGGCAGGCGCAATTGGATTGAGCGCATGTGCATGCACCCACTTCCCCTCCCTGCCGTGCCTCAGTTTTCCTCAGGTGAGAACTGAGCTGCAGCAAGGAGGTACAAGGGGTGTGCGCGTGCTCGGGCCAGCTCCTTGCCAAGGCTTAATTCTCCCAAGGAAAACTGAGCCGTGGCAAGGAGGGGCGGGGGTGGGAGGGCCCGACTGGGTGTCACCTCCCTCTGGGGTGTCATCTGGTGCAGTCTGCACCCCCCCGTGACACCAGTGGGAGAGGTGGGTAATAATAACAACAACAACAACAATGATAATAATAATATTCTCTCCCCCCCCCCATACTGCAATTTTAACATGTAAATAGAATGTTGCATATTATTTTGGTCACTTGTTTTTAAAAGTACTTTATGATAGTTCTACTCAACTGTATAAAAGAAATGGGTTAGTTTCTTTAGCTAAGCCCTCTCAGCAGTGCCACACTATTGTTATTATAAGAAATTGACTGCCATGGTTGGACTTCAGTGCCATATTGTGTGACTGTGCTCAGTTATTGCATAAAACATTTCTGTAGAGCCTGCATCTGAGCATTATTCATAAGTGTTTTATGATTGTTCTGTTGTATAAGGGCTTAAATTTTTCCATCACTGAATGTAAGCCAATTCAGCAGGGATGGGTAAGCAAGAGGTGCAAATGCAGGGGCTGGTTTTTACTCCCTGGGATTTATCACAGGCTGCAGCACTACTGAAAATGTGTTTGTAGTGGTTTTCTTTGTGTCTTTCCACAGATTGAGTTGGGGTTTTTAATGGACTACACATTTTTATTCACTTATGGTGGGGATTGTTGGCAAGAGTCTGGGGTTGCAAAAACAGATGGATGGGCCTGTATGCTGCCTGTGAGCCACATGTTGCTTACTTCTGCAATAGAGGGTTGTGAACCTTAATTGGATTTTATTTGAAATTGAGAGAGGCCTGCATTCCTTTTTTCATATGTTGTCAGCTCTTAATTTTCAAAACACTACAGGCCACAAACCTGGATAAATACATGGCTAATAAAATCTGCTGAAGTAGACATTCATGTCAGCATGATGCTCTCAGAATAATAAATATGTTTTTAACTTTTTAAAATTATTTGAACTTTTTTACATTTCTTAGATTGGTTTTATTGTAGATCTCTAGATAGACGGCAGGACACCAATATTTTAATAAATAAAATAAAAATATTGTGGAGTTCAACAGGCAGAAATAACTATTTTTTGTGAGATAATCTGCTATTATACAACATCAAACAGAAAAAAATCTTGGAGATTCTTAGTGGCTATTATTTTTAATTCTTCATTAATATTTTTTCTTAATGTTGCTTGTTTAGTACGCTGGGAACGATCCCTTGGAGCCATTGTCAGAGAGAAGAACCATCCAGTGACTCCGGAGGCTGTGCGAAATAAATGGGAAAAGATCTGTGACTTTGATAATGCGAACCACCCTCGGACTATCCAGGGTACAGGCAACTTTAAATCATGACACTTTCTGTAATCTTATCCTCATCTTCTTTCCAAAGAAGGAAAAATGTCCTTAGTATTTTGTATTTTAGTTTTTGAAAAGTAGTTAACCATGTTATGGTACATGAATCACATTGCAGTCCTCATGGTTTTAGGCCTTGTGATACTGCATACGAGGAAAGAATGTTTAACTCCAGGAGTGACTTAGTTTGTTTAAACAATGTAGTAGTTCAACTTCTTGTTTTCTGAAGGGCAGCAGTAGTCTGGCAGTGAGATCCACAGGAGCTCAGTTGCATCTGTATTGAATTAATTGAATATATAGGTAGAGTAGCCCTTATCCAGAATGCTTGGACCAGAAGTGTTCCATATTTTTGATTTTTTTCACATTTTGGAATATCTATACTATATTTGCATGTACATAATGAAACACGATGAAGCTGGATTGAGACTGAGGATCTGTGAAATGCCATGGTGGGAGGCATGGATTCCCACCGTATCACAGATCCTTGAATCTTTCTCCAGTCATGTCTGTCTCCAACCTCACAAATACAGTCCAGGTATATATTATGCTCCTTGTGTTTTAGATAAAAAAAAAGTTTTGAATTTTGGAGTACTTCAGATTTTAGAATTCCAGATAAAGGATACTTGACCTGTATAGCAATCCAAATGTAAAAATTAAAATTGTAAGTTGATGCTGTTGCATTCTAGAATGAATACTTTAGATTTGACAGCAGGTACATACATCTTTAGAGAAGACACCCCCCCCCTTTTTAATTAAAATTTGAACACTTGACTTGATGGGTCACTGTCTATCAAAATCCATAACAAAATCCATGTGTTTGTTAAAGGATATTCAAAGTATACCCATTTCCAGAGCAAGACATTTTTGACTATGTGGCTAGAAATAACATCAAGCAGTCTTCTAATGGATCAGATCCAGGACAGCCAAATGCCTTTGAGTCGATCTCAACCCATGGTGACCCCATGGATGAGACATCTCCAAGACCCTTTGTCCTCCACTGTTCTGCATAATTCCTGCAATCCCATACCTGTGACCTCTTTAATAGAATCCATCCATCTAGCACAGGGACCGGCAACCTACGGCCCGGGGGCCGGTTAAGGCCCCGGGCCCTGGACTTACCGGCCCAGGCGGAAGGTTGCCGCCGTCGCCCCCGCGCGCTGCCGCCGGGGGGCGTTTTCGGCCGCGCTCGCTGCGGCCGCCATTTTGGAAGTCAAAATGGCGGCCGCGACGCGTTTGCGCATGTGAAGTATTCTTGCGCATGCGCAAACGCGTAGCAGCCGCCATTTTGACTTCCAAAATGGCGGCCGCGACGCGTTTGCGCATGCGCAGTACTCTTGCGCATGCGCAAACGCGTAGCAGCCACCATTTTGACTTCCAAAATGGCGGCCGCGACATGCGCCGTGGCGGCGCCATTCCCCCACACCCTTGGCCCAGCCGAGACCTGGGCTACGGGAGACCGGCCCAGGTCTACAAAAGGTTGCCTGTCCCTGATCTAGCATGTGGCCTTCCTCTCTTCCTAGTTCCCTCCACTTTCCCCAGCAGTATTTTTTTTTCCAAAGAGTGATGTGTCTGAAGTATGACAATCTCAGTTTGGTCATCTTGGTTTCAAGGGAGGTTTCTGGTTTGATCTGCTCTAGGACCCACTTGTTTGTCCTTTTGGCTGTTTGTGGGATCCTCAGCACTCTTCTCCAGCATCACATCTCAAATTAATTTATTTTCTTCCTATCATCTTTCTTAACTGTCCAGTTCTCACATCCATACATGGTAATAGGGAATACAATGGCATGTATGATTCTAACTTTTGCTCTGAGTCGTATGTCTTTGCCTTTTAGAATCTTTTTTAGTTCTTTTCGTAGCCAGCCTCCTCATTCTTAGTTTTCTGATTTCCTGACTGCAGTCCTCATTTCTATCAATATTTGATCCCAGGTATGGGAATTCTTTTACTGTTTCTATTTCTTCATTGTCTGGGTTTAACTTGTGAAGGTCCTCAGTGGTCATTATATTTGTTTTCTTTATGTTCAACATCTTCCTTAGTAGGTGTTCTAGGTCTGTGAGGTTTTCTGCTAGTATTATGGTGTCATCTGCATATCTCAGATTGTTGATATTCCTTTCTCCTATTTTCTCTCCTCCTCCTCCTGTGTCCAAGCCTACTTTTCTTATAATATGGTCTGCATACAAGTTGAACAGATAGGGTGAAAGGATGCAGCCTTGTCTGCCCCCTTTGCCAATTGGGAACCATTCTGTTTCTCCGTGTTCTGTTCTGTCAGTAGCCTCTTGTCCTGAGTACAGATTCCTTATCAGGCTTATCAGATGTGTTGGCACTCCCATGTCTTTAAGGCCGTTCCATAGCCTTTCATGGTCTATGCTGTAGTCCAGGGGTAGGCAACCTTTCCCCTTTAAGGGCTGAGGGACTTCAGCTCCCAGAATCCTAGGAGCTATTGGCCAACATGGGACTATTGGCCAAAATGGCTGAGGCTTCTGGGAGCTGAAGTCCCTCGGCCCTTAAAGGGGAAAGGTTGCCTACCCTTGCTGTAGTCTATAAAGCACATGCTGATTTTCTTTTGGAATTCCCTGGTACGCTCAATTAGACATCATATGTTTGCAATGTGATCCCTAGTGCCTCTTCCTTTCCTAAACCCTGCTTGGACCTCTGGGATCTCTCTTTCCATGTATAGTTGGAATCTATGTTGCCTAATTTTGAGCATGATTTTGGTGTGTGGGAGATCAGTGCTATGGTCCTATAGTTGCTGCAATCTCTTGTATCCCCCTTTTTGTGGATGGGGATGTATATTGATCGCTTCCAATCTGTTGGCCATCGTTTTGTTTTCATATCTGTTGACATATGTTGGTTAGCACTAGAGTTGACTCTGTCAATGTGGATTACAGCAGTTCAGTTGGAATATCAACTGTTTATTGATATGTTGTTGATATGGTGATTCGTTTTTTGCTATTCCTCTTATTGCAGTTTCCACCTCAGTTTTTAGAATTTGGGCTTCATCTTCATATGGCTCTTCATTCCATGTGTTCTTCATTTTGTCATCTCTTTTGTGTATTGCATCCAACGTCTTTTTATTCCTTCCTGGTCTTGAATTATGTTATTTTTATTGTCATAGATCATCCCAGTCCTTGGTTTGAATGTTCCTTTGATTTCCCGGATCTTGTGAAATAGATCTCTTGGTCTTCCCTTATTGTTCTTGTCTTCTATTTCTCTACATTTGTCATTGTAGTAATTTTCTTTATCTTTCTGCACAAGCCATTGTACTGTTGCATTCATAGTTCTTAATTTGCTCCTATCTTCCTTTTGTTTTTCTTCTCTTCTTTTCTTTATTGTTTGTAGTGTTTTTCTGTCATCCATGGTTTTTATTCTTTCTTTTTGTTTATTGAAAGTGTCTGTCTGCATTCTTCTTTTATTATGTTCCTGGTTTAAGACCATAGTTCCTCTGGTTCTCGGTTTACCAACTGAGGTACTACCTCCTTTTTCTCCGCCTTAGCAAAGCCAATCTGACCCCTGACTCCCATTTGAGAATCTGCCAAAGATTATTGTTATCTAGTTCAGATAAGTGTTACCTGAAAGAATAACTATTAACTGTTTATAAATATGCTGTGTGCTAAGTGTACCTTTAACATTTTGACAGGATTAACTCTAGCCACGACATCTGATACACAGAATAGCTAGTTCTTTCTACATATAGAGTGTGTGTGTGTGCATGTGCACATACACACACATTGTATACATACATTGTATATTTACTATATATATATATATATATATATATATATCTTGTTGAAAGTTAACATTGCATTTTAACATATCAATAAGAATATAGTTTTTTAAGGACACTGTGCCTTACATTTTCTGCTTGGTCAAGAATTCAATTGTAGGCTCCCTGCAGCATGGCTGTGGTTTGGTCAGGAAAGCCTTCGATAAATCTCATCTGAGAGAATTAGCAAAAGAGGCAGGGAAAATGCCTCACATATCTGACACACTAATTCATTTAATTTTTCAATATAATAACATTAGAAAGTTTCCCTTGGTAAGAGAGCCCCTCTCCCTAATGTCTCTAGGCACTGAACTGTTAAGTAAGGAAAACTAATTAGAGTATTCACATTAAAAATGAAAGCTATGTTACTTTCTATCTGCGAGTTCAAGCTGTCCCAAAAGATTTCATTACAAACTATTACCAGCATTAATGTAAGTAATTTAATGCTGTGAAAAGCTATTATAAATTAAACCATCATATATAATTATACAAAAATACCAATTAGTGTAAGCATTTACCTATCGATTGCAAGGGTAACCTATAATTAGAAGTATAAAGTATGACTCAAAATGATGTGTGGATATTTAGGCTCAGATTGTGTGGTCTGAGGTTCATTTGCTCTAGATTAACAAATACAGAAATTTTGGCTATAATCATTTTCAAAAAGTGATTTCTTTCTCTTTAATGGCCAGACCATAATTGGACTTGATATGAATTTAATTGGACTTAAGTCTTAGTAATGATAATAACAGTGTTGTGTTTTCTTGCTATAGAATTGCAGCATCTTTTCCCAAAACACTATTAAAGAAGATAGCCATTAATGCTGAATTACTGTATACATAATACCTCATTTGGACTGAATTTCATTTGTCACAGAGCGAAAGAAAAAAAAGAAAGAAAGAAAGAGAAAGAAAAGGTCCCAAGGTGTCTTGAAGAACAAGAAATGCATTGTGATGCAAAGATCTCTGAACAGTGCAGGATCCTACATGGATTGCTTCCTGCTGCAAAGAGTTGCCCTCTTCATACATGGGCCAATGTCAACAGTGATGGGAAAGCAAGACAGAGAACATGCCCTTTCCCTTTCATTGGAGTTTATCACAAGGGAACCATATGTACCTCCATCCTGATAATGATTGAAGCAGCCGCAACCCACAAAAGCATGCAATGTGTGAATGATTTTCACACACAGACCATAATGCGTTAAAACTCATTACTAAAGCGAGAAAGAGGGTAGAATGTGCATTTGGTTTTCACACAGATGTATGTAAATCCCGATAATGGTTTGGGAATCACTTTTTATGCACATGCGCACAGAAAAAGTAGTTACATCACCAGAAATCACCCAGAGAAATAAACAAATTTATTTACACAATTTTCTTTATAAAAATATACTGTACTGCCCTTACTTTCCAAGAAACGGTATCCAACCTAGGTAAAAAGAGCAAAACATTACTCGAAGAAGTAGGAAAGATAGAAAAACAGCATAAAAGTCTGCGTCCTTCTCAGCAACCGGTACCCCTGCCTTCCCTGAGCGGCTGTTCCTTTAAGAGCCCCAGTTAATGGGGAAGGGCGAGGGAGAAGAGACATTCACACAGACTAGGAAGAAGCAAGCTTTTTCTTTATGTCCCTGCCTTTGCCTCAGCAACTGTTCCTTTAAAAGACCTGGCTACATGCCCAAAAAACCATGGGGAATCTAGCAACTGGTACAAAAAAGGGGAGAATCCTGCAAATGGCTTTCACACTAGAGCAGTTGTGGAAAAAAAGTGAATTCATGAAATGGAAATGAAATTTATGGTAGTTTCCCAAAAATGCCTATTTGCTGGTTCATGTCACTTTCCTGTCGGATTCCAAGCGGTTTGTGCACAGCGTTGTGTGAAAACCATTCATGCAATTGTGCCTAATAACCATGGGTTCTGACCCATTTAAACTTCCAATTTTTCCTGTGTGATAAAGTCTATACTAGTCTTTTAGAAAGCTAGAGGAAGGTCTATCAGCCCTGTCTTGTGTTAGGCTAGAACATGGACAAACAATGGTGGTCTCCAGATGTTTTTGGACTGCAACTGCCATAATGCCTTATTTGTTAGGGCTTATAACAGTTGAAGACAAGAGAGTTTTAGAAGATTGCACCTGAAGTTAGAAGGTCATGCTGATCTCTTTAATTCACCACTGTGCAAGAATAATCACAGTCCAAGAAAACTTACTGCTCACTGGAGCTGGAGGAATTCTTTAGGCAGAGTGGCAAGAGAGAAACTGCTGGGGAGCAAGTGTTGCCAATTAGAAAGCCAGTCTTTGGTCTAAATTCCATCCTTTTGTTGATGTGAAGAACCACACCACTACTGGTTTGCAGTTTCATAAGGTGGAGCAAGGTGGGAAGCAGTGTTCCAGAAGGAACTAAATAAAATAATAACATCCAAAATCCACAAAACTGATATCTTTATCAGGCCAACCAAAATGTACAAAATACATGTTGCAAGCTTTTGAAGCTCTTCATTAAGGTGTTAGAGATTATATATGAGGGAAAAATATGACATTGTTAGTCACAGGCCTGCATTTTGTCAATATATTGTAGCTGTTCTCAGTTAAGGTGGTAAAGAGGGATATTGATGCAAGCAGGCCCTTCCTCTTTCCGACCATTTGCGTACTCCAGGAAATAAAATATAAATTCCATTACCAACACAAAAAGGGACTTCTCTTGAGATCCAAGCTGCCTCAATCCTTTGTGAAGCTACAAGCCCCTTTGTTAGGCAGAGAATACTGAATTTCTAATGAAATGTCCATGCTTTTGTGTTAGGAAATATTTTTTAGGTGCTGTTTTGGTAAACCATGTCAAATGTAGTCTAGATTTTTTTGAAAAATGTGTTACCTTTGTTGAAGGTTGTTATTCATGTTAACTGCCCTTCAGTTGGCCATGACTCCTGGCAACCCTGTCAATGACATATCTCCAGTACTCCCTATCCTCCACTACTCTGCTTAGGCCAGGGGTAGGCAACCTTTCCCCTTTAAGGGCCGAGGGACTTCAGCTCCCAGAAGCCTCAGCCATGTTGGCCAATAGTCCCATGTTGGCCAATAGCTCCTGGGATTCTAGGAGCTGAAGTCCCTCGGCCCTTAAAGGGGAAAGGTTGCCTACCCCTGGTAGGTCCTTCAAATTCAGGCCCGTGACCTCACTGACTGAGTCTATCCATCTGGCGTACGGGCTTCCTCTCTTTTTACTGCCTTCTACCTTCCCTAGTATTACTGTCGTTTCTAGTGATCCATGCCTTCTCATGATGTGGCCAAAGTACAACAACCTCAATTTTGTTATCTGGGCTTCTAGGGAAAGTTCAAGAATCTGTTCAAGAACCCATTTCTTTGTCTTTTTGGCTGTCCATTATATCTTCAGCACTCTTCTCCAGTACCTCATGTCAAATGAGTTTATTTTCTTTCTGGGCAGCTTTCTTCACTGTCCAGCTCTCACATCTGTATATGATGATGTGGAATATAATCACTAGATGATTCTCACTTAAATAGTCAGTTGTATATCTTTACACTTTAGGATCTTGTCTAGTTCTTTCATGGCTGCCATTCCTAGTCTTCTTGTTTCTTGATTGAAGTCTCTGTTCTGTTCACTGTTTGATCCAAGGTATGGGGAATTTTAACTTTTTCAATTTCCTCATTATCTAAGTTGAATTTATTTTGGAGATAGAAACCTCAGATGATGATGATGATTTTCTTATATCTCACCTTTCTCCCAATATAGGGACTCAAGGTGGTGAACAAGTATAAAACAATACAATTTAAAAACAGTACAACAATATTAAAATACATAAATACAAAATTAAAAACAACAATTGAACAATTTTAAGATTTAAAACAGCTATAAATTAAAATATAACATGGTAAAAATACAAACCATTAAAATTTATATAGCACAACATTAAAAACCCAGCCCATATCAGCTTAAAAGACCTGACTGCACAAAAACATCTACCTGGTGCCGGAAGGATAGTAGGGATGGAGCCATCCTGGCCTCTCTAGGGAGGGAGCTCCAGAGCTTGGGAGCAGCACTGAGAAGGCCCTCTCTCTTGTTCCCACCAAACACTCCTGAGAGGGTAGAGGGACAGAGATAAGGGCATCTCCAGATGATCTCAAGACTCTAGTGGGCTCACATAGGGAGATACGGTCCTTCAAATAACCTGGACCCAAGCCGTATAAAGTCCCAGTCATTGCCCCTCTCTTTCATATTCTCTTGATGTGGCTAAAATGCCGTATCTTACATCCATAAGATCTTACATCCATAAAGCTTCTAAGGCTTTGCTGGGAAAAGCTGCTGGCAGAGGAGCAGATCATTACTGTCTTATTTTCAATGAAAGCAGACTGCCACTCATTGTTTCGGCACTGACTAGTAAACACTGTTTTTTCTAGTTCTTACATAGAAGAATACACCAAGCATTTTGTTAAAACCATTCTGACTTCTACTATCATAAAACACAAAAAGTAAAATATCATTTAAAAGCAAAAATCACCACTTAGATTATTTTTTTTATCTTCCTACTCTTGAGATGATACCAGCATTCCTTAATTCAGGATTCATTCTCTCACTATTAGCATTCTAGTGGCATGCTAGGTTCTTTCTTTTATAATCTTTGTGTTTCTGTATGGGAGTTTAGCTCACAACATTTATTTGAAGGGAATTGAGAGAATGTGACATTTTCCAGGTTGTTCAGGCTTCAGTCCAAGTGCAATTTCGGCATTTTCTGAACTTGTCCAGAGGTAAGACCCCCTTATTTCAATGAGGTTTACTCAGATTAGTGTTTAGCATTGTAGCTTTAGTGAGTACTATAGCATGAATCAGGATTTGAACTTGAATTTTCGATTGCAAGCTGCATCCCTCGTATGTTGATTTATCTTTCTGGCTAGAGAGTAGATACGATTTAAATAATTTTACTTAACATAGTGATCCCTTGTTTAGATATGCGAACACGACGTTTCTATCATAGCATGTGGGGTTTGGCTAGTCTTACTTGTCAAGCTGTTAATGCCCAAGCTGATAACCATCACAAGGCACTTAAATTTCAGACAATTCATGTAATCCAATTTCCTTAGTGTCTTGGCTGGAGATACTGAAAGTGTGACCTTGCATAACATGAATGACTCAGCCTACTCAATTGCTAAAATATCATTGTAAATCTAATGTAGGTAGTGGAAATGTAGTTTCCTGTGCTACACAGTAGAAGGTCAGTGCACAGTACTTTAGCACTCATTTTATGATTACTTATTTTTATATGTGTGTTTGTGTATGTGTATGTGATTGTCAACCTTTGGTGATCCCACACATTTTATAGGATTTTTTGAGACAGGGAATAGTCAGAGATGGTTTTGCCAATTCCTTCTTCTGAAATTTAGCCTATAGAACCCAGTATTCATTGTTAGTTTTCCATTCAAGTACTAATCAGGGCTGACCCTGCCTAGCTTTCAAGATCAGACAGGATCTGGTGCTTTTGGGTGTTTAGGCAATTTCCTTCTGAAAACTAATATGTAGCTAAAGAGATATACCAGAAAATCAAAAATAACTATTATGTACACATTTAATGTTGTATATTGGAAATTTTTTTATTGCAAGTAAAATAAAAACATATATATAACCAGTCGCTACAACCAGGTACCATTTAAACAAAGAAGACCATTTGGTTAAAGCAAATTTCAAGCACAGGCAGGTCAATCCTTTTGCTTTTCCTGATCCAGATGTGGGCAATTTATTAAATGCAACCCTGCACCCAGATTTAACTAGTTAAAGTTATGTGTAATTTAGACCTGAGAAATACTGGTACATTCCTAAAATATTGTCTATTATTTGTACTATACTGTTTCTCATGCAGATGCTCAGCTCTTCCTACATCTGGAAGTCAGGTTATGATGGTGTCAGCTTGCTTAAGAAAATCGGAGCACCTGTTAAAAACTTATTATTGTCTTCCTACTTTGGTCCCCAACCTTTTTGTTACTAGACCACAGCTTTTAGTCTCTCAAGCCTCTGTCTTTTCACTAAAACTTTCCTCTTGTTTCTGGGTCTTTTGAACTGCCTGCGTTTAAGTACTCCACTACTGACCCTTCTTACAAATCACATAAGAGATTACCACACTATACTCTTATAGTGCTGCTATTCCACTTTAACTGTTTTGTCTGCCTCCTGTTGCATTCTGGGATTTGCAGTTGAGGGAGGGGCATTTAGAATGTTCAGCCTGAGAGCTCTTAGGCCTCACTGAACTACAAACCCCAAAATGCAACAGGAGGCAGTCAGAGCAGTAAAAGTGAAATAGCATCACTATGGACCTTATCAAACGCTGGCCACGAAGCGAAAAGTAACCGAACAGTAACCGAAGTCAGAATAAATTCAGTTCTATACCGAAACGAACTGAATTTCGCCCTCGCGGCCATTGCGCAATGAATACGAAGGCTCCCTTTCTCTCTCTCTCTCTCTCTCTCCCTTCTTTGTCCCCTCCTGTCACCCAAAAAGCCGGCGTCACAGAAAGCGCTTCTGTGGATGGCAAGTATGGGAGGAAGGACTGAAACGGAGGACATGTCCTGGGGAGAGGAGGAGGAGGAGGAGGAGGAGGCCTTGGTGCCTGGGCCCTTGTGTCCCCCCGCAGCCCTCCTTCCCAGGTTCCCCCCTCCTTTCCTTTCCTTTCCTTCCCACTGGGGCTGGCGGGGCGAGCGCTCTTCTCCTCAGCGGCGGTGATGCGGGAGGCGGCATTGTCCCGGCTCCCTCCCTCCCTCCGTCCCTCCCTCTTCCCTTCCTTGACCAGGGAGCCCACCCTCCTCAGCCCAGCCGACCATGATGATCTTGCAGCCACCGCCGCCAGAGCCCTCCTTGTCCAGCAGAGCCCGGGCGCCCAAGGCGGCAGCGGCAGCAGGAGGAGGAGGCAGCAGCCGTCAGGCCACGGAACTGGCCTCCCTCCACCCGCATCGCCCGCCTCCTGCCTCCAGCATACCACCGCTCGCACCACCGGCATCCATCCCTCGCTCCCCACCGACGCCTCCGCCTCCGACGCCACAGGTCTCTGGGCCCCCGAGGGATCGTCTCCCTTTTCTGCTTGGGATATGTAGAGCTCCCCTGCTTCCCCTCCCCTCCCACCATTGCGCAATAAATACGAAGGGTCCCTTGTACTTCCTCAAAAAACTGAATGTCAAAAGCTCTCAATTCCTTACGGATTAGCTCCGGGTTCTGTGAGTTTCGGGGCAGCGTCGTGTGTACACATGGGGAAACAATACGGATTAGCTCCAGTTTCAGGTGCAACGTCGTGTGTACACTCGGGGAGATAATATGTATTAGCTACTGATGCCCTTTGGATTAGGGCTGCTTTAGACCCTGTGTGATAAGGTCCTATAAGAGTGCAGTGCGGTAATGTGATTAGAATTCTCATGGGCATTCTGTGACATTGCAGCATTTCGTCTCAGGAAGACAGATTGAATAGAAGATGCTGGGTAATTTTCCTAATTGGAAATATAAGGAGGTAAATTTTACTTAAAAATGATTATGATTAATTCCAAGTCTTTTGTATGAAAGAAGATTCTTGTTTAAAGATCCATATGTGTGACAGCTATAAAATAAATGTAGAACACAATAGGCTTGTGTGATTTATATTTATAATGACTTTCATCTGTACTTATCCTGGACAACACTTTAGTCATCCAAAGTGGAAAAAAAGGTCAGCACTAGCAAGTGCTTTATAAAATACATGGACCTAGTAAAGTGTGCTGAGAACTTTAGCACAGAAATAGAGACTAGAGAAGTGTTGTTGAAATGTCTTCTTGGAATTTTGTTGCTGTGGTGGCTGTTTTTGCTCATGGAAAGGTTCTTTACATATCATTTTTTTTTAAAAAACAGGTTTAATCCATTTCCCTTTCTCTTTTCAGAATCAGTTGGCATGCTGAATGATGTGTTAAGTCAAATAGAATCTCAAGATGTCTCCCCAAATCCCACAAGCTACAGTACATCAACATTCTCCACAGGCTTTGACCCTGTAAGTAAAAATGCTTTTGCAAGGTACTCAGCTTGAAGACATCTAGTTGCCTGAAGCCAAGAAAAGCTACTGTGACATATGACTCAGGAGAAACAGTTCACTCAAAAGGTCATTTTAAAAAATGAATTCAGAGTGCCTTTCCCCCACCATTACTTTTCTGTAGTGTTAAATAATATTTATGAGAATTACTGGATGGATTAGACTTGGAATCTGATGCTCTGGAGAACTGAAACATCATGGTTCTTAGATTTTGTTGGATAGGTATAATTTCTTTGTCTTGTATGGTTCTGCATTGTGCACATGCTAATATAGTAGAACTGCTGTTTCATATTTCTCTTATGAATACTGGAAACAAGCATTTTGTGAAGCTTAGTATAATTTGAAGAGTAGAAACATTCTCTGTCCTGAGGTTGTTTCCACGTAATAGGCTGTTCTATTTTTCTCTGTCAAATATGATCATGAAGCAAATGTAATTTTGCAATATCAGTAGCCTATCTTATAGGGAAAAAACCCTGAGCAGTATAAGTTTAGGCAGCAGAGAATCAGTATAGTACTTTAATGTTTAACATGCACATCTCAAGAGATTCCCTCTTCCAGCCAAGAGAGGTTGTTTGTTCATTGTTATCCAGATTCATTGTCTCTGCATGTGATTTATTACATATAGCCAAATTGGCTATAGGTTAAAATCCAACACAGCGCAAGACAATCTCAATTCAGTAGAATTTTGCCCCCCCCCCATGTTTTCTCAAAATCTACTCCAGAAGATCACCCAACCTGCCAGATTTGGGGAGTGCAAGGAGGACTAGAAGGGAAATCTCCCTTCCTGTTTAAGCTAATTGTTTAAGCTAATAATAATAATAATAATAAATTTATTTCTATCCCGCCCTTTGGAAACCCAATCAGGGCAGCTCACAACCGTAAAATCTTACACAATACTCCAAACCCAACGACCCCTCCCCCCTTAAAACAGTATTAAATCCATAGGAATTAAAACCAACAATTCAACAATTAAAACAATTAAACAACCAAACAATTTATATTGGAAGCCTGCAACAGAAGGATTAATTGAATATTACCTGACTTGGATTATCACTCTGGAAATCAGGGCTTGATTCCCCTTTTGACTATGGAAACCCACCTTGCGCGAGTCACACACTCTCAGCTCCAGAAAACATTTTGATAGGTTTGCTTTAGGGTTGCCATACATTGGAAACAACTTGATGGCACACAATAAGAATAAAATTTTGCCACTACAGATTGAGTCTCTCTTATCCAGAATTCTGAAATCCAAAATATTCCAAAAACCAAAACTTTTTTTTGAGTAGCTGAGATATTGACACCATTGCTTTTTGATAGTTCAGTGTATACTGATTTATTTCATGCACAACATTGTTAAAATATTATTGGGTCCAAGCTACCTCAGATTGGGTCCAAGCTACCTCAGAGACCGCCTCTTCCCATACAATCCTCCCCGTGCTCTCTGGTCCTCTGGGAGGAATTTGCTCCAGCCTCAAAAATCTAGGCTTGCAGCAACCTTCCAGAGGGCTTTTTCTGTTGTCGCTCCCAGGGTCTGGAATGGCCTGCCGGATGAGATCCGTCAATTAACATCATTGGACAGCTTTAAAAAGGCTGTCAAGACGGATCTCTTCCGGCAGGCCTTTCCAAACTAAATTACCCGGCCTTGGATCCTTGGGATCTCCCTCCTCTTAGGACTTGGAGTTGCAGGGGGTTGCTGGTTTGTAATTTTTTGTATTGTTTTAACTGTAAATTGTTTTAACTATGACATGATTTAATAACTTTTTAAGGGAGGGAGGAGGGAATTATATTGTTTTAAGCTGTATTTATTTTATTGTTGTACACCGCCGGGATTGGCTTGCCACAGGGCGGTATATAAATAAAATTTATTATTATTATTAAAAAAATTATTATTATTATATAAAATTGCTTTCATGATATATGTATAAAGTATATGTGAAACAAAAATGAATTGTGTGTTTAGACTTGGATCCCATCTCCATGATATCTCATTATGGAGGTATAGGCAAATACAGACATTCCAAAATCCAAAAAAATCTGAACTCCAAAACATTTCTGGTCCAAAGCAGACTCAACTTGTACTGGATATCAGTTAGAGATTAGACCTTCCTGGCTTTTCAAAGGCTAGAATCAAGTGAATGTCTTGGTCTGTGTAGCTGAGAGTTCAATCTAGATTTAATTCTGTTTCTAAAATGTGCTTATATTTCAACTTTGCATTACACTTAGGCCAACAAAAAGTGCTGGACCATATTTTTAAAAAATAGGGCCATATCAGTTTTACAAAGCAATATTCATTGTTTGTAACACACTGATGTCCTGAGAGAGATTGAGAAATGATCTCTCTTCTCTTCATTCTTTCAGTCTATTCTAAACACCTAGAGGTGTTCTGATATAAAGGTGAGTGGTTATTTACTGTTGTTTAGGACATTATGACATTATGAGTGTTTGGGATGTAGCAGCTAAGCATTAAAATGAACAGCATAATACGTGCTCCTGTCTTCATTTTCTATAGGCAAAGGCTATTGGCAAGAAGATGCCTCCAATTACATATGAATACACTCATTTGCAGCCCATCTTATATGCACTTGGTGTGGGCATGTCGACAAAGGATCCAGATCACTTGAAATTCCTGTTTGAAGGAAATGAGGAATTTTGCTGTCTTCCTAGTTTTGGAGTCATACCAGCTCAGGCTTCAATGCTTGATGGTGGCTTGACTAGTATTCCAGGACTCAGTATTGATTTTACAAAGGCAAGTATGTGCCATAACAACTCAATTCAGTTCATGGATTAGCTGTTCGTATATAGCATGCATAGCCACTGTAATAATAAATTTAGCAATTTTTTCTTAATTAATGATTATTCGAATTATTCCTTAATTCTAAATATGGAATCTGTAGCTTGGCTTGAAATAAAGCAGCAAATGTTTTTAACTCAGTTGTTTTTTTTTCCCAGGAGTCCTTTCATACTACATAATTCTAGTGCTATTAAAAGAATCACAGAGTTGGAAGAGATGACAAGGGGCATCCAATCCAACCCCTGTTGCACAGGAATTCAGCAGTTTTACTTTAACTGCTGTGTTCCCATCCAGTAGAATTCTGGGGTTTATAGTTTATGAGTCAAGATTACTATTTGTCTGAGAATTCTAAATAGCCCTCCCTAAAGTGCAAATCCTAGGATTCTGTAGTATGTTGCCATGGTAATTAAAGCGGAACCATAGCATCGTAATTATGCAGTGTGAAAAGGCCTCTGGTAATTATTTCCATTAAAATACTTTGGAGATTGAAGCTATTAAATCGTTAATACTGGTAATAATTCAGTGGATTCAAGATACCAATTGTAAAGCAATATTTGAATGTGCAGTCAGCTCTTCATATCCATGGATTCCAACTTCCATGGATTGAAAATATTCAGCAACAACAAAAATCCAAAAAAGGAAACCTTTTGCCATTTTATATAAGGGATACCATTTTACTAGGCCACTGTATTTAATGGGATTTGAGCATCCACAGATTTTTTTTTAATCTGGGGGGGGGGGTTCCTGGAACAAAACCCCACTGATATTGGGCCCATTGTAATAGAGCTAGTCTACACATTTAAAATACTCCTCATTCCAATTGAATAAAATGTGGTCCAGCCATCCATGATTTGTAGGAGTTTTGGCTTTTAGTGTCCACCCCTCCCCCCATACAATTCTGAAACTGCTGAAAAAGGCTTCACAGTTTTTACCAAAATATTCACTGAAATCAGCAGAAATGTTCATTATCACACATGTGGCTATTGGTCTACTTTGCATGCATTTGGATGGCTGTGTATTTTTGGCAGAGGGAAGTTGAATGGATGTGAATAGATGCGAATTTATATAGGAAAGTGACGACAACCATCAATGCAAAGTGCAAAAATTTGCACCAGTTCTCATACTGCAATTACGTATTGACTACCCCCACTTCCTTGGCATCACATCATTTTTTATCAGTCATAAAACATTCAGATGTTGAATAAAGAAATTGAGTACATTGTGCTCCGCATGTTGTCCACAGATTCCAAGCCATTTTTCACCTTTTCCTTTCAAAGGGCTAGCAAAAGGTGTAGGGACAATTATGAGGTGTGATTATCCTAAAATTATTTAATACATTATAAAATGTCTTAGTCAGAAAGAGAGTGAATTAAATAAAGAACAACCTTATAAATAGAAATCTAGGAAAACTTGGGGGTCCGGTACCCAACGTGTACAGTTGGCACGCCCTTTTCTCAGATTCTTTATCCACAATTCAACCATCCAAGTTTGAAAATATTTTTTTAAAAAAATTCCCAAAAGCAAACCTTGATTTTGCCATTTTATATAAGAGGCACCATGTTATATGCCATTGTATTTATTGGGATTTAAGCATCCATGGATTTTGGTATCCACAGGGGGTTCTGGGACCAAACCCCAGCGGATATACTAAGGGCCCAATGTATGTACTTCAGACTCTGAAGATTTGTAAAGATGTAAAAGGTAGATGATGATGATGATAATGCCATTTTATTCCCATTCCTTTTCAACAGCAAAACTTGTTTTTTTTTTTTTTTGAGAGAAAAAAATGTAAACTTTATTTTTAGTCTCTTTGATTTTCATTTACATAGAAAACAATATTCTTTATCAAGGGCTTAATTTGTTCATATAATAATTCCCAGAGATTAGGCATGTGTCAAAATTTTGATGGTACAATTGTGCATCTATTTAAATAAATATTTAATACAGTTACAGTTGTCCCTCCTAGTTTGTGGACTTCCTGTTTGCGGTCTTGAATTTCTGCGGACGGGAAGCCAGGAGGGACAAA
Organism: Phrynosoma blainvillii; assembly: GCA_026167975.1. Lineage (NCBI taxonomy): Eukaryota > Metazoa > Chordata > Lepidosauria > Squamata > Phrynosomatidae > Phrynosoma > Phrynosoma blainvillii. The sequence continues at coordinate 84,021,141 of JANUYF010000002.1, forward strand.
ATGGCATGTGTGCCCAGGGCCATTATATCTAATGGGGCTTGGATATTTACAGTTTTTCTGATTCGCGGGAGGGGGGGTCCGGAGTGGATCCCCTGTGAATCGGAAGGAATTACTTTATTTAAATATAAGTATTTAATATAATACTTTAAATAAATAGTGTTATCTTTTGCTATCATGTGTTGGTGGAATAAAAAAAATAGTTTAATTATTTTAAAGATGTTCTACAGCTGTATAGATGGCAGCAGTATAATTTTGCCAATGTTACTGCTGTCTTACTGTAGGTGCTACATGGTGAGCAGTATCTGGAACTGTATAAGCCACTACCAACATCAGGTAAGAGACAACTAGTTATTTATTCCTTTTAAAAAAATTATCTTGCACTAGGTTAAAACATTTACTTTTTTTTGTATTTTGGGACCCCTGTTCCCAAGCATGCCCTTATATATATTCTGATCTATTTTCATATTTGGAATTTGGTTGCAGCAATTCAGAGGAATTAGATCCAATAACCTCTTGCACTGAATTGTTTCAAAACAGGAATTATATTCAAAACTCAAGAATGAATTCAAAACACAAGAATGAAAATATACACAGTTGTAACTACTAATATTATGGTAGAGCTTCACTCAAATAAGCATACTTCCAAAGCTGAGAAGCTCTGGATTCTGGAAAGGTGACTGTAGATATTTCTGCAGAACACATGCATGTACACCAAAGAAAGCATGGAACAAAGGAAAGGAAAATGACCATCTCCTGGGTCCAGTTGGATCTTCCTAAATAATATTTCAAGGGCAAGTAAAAATCCTTCCTGCATTTCTTCTGCTTTCCTTGAGTTCTTGTGAATGAAGTTCTCTACAACCAGAGGCCACTTTGCCAAAAGGTGGGAAAAGTACAGACTTTTTTTAAAAAAGCCAAATGGCAAGCTCTTCTGTGGCCTCTCCCCACTATAGGATGTCATGGCCTTTGGAAGATCCCCAGGAAAACCTTTTGGGTGCTTTCAGTGATATGATCAGTGCTCATAGCATCCACAAGGTGCAGGAACCCTGTCCACATGGCGCCTGTTCTGAAGTTATATCTTTCAATAGGTTTTCATTCAGGATGAGGCAAGAGGCTCCCCCCTTCCCAGAATGATTAAGTTCTGTCTGTTCTGACAGATTAACTAGCCTGCCATCTCAGATTAAATTAAAGCAGTTTCCATGTAACATATACCTAAACAAATTCAAGTTTTTGTAGGGATATCGTCCAAACATAACCAAAAATCCAGTGAGAATTCATGTATATCATGGGATATAAAAATGCCCTATGTCCAAAGAATTATTTGAGTGTGCTGAATCAGGTACGCCCTACTCAAGCAACAAGAGCCTGGAAACACAAAGTGGAACAAAAATAAAATAAAACATAAAATGTAGTTGTCTTGTATTGTGGGGCTACCCCCATGAATCCCACTCCCCTCCAGGAAAGAAATTACATTCTCATAAGTATTGTGTGTTACTTTTGCTTATTTTATCAGCAGTGCTTAAGTGTTGTTTATTATGTTAAAATAAATTGTAGTATAGTTTGTACCCTTGTGTTGTAGTTTAATACTGTTAGTAAGGCAATAAGGGTATAAAAAAATTGACAAGTGAGGAATATTTGGTGAAAAGTGAATACACATATGGTTGTTGATTGTTGAAAAGGAGAGGAAGGATGATCTGTGTTAGGAATCAGGGTACGTGAGAATGAGAGTGAGATAGAATGAAGTACTGAAGAGGCTAGTTTGGGAAGACTGGGATTGATTTTGGTAGAGAATAGATGGGATTGGTGAGAAGAAAGAGTCTGTGAGGGAAGATTGTGTTGATATGGTTAAGACTAAGGGGCTTTGCAGACGGGGCTTTGTGCCGTCTTCAAGCCAAGGAAGGGGAAGGGCAGCTGGACACTGGGCACCCCATCCCCTTCCTGAGGACGGGCGCTCCGATGATGTCCTTCCGGCTCAGCATCCAGACACGTTGAGCCGGAAGAGACAGAAAAGAGCTGCATGACGGCTGTTCGGGCGCCTCTTTTGTGGCTTGTGGAAGGAGTGCTATTTTAGCGCTCCTTTCCCAGGCGGTGAAAGGGAGGATTGGGGCCGAGGCATGGGGCAGCCTTGGCCCTAATCCGTCACTTCCCAGGGTGGCCCACGGCCGCCCGTCTGCATTCCCCCTTAGATTGGTTGTGTTAGATTTGTGATAAAAGATAATTGCAACTGTAAAGTTTAGTGTGCTGGTAAGAAGTTGAATAATGTATAGCATAAGTTGTATTTAATAAAAATATATCTGTAATTGACCATTTCACATACCTTGGCTCTGTTATTGGACTTAAAGCAAAGCAGACCCTAAAAGTCTAGAAAAATAGCCCTTACACACAAGGCAATAGACTAGGAAGATGACAGGAAGGTTTTTGTGTTTGTCGAAGTATGGGGCAAAATAATGCCTTGGTGGGTCACCCTGTGATTGTCCGATCTCTGTGATTCCATGTATAGCTCCCCTTCAAACTATATAAACACAGTGATATGATTCTACTTTAACCTCCCGGTTGCCTCCTGTGGAGTCCTGAGATTTGTACTTTGGTGAGGCACTAAAGTCTGCCTGAGAATTCACAATACCTTCTTCTAAACTACAAATCCATGATTTCAGAGGATGGAACAAGGACAGTTAAAATGGAACCATATTATTATAACTGTGTAGTGCACAATATCATATGCATAGCAGGCTTAGACTCAGAAGCAGGAGGAGTGAAGATTGGAGGAAGGAACATTAGCAACCTTAGATATGCAGACAACACAATAGTACTAGCAGAAACCAACAAAGGCCTGGAGCAATTACTGAAGAAGGTCAAGGAGGAAAGTGCCATGCTGAACATCAAGAAAACAAAAATGATGGCCACAGAAGATATACAAGAATTCATCCTAGAGGTGAAAATTGAAATAGTCAAACGGTTCCCATAGCTTGGGAACTATGGCATCCAAAGGATTGGAACAGTGACTGCAGTCAAGAAATTAGAAGAAGACTAGGATTGGGAAAGGCAGTGATGAAAAAAATGGACAAGATACTAAAGTGTAAATATATAAATCTGAACACCAAAGTGGGGATCATCCAAGCCAGGGGTAGGCAACCTGTCCCCTTTAAGGGCCGAGGGACTTCAGCTCCCAGAAGCCTCAGCCATGTTGGCCAATAGTCCCATGTTGGCCAGTAGCTCCTGGGATTCTGGGAGCTGAAGTCACTCGGCCCTTAAAGGGGAAAGGTTGCCTACCCCTGAGCCAAGCCATCATATTCCTTGTCACCATTTACAGATGTGAGGGCTGGACAGTGAAGAAGGCCGATAGAAAGAAAATAAACTTATTTGAAATGTGGTGCTGGAGAAGAATACTGAGAATACCTTGGACGGCCAAGATAGATCAAGCCTCAACTCTCTCTAGAAGCCAGGATGACTAAACTGTGGCTATTGTACTTTGGCCACATCATGATAAGGCATGAATCATTGGGAAAGGCAATAATGCTAGGAAAGGTAGAGGGCAGTAGAAAGAGAGCAAGACCACATGCCAGATGGCTAGATTCAATAAAAGAGTCCACAGGCCTGAGCCTGCAGAACCTGAGCAGAGCAGTGGAGGTCTCATCCACAGAGTTCCTTGAGGGCAGTAAACAACAACAAAGTATGTAGAGGCCCTTGGATTCTTTGACTACATAAAACAGCATTCTCAATATTGTGGAACTCTGTCTGTGAATCTGCTTTGAAAGAGAGTGCACATCCATTAAGGAGTGGAATAAACACCTTCACTCAGGTCTCAGTATTTAGCATTTTGTGCAGCAGAATGGTTGATCCAAATTTCCAATGGTGCTATTATATCTGTAATTTTTTTCTGAGTGGTATTGTTTTTTGGGGGAAGGATGTTTAAAAAAAAGAAATCCATTCTTGTTGATTCATGACATGTGCCATTTAATTTTCTTTTGGATTTTAGGGAAACTAATTTCAGAAGCCACAGTTGCTGACATCCTTGATAAAGGCTCAGGAGCTGTTATACTCTTAGATGGTAACAATTTTGCTTGATATTAAGAGCAGAAATCTTCAGAAAAATATAGTCTCTAAAACTGCATGTTACTTTCAAACTGTGCCTTGAAATCATCTCCAGGGAAGTCTGTGTAATATTTATTAGAATGTTCTCTTGTCTTCAGGGCTATTTGAGTATCACACTGTCATACATATAAAAATGTAATGCATGAAGTGGCCTTGATATTCTGCCAAAAAAGGTAATAAGCCTGAAGAGCATTTATGTTTTTTTGTGTGTACATCTTCTGTTATCTAGAATGCCTGTGGGTTTAGTATTAAGGTTTTTGTGTTTTAAAGTTAAGAAATGAAGTCTTGCTCCTCTTGTATTTTCTACCCCAAGGGGAACAGTGTCACATTACCTATGACTCTACATTTATATATGTCACAAATAAGATTTATTTATGTATTTATCTATTTACGGTATTTGTCTTTTGCCTATCAGTAGACACTTTCCAGGATAGTTGACAACAGAATGAAATAGACCTATCAAATAAATGTTAATAATATCAGGAAACAGATACATGTCAAAAAGAGTAATAAAAAACCATACAATATAGAAGAAAGGATTAAACAAAGTCTGTAGAAAGTGTACATCTTAGAGGAAAAGATGCTGGGCAAATAAAATTAGTTTGTCTGGTGCCAAAAGTGATACCACTGGTGGTACTGGATGAACTTCCATAGAGTGGTTGCTGGGGCTGAAAATGCTTCCAGTTAAAAATGTTTGTCTCATCAATTTTTTGAAACCCAGGGGCTGTATGTGTGTGCACTGTGAGACCTAGAAGGGCTATGTCTCCTGTCACAGCACTATGTCCCATAACTTTTTATTTCCCTGAAAAAGTCCCTTTGCACCCTGTAGAGACAATGGCCACCTTGGGTCCTGTGTATGCAGAAAGGTGGGATATCAATTAAGAAACAAACAAATGGAGATGGACAAATGTGTTAGGGTAGAGGGCAGAACTGTTTTATGCCCAGGGATGATCTTTTTCTCCTCCACCCCAAACCAGAAGTCACTGCCAGTTTCCTTCAGGAATTAAAATAGTTTGGAAGGTTAGACTCTGATGCAGTTAACCCTCACTGGCTTTTTCACTTTCAATAACAGTTGCAGAGGTGTGGGACAGTACTGGCTCAGAAGTGGTACATGCAGCCCACGGATTGCATTTACCCACCCCTTATAAATGGCCATTTGGAAGCAACCTAATGGGGGAAGGATAGCAAAGTATCACCATTTCCTATTCACAGTTAGCTCATACTTGCAAGGCAGGAATTTAGATTCTGTGCTCATCCTGCTAGGTTTTTGATCGCTATGAAATTTCTTTTTTGAGGATTGATCCCTCATTGATATAATTAGAAGGGAAATTAACTGTAGCAGCTCCAGTGTGGCCTTTCTCTGATCCAGGGGCCTTTCTTTGGAACACCCCACTTTAGGCCCAACACCAGCACGGCATTGAGTGTTGGACTATGACTCTGAAGACCACAGTTCGATTCCCAGCTTGGCCATAATACTCACTGGGTGATTTTGGGCAAGTCACATTCTCTCAGCCTCAGGAGAAGGCAATCGCAAACCACCTCTGAACAAATCTTACCATGAAAATCCTATTATAGGGTCTCCTTTGGGTCGCCATAAGTCGGAGACAACTTGAAGGCACACAACAATCACAACACCAGCAAAAACAGGGACAGATCCACATCCACTTTGGGGCTGAACAGACTGGAACTTTAGGCCAGCCTGGGGGTAGAGTGGGGGCATGGTGATTGCATGCCGGCTGCCCCGACTCTACCCTCAATTGGCTTCATGCTACACACCCCACTGCATGGCGGGAGGCATCAGGGCGCTCCCTTGGCGCAGCGTCCACACACACTGCACCAAAGGAGAGCTGAAAAGCCACTGTCGCCATGGCAAGGGCAGCTTTTTGCCACTCTAAAAGAGAGCAGTTCTTTTTAGAGCAGCAAAGCACCAGATTGGGGCTTATATATAGCCAACCAAAGAGGCTGATATTGCACACCTAGTTTTGTCTTGTATTCTTTTAGCATTCTTAAATTTGTTTCCTTTCTGTATGGCATACGGTTTTTGGTGTAATTAAACTCAGAAAGTTCTTCCTTCCCTTTATGTTTCCTTCTAGTCCACACATATTCTGGAAAGGATCTTGTATGCTACAATCAGTTCTCTGTGTTCATTGTTGGAGCTGGTGGTTTTGGTGGAAAGCGATCATCTGAAAAATCCAAAGTAAGTTCATTTGAGAGAGATTTTGTGTTGGCTGATAGATGAACTGGACAAAGTGGTAGCTAAACTTAAACTTTATTTGTAATTGCCAGTTATGAAACTAGTAGTGGCTGAACTCCCTGCTACACAGTTAGACTTTAATCTTTTTGCCTTTAGTTTTCTTACAGCTCTTATTCCCTGCCACTTATTCTGCTTTCCCAAAATTTACACTTTTTGAGGTGAGAGTGGACTTTCAAGGTGAGAAGAGCTGGTGTCAAGAGATCTCATAATTAAGCTAAAGAGACTTTCTCAAACATGTGCTACATTTGTTGCCATCAAGAGTCAGCACACATTAGTAAATCTATTTCCTATGCTTCTTGGGCCTCATTCCCACTACGATTTAAAGTGAATTGCTTATCGGGTTATATGACTGTTGTTCCCACTTGAAACCAGTTCCAATCCTATTGAGCTCGGTTTCAATCACGATGAAGCGAGGCAACGCAAAAAACCTGCTGTTTCCTGACACTAGTTTTTTGGCAGTTCTTTTGAAAAGAATCGGTTCCAAACTGTGTTCAACATATGGGAATGACGGATCTGAATTGGATCATACTGGAGGGGAGGACTAATGGCAGAGAGGTGTTTACCACCCCTCCTCAGTTTTTGGGAAATCAGCCACCCCCCCACGCTTCCTTTGTGCTTGTGGTGTACCTATAGATGCATATGTGATCCATTGTATTTGCAACTGCTTGCAATTACAGGTGGAGTGCAGCTCAACGAGGCAAGTAGTTGCAAAACCAATGGATCACATATCCTATGCAAAACCAATGGATCACATATCCTATCAGAGGGGAAATGGTGTGCTTGCGCAGCCTGGGTTGCTGAGGGACAGAGGAAGGCTCAGTTGCTAAAGTCGCCCCAAGCATCGCCTGGAATGGCCCTGTCCTCACTGTGTTGCTGGTTGCATCACCAATGATGTGCAGATGATTGACATGCATTTTGGAATGGCGCAAACTAGTGGGAATGACAATTTTACTAAAAAAGAAGCCATTACAAGGAAATAATGAAAAGTTCCGCTTTCATAGCAGGAACAATGGACCTTTTAAAATCAATTCACTGACACGGAGCGAAGGCAAATCACAAACTGGTTTAAATGTAAGTGAGAACGAGCCCTATGTTTGTGCCTCAGAAACATGGCCTGCAGCACAATTGGTTGTTGGCTCTGCCCTTAAAAAGAAAAAAAATCTTCTGTAAAAAAATCTTCTGCCTATGAAACAATATATGATTGATTGGGCAAAAGATTTAGGACGGGAAATATCTTTAGAAGCTTGGGAGAAAGCATGGGTTAGAACAAATTCCTTTACTAGCTGTCAAGATTTAAAGGAAAATTTTCTAAAAGTCAGTAATAGATGGTATTATACACCTGCCAGACTAAATAAAATATTCAAGAGGGATAATGATCGCTGTTGGAAATGTGATAAAGAGAAAGGAACGATGATCCACATGTGGTGGAAGTGTGAAAAAGTGAAGGATTTCTGGAATGAGATACATACTACAATACAAGAGATATTGGGAATAAGCTTCAACAAAAGATCAGAGATATATGTACTAAACATGACCTATTTTTTAAAGACAGAGGATGAGAAGAAGTACGGGGTTATTTTGCTATATATGATAACTCTTGCCAGAATGATTATAGCAAAACATTGGAAGGAAGATAAAAAATTACAATTAGATGAATGGTTAATGAAATTAAATGAAATAAGACAATTGGATATTCTCTCTCATAAGCTGAAGGATAAAAAGGTGGAGAAACTTGAGGATGAATGGATGAAGGTAGTGATGTTTCTTAAGAAAAGGTGGTGTCTAGATAAAAACCTGGTTGAGATGGTTTTTGTAAGTTAAGATATTGATGAAACAATCCAGGAAATTTCTTTTTTTTTGTTCTGTTTTAAACAAGATTATGTATATTATAATTTTGGAGAAATATATTGAGTGTATATAATCTGGAAGAAAGATTGGTTTAAGAGAAACTGGGGTTTTATTTGATTTAGATCAGGAAGGAATTGGCTAATTATAGACAATAGAGAGATTATATATGATTTATTAGCAAGAAGCAAAAAGGAGACAAAGAAATAACGTAGATAAGACTATTCTATGTTTAGACAGGAAGTGAATATATTAAAATAATGGATATTATGTTGGACAAAATTATGTTTTGGAATTTTGGAGTGGTATTAATATACAATTAATAAATATTATTATTCAAAAAAAAAAGAAAGAAAGAAAGAAAAGAAAAAAATCAGTGTTGTGGAGTCTTGGTCCTTCAGGATGGTTTAGACCAGAAATTATCAGCCATTAGTCCTCCAAATGTTTGAGACCTCAGCTTCCAGAATTCCTGAACATTGGCCATCCTGAGAAGGGCAGTCCAAAACATCTGGAGGACCACTGGTTATGAACCACAGGTTTAGACCAATGGCTTCTTCACTGCTGGCCTGCTGGCTGGAGTGTCTGAGAGTTTAAATCCAAAACATCAATAAGTCCAAGTGTACCTGACCTCTGGGATAAGAGAGGGATGGGGTGAGAACAGGAATGCTGGTGCTCCGCAATCCCTTGACAACTAGTCAAGAATTTCTAAGCAGCTTTGTTTTCTGTGATATGGAAGTTTATTTCCTATACTTTCCCAGCTCTCAACTTCAGTGCCATTAGTGTACAAAGCAAACTGAAGATCTTACTGTGTATGCTTAAAGTTTCTGGCTTCAGAATGTTTTCAGTTAGCAACCTGGAAATTTGCAAGGTTATACATATTGTTAGAAATGCCACAAACAATACATATGTACCTTTCATAGAATAAAGCAGGGGTAAGCAACCTTTCCCCTTTAAGGGCCGAGGGACTTCAGCTCCCAGAATCCCAGGAGCTATTGGCCAACATGGGACTATTGGCCAACATATCTGAGGCTTCTGGGAGCTGAAGTCCCTCGGCCCTTAAAGGGGAAAGGTTGCCTACCCCTGGAATAAAGAATATAGTATAGAGCAGGGGTTGGCAACCTTTGTTGCTGGGGGGGCCGGAAGGGGGGGAATGCTGCGGGGGCCGGCCGGCCGGGTGCGTGCTTGCGCACGCATGTGCACAGTGCCGTCGTGCGCATGTGTACGCGTGCAGGGTGCCATTTTGGAAGGCCCCATTGCGTGTGTGCGGGGCGAATTCGCCCGGCACATGTGCGGTGGGGCCTTACCAAGGCCCAGGGAAGGCTCCACTGTGCGTGCGGGAGCAAATTTGCGCGGTGCACGTGCGGTGGGGCCTTAACCAAGGCCAGGGAAGTCCCCACGCCGGCTGCCGACCTCTGGTATAGAGGACGACTGTGCAATTGCAGATTATTTCAGTGCTCTATTTTAATATTGAACATTAGTTCTCCAAATATGCTTTCATCTTTGAGAATGTATACAGCCTGCCCTCCCCAACCATAGGCTTGCCATCTGCAGATTTAAGCATCCGCGGACAGCAAGCCCAATTGCTGTTAATGGCTACGCATGCACACGCACCACCATTGGAAAATCCCATGTTTTTTGTGATCCGCAGGGCGAGGGGGATCTGGAATGGAACCCCCGTGGATAAGAAGGACCTACTGTACAGAGATACATTGTGTGACATTGTCACCTGCATAGCCGTGGTGGCACAGTGGTTAAATGCCTGTACTGCAGCCACTCACTCATAGACCACAAGGTTGCGAGTTCAGTACTAGCCAGGGCTCAGGCTAGACTTAGGCCTGCATCCTTCCGAGGTCGATAAAATTAGTACCCAACTGTTGGGGGGCAATGAGCGTACAGTTGTAAACCGCTTAGACACCCAATAGTGCGGTATGAAGTGGTATATAAATGAAGCTGCTTTGCTTTGCTTGCTTTAATAACCAGTGTTTCAAAATTTCAGTCATTCTTTTTTCTGTGAACAAAAAGCAACTAGGACAAAAAGTCCCAAAAAATACTAATGTTTGCCCCTGAGTACTTTTTAAAATTTCATATATTTTATTTATTCTATTAATACTCTGCCTTTCTTCGCATGTGGGACCCAAGGCAGCTCACAAAGTTAAAATGAAATCAGCTACAAGTTTTGCTTTTTTGTCCCAACAAATGTTGTGTTCCAGGAAACCATGATTCAGGGAAATAGGCATGATATATTTTGATTGTCCTAGCTTGTTTGCTGTTTATAAGCTGCTCTTGGAGCTTTTTGGCTGAAGGGATGGGTAGAAAGACTAAATAACATATTTCTTCTTCGTGGTCTCTGCGAATCACACAAATGGGTTTTATCTGCACATGTGCAGCCAGAACCCATTTGTGTGAATTCGCAGATGACCTCTCGAAGAAATACTGTTACAGGTATGCAACCTGTCCATACTCAACTATAAGTCTACTTCATGTATAAATCGATGGCAGGTTTTGGGACCAAAATTATGGATTTTGATATGATCTGTGGATAAGTTGAGGTTAAAACTTGGGACATGTAACAAAAGAAATTTTCCAGTGGAAAAGCAACGGAAAACTGCCAAAGAACTTAATTGACTCAGGTTTTTTGGAGTCAATTTTTGACTAAAATTTCTAGACTTATACATGAGTACATACAATAAATAAAAAAATCCCACTGGGGGTATATTAACAATCCTAAGTGTCAAGTAAAATGTCTCACAATAACAGAAAATGTACACTTCATTTAATTTTGCTTGTTTGATTTTATTTTACTCCTATTCCATGTTGTTGTTGTTTATTCTTTTATGTCTTGCTTTCTTCCCAATATTAGGACTCAAGATAACTTCCAGAAATTAAAACAAATAAAATTAAAGAGATTTACAAAAACATGTTAAAAACATATCAAAAGCTATTGTTAAAATACAGTTAAATAATCCATAGAATTAAAAGCCCTTTAAAAGAAATCCATTAAAAGGTGAACGATAAAAATCAGCAAAATAGCACACTGTTAACGGCTCTTGCAGTCAATTCCTTGTCAGAACAGAGAAGTTTTCATTTGCTGATGGAAAGACAGTAAGGAGATTGCAAGGACATCTTATGTTTTCTGGCTTTATATATTTAGTTGCAGTTCTCTACAAACAAGTATTTGGATATGGGGACATTTTAATAATACTTTGGAACTGTTACTGGAGTCGGAAAATACTCCACAATTTACTAGTTTATCCTAATACATGAGGATTAAAGTAGCAAAGAGAATGCAAGAAGAATAAAATGTTTAATAGATCTTGGCACTTCAGTTTCCAGAACCTACAAGGTTTTCTTGGCCATACCTGCCCTGCATTCTACTCATTCATCATTCTTAGCAAAATTAGTATGGGTGGCATCCCTACTTGGAGTTTGCCCGGGTTCTTCCTCCTAGCTCTAGTCTCATTTGGTGGATTGCCAGCTCCCAAGATATGCTTCCAGAGTCTAGATGCCATGCTGTCCCACAAAGTGACTCTGGGCAGTGCTAATTTGGCACTGCTGCCCATTGGCTCCTTGTACTGTGCATTGCCTCAGCCGAGTTGTACAGTGATATGCCAGTGCTCATTGTATTTCATTCTTCACACAGTGCTTTTTTCCAACAGAATAAAAATCAACCCATCCAGTCACAAAATGGGTTGTTAGTATGTTGTTAATTTTTTTCCAAAAGTATGCTGCTTGTATTTATTTTCTTTCTTTGTTTCCAGGTCACAGTGAATCCACCAAACAGACCACCAGATGCTGTAGCCACTGATGTCACCTCAGTAGACCAGGTAAATATTGTACTTCCTAACAAAAAATATTGTATTTAATTATTCCTACAGGGAAATCTCAACCCATGCTACTTCTAAAAACATTTCTTTGGTGCTGAATTTACAGGTATGTTTGAAGTGGAAACATTACTTTTGCAATATTAGCTGCAAAAAGAAATTTTATATTTCTTTCTTTATTTTTAGAGTTTGGACCATGGTACAAAAAGTACTGTAAGACCTGTATAATACGAGTTTCTGTTATATGTGACTGGAAAAATATGTTCTTCCTAGGCATTTCTAGGACCTCCAGCATGATTCTTTGCTCAACTTCTGGTGGAAGCATACCATAGAATTGTATTGGAGGACCTAGAAATACGTAGAATAGTGTACTCTCAGGTTAAAAAAAATCACATTTGTGATTATACATAATTTTTGTTATACACAAATGGTTCTGGAGTATATCCCTTGTGTTATACGAGCTCTTACTATAACAGTACATTAAGAATTACCCTTTGGAATTTGATTTTTCTACCATCAAGCCTACATTTACAGAGATTATGGCCAGATTCTTCCTGCTACTTAGTTACATAACGTCTTAAGTTCCACAGCTAAGTAGTGTCTCCTGGCTTGCCCCCCCCCCCCCACTTTACTGGGCATCAATTGTTTGGAGGGAACAGGAGCTGTTCTGCTGGTTCTGTGGTGGAAGTCATTTGAAACCCACCTCCCACCAGTCACTAAGCTTGTAAAAAGGAAACATGATGTAGGTCCTGCTTCTGATCACTGCAGCCTCACTGGCTGATGCGAGGGATTTGGAAATGTCATCCTCCTATGCCCTGATCATTAGCAGAATGGACCCCCTTCTCTATGTGTTGCAAACAAGCTAGTAAAATGTGAGCTAGACAAGGTAACTGTTATATGGATTTGTAATTGATTGACCGGCCAAACCCAAAGGGTGTTCAGCAATGGCTCCTCTTCATCCTGGACAGAAGTGACCAGTGGGGTGCCACAGGGCTCTGTCCTGGGCCCACTGCTGTTCAACATCTTTATCAGTGAATTGGATGAAAGAATAGGGGGCGTACTTATCAAATGTACAGATGACACCAAATTAGGAGGATTAGCTAATGTCCTAGGGGACAGGATGAAAATTTGAAATGACCTTAATAGATTAGAAACTTGGGCCAAAGCTAACAAAATGAATTTCAACACACAAAAATGTAAGGTACTGCACTTAGGGTGGAAAAATGAAATGCATAGATATAGGATGGGGGACACCTGGCTTAACACGACTACATGTGAAAGGGATCTAGGAGTCCTAGTAGGCCACAAGTTGAGCATGAGTCAACAGTGTGATGTGGCAGCTAAAAAGGCCAATGTGATTTTAGGTTGCATCAATAGAAGTACAGTATCTAGATCAAGGGAAGTAATAGTGTCACTGTATTCTGCTGTGGTCAGGCCCCACCTGGAATACCGTGTCCAGTTCTGGGCACCACAATTCAAAAAGGATGTTGACAAATTGGAGTGTGACCAAAGGAGGGTGACTAAAATGGTGAAGGGTCTGGAAACTGTGCCCTATGAGGAATGACTTCGGGAACTGGGTATGTTTAGCCTGGAGACGAGGCAGTTAAGAGGTGATATGATAGCACTGTTTAAGTATTTGAAAGGGTGTCATATTGAGGAGGGAGCAGGCTTGTTTTCTGCTGCTCCAGAGAACAGGACCCAGAGCAATGGATGCAAGCTGCAGGAAAAGAAATTCCACCTCAACATTAGGAGGCACTTCTTGATAGTAAAGGCTGTTCAGCAGTGGAACACACTCCCTCGGAGGGTAGTGGAGTCTCCTTCCTTGGAGGTCTTTAAGCAGAGGCTGGATGGCCATCTGTCGGGTATGCTTTGATTGAGAGTTCCTGCATGTCAGGGGGGTTGGACTTGATGGCCCTTGTGGTCTCTTCCAACTCTATGATTCTATGATAATGTCCATTGTGGGGCACTAATGAACATGGCAATAATGGCACAATTGTGACTACACAGGATCATGAATATGAACCTTCTGTGGATGCGTAACTCCAGGTTACACATCTGTAAGTCTGATCCTGAATTCCAGCCTATATCTTTAAATAAAGATGTTGTACATTTATCAGTGTAGTTGGCATAAAAACGCTTTAGCTGAAATAAAATGTGGGATGTTTAATTATATTGACATGAAGACAGTTTTGCTCTATACTATGATAGTTTTAAATTCTTTTAAAGCACAGATTCATTTATTATACCCATACAAAATATATGTTACTCAAGAGTTTTCCTGGCATTGTCGAAGCTGATGTTGATCATCTTATTTATGATTTGAATGAAACAAAAGTTTGACTGGTAGCACCTGCAATCCTTAACATTTGTTTCCCATGCAAAATGGACCAAACCCAGGAATTTTCTGCAAAAAGATGAAACTTGTCTATCAATTCCAAATTTGTATGAAATATTTTGCAACTCAGCCTATGTTTAAATGTCAATACTGCAATATGCTACAAAAATATAGAATCTCAAAGTGGTTATTTGGAACTTACTCAACATAAGTCCAAAAGACAATGCAGAAATAATCCAGTTTGACACCACTTTAACTGCCGTGGCTTAATGCTAGGGAGTTATGGGAACTGTAGTTTTGTGAGACATATAGCCTACTCTGTAATAGAGCTCTGGTGCCACAATAAACTACAATTCCCAGGATTCCTTAGCACTGAGCCAGGGCAGTTAAAGTGGATTATTTCTGTAGTGTGTTTTGGACATAGTTGATGGACTAGGCACAAAAATTTACTGTATTGTTCATTTTATAACATATCAAGTTTGGTGACTCTGTGATCAAGCATGTAGATTTGTATAGCAGAACAGATGAATGGGTGCCTTAGTTTATGGTATAGATTTTCACTTTTTGATTGCTGAGCTGCTGTACTTACAATATCTTTAGAGCAAGTGTGGACAGAATGTGCTTAAAGCGGGAAGGAGGAGGCATTTTCAGGCCCCTGGAGCTCCCACCTTTGCTGCAGTCTTCAGAAGCAGGGTAACAAAACAAACTGCTGCTAAATAGAGTGGTTTCTTCCTTGGCTTCTTCTTTATAGTAGAATTGCACCCTCAAAGCCTCCAGGAAGTGATCAGATGTATATGAGGGTTGCAAACCGACAGCTAATTTAATGGAAAGAAGAGGTTGCTTTACTTGGAAGAAATCTAGGATCTACAAATATATAACCATAACCTAGTTCCAGTGTAGCCCTATGGTAAATGCCAAAATTGACAAGAATAGACAAGCCCCAAGAGAGATCATCTTTCAGAAGCCAGAAGTACTAAGAAAGCAAGGCATGTATTCATAACTTTAAAAGAGGATGTTGTAAAGGTCAAAGAAACCCAGCTCTCATGGGTGTTTATGATTTAAAGGTTAAATACATTTCACTACAGTCTACTAGGTAGAGAACTGAATTGCTACTTTCCTCTGGAGTTTTGGGGCTGCAGTGCCAAAAGAAAGGACTTTCCATCTCATGTGGGGAGCTTCAATGGATAGTGGATGTCTACTGCTTCAGACTTGTACTCTCCATGCATAGGAAGACAACAAAAGTGAAAAGAGAAGGGGTGAAACTAACAGCCTCACGTTTTAATACAACACACTTTAAAAAAATCCCCTAATAGGACAACTCCTTCTTTCCTTTCCTTCCTGTGCTGTAAAGGAACGTTGTGCTTGCTTCCATAAATCTTTGAATAAAATGAAAGTGTTGACAGAAGATCAAAACCAAGTCCAAAAACATTTCTGTTGTTAACAATTTGTGGAGAGATGAATCAATCAGTTTCAGCCCCAGAGGGAAACTTTGTGTGGTCATGGAGTTTAAAAGTATCATTTCTTTATTCTTTCCTGCCACTTATTAGATTGATGTTTTAAATCAATGAACAAAGAATTATTCTGTCAACGGATTAATCACACTATTGAAATATGCATTTGTGGCCCATCTCTGATTGATTTTTTCCTGTTTACTCTTTCCCTGGACATATATTCAGAAATACCTTTCAGTGGGGATCAGTAGGGAGAAAAGAAATGATCAGTTGCAGCCATTTTGGCACCTTTCAGTGTAGAAGGAAAAGATTGTATGATATTATATGCATCTCATTAGGAAACCTGTGTTAAAATTAGTGGAATTTTAATTAATGTCAATAGGTGACTCTTTGGAACTTGCAAGACAAGTTCTGGTTGTAACGGTGATAAACTGAGATTTTTGTGAATATCTCTTTAGTAGTGGTTTGCATAAGTTATCTTGGTATTCCCTTGCATTCCCACTTTCTAATGCATTCACTATTATGTCCTATGAATAGTATAGTCTTACCTAAGACATTTTAATGGATAAAAATGCTCCTATTCCTGTTTATACATTAATTATACTTAACAAATACTACTGCTCCTCTTGCCACAATCCTGTTACTTTGTGTGAGGTTTTTTTTTAATGTGTTTGTGTTGAAGATTGATTCCTGTTATGGACCCTCTGATTCTCTGCTCTCAAAGTGTCTCAAAACATGAAATAGTGATGTAGCTGTGTGTTCAAGATTTGCTAAGCACTGGAGAACATTTTGTACTTGGGAATACGATGAAGACAGATAGAATCTGTCCAAAAAGAATGATTAAGAAGAATATTTAGATCAAACTAAATCCAGACTAGTAGAACTTAATATCAAGAAGGTAGCAGATGATGATGGTGAGTATTTTCAGTTGCTAAATCAAGGATGGGATAGAAATGAGCCACAAACAGCAAAATATAATAGCCAGTCAAAGGAGCCAGAGGACTACATCTGAAGAACTGTCATGTCTAAGTGTTGTTGTTTTTAACTGCCTTTGCATCAGTCCAAGCCTGCCTTCATAAGTCATTTTGTTGTTAACTGCCCTTGAGTCGATCTTGACTCATGGCGAGCCTATGGATGAGACAACTCCAAGACCCTCTGTCCTCCACTGCTTTGCTTAAATCCTGCAACCCCACACCTGTGATCTCCTTAACAGAGTCCATCCGTCTAGCACAGGGGTCGGCAAGATTTACTTACCTGGGGCCAGTCGCTGGTCCCCAGGTCTTCTGCCGGGCCGGGGGGAGGGGGCGCGCAACCTTCGCTGCCGCTGCCACCAACCCCCACTGCCACCACACGCGCTGCCACGCACATCGCGGCCACCATTTTGTTTGCTAAAATGGTGGCCGCGACTCGTTTGCGCATACACAGTACTGAAGAGATTTTGCCCAGAGAACCCCAAGAAATCACCATCATGGTCATCATCATCATCATGGAAACGACTAGAAGCCAAGCCACACAACAAGCAGGGATGGATGCACACTGTCTCAGCCTCAGAGAAAGGCCATGGCCAAACCCCTCTGAAGAGATTTTGCCCAGAGAACCCCAAGAAATCATCATCATCATCATCATCATGGAAATGACTAGAAGCCAAGCCACGCAACAAGCAGGGATGGATGCACACTGTCTCAGCCTCAGAGAAAGGCCATAGCCTAAACCCCTCTGAAGAGATTTTGCCCAGAGAACCCCAAGAAATTATCATCATCATCATGGAAACAACTAGAAGCCAAGCCATGCAACAAGAAGGGATGGATGCACACTGTCTCAGCCTCAGAGAAAGGCCATGGCCAAGCCCCTCTGAAGAGATTTTGCCCAGGGAACCCCAAGAAATCATCATCATCATCATCATCATGGAAACAACTAGAAGCCAAGCCACACAACAAGCAGGGATGGATGCACACTGTCTCAGCCTCAGAGAAAGGCCATGGCCAAACCCCTCTGAAGAGATTTTGCCCAGAGAACCCCAAGAAATCATCATCATCATCATGATGGAAATGACTAGAAGCCAAGCCACGCAACAAGCAGGGATGGATGCACACTGTCTCAGCCTCAGAGAAAGGCCATAGCCTAAACCCCTCTGAAGAGATTTTGCCCAGAGAACCCCAAGAAATTATCATCATCATCATGGAAACAACTAGAAGCCAAGCCATGCAACAAGAAGGGATGGATGCACACTGTCTCAGCCTCAGAGAAGGGCCATAGCCTAAACCTCTCTGAAGAGATTTTGCCCAGAGAACCCCAAGAAATCATCATCATCATCATCATGGAAACGACTGGAAGCCAAGCCACACAACAAGCAGGGATGCATGCACACTCTCTCAGCCAGGGGTTGGCAAGATTTACTGACCTGGGGCCGGTCCGCTGGTCCTGGGGTCTTCCTCCGGGCCGGGGGGGAGGAGAATGGCAGCGCGCTTACTCCCGTGCCCGCGCATGCGCAGTAATCTGAAAGTACTGTGCATGCGCGCATACACCCGCTTGCGCATGCGCAGTACTTCCGGAGTACTGCGCATGTGCAAGCCACAGCTGCCATTTTGACACACAAAATGGTGGCCGCGACTCGTTTGCGCATGCACAGTACTCAGGGCATGCGCAAAGAGTCGCGGCCGCCATCTCCCCCCAAAATGGCGGTCGCGGATCGTTTGCGCATGTGCACGAGTACTGCGCATGCGCAAACAAGTCGCGGCCGCCATTTTGGCAAATAAAATGGTGGCTGCGATGAACGCAGCGCCAGCGTGCGCAGCGGTGGCAGGGCTGGGTGCGGCCC
The DNA here is from genome assembly GCA_026167975.1 of Phrynosoma blainvillii. Taxonomy (NCBI): domain Eukaryota; kingdom Metazoa; phylum Chordata; class Lepidosauria; order Squamata; family Phrynosomatidae; genus Phrynosoma; species Phrynosoma blainvillii. The sequence continues at coordinate 84,039,754 of JANUYF010000002.1, forward strand.
GCAGGTTGCCAACCCCTGGTCTAGTATGTTCCCTTCCTCTCTTCCTACTTTCCTCCACCTTTCTCAGCATTATTGTTTTTTCCAAAGAGTCCTCTCTTCTCATGATGTGTCTGAAGTACGACAGTCTCAGTTTGGTCATCTTGGTTTCCAGGGAGGCTTCCGGCTTGATCTGCTCTAGGATCCATTTGTTTGTCCTTTTGGCTGTTCATGGGATCCTCAGCACTCTTCTCCAGCATCACATCTCAAATGTATTGATTTTCTTCCTATCATCTTTCTTAACTGTTCAGCTCTCACATCCATACATGATAATAGGGAATACGATGGCTTGTATGATTCTAACTTTTGTGCTGAGTTGTATATCTTTGCATTTTAGAATCTTTTTTAGTTCTTTCATAGCCACCTTCCCCATTCTTAGTCTTCTGATTTCCTGATTGCAGTCCCCATTTCTATCAATGTTTGATAGATGTTGTATGGGAATTCCTTTACTTCATTGTCTAGGTTGAACTTGTGAAGGTCCTCACTGGTCATTATTTTTGTTTTCTTTATGTTCAACATTAAGCCTGCCTTTGCACTTTCTTCTTTGATCTTCCTTAGGTGTTCCAGGTCTGTGAGGTTTTCTACTAGTATTATAGTGTCATCTGCATATCTTAGATTGTTGATATTCCTTCCTTCTATTTTCACTCCTCCTTGTTCTGTGTCCAAGCCTTCTTTTCTTATATTTTATGCATACAAGTGGAACAGATAGGGTGAAAGGAAGCAGCCTTGTCTGCCCCCTTTGCCAATTGGGAACCATTCTGTTTCTCCGTTTTCTGTTCTGACAATAGCCTCTTGTCCTGAGTACAGATTCCTCATCAGGACTATCAGATGTGGAAATGTTGTTTAAATTGTTTTTTGGTATGATGACTGGTTTTGTTCTCTTCTTAAGTTTTACTTTTATTTTTGAAATGAGTACTTCGAGATCTGTGCCACAATCAGCACCTGGTCTAGTCTTGGCCGCCAGTATGGCGCTTTGCCATCTTCCAATTTTGTAATCGATTTGGTTTTTATGTTGGCCATCTGGTGATGTCCATGTGTATAACCTTTTCTCTGGTTGTATGAAAAATGTGTTTGTAATTAATAGGTTGTTGGCGTCACAAAAATCTATCAGATGCTCACCTGCTTCATTCCTTTTGCCTAGTCTAAATCTGCCTACTGTTTTTGTCTTGGTATTTATATGATAAATGGTAGAGGACTTCAGGATTGTTAAGCTTCAATCCTCTTTTGAGAGAATCCAGCTTCAGTCCTACTAAATCTGTTCAAATCAGCCAAATTAAGTCTGGGTGTAACTCTGAAGAACACCTCTTGTAGATAGATCCAGCATAACTTTCCTCATGTTCAGTGATACATGAAAGGCCCTTTTACTTTATTTTATGTTGCAATTTATTTATATTGTTTTCAGGGAGATGAATGTTTCCTTACAGAGAGATTATATATATATCCTTGTCTACATTGGATGTCTCAGACATGCTTCCCCCCCCTTTCCCCCCTTCTTTTACTATCTTCCTTTAAGTTCTCAGAGCTTTGTTCCTTCCCTCTCTTTGTTCACCAGCTTTGGATGGGGTGATGAGAGTGATGGAACAGTTCGTTGATAAGGCTTTCTTCTATGCCATTGGTTTTCAAACTGTGGAGTGGGACATCCAAGGGGTACATGTGTAATAGTTGCTCAAGGGTGGGGGCTCAAGAAAAGTCATTGTGCAAGAAGAGCAAGCCTATGTCTATATGCACACACCATTGAGGACTGACTGGTTCCCGCAAAAGTGACACTAAGCATCTTCCCCCATTACGCCTCCCTCCAACCTCATGCATAGCAAAAATCAGCTTTTCTTTTTAAAATACATTTCGTGGTTAGCTTCTCTGAAGGTTCCATTGTTGGTGCAATAGATGCATGCCCCTTAGCGACCATAAAGTACGTAGAGGCCAGCCTGTCCAGCTCAGGGGATAAGAAAAGAGGAAGACAAGGCTGCTGAAAGATCCTACAGCTATCTTTGTAGCTGGGTTGCTTTCCCCCCGCCCCCTCAGTGGTCTGATCTGGAACAATTCTTCTGGAGGATTTTCCAGGGAGTAAGTGCTGGTGGGGGGAGGAGTGAGTAGTGCATTATTGGAGAAAAGCAACAAATTCCTCCTGGCTTGAAGCACACAGAGGCCACCCTGCATGGCCCAGGGGAGAAGAAAGAAGGAAGATGCTGCTGAAAAGGCCCTACAACCACTTGTGGGCATTCCTGTGTTATTTCTTCCTACAAGCTCAAGCATAGCAAAAATAGTCTTGTCTTTTTAATGCATTTTCTGCTCAGCTCTGTATGTTTCATCCCTGGCGCAGCAGGTGCATGCCCCTTAGCCACCATGAGACAGTTCCTATGCTGCAGGGGAGGGAAATACAGTGAGGAGGCAGAAAGCACAAAAGCTTGGCATTGTGGATGGCACATGAGGCACGAGAGGACTGTTAGAAAGAGAGAGGTGCTATTGATAGGATGCTATCTGTGCGGTAAATGAAAATATGCATGCTGCACAAACAAAATATTTTCATTCGTATACTATGTGAAGGGGATGTGTGATGCCCACATGGAGATGGAAAGGGGGTTTTAGGGGTAAAAAGTTTGAGAACCACTGTTCAAGGCAACATTACTAGATCCTAATTGCTATTAAAATGTGGAAACTGATGCCACTGCTAACATAAACAAAGCAGAGCACCAAAGAGCATCCCGAATAGCTCTTTTTCTCTTCTTTTTTTCAATCCGAAACGGATTTTTACAGTTTTTCAAGGCTCCTGGCAGAGCAGCAAGCTAATCAGCATAAGGAGGGATAGCAAATGGCACATATAAACAAACTCAGTAAAAATTCCAACAAACAGGAGATGAGTTACAATAAAATAAAAAAAATAAAGCAGGATTTGAAAATGCTAGGCAAAATGAAAAAAGATAGGCAAATTAAGAGTTTTAAAAACCACATAAAACTTCATTAGAAGGTAAAAACGCTAGAGCTGTTTAGATCTCACCCTATTGTACTGCCACCATTTCCCATCTCCTCTCCTTTTACTATCTCAAATGTCCTTTTATGAGGTTTTGGTGTTATACAAGAGGACTGGCCTTAATTCACACCACTGTTGTCTGTTAATCCATCAGATAATCTTGTGCAGAATTAATCTCAGAGAGGGCAGGACTAATTCCATCCTGGGCACACTAAGTAGTGTCCCTTGTGGCCCATCCTTTTTCCCTTCATGAAGGTTTAGTCATCTGGCAATTGAAATTGTCTTTACGGATTCAACATTCTGCCCAGAGTTATTTACTTGGAAGCTATTTTGAATAGAAACATTTATGTCACGATTTCAATTTCTTGTGAAATTACTGGCAGCTTCTTTCTTCTTAAAGCACCTCCCCAACCATGGTAATGCTACATGCTCTCCCCAAATCAGTTAAATGTGGACCTTAAGTTAAATATGAATGTCTTTAGGTAATACATGTCCTTTTCAGAATGCAGGCTGAGCTTTTCAATCTTTCCTCCTCTGCATTAAGCACTTTCATATATTATCTGCTGTAGCATAGTGACAAATAGCATTACTAAGCTTATCGAGTCTGAAGCAAATTCTGACTAAGTTCAATGTAATTTAGTTTTTAGTAAATGAAGGCGCCAGATCCTATCTGATTTTGGAAACTAGGCAAGGTTATCCCTAGTTTAAGAGACTGCCAGCTAACATCAGGTGCTGTAAGCTATATTTCATAAGAAGAAACTGGCAAAACTACCTCTTGAGTATTCTTTACTTAAGAAAACCCTATGAAAATCATGAGGTCGACAGGTGAATTGAAGGCACATATACTCAAATGTTTTTACTTAGTGCACTGACTAAGAGTGTGAGGTGTTCTAGTGAGTTGGGCTTCTGCCACCAGACAGATGCCTTTTTTTAACAGTACTTGTTAGCATCATGGCTAAATGTTAGCAACTCTCCAGTAATACAGAAAATTAGTGACTTTATTTGATAGTTTTTACATTAGCTTGGAAGTTTGAGGCTGGGGAAAAATATAAGGGCTCAAAATGAGTTACAATAAAATGAGTCAATTTTTATCTGTTTCTAATCTATTTGCATAGTTCCCGCAGTTGTTGGGGTGGCGGATTGGTCAGGTCATGCTTGCTCACAAGCATTAATAGATGGATTGTTGCTTGCATTCTTGCTTGTTTGTTGCTGCGCTATATGACTCTTAGGGAGTACATCTTCTATCAGCTTCTTCCTGGAGGCAATACATACCGGTCCTGAGTACCACAGAGCCAGTGATGCGGAATTTACTGGGAGAAAAAGGTACAGTGGGTCCTTGTTATCCACTGGGGTTTGGTTTCAGGCCCCCCGTGGATAACAAAACCCATGGATGCTCAAGTCCCATTAAATATAATGGCATAGCAAAATGGTGTCCTTATATAAAATGGAAAATCAAGGTTTGCTATGTGGAATTTATAATTTTTTTGAATATTTTCAATCCATGGATGCTTGAATCCTTAGATAAAAAATCTGTGGATAAGGAGGGCTGACTGTAGTATTTATAGAATTCTTGGTAGACCTTGACATGGGCCCTGAGCAGATAAGCCAGGATAACACAGGCCATGCCTAATCTGGATTGGTCCCCAGGCTAGCATGGTGTTTACATGGGCGGGTGTTTACAGCCTGCCCATCCCTATGCCACGGACTCACTACCGCCACATGGCCCTTACTTTCCTCAGCCATTGCCCCTAGTGAGAAGCCGTCTCTGTGTCTGATGGGGAAACCAAACTCTTGGCCATGTGGTTGCAGCCAGACATCCTGTTTCCACATTAGATCTAGCAATGAGGACATCTCACTGATGACAGTGGCTGAGTAATATTCAAAGATTTAGTGGTGTTAGTCTGTAGAATCAGTAGTAGAGAGATCTTGTAGCACCTTTGAGACTAACTGAAAGAAAGAAATTGGCAGCATGAGCTTTCGTAGACTTCAGTCTACTTCCTCAGATGCATTTGGTGGAGTGGAGGTCAGGCACAGACATATATATGTGAGGATGTCAATTCAAATTACAAATAGCAGCTGTTTGTTGGGAGATGAGTTTTTATCTTGTTTCATATCATTGATTCCTGTTTTATTGTTTTTTCGTTTTATTGTACTGCTGATTTTAACTCTTCCTTAGTTTAATTCTGTTTTAAGTGGATGGGAGGGTTGGACTGTGGGTCCAGGGAATGTTTTTAATTTTGTCTGTTTTAAATGTTGTTACCCGCCCTGATTGCCGCGCAGAGGGGCGGGCTATAAATAAAAATTTCTTCTTCTTCTTCTTCTTCTTCTTCTTCTTCTTATTATTATTATTATTAATGAGCATCATGGTCAAAGTGATGCTGGTGATCTAAGCATTAAGTAACCAGTTGAGATGTGCCTTGCTAAATTTTAGCAGATTTTCTGAATATCTGTGTGCATGGGAGATCCTGTGTGCATATATAGAATCCATTGTTGCTAGGCACTTGGATAATTACATGGAAAATTTTCCATAGTGCCAGACTCCCATGTTTTCCTCTTTTGACTTCTTTTCCTCCAAACCCATAAATGCCTGCCATCCTCACTTGCCTTGAAGACAATTTCATTGTCCAAAAGGTGGAAGAGGCAACAAGGGAGTCAGCTATTTTGGATCTGATCCTAACTAAAAGGGAAGACCTAGTTAATGGGGTGCAAGTGGTTGGATCCTTAGGCGGGAGTGATCATGTCCTCCAGGAGTTTATTATACAGTGGAAAGGAGAAGCCAGGCATAGTCAGACATGCATTCTAGACTTTAGGAAAGCTGATTTTAGTAAACTTAGAGAAATACTGGGGGTGATCCCAAGGCCAGGAATACTAAAAGAGAAGGGAGTTCAAGATGGATGGGAGTTTCTCAAAAGGGAGATACTGAAGGCACAATTTCAAACAGTTCCAATGAGGAAGAAAAATGGGAGGTGCCTCAAGAAACCAGGATGGATGACTAAGGAACTTTCAACTGAACTAAGTTTTAAACGGAACATGTATAAGAAATGGAAAAATGAGGAAATCACCAAAGAAGAATTCAGACAAATAGCTAGCACATGTAGGGGTAAAGTCAGAAAAGCTAAAGCACAGAATGAACTCGGGCTTGCTAGAGAGGCTTTTTTGGGTATGTCCGCAGTAAAAGGAAGAAGAAGGAAATGGTAGGGCCACTGTGTGGGGAAGGTGGCAAAAAGTTAACAGAGGACAGAGAAAACGCAGAATTACTCAACACCTTTTTTGCTTCAGTCTTCTCAGAAAAGGCAAAGGGTGCTCAATCTGAGGATAATGGAGCAGAGGACAGAATAGGAGAATTTTAGCACAGAATAAGTAAAGAGATAGTACAGGAATACCTGGTTAATCTAAATGAATATAAGTCTCCAGGCCCAGACGAATTACATCCAAGGGTACTAAAAGAACTGGCAAATGTAATATTGGAACCATTGACAATAATCTTTGAAAACTCCTGGAGAACAGGAGAAGTCCCAGCAGACTGGAGGAGGGCAAACGTTGTCCCCATCTTCAAAAAGGGAAAAAAAGAGGATCCCAACAATTATCGTCCAGTTAGTCTGACATCAATACCAGGAATGATTCTGGAGCAGATCATTAAACAGAGAGTCTGTGAACACCTGGAAGGTAATTCCATAATCACAAAAAGTCTACATGGGTTTCAGAGAAACAGGTCATGCCAGACAAATCTGATCTCTTTTTTTTTTTTTTGGATAAAATTACCAGCTTGGTAGATGAATGGAATGCTGTGGATATAGTATATCTTGATTTCAGTAAGGCCTTTGACAAGGTTCCTCTTGGAAACAAGCTGGTAAAATGTGGGCTAGACAAAGTAACTGTTACATGGATTTGTAATTGGTTGACTGGCCGAACCCAAAGGGTGCTCAACAATGGCTCCTTTTCAACCTGGAAAGAAGTGACCAGTGGGGTGCCACAGGGCTCTGTCTTAGGCCCAGTGCTATTCAACATCTTTATCAATGGCTTGGATGAAACTATTGGGGGCATAGTTATCCAATTTGCAGACGACACCAAATTAGGAGGAGTAGCTAATACCTCAGAAGACAGGATGAAAATTCAAAATGACCTTAATAGACTAGAAAGCTTGGCCAAAGCTAATAAAATGAATTTCAACACAGAGAAATGTAAGGTACTGCATTTAGGGCGGAAAAATGAAAAGCACAGATATATGATGGGGGACACCTGGCTGAATGAGACTACGTGTGAAAGGGATCTAGGAATCCAGGTTGACCACAAGTTGAACATGAGTCAACAGTGTGATGCAGCAGCTAAAAAGGCCAATGCAATTTTTTAGGCTGCATCAATAGAAGTATAGTGTCTAGATCAAGGGAAGTAATAGTGCCACTCTATTCTGCTTTGGTAAGGCCTCACCTGGAATACTGTGTCCAGTTCTGGGCACCACAATTCAAAAAGGATGTGGAGAAACTGGAGCGTGTCCAAAGGAGGGCAACTAAAATGGTGAAGGGTCTGGAAACCAAGCCTTATGAGGAACAACTCAGGAGCTGGGGATGTTTAGCCTGGAGAAGGTTAAGAGGTGATATAATAGCCGTGTTTAAATATTTGAAGAGATGTCATATTGAGGAGGGAACAAGCTTGTTTTCTGCTGCTCCAGAGACTAGGACCTGAAACAATGGATGTAAGCTCCAGGAAAAGAGATTCCACCTCAACATTAGGGGGAACTTCCTGACAGTAAGGGCTGTTCGACAGTGGAACACACTCCCTTGGAGAGCAATGGATTCTCCTTCCTTGGAAGTCTTTAAGCAGAGGCTGGATGGCCATCTGTCGGGGATGCTTTAATTGGGCGTTCCTGCATGGCAGGGGGTTGGACTGGATGGCCCTTGTGGTCTCTTCCAACTTTATAATTCTATGATTCTATGAAAAGTTGGTAAGAGTTAAGTAGAAAATAACATCTGTTAGTATTGTTTGAATAGATACCTCCCATTGCTCCTTTGTAGAAAAATTATGAGAATTCTTATCATAGAACATTAAAGGAATAAATTCTCCATCTAAATGTAAAAAAGTGTTTGCCTATATAGGAAAATATATACCCAAGAATCATATTGCAACTGATGTTTTGTTTTGTTGTGTAGGCTGCTTTGTATCGACTTTCTGGGGATGCGAATCCTCTGCACATTGACCCTGGTTTTGCTGCTCTTGGAGGTAGGTTAAAAGGAAATTAAGTTTAACATTGACTTAATTTCAATGGTGAGAATAGTGAATACTCCTTGTTCTACAACAGTATTTTCTAAATGTTCAAAATTCCAATTAAGTTTTGACAATTGGTTATTCATATGCTGAAAATATTAAGAATCAACTCTTAAGTACAATTCAGATTTTAGCTGATAATTATTTTTTATGAAGGATAGGTAGTATTTATCCAGCTAATATATTGAACCTCTAGCCCAGATAGGATTTCAGAGCTGCATACAAAAAGTTAGGAATTCAGTGTTGTTTCTGGCCTCTGATCATGAGGTGAACCTATCCTGGGAGTTTCTTGGCAAGATTTGTTCAGAGGAGGTTTCCATTGCTTTTCCAGGGAGCTGAGAAAATGTGACTTGCCCAGGGTCACCCAGTGGGTTTCATGGCCGAGCTGAGAATAAAATAAACATTTTTTTAAAATTTAAACATAAACAGTAACATTATTGCCTGCAAACCATCTGTCAGCATTTAAAAATCCAGATTTAAATTTTAAATTGCATTTTTACATGTTTTAAATGACTATACAAATTATCTGGTGCCAAAAAGAATACAGTAGTGGAACCAGTCACGTCTCCTGTGGGACTGCATTTCAAAGATGGTGTACTATCATAGAGAGGGGCCTCTTCTTTAGAGATAAAAAATGTAATTCTGTTGCAGAAAATAACAAGGAAAATATCTCTTCTGATTATCTTAATACATGGATAGGCATATGATTTAGAACAGGGGAAGGCAACCTTTTTAAGACCAGGGCCGGTCTCCCGTAGCCCAGGTCTCGGCTGGGCCGAGGGGGGGGAATGGCGGCGCGCGTGCGCAACCCCCCTGCTGCGTGCGACTCCCCCGTGCATGCTGCCGCTGCTGCCGCTGCAGCACACTCCGCCACAGCCGCCGCGGCGCATGCCATGGTTGCCATTTTGGAAATCAAAATGGCGGGCGTGACGCGTTTGCGCATGCGCAAGAGTACTGTGCATGCGCAAACACACCGCGACCACCATTTTGATTTTCAAAATGGCGGCCACAGCGAGCGCGGCCGCAGAGCGGCAAAAATGCACCACGGCGGCAGCGCGCGGTGGTGGTGGTGGCGGCAACCTTCGGCCTGGGCCGGTAAGTCCAGGGACTGGGGCCTTAACCGGCCCCCGGGCCGTAGGTTGTGGTCCCTGATTTAGAACCTTGCTTCTGCATGCAGAATAGGAAAGTTGGGATCTAAACATATTATCAGATATTGGATGTTTCTAGTGGGATTTTAAAAAGAATGGAATAGCAGCCCTCTATATGCTATATCAGAAACAGTTCAACAATGATTTTAATAACAGAGCTATATGCAGCAATCAAGAGTCCCCCTTGGCTTACTGAAAGATGTGCACATCTTTGAATTTTGGCTCTAGTATCTTTTGGTTGTGTACAGCAAAAAAAGTATTTCCTTCCTGCCCACTACAGAGAGAGTTGTCATGATAGTTCAAGTGATTTTGAAGAACATAAATGTTAAAACCAATTGAATCCACTGTTTTATTACTGGTAAAATGGACATTGAATCCAGCCTGGTAAAAACTTAACCAGGAATTCACAAAATTGCAAAATTGCAATAACAATTAAAAACAGTCAGTTAAGGGGAGGCAACTGAATTAACATCACAGTCAATTTTGGATGCCCATATCCCCCACTGGATCACTTCCTATTTTTTAAAGTCCTATCCAGGACCTAAAATGGCCCAGAGCCTCTCACAAAATGTGATGAAACATTGGGAGTGTTGCAGATATTTGGGGACATAAATTGAGGATTGTTGTTGATGTCAAAAACAGCATTGGGATCTCCACACAGTCTGTAGCTGTACTTTTCCTACCTGTGCCTTAAACAAGCACCTGTGGCATGGAGGGGGAAGTTACCCAGCGGCAATATGGTGATACAGTTGTTTGAGCATTGGACTATGATGCTGGTGACCAGGGTTCAAATCCTTGCTCAGCCATGGAGACCTACTGGGTGACCTTGGACATGTCACACTCTCTCAGCCTCAGGGAAAGTCAGTGGCAAATCTCCTCTGAACAAATCTTGCCAAGAAAACCCTGAGATTAGATTCACTTTAGCGTTGCCATAAGTCAGAAATGACTTGAAGGCACACAACAATGTCAAAAAGTTGCTAGATGTGGTGCTGTGCAAGTGTTTTGGGGGAAAGACATTCCATAATTTTTTTCAGTATACTATTTCTTTCTCATTTTTTCCAGTTGACATTTATCCTATTCTAGAGACCTAGAAAAGAAATTTTAATTTTAAGGAGCAGACACATTCATATGTGGCAACTGAATTCAGAGTCAAGTTTTGAGCTACTTTAGATCATTTAATGCATTCTGATCTGGATTATAACATAGCTGCCATGTTCTAAATCATGATGTTTCTCAATGGTCTCTAAAAACAGTTCACTGTACAATAATCTAATCTGGAAATTAGCACAGCATGCAACATTATGACATTTTTTCTGACCATTTCTGCTTATCCCAGTGCTTTCATTGATTCACAGATTTCTGGATAAATATTGAGTTTGTGTGTAAATAAATGAACACGCATGTATGTTCAGCATATATCCAGAAATAAGCATGTGTTAAAAAGGACATGTAACAGTTATCTTTATGTTCTCTTGGTAGGATTTAAGAAACCTATCTTGCACGGACTTTGTTCCTTTGGATTTGCTGCCAGGCATGTTTTGAAACACTTTGCAAATAATGATGTCACCAAGTTCAAGGCAATGAAGGTCTGTGTCTCATTGTGGGGATATACTTGTGTTGTTTTTTTTAACTGTAAGAGTTTTCAGCCACTCTTCCTGAAGTATGACAGACAGGTGTAAATCTAAAACATAAGTTACTGTGCCACAATGACACTTGATTCATACATTACCTGATCTCCTTTATAAACAGCATATATGTTCTTTTGCAGCTAATGTACTCTTACAAAGGCTCTAAAAATGGAAGGATCCAACAAAGCAGAACTGGAGGAGAACACTGCCACTCTGCTGCAGCCCAGTGTTCCCTAAAAAAATCAATTGCCCCCTCCCCTATTGTTTAATGTCTTGATTCAGAATAATTGTTTTCCACTTTTTAGCAAAAAGTTCTCAAATCATAGACACAGCTGGCTTACTGCCATGTTTCAGTGAAGCTGTTCACAACCTTAGCAAAGGTTGCACATATTGATCTTCCACCGTAGCACAAAGGAACAAGCTTTTCCCATCCAAGATATCTGATCAGGTTCTTAGTCTTGGCTCTTCAGGAGCACAAGAGGGACTCCTGTGCCACAGGCAATCCACCCTTTTGATCAAACCAGGGAGCTATGCAGAAAGCAATGCCCATTTCAGGAGGTCAGTGCTTCCCATCTGTTGTCAGATACATTAATTTGAATCCTTGCAGTACACTGAGCTTAATAGTATTCTCCCCGGTATTAATGCCAGTGGCAGTATTAAAACCATTGAAATATACCTGTACCAATAGGCTGGATAGTAAATAGTTTTTCATGTGTATTGTATTAATTAGGATTAAGAAAGAAACCTCTCTGTTTTTTCTTGGAATAGATTCGTTTTGCAAAACCAGTTGTGCCCGGAGAAACCTTGCAAACAGAGATGTGGAAGGAAGGGAACAGGATTTATATTCAGACCAAGGTGAGAATCATGAAATAAAAATTTGTGGCTGTCTGAAAATAGCATTGTGCTAACACTGTCAAAGGTTTTGGGATGCACATATGTTTCTATCCACGCTGAACCATGACACTCACAGGGAGACCTTGGGCCTGACTTACATCAAAGGTGTGTTTTGAGGATAAAGAGGTAGGAGGAAAAGCTTGAACTGAACCTTGAGTTTATTGGAAGAAACTTATGTGAATCCAACTAAGAAATATTGTTAAATAAATAGCTGTGTATGCATAAAATCCTATCCCAGTAAGAAATGTGCAGCCAAATACAGGTTTCTCTTTCCTTCTGAAAACACTTGCAAAACTCTTGTGTCAAATATGAAAACTTTTCAACTTGCAAGGAGCACCATAAGAGGTCTGAATAAGGTGCCTACAGAATAAGGTCTGAATAAGGTGCCTGAATGAGAATGCCTACAGAAAAGTAGGAAGTGTGTGCTTACACTTGCAGTCAGGAATGCTTACATGTGAATTCTGGCCACAGTTATGTATTCATAACTTATATTTGTATCCTTTTTAATGATCAACTACTCAAAGCACTTTACTACTACTTGAAAATGCGGTTTCAACTTTGTAATCCCACAGCGTGCCTCTCCCATTCTCAGTACTTCAGTTCTCCATATGCATCATGGTCTTCCTATAGCTCAGACCTCCCAGCAGCTCATTACCTGTCTGCTATCCACCATCCTGTAATCTGTTTGAAAGAAAGCCCATCTAGTTATTATTTTTTAGCTGTAAAACACTATTGGTAAATATAATTCTGCATCTCAAAATCTGTGGTATCTTGAGAATCATTCTTTAAAGTTTAGCCCATGGTTGGCAAAATGCCACCCTAGGGCCTCATGTGCCCCAAGCTGTTTTTGCAACCCTCAGTCCCTCCAGACACCTGGGACTGCCTTGCTGTGACTTAAAAAAGGGTAAATTGCCTCTTCTTGAAACCTCAAGTCATGCCAGTTCATCTTTTAAATAGGTTACAGGAGGGCTTTGCACTGTTTCATATCGAAACAATGCCAGTTTTGCAAACATGGACTTTAGGAGGTGCATTTTTGGCAGACCATGCAGCCCCCAAATGGTCCTGGGGCAGAAAAGTGACCTCCAGACCTGCTGCAGTTACCCATCCCTGTTGTAGTATTTCTCTGAAGGCTGCATCCCTGGGGCTAGAACCCAAAATAGGAATGACCAATATGCTCTTCTCCTTAATGCAAGCATGACTTTTGATTACGGGCTCAGAAGGCATTATAAGTAGAGCAGTGAAAAAGATTTGGAAAAGTGATTTTTTTCTGCATGCATTGTCTCTGTTGGCTATATATGTCTGTGTATTGGGAGGGATTATTGGAATTGTAATTTAAAAAGAAATAATGCACCCAAATTCTACAAAGGAGCACTGTGTAAATAAATAAATAAATAAACAAATAAATAAATAACAAGGACTCCATGTGGAACCCTCTCATGCTATGCAGCCATAGTGCTGATTCTACTGTAATTGCCATGGCAATATCCTGTATAATCCTGGGATAGGCAATTTTTTTGTTGTTGTCTACCTTCACATCATTTCCCACTTATGACAACCCTAAGGTGAACCTATTGTGTGTGTGGTTTTTTTTGGCAAGTTTCTTTAGAGGGGTTTTGTCATTGCTATCCTCTGAGGATGAGTGTGACTTGCCTAGAGTTACCCAGTGGTTTAATGGCAAGTGGAGACTCGAACCCTGTTCTCCAGAGTGCTCAAACCACTACACCATGCTTAGGAAGAGACAATTAGAATGATCATCCAGAGAGTTCTCATATCTCACCAAACTACAAGCTCCAGGGTTTTATATGATGTTGCCACAACAGTTAAAGTGACATCATAGTGCAATAGTTGTGCAGTGTAGAAGGGCCCCAGGTCTGGCATATTTGCCTAGTCTGTCAGCTTTTCTGAGTGCTAGCAGTTCTTCAGAGTCACAGAAAGAGGTCCTTTTCATCACTGGCTACCTGCTTAAACTGGAGATGGCAGGGACTGAACCTGGGACATTCAACATGCAAAGTGGTATGCTCTGCCTATCAGCAGAAATCAGTATTTTCTGCTCCTGCCCTTGCACTCTTCTGTCTTTAAAATGTTTCAAATAATTATTCCATTTCCTTTGCCCTAGAGAGTTTACTCTGTTTAATAAATTCTTGTTGAACACAATGGTTGGGAATCTGGAAAGAAGAATTAGAATAGCTGTTCCAAAGCTTGGGTTGAATTTCTGTTAATATTTTTATTCTCCTTTTTCCCCCAAGATGCACTCTGACTTTGCTAGTATCTTTAAAAATGTATGCAAATAGAGATTTTTGATACTGCCCCTGGCTTTCAGTCCCTTGGCATTTCACCGCCCCTTCCCCCCCCCCCCCGCCCTCTTCTATGATTCTGTCATCTCTCTCTCTTTTTGATATAGTTTGTTTTCCCTTATTTCCATAAAAAAATCAACAAAAGAGGAAAGCTGAGAATTATAATTCCTCGAGAATTTTAGAAGTACATTGGGCCCTCCAATGTAGGAGGAGAAAAGGAGGAGGAGGAGGAGGAGGAGGAGGAAGGCACTGCAGGAGGAAGGGAGGAGAAAGAAGCAGTGGGTGGGGGGGGGGGAGGAGGAGGAGGAAGCTCCTCCAAAGTGCCATTGTCTTCAATGGTGGCATGGTACCATTTTCATCATTTATATAAACAGAAAATACACATTTAAATAGCTGCAGCATGTTAAATACTGTTTACTTTCTCTCGATTTCCCTCCCAGCCACAATGTATTTGGATAAAACATACAACCCTTTCATTGGATAATCTGCATTTAATCGGAGTGATTGGAACTGATCCTTTCCTTTCTGCTCTTGTGGGTTTTACTCACTGAAACATTGTCCCTGATTGTTCATAGATTTTCTTTTATTAAATCATACTTGAATGTTCTTCATTAAAAGATGCAAGCACAATTGTTCTGCATTTAAGGAATTTTGCTTAATGATTTCTAATGATTTCAGTCTTTTCCTTATTTTGTTCTTTTCTTTACTAATGCTAGAACTGTGTGACTATAGTGGGAAAGAGGATTTTTCAAGCATTAAGCTGTTGTGCTGGTCGTAATTCTGCTGTTCCTGTGGCAAGAAATCTACTGACAGTGTGATGATTCAGTTATTTTTTTTTAACAGGTCAAAGAGACTGGGAACATTGCAATTGCAGGAGCATATGTGGATCTGACATCAACCTCTGACCAGCCTTCAGCTAAGCAGCCTTCAGCTAAGGTAAGGGAAACATGAATGGCTCCTGTGCATTATGGCTAGTAAGAGTTTGGTGAATTCTGTACATAAAATAAAAAACACATTTTCCATTGGGAAACTATTGTAAATCTTGCCCTGCAAATGTTAGCTTCTATGACTTTGATAAATCTGGCCAATTTCTATTTATTTTGCATAAATTCTTCCTTAGCATGTCAGGCAAGATCCTGCCCTGACAGAATAAGACAGCTGGCTCAGATGGATGACACTGGGGCATATGGAGTGGTTGTGGGATGCTGAGAGTACAGCAACAGATTCTGCCTTGCACCCGCTGGCTTAGCCTGTGGCTCTCAGATGCAGTGGAAGGATGACACTGTACCTTTGCCAAAACTAAAATCTAATGACCAGAGTGGCTGTTCTCTAGGTGAAATAGGAAAGGGACATCTTGCCCCTCTGCTTTAAGCAGTCAAAAGTCTTGTGCTGGTCTTGTCATCAGGAGAGAAGGGTGATTTATGGGAATGATGGGAGTATTGTCCTCCTGACCACTAGAAATTTTGCTGAGCAGTATTTCAGCCACCTGCTGGCAGGAAACCTAGATCTAAATATATATTACTCCTTATTTTGAAATTTACTTTATTGCTATCAGAATTGGAAACATGACTCCTCCTGCAAATGAAAGCTGAAAGTTATAATGATCTGTTGAGGGGCTGTTGAGGAAAGCTTCATTTTAAAGTCTTTTATTCATAGGGCCACCACAGGTCGAAATGAGTTTGACAGCAATTAGCAACAAAGCACCAAATTTGCATCTGTGTAAGGATATTAGCATATTACTTATTGCTAGAGATCTACCAGATAACTTTTCTTCACTTTTTTTGAAAAGCCTGAAGCTTAGCTGTGTAGACATGCAGAAAATTTGGGAACAGCCAGGAAGTTCAAAGCTGAAGCTTTAATAGCAAAACAGCCATAGAGCCAAGCAACAGGCTGTCTTTCAAGTTGTCTTTCTTTTCACTGCCAGCAGAGGGCACTGCCACAACAATGTAAGCAGCTGCTTCTGCAGATGCCCAAAATGCATTGGGTTTTTGGAGTGGGCCTGGGATGGCTGGGAGCATAAACCTGCAGTGGAAGGGGTGCAGTTGAGGTGCGGTGGGGGGAGAAAGGCAGGAAAGAATAGTATGAGGGTACTGGAGAATGACATGGAGATAAAAAAGAGGCTTACAAAGAATCTGGGTGGTCTCGGGGGTGTGTGTTGCAGATTAAAGGAGAAGTGAGGAGCTTGGAGAAGGTGTCTTGGGAGTGGCATCACATGTGTCTCTTTATAGGGGTGGTTGTATGTGTATTTCTATTACTGGGGAGGCATATTTCTCTATGTGTACTTCCTATGCATTTGGGTGAATGGAGAAAGCTCTGTGTATTTATGAGAATGAGGAAAGATCAGAAAGGAAGGGAAAGTAGAATACAGTTGTCCCTCCACATTTGTGGATTTGACTTTTGCAGATTTGATTATTCACAGATTGTATTGCTATATTCTCTCTAGGAATATCTAGGTCCTCCACCGCAACTCTATGGTCAACGTCAACCAAAAGTTGCACTGAAGGACCTAGAGATTCCTAGAGAGAACACTCCACTAGGTACTTTTAGCTATCCCAGCACAATTCTGTGGTCAATGTCTGACAGATGTTACCACAGAGTTGTACTGGAGGACCTAGAGATTCCTAGAGAGGTGTTCTCTCAGGTAAAAACATAGTGTTTTTGTTATTTTCATTTTTCCCCCATATTCACGGGGGTCCTGTGCCTCTAATCCAAGTGAATGTGGAGGGTCCACTGTATAGTGTGAGGGTCGATAGAAGGTTTCTGCCTCTAGATCTCTGCAACTTTCCCATATTTCCAGAAAATGAGGTCCCACCCCACCATTTTGACTTAATCCAAAGTAAATATGTATGTGGTTGCAGCCCAAGAAGAGGTACACAGTCTTTCAGCAAAAATAACCTGAACTGTTTTGCTAGTAAGTTTTATACATCAGTCCTTTTTTTCAACCATTCATTTAATCCTCTCAGATCTACCAGATAGGTTTGCTTCATTTCTAGACTACTAATGACCCTGGCAACATGGGTTTGTTCAGGATGTCATTTCGCTGTGAGTTGGCTCAAGTGCACTTTTTAGGGTGGGGTATAATTTTCATAATTCAGCTTAATAGAAGGTTTTGTTCCATTTACTTTTTCTACACCATTTAAAGATGACATGTGCCATGCATAGATTTGGAATATCTTTAACAGTGTTATTATACGTGTAAAGTTCATCTTTAAATTCACCTAGAAATCTGATTACCTAGCCCAGTTTCGACAATCTTTGTATCAGAAAGTGTTGCAGCCTATTGATCTATTTTATTCTGTTATTCCATTGCTGTGACACCATATCGAAAGGTTATATAAAATTATATGAAGAACTAAGCTAGAATTTTGTATAGCCAAGCATAAACTGGTGTGTTTTTTGGTATGCAATCCCTCTCAAGAGTCATTCATTTATATACTAGGGAGCAGGGTTGCAGAGTGACCTTGTGTTTGAAGAAATTGGTCGTCGCATCAAAGAGGATGGAAATCAGCTTGTGAAGAAAGTAAATGCTATCTTTCAGTGGAACATCACTAAGGACGAAAAGACTGCAGTGCAGTGGAGTAAGTTGTAGATTTAATTAATTTATGGAATGCCTTATTGCATTCTTTAATGAACTGTAAAGACGTTAGACTTGTTCTAACTTGTTCTGGCTAGTTAAAAGGGTTATGGCACCAATACAGTATTCACTTTTTAAAAATACAATGAAAATATATTTCTTGACAGCAAATCGTAGGCATTAAAGGTAGCAGTTTAGCATGAAAACATGTGCAGTAATTTTGCTTTCTTGTATCTAGTGTATCATGCGGATTAAGCAAAGAGTTGGGAGGTCCTAGTTTAAAGCTCATCTAATCAATAGGCAGATCATAGTCCCTTCATTTGTACGACGCTATATATACAGGCATGTTGAAAAGGTTACAGTGATGATATCTGGCTGAAATGCTGTGAACACTAAAAAAATTATTATTATTATTATTATTATTATTATTATTATTATTTTATTGTATTTTCTTATATCCCATCTTTCTCCCAATATAGGGACTCAAGGCGGCAAACAACTAGTATAAAACAATACACTTTAAAAACACTTTAAAATATATAAATATAAGATTTAAAAAACAATTAAATCATTTAAAATATTAAAACAGTTATGTGTTAAAATAGAATATGTTAAAAATACAAACCTTAAAATTTCATTAGGAGTGTCTTTATCTGCCATTGAAAGGATAGCAGGGATGGAGCCATCCTGGCCTCCCTAGGGAGGGAGATCTAAAGCTTGGGATCAGCCACTGAGAAGGCCCTCTCCTTTGTTCCCACCAAACACTCCTGAGAAGGTGGTGGGAAAGAGAGAAGGGCCTCTCTTGATGATCTTGATCCTCTGGTGGGCTGAGATACAGTCCTTCAAATAACCTTGACCCAAGCCGTATATGTTCATTCTCTGTGGTAAATGATTTTCAGGAACTTGTACTTGATTTGGTTGGCCCAATAAAGGCATTATTTGTTATCATTTTTAAATGAATCTGTGAAAGGTGGTGGTATGCTTTTCTAGATTTAGAAATGGAATCCTTGAGATTTGATGTGACTGGTGATTCAGTTTTTCCTTGTGTTGTAAGCAATGTTGTATCTCAGTATTTTGGATTATGCCCCAGTCCTCACATTACAGCTGTTATGTGGGAGTATTGGGTAAATATAGTTGGCCCTCCATATATACTGTATTCTTTATCCATGGATTCAAACTTCCATGGCTTGAAAATATTCAAAAAAATATATGAATTCCAAACCCCAAACCTTGATTTTGCCATTTTATATAAGGGTCACCATTTTATTATTCAAAAAACATCTAGGGGTAGCCGTGTTGGCAATATAGCAAATCTAGTAACATCCAAACAATGATGCCTTTATTGGGCCAACCAAAATGCACAATTACATGTTGCAAGGTTTTAAAGTCTCACTAGCTTCCTCATCAGGCAAACAGGAGAAAAAAAAAATTGAAGATATTGTCATAGGCCTGCATTTTCTGTTTCTGATCTCAGTTCAGATGTTACAGGAGGGCTATCTGCAGGCTGGGTCTTCCCCCTTTGGCTATGCAGTCATTAGAAAATTTTACAAACCAAGGAAATTTAATGTCCATTTGCAATCCAAAGAAGATGTTTCCTTGGAATCCAGATATCTCCTTCCTTTGTGAATCCTCAGGCTCCTATGCAGGTAGAGAACGCTGAATTTGTTTGGATGTTATTGGATTTGCTATATGGTTAACATGGCTACCCCTAGATGTTTTTTGGATTTCAAGATACTGCATTTTAGCCGTCACAGTGGAATCCTAAAGAGAGAGCCAACGCACTGGAACCTTGCTATCTGAGGCTTCTGCCTCCAACAAAAGTAAAGCAATTTTTTTCTAATATGGGAACTGATTGGCCATGCTTTACCCCTACATCACCTAAAGTTTTCTGGATGCAAAACATGAAGACTTATTGAGAAATTCAGCATTCTCTACCTGCATAGGAGCCTGAGGCTTCACAAAGGAAGGAGATATGCTGGATGCGTCACTTCACAAAACTAAAAAGAGTTGCAGAGCAAATGCATGAGAATAAAAAAATAGAATACAACATCTAATAGCATATTCATTAAAACTGTCCAAAGTTTACTAAAGTCCCAATCCAATTGATCACCTAAAACACAGAAACTATCTGCCAACCAGCACAGGAGTGAACAGCAAATATGTCTACCCAAGGTGGGCCATTAAAATTACATCTAAAAGATCACTAATGTAGCACCAGGTAATTTTCCCTGCCCAGAATATTCCATTGGGTTGACAAGGTCCTCAGGGAACTCAGAGTCTGAGCAGGTTTATATGAAGTAAGGCAGTTCTTCAGGTACTGTGTTCCTAAGTCATTTTGTTGTTAACTGCCCTCGAGTCGATCTCGACTCAGGGTTATCCTATAGATGAAACATCTCCAAGAGTCTCTGTCCTCCACTGCTCTGCTTAATTTCTGCAACCCCATACACATGACCTCCTTAATAGAGTCCATCCATCTAGCATGCAGCCTTCCTCTGTTCCTACTTCCCTCCACCTTTCTCAGCATTACTGTTTTTTCCAATGAGTCCACCCTTCTCATGATGTGTCCGAAGTACGACAGTCTCAGTTTGGTCATCTTGGCTTCCAGGGAGGCTTCCGTCTTGATCTGCTCTAGGATCCATTTGTTTGTCCTTTTGGCTGTTCATGGGATCCTCAGCACTCTTCACCAGCATCACATCTCAAATGAATTGATTTTCTTCCTATCATCTTTCTTAACTGTCCAGCTCTCACATCCATACATAGTAATAGGGAATACGATGGCTTGTATGATTCTAACTTTTGTGCCGAGTTGTATTTCTTTGCATTTTAGAATCTTTTCTAGTTCTTTCTTAGCCACCCTCTCCATTCTTAGTCTTCTTCTGATTTCCTGACTGTAGTCCCCATTTCTATCACTGTTTGATCTCAGGTATGAGAATTTTTTTTACTTTTTCTATTTCTTCATTGTCTAGGTTGAACTTGTGAAGGTCCTTGGTGGTCGTTATTTTTGTTTTCTTTATGTTCAACATTAAGCCTGCCTTTGCACTTTCTTCTTTGATCTTCCTTAGGTGTTCCAGGTCTGTGAGGTTTTCTACTAGTACTATGGTGTCATCTGCATATCTTAGATGTTGATATTCCTTCCTCTTATTTTCACTCCTCCTTGTTCTGTGTCCAAATCTGCTTTTCTTATGTTCTGCATACAAGTTGAACAGATAGGGTGAAAGGATGCAGCCTTGTCTGAACCCTTTGCCATTTAGAAACCATTCTGTTTCTCCATTTTCTGTTCTGACAGTAAGTCATATTAGACTTTATTAGTCAACCTTAACACTGAATTGGCTTCAGAAACAAATTGGCAGTCAGTGCAGACAAACAAGAACTGAGATTCTTTCTTCAAAATGACTGGTTTGCTAGTCAGTAAATCTGGTCACACTTTGCACTAGTTTGAATTGCTAAACCATATTTGGGACAGCTCAACATATATCACATTACCATAATCTAACATTGTTATTACATATTATATTAGACTCTCTGTTGAAAATCTCTTCTCTTTACTGTACTGTCGAGAGAAGAAAGTAGAAACTCAATGGGTTTGAATTCCAAAAGATCACCTTCCTTGTTTAACAGTACCATATACTTTCAATGTTTCAGTTACCTAATTACTATGTCCAGTTACTATATCTTTGTAGATAAATCCTGGTTACTATCAATAAATGAACAATTGAAATACAGCAACACAGTTCAGATTTCAAATAACTAAGCAGCAACTTGTTTTAGTTTTTTGGTTGACCTAGAAGCAATTTTTTCCAACTAGCAAAGTCTCATATTTCCATGGAGGAAGTAATCCCCAAAGGGCCAGTCTGGATGAGATCTATTAAAACTAATTTTTTTTCTAAAATGTCAAAAGTAATTTTTAGGTAGAAGAACAACACATGCTGTTGAAACTATTCTTCCGTGTCAGCAAACCATCAAAAATAAGGAGCATTGGGAATTTCCTTCCCTTAACATTAAGAGCTAAGCAGAAATGTTCCCAGAAAGACCACCAGCTTCTGATCTGTTTCCTTCCTTTTTAAAACACAAAGCCTCATACACTGAAGCCATCTAGGTCAACAACTCTCGTGGGATAGTGATTGCTGTACAGAGTGTGGTTACTCAGTGCTTCATCATAGTAGGCACACACTTTTGGTCACATTTGTATTTGATATAAACTATTCCATTGTTACATGTAGGTGCTGAGCCTTTTTTCACGCTGAATATCACAGCGGCATGGCTGTCAGTTTCACTTTCTTTTTTTCAAAGCCTTAAATATCTTCTTTAAAAGGTTAATATATACTGGGGATTTGAGGGACAAAGGGCAGCTAGTTCCACTTTAATTTTTTTATTCTTTGAAAGGTTTCTGTGATCTGGCTGGTATCGGTGTGCTTGGGCATTTTGTGCTGGGGAGGCCAACAAAATATTTTTGTGTTATAAGCCTTTTAACACTGATGACAGTAGGCAACTGACTCTCGTGATCTCTTTTGGCCCACTTTCCTCTTTAGTCTTGTGTTTCTAAAGTTTGCAGCAAGGTTTAGGTCTGCCGGGCCACAATTTGACAGTATGTCTTGTTCTCCTGGCCTATGTTTCTCCTAGGCCTCTTTCTATTATTACATTTCCAGGGACCTGCAGCTGAACCTCCCTTGGCCTTTTTTCTTTGACTTGTCGCTTGTTGCCTGGCCTTCTGCCATTGTGCAACTTGAGTCTGTCAACAGCACAATCCACATTGTGGGACCCTGTAGTTCATTGTGCCAGTGTGGGTGATGATTGAATCTCTGGCATCTTTATTTTAACGTCCTTGGGCTGAATGTCAGGAGGAGGGGGAAAAATGATGAGAAGCAGCCCTTAAGGAAATGATTTGCAGTTCTGGTTGACACAGCCAATAATTTTATTCTCCCCCAATTCACAAGTGCCAAAAAAGCTTTTATTGCTTTGTGCAATTGACTATAACCTCCTCTCTTGTATCATTCCGTATCATGCCAACCTCTTCAGTTCGTTACTATCCCTCAGCAGCTTGAATATATAGAATTAATACTTGCAATGGGAAGTGGGGATTCTTCGGCATACATTCAGATTATTTTAATAACAATAAGATATCCTTTACAGACTGCATGGAATACTTTGGAGAACACACCAGGACAAACCATTGATTCTCTCTCTCTGTCTCACCCCAGGTCTTTAAATCACATTGCTTTGTGTTAACTAGTGCTGTGAAAGGGCTCCCTCTATGACACTAAAAGCAAGGCTACTTCTATGGACCGTCTTTCAGATGTTCAAAGTGGTTTGTATATTCAGGCTGCAAGTACCAATCCTGTTCCATGACACCTGGCTTTGACAACTGTATGTGTGAAAGGGATTTAGGAGTCTTGGGTCCAAAGCACACTGCAGAAATAATCCAGTTTGAGACCGCTTTAATTACCCTGGCTAAGTGCTAGGGAATCCTGGAAATTTTAGTTTATTGTGGCACCAAAGCTCTCTGACAGAGAAGGATGAATACTTTGCAAAACTACAAATCCCACAATTCCATACCACTGAGCCAGGGCAGTTAAGGCAGTCTCAAACTGGATTATTTCTGAAGAGTGTCTTGGACCGTAGGAGCCCAAACCCCGCAGCACAAACCAAGGCTGCATTCACAATGCAGAAATAATCCGTTTTGACAGGAATTTAACTGCCAAGGCTTAGTACTATGGAATTTTGGGAACTGTAGTTTTGTGAGACGTTTAGCTGTTTCTGTCAGCTCTGGTGCCACAACAAACCGCAAATCAGAGCATTCCATAGTATTGAGACATGGCAGTTAAAGTGTGGTCAAAATGAATTATTTCTGCAGTGTGGATGCGGCCAGAGAAGGCTAGATGTCTCACAAAACTACAGTTCCCAAAATTCCGTAGCACTAAACCATGGCAGTTAAAGTGGTGTCAAACTGGATTATTTCTGCTGTGCGGATGCAGCTTTAGTAGACCACAAGCCGAACATGAGTCAAGAGTATGATGCAGCAGCTTAAAAATCCAATGCAGTTCTAGCCTGCATCAGTAGAAGTTTAGTATCTTGATTGAGGGAGGTAGTAGTGCCACTTTAATCTGCTTTGGTCACCTTACCTGGATTACTGTGTCCAGTTCTGGGCACAACAATTCAAGAAGGATGTTGATAAGCTGAAATGTGTCCAGAGGAGGATGACCAAAATGGTGAAAGGTCTGGAAACCATGCCCTATGTGGGGTGGCTTAGGGAGCTCAATATGTTTAGCCTGGAGAAGAGAAGCTTAAGAGGTGATATGATAGCTGTGTTTAAAAATAAGAAAGGGTGTCATATTGAAGCTGGAGCAAGCTTGTTTTCTGCTGCTCCAGCAACTAGGACATGGAGCAATGGATTAAAATTACAGGAAAAGAGATTCCGCCTAAACATTAGGACAAAATTACTCACAGTTATAGCTGTTCGACAGTGGAATACTGTATGGTGGAGTCTCCCTCTTTTGGGATTTTTAATGGAAAGTGTTAGTACACCCTGAATACCCTGCATTGTATTTGGGGTCTCCATATTTTCATATTTTTCTATCTGGAACCAGTTTGTTTTTTAGAAGTCACAATGACCTTTGGAACACCAAAGTCCTAATGTTACCCAATATCTTGCAAGCTTAAGCTGATTCTCTCAGCAGCTCATGAGAAGCTGACACAGTTGATGGGGACCCCCAGTTCCCCTCACCTTTCTTTGGTTTACAAGAGACTGGGTGACCATCTGTCAGGAGTGCTTTGATTGTGATCCTGCATAGCAGAGGGTTAGACTGGATATCCCTTATGATCTCTTCCAAGTCTATGAATTATGATTCTGTACCTAAATGTCAGTCCTGACATAAGATTATACCTAGGTAAGTATATATAAAGATAGCAGCCTCAATCATACCACAGGGTTGCCCAGTGCTAGCTGATGCTACAAATGGCAAATGGAAAGCAAAGTGATTTGCCCCAGGCCAAGTAGTTTAGTTGTGGTGGAAGCGAAATTCAAACTGAGAAGAGATGTGGTTCCTTTCTACATGGGAACCCTTTTTTTGAAGATCTTTATAAGGGAAGGGGAAAAAGAAACAGGAGTTGTGGTGATGTAATACAACAGATTTTCATTTCCAGAAAACGATTGCTTTGCAGAGGGGCGCGACACAAATAATAAT
This sequence comes from Phrynosoma blainvillii, assembly GCA_026167975.1. NCBI lineage: Eukaryota > Metazoa > Chordata > Lepidosauria > Squamata > Phrynosomatidae > Phrynosoma > Phrynosoma blainvillii. The sequence goes on from JANUYF010000002.1 coordinate 84,064,739, forward strand.
AATAATAATAATAATAATAATAATAATAATAATATAATTTCAAAACTTGTATTATGTTTCTGTTATGATAAAATGAGGGAGGTTGGGGTGGGTGGATTTTTTTCCAGGTGGGAAGATGCATCAAATTGATTGGAACCTGATAGATTTATTGAGCAGTATTCTCAATTCTTTCTGTTCAAATGTTGCAATAAGGTGCTTCAGAAATACAGGGTTGAATTCCTTATAGAAAATGCCTCAGAATGATTTTTCATACTCTTCCCCCTTCTTCCCACACTACCAGTATCCCATGTAGCATTTTCAAGGATATTGAAAAGGCTGCTGTTGTGAGAAGAGAGTAGGACAGCCTTTTCCCCCAGCCCATTTGTAGTCACTCTGAATCCAACCAGTAGTGCATTCTGTACTCACAAATCTTGCAAATGCAATTCTTTAAAAACCAGAACTTATCTTTGTAGAGCTTTTATTCATAGGACAGCCTAGAAACAAAGAAAAAGAAAGAAAGAAAGAGCTTCCAACTTGTTGTCTCATCGATGCTGAAATTGCTATGATATCATAATTAAAGATGTCAGGTCCTTGAAGCAACATTAACTTGGCAATAGCTTTGTTTTTACACTTTCTGGCAGAGGCAGGGAAGAAGGAATGCCTCTGAAAATTTGCAAAAATGTGAAAATGAATTGGCAAAGCAAAATCTTGTCATAACATTCTCTATTGCAGGCAATGCGATGCCTGACAGCTTATATGCCTTGTAGTAGATCATTTTGGCAGTGCATTTTGTGTGGGAAATAGGACTTTGGGGAAATGGACACTTTGAGGAATTGTTGGTGTTCCGTAAAGAAAGGAGAAATACTTGGCTGAGATTTAAGATACTCTTGAAATTGAACATAAAAAAACTACAATGGAAAACAAGAAATGCGTGTCATACTCTACCATGTGTGCATTCACAAAGAAAAGATAGTGCTGAAAAAAACCAGGACACCTGTTTTAAACAATAATAGTTGACCTTTAAATGCATCATGAAAAAATTAAATGAATGTTTTCTTCCATTTTTTCAATAGCTGTTGTGGGGGAAAAAGGTATTGAATGTGCTGCCTTTATAAATTTGTGGGTGATTCATGTTCCTATTGCTAGTGTCCATTGGTAACAATTGAAGTGGCTGGCTTTGTGCAGCAGCACTGGCTTGCCGACATAAAATGGTATTATAAAATTGGATAATGATCAATTTTAAATTATTGATGAGGATACTTGATCTTTAAATAATATTATCCGCTTTTTCTAATTTGGTGTTAATTGCATCTGATTTGTTTTATCTGTATGTCTGATCTGTTGATGGTTAGTAAATAAATTGATTGACACTATTGGTGACATTTAACAGGATATAATGGAAAGGATCCAGCATATTTCTAATGGGACATGGTGATACAGAAGTACTTGATGTTATCTTCAGAGCAGTGACTTGCTTTTATCAAACAAGAGTTCAGTATTAAGGAATTTATGTCTTTTTTTTTTTAACAGATGTCATACTAAGGCTTGAAACAGACAGACAAAAAGTGCCACCTTCAGCCCAATCCAGGGGCATGGTGTTCAGATAACGCATGCCCCCGGATCGGCTGGAAGCCGTGCAGAGGCTGGCTAACTCAACCAAACCCAGCCACAAAAGGAGCGAGGAAAAATGCTCCTTGCCAGTGGTCCTTTTGAGGCTGGTTGCGGAACTGCAGTGTCCAGTCACCGCAGTCCCACACCAATCAGGAATTGCTTGTGGCTGGAGCATCCATAAGCCACTCCAAGCCACTCATCTGCTTGAGCTCTAACAGAGGAATTTGGTATCTGTCTTCTTTCTTTTTCCATTTTCCTCCTTTTGAAACTATTTGAGAATATTAACTGCACATTTATTTTTCTACAAAGTTTAAAGCACTATAGTCTAGAACAGGGGTCAGCATACCTTTTTTGGGGGGGCCAGTTCCGCTGCCTCCCAGATCATCGGTGGGCCGAAGGAAAAAAAAATGGTGCCGGGAGTAGTGCGCATGTGTGCGTCATTTGGGAACACAAAATGGCACCTTGTGTCACGTGCGGCGGCGGCGGCAGCAGGACTGGCCATGGGCCGGTTGAAAGGCCTCGAGGGGCCAGGTTCGGCCCCTGGGCCGTAGTTTACCAACCCCTGGTCTAGAAGAATACTAGTAAGGAGATCAGGGAAAAGTAAAACCTATTTCTATATAGGTGTTTATTTTTCCTTGGGTAATAGAAGAACCTGAGGAGAGCGCCCTACTGCATTTAAACCTCAAAGCCACATTTTGTTTATTTTATTCTGTATATTTATCTATAGGCTTTTAATCTTCCCTTCATGAATTTGACTTAAAACCAAATAATTCTCAGGGCAATTGCCAGATCTTGTGGCAATGAATCCCATGGTCTAAATCCAGTTGCAAGCTAGCATACACTAATTGAATCAGTGAGATTATATAAATACTGAGTTAATCATGCAGAGATTGGTTCTTTGGGTCTATTTCAGTGAGGCTATCAATTGAATTTAGGTTATTCATTTAATTATGTGCTTACCCTTTTCAGACAGTAAGCACCAGACATTCAAAGAATGTGCGAGGGGTGTGTGTGGCTTTACTATTGTTCTTCCCAACTTTGTTCCCAGAGCATCATGGCAGAAGGTGTGAATGAGGAACTTAAATGCATACAGATCAAAACAAATTTTTGGAGGCTTCTCTGCATGGTTGCTATGCTGCTTAGGACTTTTGATCACATGAAGGACTCTGCATGCATTCAGACCTTCCATCCAGTGCATGGAAGCCTGGAGGTGGATGACAATGACACTGGAAATAGGACAGGGTAGAGAATGATAGCCCGCAACAGGTTATTGGACTCCATCTCCTGTTAGCCCTAAGTTATAATCTTGACAAATTTCTGGAGGGCCGCACATTTCCTATCCTTGGGGCAGAGCAACAATGGGACCTAATTTTTGAAGAGGGTGTTGTTGATGAACTCTTGTTTGTCCAGAATCTGCTTCCAGTCTGTTTTGTTATTCACAGTGATGATGAAGTGGATGAAGGAGAAACACCCTATTCATAAGCTGTTGCATAGCACAACACATAATTTTATGTGTATGTCTCCAACCCACTCCCTCCTAAGTTTTAGTGAATGGATCATGTTCTTAACATGATATTTGGAAACAAAGGCACTGTTCTGAAGAGCTTTAAGGATGCACTTACCGGTACATGTTATGAAGGAGTATAAGATTTCAAGTTCTCCGGAAGTCTTCCAAAAAATACACCATTCCTTCCCTATCCTTGACTTGGAATAGAGAACTGAGAAGCTCAAAGACTTTTGTGACATTCTGGTGGTCGCAATAAAAATACTATTCTTGATTTTTTTTTTTAATTCAGAGAACACATGACTGCCTTTTTTTTTTTAATATGCGTGAGCTGTCAGACTTGCTTTTGAAAATTGCTTTTGATTTAATTATGGTTCCTATCTTTGGCTGCCTTCAAACCTGGGAAGGTGAGATAAAAAATATTTCAGATAAATATGTCTGCATAGGGGAATTTTACTTTTTCCCCCTGAACAGCTTTACCCTGAACCCCTCCACATCACAGCTCATGCTGTTTGGGAAATAACAGTTTAAGGACCACATACAGAGAGATCATGGCACACTTCTCTGGATCACACCACTCCTTTTCAACAGAAACAATTTCCCCAAGTAATTAATTACCAAGGCATATGCACAGCCTCTTCAGTGAGATACTTAATTTAGAGTAGGTTGCAAAATTCTATGGAAATCTAAACAGACTGTCATATTGTGAATGAGATCAAAGGACCAAGGTGCCTGGGGGAAATAAGGGCTGATAGCTTCGACAGGGAGCTGAATTTGTCTCATAAATCCAACCAGTCTGTGATACATAGCTCCACCACAGCAGGTGACTAGAATGATTGGACAGGATGTGCGTAATTAGGTAGATTGTATTACTTGGGTATTAATAGATTAAAATAATTTAAGGACTTGTATGGTTAGCAATCTGGGCCAAGTAGTAAGAGAAAGAGTTTTTCAACATTTATTGTACTTGAAATTTCTTGAGTTCTAATGTTATTTTGAAGGAGACATGTTTTGGGTTTGGAGGGGCAGGGTTAGAAGTATTCAGGCTAATTAACTTCAGAAATTAAGCCCATTGCTGATAAGTAGCTGCTAGTTTTTTTTCTTTTCATTTTGTTTCTTAATGTTCTGTGTACCACACAGATTGATGCAGAGCAGTAGCTAGGCAAATTATTTTTCTGAGAAGCAGTCAAGTTTAAATTTTGCCTATGATTTTCTTCATCACATTTTCTTCCTTCCTTCAAGAAACCAATTAATTACATACAAGAGATAAATAACAGATATTCTTTCTTTGTTGTCTTATTTCTATGAAATGTCTTTTTTTTTTGTCAGCCATAGACTTAAAGAATGGCTCTGGGGAGTTGTACCAAGGGCCGGCCCGTGGAAAGGCTGACACCATTTTCACTGTGTCAGATGAAGACTATATGGATATCGTGCTAGGCAAGATCAATCCACAAAAGGTACGCATGTAGAATTAATGCTGTCATAGCAAGCTCTCATCTTTTAAGTGAACCATTAATGTTAAAGTAACAAGTTCTTATTCACAGACATGCAGGGATGCTAAAACACAAACCTGAAGATGCTTAGGGAGCCTCATCTCCCCCCATTGAGAACAAACATAACCGTTTCTCATCTTGGACCACATAAGCTATAATTCTGATTTTGTTAAAACAATAGTTCTCCTCCAAAGAGGTTTAAATCATCACTTTTGCTCCAACTCTACATACTTTGGAAAACTGATAGATAGAAAGTGGACTATAATCAGGGACTACTGAGAAAGGGGATGCCCATATCTAGAACTTCTATCAACTCAGCTGCACTCAATTCTGTTCAACAGCAGCAAATGTGCAGTTTTGATCATGCAAAGGGGAAATGTGTTGTAAACTGTCTTCTACAGTAATATTCCTAGAAAAGCTCAAGACTGTAACAGCATCCTGTGTGTTTTGGAAATCCTTTCTTCAGTTTTCAGGCTGGGTTTGGGGTACACAACCTGCATCTCCTCATGGCTTCTAAGTTCAGCCCCTATCTCCAGCTGCCCTGATATATAATGTGGCTGAGTTTTCCCCTTTCCTGCTGATATACTCGGAATTTCATAGAAACCACTCTTTTCCTGATGCTATTAGCAGTCAAGAAAACATGATCTAATTCAAGATTATGAAGGCAGAAAAAGGAGAAAGAAGTGTCTCTACCCTTTTGCAGTCCAAGGAAAAGGGATTGCTAGGATGCTTGTATGTATCTTTGTGTGAAATAGTGTGTGTGACCAGATATGGGTGCATGGCCTGTGTGTCAACTTCAGATGCAGTTCTTGGGACCTAAAACATTAGACATCTGTGAATTGAATGGTCCTCCAGTGGTACATGAATGTAGATTCTTGTTTACTGTTATAACTGTTACTCCAGTAACAGTTAGGGACTCATGATGGGAGCAGGGCAGAAGAAGGAAAGAAACCCTCTGTCCCTCTCTCTTTCTCTCTGTTTTTCTTCCCCCTTGTCTTCAGCAAGTTTTGTTTTGTACGTCACCTTGTGGAAGTAAACCCCTTCACTAGATAGTGTTGACCCTATCAGAGTAGTTTTGTTAAGAGTAGATATTTTATTCTGCTTAATTTTTGGTTATGCCTTATTATTTTCTTGTAACTGTTTTTAAAAGCACAAGTATAGGAGAGGAGGCAGACTATTTAATTGTTTTTCCCCCTCTGCTTGCTGTAGGCATTTATGTCTGGTAAGCTAAAAGTTAAAGGAAACATCATGCTGAGCCAGAAGCTGGGGACGATACTCCAACAGTATGCAAAGCTGTGAATTCCTTGCTGGATTGAAGAAGAAAGGAGCCATTTCTTTTTCAGAATAACCTGAAACCTTAGGCAAATCTTCCATTACATAACTTCTGATTTTAGACTTTATTGCTAACATGCAAGTTGCCTCAGTTCTTGCCAAATCAGATAGTTTGTGCAGATGCAATGGGTTAACATGATATTGACATGATATCCTTTTCTCTTCTTTCTTCTCTGTTGAAAGTTTTTAAACCTTTTACTCGCTCTTGATATCTTCTTCCAGTTAAAACATATGTAGTTAATATATTTCTGTATGCAATTAAAACTTAATTAAATAAAACACACTTTTTACATCTTATTGAATTCATTGCCTTAAGTTGTATTTTTGGTTCATTACTCTGAAAGAATTTGGATAGGTATTGACAGATAGCACTCTACCCTGCATTAGATAACAGGATTGCAGGGACTACCAGCTCCCTCCTCTGTGATTGCTACTGTTTATTATTGTCTAGATGGTATACAAAAGCAATAGTCACAAAATTGGCTCGCCTGCAGGCTCATACTTTAAAATTGGGATGGAGAACATTTAGCTTTCCAGCTGTTTTGATCTACCATTCCCAAAATCCTTTACTTTGGTCAACCCTGACTTAAAATACTGATGCACATGCGGAGAGACATGCAGTCCATCTTCCTCTTGATTTCACCACACAGCATGCTTAGCTGCATAGATTTGTTTTGCCCCCTCTTCACTTTTGAAGAAATGGGAAAAGGGGGAAATCACAAAAGAGGAATTCAGACAAATAGCGAGCACATGTAGGGGTAAAGTCAGAAAAGCAAAAGCACAGAATGAGTTCAGGCTTGCTAGAGAGGTTAAGAACAATAAAAAGGGCTTTTGGGAGGTATTTTAGTAGCAAAAGGAAGAAGAAGGAAATGGTAGGGCCACTGTGCAGAGAAGATGGCAAAATGCTAACAGGAGACAGAAAAGGCAGAACTACTCAACACCTTCTTTGCCTCAGTCTTCTCAGAAAAAGAAAAGGGTGTTCAACCTGAGGCAAATGGAGCAGAGGACACAATAAGGGAAATGCAGCACAGAATAAGTAAAGAGGTAGTACAGGAATACCTGGTTAATCTAAATGAATATAAGTCTCCAGGACCAGATGAACTGCATTCATGGGTATTAAAAGAATTGGCAAATGTAATATCAGAGCCATTGGCAATAATCTTTGAGAACTCCTGGAGAACAGAAGTCCCAGCAGACTGGAGGAGGGCAAACATTGTCTCCATCTTCAAAAAGGGAAAAAAGAGCATCCCGACAATTATCGTCCAGTTAATCTGACATCAATACCAGGAAAGATTCTAGAGCAGATCATTAAACAGAGAGTCTGTGAACATTTAGAAGGGAATGCCATAATCACAAAAAGCCAACATGGGTTTCAGAGAAACAAGGCATGCCAGACAAATCTAATTGCTTTTTTGATAGAATTACCAGCTTGGTAGATGAAGGGAATGCTGTGGATATAGCATATCTTGACTTCAGTAAGTCCTTTGACAAGGTTTCCCATGACATTCTGGCAAACAAGCTAGTAAAATATGGGCTAGACAAGGTAACTCTTACATGGATTTGTAATTGATTGACCAGCCAAACCCAAAGGGTGCTCAGCAATGGCTCCTCTTCATCCTGGAGAGAAGTGACCAGTGGGGTGCCACAGGGTTCTGTCCTGGGTCCAGTGCTATTCAACATCTTTATCAATGATTTGGATGAAGGAAAAGGGGACATACATCTCAAATTTGCAGATGACACCAAGTCAGGAGGATTAGCTAATACCCCAGAGGACAGGATGAAAATTCAAAATTACCTTAATAGATTAGAAAGCTGGGCCAAAGCTAACAAAATGAAATTCAACAGAGAAATGTAAGGTACAGGTACAGTGCGATGCAGCAGCTAAAAAGGCCAATGCAATTTTAGGCTGCATCAATAGAAGTATAGTGTCTAGATCATGGGAAGTAATAGTGCCACTGTATTCTCCTTTGGTCAGGCCCCACTTGGAATACTGCGTCCAGTTCTAGGAACCACAATTCAAAATCGATATTGAGAAACGAGTGTGTCCAAAGGAGGGTGACTAAAATGGTGAAGGGTCTGGAAATCATATCCTATGAAGAACAACTTAGGGAACTGGGTATGTGTAGCCTGGAGAAGAGACGGTTAAGAGGTGATATGATAGCCCTTTTAAAGAATTTGAAAGGGTGTCATATTGAGGAGGGAGCAGGCTTGTTTGCTGCTGCTCCAGTGGACAGGACACGGAGCAATGGATGCAAGTTCCACGAAAAGATTCCACCTCAACAGTAGGGGGAACTTCCTGACAGTGAGAGTTGTTCAACAGTGGAACACTCTTCCCTCGGAGAGCAATGCAGTCTCCTTTGGAGGTATTTAAACAGAGGCTGGATGGCCATCTGTTGGGTATGCTTGGATTGAGAGTTCCTGCACGTCAGGGGGTTGGACTGGATGGCCCTTGTGGTCTCTTCCAACTCTGATTTTATGATTCTAATATGCCTGTGGAAGAAGATGTCGAGCCACCACTAGGAAAGGCAAGGCTGCATGTTGGTATAATAGCCTGGCAGACAATGTGGAATTCAACAAATTACTTTCAAGATTGGTTTCTGATGGTGACTTGTCTAGGTCAGTGCTGGATCCCTTGCCAAACCATTTCCTGCCCCCTCTCACTACTAAAATGTTTTTGGTTTTTCCTTGTAACTTGTAACAGTAATACTCATGTATTCTACCCTGTTTTTCATAAGCAGCAGAAGCATGGACACCAACCTAGCTGAAGGAAGACAGAGTTCACCTGTACCTCCAAAGGTCAAAGTGATATTGGCTAAGCTTAGGGTGGGAAAAATACAGCCCTGCAGCTGCATGAGGGCCCCAAACCTATTTTTGTAGCCTTTTAGACTAATTAGAGTCTTTTTTCCCTGACAAAAATGTTGCCTCTTTGGGGTGCCTTCAAAAAATAATGATTCACCTTTAAAACAGGTTGCCTCCCCCTTGCACTATTTAATATTTTGAAATGCATTTTTTCCCCAAAATTCCAGAGTGGATGTCCAGCCTCATCTGGTTCTATTTTCTTTGTGAGTAATCTGTCCAGCCACTGGAGGTTTCCAGGTGCAGAAAATTTCTCTCCTGGATATCACAGTTGTCCAGCTCTGGTTTAGATTTATATAAAGTCTGCTACATATCCTCATTTTGTCATCATTCTTGTTGTTACTACTTGCTGTCAGGGTGGCTTGAATTTTTGGCAACCATCTCCAAGAGCACTGGTCATCAATATCCCCACTTTTGTCTTGCAAGCTTAAAGTCATGGCTTTCTTGATGGATCCACTTGTAATGCAGTCATCCTCTTTTTCTACTGCCTCCCACTTTATCATTTGCAGTGAGTCATGTCATCTCATGATGTGTCCAAAATATGAAAGTTTAATCATTTTGGTTTCTAGTGAAAGTTCAGGCTTGATTTGCTCTTGGACCCATTCATCTGCCCTTTTGGCAGTTCATAGTATCCTCCAGCACCACATTTCAAATGAGCTGATCTTCCTGTCAGCTTTCTTTCACAATGATACATAGAAATGGGAAATACTATGTCATATAATTCTGACTTTAATCCCACTTTAGCACTTCCTTTCCATGCTGGTGGGATTGCATTTCCTGAGGTAAGAGGCTATGCTCTGTCTAGGTGCTCCTAATTTTTCTGAGACACTTGCTGAGACCCAGACTAAATGTGCCAAAGATCTACTGGTCAGCAGTGGGGAGTGACACTGGTAGAAGATCTCTCAAAGACAACAGCAAGGGCAATTTAGTTAAAGCATGTTACTACTACACAGGAGTAGGCAATACTCAAGTACTCCTTGAATGCCATTTACTTTGAAAGGCTCATGATAATGTCCTCATTACACATTTAACTGAACGCACATACAGTAATATATAAAAACTATGGTGCATTGCAGCTATATATGGCATCCAATTAGCTAGAGTGTAATGAAAAATCTAATTTATTGCAATAATATTAAAATGCAAGCAGATAACATAGTGCTTGAATAGGACCAGTAGCTATTTGGTAGCATTGCTGTTCTTATTTGCCACTGACATCAACTCATGGTAGCCCAATAAATGAGAAACTTCCAGCAGCTGCAGACATTAGTTGCTCTCCCGAGGCCTCACAAGTTCATGGCAGTGGCTTCCTTGATTTAATCAATCCACCTGTAATGGGATCTCCCTCTTTTCCTACAGCCTACTATTTACCAAGCATTATCTCTTTCAGTGAACCACACCATTTCATGATATGTCCAAAATGCAACAGCCTTAGTTTAATTATCTTCACTTTTATTGAGACCTTGAGCTTGATTTGTTCTAAGACCCATGCACTTCTCTTTTCAGTAGTCCCTATTCCAGCACCACATTTCAAATGAATAGATTTGGCTACTATTGGTTAATTCTGTCTATAAAGTATGGGAATAGAGAAAGAAGACTGAAAGGGAGGAACTTTAGAGTTTCAGTAGTATGAGGAAGAGGATGCTGCTATCCAATATGACAAAAGACACAAGATATGGCATTAGTTTGAAGGACCAGAAAGTGGCCCATGGGTGAGAGTAGCTGGGAGCTAGTGATGCAAAAACAAAAGTAAGAGTTCAAATATTACCTGTTACTCCCATAAGAGGGTAAAAGATGATTCGATCTATAAGAGGGTAAAAATGACTTGATCAAACGGGTTATGGAACATGGATTGCTTAGTTATTTGTTGGACACCTAGCTCATAAACAACCTTGAATTGAGAGAACAACTGAGCTGTGATGGACTAGCTGAGCCCTTGGACACTTCTTTAAGGCCTGTATGGCATGGAACTTTTTTTCAAAAAACAAACTGGGTTCTGCTTGAATGCATCAAAATAGTACACAAACACTGTGTGTGATAACAGAATTGTCTTTGGCATGTCAGTTTTGTAGGGGGGAAATGGTCTGAACTGTAACCAAGAAAAAATACTTTTAGAAACCTTATTCTTGGGGAGGGATTGTTTCCTAAAATGAGAAAGGCATGTAGATGGTGAAAGAAGGATTTGTGCCTTAGATGTCCCTTCAAATTTGCCACCACCAAACTAGAATTTGGTAACAGCAAAACTATGCTTTTTTCTTTAAAAGAAGGCACACAAGGGAGATAAGTGGCCTTTTTTTGGTTCACCCCTGCATTGCCAAAACGTAGCAGTGGAACTAGGAAATTCTCAGCACATTCAGGGAGGTAATAATCCTTTCACTGCTCCTCCAGAAAGAAAAGAAAAAAAAAACCCCTAGGAGTTCACAATCCTAGCTTAAAGAAAACTAAATCAGAGTTGTGAGATTTAAAAAAAAAAATTCTCACTGCTCTTAAAGGACACTTTTATGCAGTCCATTACTCTTTAGGACAGGAAGTGCATGAGCCATATTTCCTGACGTGGTGTTTCTATAACCTTTTGTGAGAGTTTATAAATCATTCCCAATGCTGAGGAATAGGTCAAGCTTGGTTTTGGACTTGTGAAAGAATTGAATCACTTTTGATGTAGGCATTAACTAGGGATACAGGAAGAAAGCAAAGAAGTGGCATGCACCTAGAAGATACATCATTGAGAAAGCTTATGGACTTATACATCAGGGCTGGAGCAAGACCTTTTGCACCCTGAGTCAAGACAGCAGCCCTTGCCACTTCTAAATGGAGGCTGCCAAGGCAAGCCAAGATGACTGATCACTGACAATTGAAATGCAATAATACTTAACTTGTCCTTTCATGTCGCCCTAATTGGCTCCCAGCCTTCTCACTCTACCTAATGGTGAGCTAGGTATAGCAAAAATAAGCTTTTTCTCCTAGTGTTTATTTCAAGCCAAAGAAAACCATGTTAGCATATTAAATACAATGTGTGGATGTCTGCTTTATGTTTTAACTAATCACAACAATTATAGGCTATATTTTTGAAGTAGTTTCTTCTCCCTGTTTTCAGGGCTAGTCCAGTGGCATCACTAGGGTGTGCGGTGCTGGGCACTGCATTAGGTGGCACAAAAATGACTGTAAAAATGAACATATCAGGGTTTAAGGACTCCCTGCATTTGAAACCAATATTGAACTGAGATAAAAACATCCCTGAGCAATTGACCAGAAGGCAACAAATGGCAGGTCATGTGCCCAAGACCTGTGTGATGGCGTTCATACCCAGCACCTTGACTCCCTGGTGAATTGAACTGAAATGAGATGCAGCATGGGCAGAAGCACCAATGAATTTAAGGCACAAGAATTTGCTGAACTGCATTTTCTTCCTCTTCAAAGAAGAAAGCAAAAGCTTAATTTAGGACACTGTGTAGAAAGCTATCTTTGAATAATTTGGGTCATTGGGATAACTTGCCCAATCTGAGTTTCATCCTCCGTCTCCTGCAAGGGCTTAGTGCATTTCTGCAGTTGCCTGCATTACAGCCTTCTGAAGGCTTTTGCAATTCATTTCCGTCTTCTGCAAATCAGTTGAAGTATTACAGCTCAACATCCTTTTAAGCGACCCATTTAATGGCCTTTAAATAGCATGCAAGAATAGAAATGAAATAGGGGCAAAGCTTATAATGCGTTTGCCTTCACTTCAGCCTGGCTCGTCTGTGCTGCTGGCTGTTATGCCTCCAAGCCACTGGAATTGCTCTTAATTAGGTTATTCCGGAGGATTTCACTGCACCTAAGCACTGTCCTCCGGAATTACTGATATTTCTGCTTAGACGCTGGCAGGTGCATTCCTTATTTAAGAATCACTTGAAAAATGAATGTGGTGATAAAAGGATGCCAGCTTCATAGTTTCTGTGTATTTGAAGAGGAGGGGCTGACTTCCAACTAGATGGGTCACTTAAATGCTTTCATATGTTACAGAAATGTAGACTGCCACTAAATGTAGGGTGCCACTTTCTACATCCTGGTGCTGTTCCAACTAAGGTGTCTTCATAATGCATTAACAGTAATTTATTACACAGTTGACCCATAGTATAAGTAAGGCAACTGCATGACAGACAGGAAGATGGTGTGAGCTTAGGCTCCATTTAAGGCATTAACTGCCTTGAACCTGAGGTCAAGAGGGTGTCTTCTAATTTCTTATACTAAAGCAGATATGGGCAGAATGCAGCCTATATGTTACATTCCTTCTCCATCAACTTTTTTTGCAAATTTTTCAAAAATATTTTTGCCCCCAAATGCCTTCTAGGGAGTATAAGAAGTTTTTTTTTTTTTTTTTAGGGGGAGGGGGCTTGGGCCAATTTAGATCCAGAAGAGGCCTTTTCTTAAAAAGTGTCTTAGGGCCTCTGCAGACCTGCCCAAAGGGCTGGCCTGGAGACAGAGTTGGGGTGGAGCAGCCGCACCCCGGCCACCCCAACTCCATGGCAACACCATCCTGATGCCATTATACATGGTGTGCAGTGTCAGGACGCCCTTCCGGTGCAGCGTTCAAACACACTGTGCTGAAAAGGGCGCTGAAGAGCCACGAGCCAGCTCTTAGGGCAGCCTTTTGCCACCCCTAAAAGGAGCGGCATTTTGCCGCTCTTTTCAGGGAGGCAAAAGGGAGGATTGGGGTTGTGGCGTGGGGTTGCTGTGGCCCCGATCCGCCGCTTCCTGGAGCAGCCCAGAGCTGCTCGTCTGCTGTCCCCCTAAGTCTCATTTCCTGTTGTAAAAAAAAAAAAAAGTTATCTCCTGTTCACACCTGGGGTATGTGTGAAACTTCCCACACTTCCCAAGAGGGCATTTGGGTACAATTTTTTTTGTGTTGATGTGCAGAGAGAGTGCGACCTTCCGTGGTCTCCTCCTGGGGAACTGCTGTATCCCCCTACCCTCCCAGTTGCCCACCCCTGTACTAAAGCCAATTGAACTGTCATCTGGATCTTACTTCATTATGTATAACTGGGCCAGAATCTTTCACTGCCTCTGAAGCAGTACGCTAGTGGCCAAGTGGTGGGTGGGAAGAGAAGACTATGTGTGGTATACATAATCCTGTTCTCCAACAAAGGAAAGAAGTTAGGCAGCTCAGCACAACAGTTGGGGCTATGTTGGGATGTTCCCTATCCCCAACATCTGCTTCTTGTAGCAGTTGTCTCATTGTTCCTAATGGTAGGGCTGGCCTTGGGTTTAGAATAGGGTTATTTTGAAAATATTTTAAAATGTAATGAAGAGTCGCTGCCGTACTGTGAAATTGTTTTTTAAACATTATTGTTGTATTTTATATCATATGTTTTAATTTGTAACTGATTTAATAACTTTTTAAGGGGGGGAGGGAACCAGATTTTATTTATTGATTTTTGTATTATTTTTAATGTTGTTAACCACCCTGATTGGATTACCAAAGGGCTGTAAATAATAATAATAATAATAATAATTATTATTATTATTATTATTATTATTATTATTATTATTATTATTTTGAAAAACAAAAAACAGAACACATTTACAGGGTAATTACTTCATATTACTTCAAACCACCAATTGCTATGAGAACTCTAAATATTCCTACAGTATAAACTGAAATAATTGATACTAGAAATATTCCGAACCTTCATTGCATTTTTCCTTTCCCACCTTCTCCATTTCTTTCAACAGCCACCTCACTTGCTACACCAAACTGCCATAAGGAGGATGCATGGTAACTATTTTAGAAGTACCCATGAACAGACATTTGAAAAGTCCAAATCAACTCAGATTTGAAGTAGTACAAATTGTTTTAATCCTGGATGCTGGACCCAGTTTGGGGGGCAGAACACTTCATCCAGCTCCTGAATACACAGTTAATGGGCCAAATCCAGTGCTTAGTCCCAATTGGAATAGACTGATTGAAAACAAGTCTCTAACTAACATTGGATTTAGCCTATATAAGCAGCCTCATGAAAACAAGAGGACAGATGATGACTATTTGCTAGTGTAAAGGGAAGAGATGTGATCCCAAATACTCAACATCCTGATCATGCAGGCATCCTCTGTGGAAAACAAAACACAACTCAGAGTGTCTCAGATCCTGCATACATCAGGCTGTGTTAGCAGTTAGCACAGGGAGTCAAGGATGTTCTAATAACGCAGGCTTTCTGAATACTTAAGCAGAAGAGTGGCTATAAAAAGTGAAATGTGTGTAGAATAGAGTTGTTCCGGTGGTTTAATTGATGAAAGAAGCACTAAGATGTAGAAAATAACATCACTGAAATTCTACTTAAAGCCTAGGATATTGCAATTATGAGATTTTTTTTAATGGAAAAATGATTTAAAATGCTGGGTCCCATAAATAAGATGGATTTAACATGTTATTTCCCATGATTGGGGTATACGTGATACTGGGATGCTTCCAACTCAGTAATACCATGTTAAAAAAACAATTTCATTCACAAATTACTATGCTTTAGTAATAAGGGCAAACACTCTTATTGTCAAACATTTTAATGATATAAATGTGAGTTCACCTCTGCATTGCCAAACCTCATCTTTTGAGTCTTTATTAACTATATTTGAAGTTAATAAAGAAACTTTATTAATGGAAAAGCGTGCAAACAACAAACAAATGACATAATAGGGGAAAAACACAAGTGATGGAGGCATGCAATGAACTATAACATCCAGTTGTTTGCATTCAAAACCCATTTCTCCAGAACTCCCTCAGCTGGGATGGAGAACTGTACATGAACCTACCCAGGGGAAAAATATAAATGTCACAATTTTTGCACAAGTAATATGTACTTATTGCTGCAAAATCATTACTTTGACAGCCATATTTATTTTATTTTCCATAAAAATATACAAAAGATTTGAGAGTAATGTGTTAATAATGCTAATAGTACATTACTAGTTATTCATAAACATTAATGCAGGGGTTGGCAACCTACGGCCCGTGGGCCGGTTGCGGCCCACCCCCCCGCTTACCGGCCCCCGCCGACCCCTGCTACTGCCGCTGCCGCCTGCCACCACTGCTGCGAGTTCTGGCCGCTGCGTGCCCACGCGCATTGTGCCTGCCATTTTGTTTTCCAAAATGTCGGTCACGATGCGTTTGCGCATGCGCAGCAGTACTGTGCATATGCAAACGAGTCACGACCGCCATTTTGTCTTCCAAAATGGTGGCTGCGACTCGTTTGCACATGCGCAGTACTCCTGTGCATGCGCAAATGCGTCGCGGCTGCCATTTTGGAAAACAAAATGGCAGGCGCGGCATGCACGGTGGCAGCAGCGGCAGCAGTGTGCGTGGCGGCTGTGACTGCGGCTGCGGCGCGTGGGGCAGGGGTTGAGTGCGCGTGCCGCCATCCCCCCCCCCAGCCCACCAGAAGGGAGGACTTCAGTGGACCGGCCCCCGGCTGAAAAAGGTTGCCTGCCCCTGCATTAATGACTACTGACTTAGCATGGTAATTTTTAAAATAATGATTCTAAGTTTTTACAATTATTGATTGGTTAAATGTTGAACTACTTTATCCATGGTTTAAGCCACCCACAGTGCTCCTGCTGATGTTTAAACATTACCCTTCTGATGTTTTTTGTATTGATTATATCATACTTCCCATTTCTGTCATGTCTTATCTGTGGCCGTCACATAGGCATGTGAACAGAACGCTGAATTAGACAGGCCTTTCATCCAGTCCAGGGAAAATTGTCTTGTCCTCAGCTCTGGGCTTCCTATCAAAAGGAAATGCAGGTTGGAACCATGGCATTAAGTCAGTTGTCCTTTACACATTTACAGGGAAAGAAGTTCCATTGTGCTCAGTGGGACTTCTGGGCAGGTATGCATAGATTGCGCTGAAAATGCCAACTGTCTTTCCCACCAAGCAAAAAGGCTTTCTTGGAAAGTAGTGAATTCTCTCTCTCTCTCGCAGAAGTCTTTAAATAGTGGTTGGATGGTCACCTGTCAGGAATGATTGAGTTGTAGATTCCTGCACTGACAGGGGGTTGTACCCTTGTGCTCCTTTCCAACTTTAAAGTTCCATGATTCAATGGCTCTAGAAGAACAGGAAGCTCTTTCATATCTGGCAAAGAATGTAAAAATCACGCGGAGAAGAAAAAGTGATGATGCTAGTCTCAGATGGTTGCTGAGATGGTGTTTCAGGTGGTCTTGAGGGAGAATTGATGCAGATAGAGGCCATACCCCTTATTGACCTTAAGGGGACTTGAAACAATGGCAGTAGAAGCAATACTATACATTTTCTTCCTTATCTGCACCAAAGTAACTCCCTTTCAGATCTGGACCTGTATGTGTTCTGATGAGGTTATAATCCACTTTTAAAGGTACAATGTATTTCTTAAAAAACATCTACACTTTCGGATCTGGACATGAATTTAGGCATTGTAAGTGGGAAACCATGCCAATTAACATCAATTTCAGATGGTTATATCTCATGTTGGAGCAATAATCACATACTATGCTTCCACATACTATATGTTGCTCCAAAATGAACTAATATCAAGTGGCCTACACAAATTACCTTTTGTTCATCCTATAAACATGAACAACAGCAAAATGTCAACACCTATATCTTATTTCTCTTCCTCTTGATTGTTCATCATCTATGAAAAGCAAGAAATTGTCTGCAGAAGCTGATTTATATTGGGCCCCTCATTTGTGTGGTATCCTTGCTTACCTCTAGTAAGTAAAATGGAGTACTGATTTGAATGTTGGACTATGACTCTGGGAGACTAGGGTTTGAATCCTCCCTCAGCCACAGAAATCCTCTGAATGAACTTGGGCAAGTCAAACTGTCAGTACCAGAGGAAGGCAATGATAATCCTACTCTGAATAATAAATCTTGCCAAGAATACTCTAAGATAGGGTCATGGTAAGTCAGAGTTGAGTTGAAGGCACATAACAGTAATAAGCCTTGTTCATATTAGAGAACTGAAAGGTTATATAATTCTCTTCACCCTCCTTCCCTTTTATAATAATAGGCACTAGACTATACATAGAAATTGAACAGAAAAGCAAGCACCCATTACATCACCTCTAGGAAGCACAGGTTAGATTGCAACACAACTAATACAGACTGCTGGTTCCTGTGTTTATGTCTTTTCCCTGAATCCAGGTGTGCGAACAAACTGCTCCACTCTGCCAAACCATCCTTGAATTTAACAAGACTTAATGCATGCTCAGATAACACACATCCTTGGGGCTTTCTTCTATTTAGAACTATTGGGCAAGAAAGCAGTCTTCCCATCTGGTTTGTCTTTGGTTATGATGCTTTTCTCTTCTTGTTGTTGTCAGTTTTATCCAGCCCTAGAAAAGGCAGCAGTGTTTTAATTTTGCACTTGGTTCCCCAATCTTGTTAGCATTTTCTGAATGCTTTTAAAGAGAACTTGCTCGTAGTGGTACACACGAAACCAATTTCAGACTGGCATAGGGAATTTGATTGCAGTGCATGTCAGTTTCTATTCCTGAGATAATTAAATTTTGAAAGAGCAGAGTAATACTTCCCTTTTTAATGTTGCTCATCTGGGAGTTGTGCTGTGTCCTTGCCTTGATCTTGCCATGATGGTCTTTTCTTCAAGATCAAAACACTTCAGTTCTACATATGATGTCACCAATTTCAACCCCTGACAGGATCATCTGGACACCCCCCCCCCCCAGGTTAGATCATCCTGTGTTCGTACATTTACCATTTAATGTACCATTAGATTTTCCACTACTTTCTGTAAATACCTTTTCTTTGGGGAATGAGATAGTAGGTATGTGAGTTGATTACATTTTTACCATTTCTGCTTAGTTTGAATACTTTAATTGATCCCTGGCTTTTAATATAAGAATAAAAGAATGAAAAGGAAAAAGAATAATAGACACAAATCAGCTATTGCATCCTCATATCACATATGACTATCTTTTACATCTACCTAATAAAACGTTTTACTTAATGTTTGAAAGGCATTAATATATATACCTTTATCTAGTTTATAATAGTTTTCTTTGGCTATCACAATGATTAATTTCAGTTATACTTAAAAAAAATCAGGGTAGCACACTCAGTTCAACATAATGTAGTCCAATTACAGGTCCAATTTTCAAACAGTTTTTGACCTATTAAAACAAAGGTGGGTAATTGTGATTTTCTACCTGTCATGTAGCTCCCATCATCCCTAGTCAGCATAGATCAGGGGTTCCAAATCTGTGCTCTGAGGAGCCCTCTCTGTGTGCACTTCCCAGGTGCTCCATGGTCACTTCAGGAAAATGAAAGAAATAAAAATTGAATGGAATTAAAGAATAAGAATATATTCTTATATATACTCCTAAACACCATAAACTAATAAGACATAGGGTAGGCCTCTTAGGGGTTTCACAAATCAAAAAGGTTGGGAACCTCTGGCATAGATCATAGAAGCCACATCTCACATTTTCTTCCAAGGCTTTCTTGTCCCTGGTGCCCATCCTGCTTATATCTGTTGCCTTTGGCCTTACTGTTTGTAATCCCTCACCCACAACAATTATTGTGGAGATTGAACTCTGTTTCTTGTAACTTGAATAAAATAAAGGGTTTTCATCAGCACTCATGTTTTAGTTTGCTGTGCTGGCATGTCCATCTAACCTATCAATTACTGTTTGTTAATTATCACAGTTGTGATAATCATCAATATTTGCATCTTTTCCAGCCTTTTTTAACCTTCCAGGCTCCTACATATTTAAATATTTACCAACTGAAGTGCATCTAATGGCTATATTCTTCACATCTTACACCATTTTTTAAACAGTAAGTCTATAAAGTGTCATAAAGTGTCACATTGTTTTTGCATTATGACATTAGCTCTCTTTATTTGGTTTCCTTATACATGGTGTAGTCCTTTCTTGCAAGGAACCAATGTGGTTTTCTCAAGAAAGGATAATATTTGTGGTCAGTTTGCTTACATGAACTGCTATTGTGAATTAGAAGCTTAGTGTTTAAGACACTGCTTATCTGTCGCACTCCATGGCTTCTCAGGTGGCCTTGGTGGTGATTATTATTCATCATTTTGGTCATTATATATCCTGCATTTTTTCCTATGCAATTTGACGTGTAGTTAGAAAATGAAGAACTGCTCACACAAATTGCTTGTGAAGTAGAACTGTCTCTCTGTGGTAAACGGTGCATGTGTGCATGGGGTTTATGATGTCATTTGAGATTATTAGTAAACTTTCTGATGCCCAGTCATTTCAAACCACAACTAGAGGATTGTTTTTTTCTGGCTGGGAACTAGGGGTGGGATTTGAGAGTCTAAGCCAGGGGTCGGCAACGTTAATGTACCTGGGGCTGGTTGCTGGTCCCCAGGTCTTCCGCTGGGCCGAGGGGGGGGGGAAATGGCAGTGTGCGTGCTTATGCGTGCACGTGCAGCCCCCCACATGCATGTGCGGCCCCTGCTACTGCTGCACTGCCGTGCACGTCGCAGCTGCCATTTTGTTTGGAGACAGCAGGTTCTGAGAAAGGTTCTGAGAAAATTTCCAGAAAGATTCAGATATGTATGCTATGTTCAATAGCAAATAACAGTTTCCTAAACTAATGGTAACAGCATCTCTGAAGTCTGTTTTTTTTTAAAAATCCCCTCCATATATTATTCTTTCCAAACAAAGTAGATGGAGTACCAGGCATCCCAGCACCAGCGGTAAATAATTTTAAAAAGATGAGTGAATGTGACCTAGGGCCCATTCATATCACACACATGCTCACCTGGTAAGTATTACAGAGACCTGGTTGGATGAGGCTGGGTGGGGGTTAATCTTTCTCAGCTGTGCCCATCAGGATTCTCTGTGAAACAGCACATAAGACCTACTGGTAGCAACAAAATGAGTGAGACAGGGATTAAAGTGACACTGGCACAAAACTCTGAGCAAGTCTGACTGAAAACATACTAAAATCTATCTGAAGGTCTATGGTGGAGCATTAAGGGTAGCAAAAGACTTTTTAGTATAGTACCCTTTGCATCTTTATCGAACCATCCAACAGAACTGTTTTAAGTGGTTAGAGACCTGTTATTATCAGAGATGGATTTACTCATCACTTTTCAGATAAAATCACTTAGATTTGGTTTGACTTGGACACCAGAGTTGATACCAATTTGGTGGATGTAACTGTGGCTCCTCCTTGGCCAATGTTTATGGATACCTTGCAATTTATGTAGGCTAAGGATAGGAGCAGTATCCTTGGAGAACTGAGCGCCACCACCTTTGACCTGCCTGGCTTATTCAACAGACCAGAGGAGGGCTGGGTGAGTGGGTAAAGGAAGTAAAGTTGTCCCTCCCCATTCGTGGACTTCGAGTCTGCGGTCCTGCTCTTTGTGGGAGGGAGAAGCAGTGAGGGATATAATGGTGGTGTGTGCCATGGGTGTGCACACCATTATTTCCAATGGGGCTTGAATATTTGTGAACTGCCATTTTTTGCGGTGTGTGTGTGTGTTGGAACGGATTCCCCAGGAATTGGGAGGGGCTACTGTAATTGGTATCTGCTTACAAAAAGGCAGGGTCTCAATTAATCTGAAGGAGACTATTGTAAGACCTCTTTTGAAAAACAAACACCTTTGCCTGGATCTTATTACATAGATAACTATAGACCAGTCTCCAGCATCCCATTTTTAGGCATGATACTGGAGTGTGTGGTTGCTTTGCAACTCCAGAGGTTTCTGGATGAGGCAGATTATCAAGATCCAGTTGAGTCTCTTTCAGGCCAGGTTATGGGATGGAGATAGCTTTAATTGCCTTGATGTATGACCTACACCATGAACTGGACAAGGGAAATATTTCCCTATGGTTCCGTTGGACTTTTCAGCAGTTTTTAATACCATTGACGATGGTATCCTTCTGGGTTACCTAACTAGGATGAGACTTGAAGGATAGAGTGGCTTCACTCAGAGGGTGGTGCTGGGGGGGGTTCCTTAACTCCATGGTCATTGGTCTGTGGAGTCCCTCAGGGTTCTGTCTTGTCCCCGGTAATACCAAGTATGCCGGTAATACCGAGCTCCAATACACTACCCAATTCCAAGGAAGCCTTTTCTGTGTTAAATCTGGTAGCTGTAATGGACTGGATGAGAGTGAACAAATTGGAGCTTAGTCCAGACAAGACAGAGGTGTTCCTGGTCAGGTGAAAAAGACAGATCTAGAAATGGAGATTTGACCTGTATTAGATGGAGTTAGGGCCGATGCAGACAGCCCATAAAAGATAACTTCACCTTGACTAGGATACCTATGTGGAAAACAGACCACTTCAAGTGTATGTACCTGAGCCTGAAAACTAGGGATAGTATAGGGATTCTGTTGGTATATCATCCACCCCATTGCTTAACAGACTCCCTATCCGAGCTGACACAGCTGGTCTCAGAATTGCTGTTGGAGTCACCCAGACTTTTAGTTCTAATTGACTTCAACATCTCTCTCGAGTCCAGTTTAACAGGTGCGGCTCGGCAGTTCATGGATTCCATGACAGACATGAGCCTATACCAATTGGTTTCCAGGCCAACGCATTCTGTGGGTCATACCCTCAATGCGGTCTTTAGTACGGAACAGGCATATCCATGGGCGGCGGTAATAAATACCACTGCACTGTCATGGACGGATCATTTCCTGGTCAAGGTTGGACTAAGAGCCATAGTCCACCCCACCGGGGGTGGAGGATCTATTAGAATGGTCCGCCCTCGGAGGCTAATGGAGCCAATTGGACTCCAGAAAGCCTTGGAGGGTTCCTTGGTTGGCAATGCCAACGATTCTGTCAAAGCCCTGGTTAATACTGGAACATCGATCTTATCAGGGCTCTCAACATGATAACTCCCAAGCGTCCTTTCCAACCCACTCCAAATCGTCAACCCTGGTTCACAGATGAACTTAGAAAGATGAAGCAGATTGAACAATAATAATAATAATAAATTTTATTTATATCCCGCCCCTCTGTCAGACAATCGAGGCGGCTTACATCATTAAAACTCAGTACAATGTAAAATACTATCCCAAACCCATAAACCCTCCCACCCCTTAAAACAGAATTAAACAATGATAGAATTAAAACATAATACTTAAAAACAATTCAGTTACATAACAACCTAATTGGCAGTAAAGGACTAGAGCACACCTGACTAGAGCACACCTGGCAGAAAACTCAACTCTTATCTGACAAGACTCGTCATAGGAAATTTCTTCGTTCCTATCGAGAGGCAATACGTGCAGCGAGGAAATCTTTCTCCTCTGCATGTATTGAGTCCGCGCCATCCCGTCCAACAGAACTGTTTAGGGTGGTGTGGGAGCTGACACAGGTTCCCCCTGTGCAGAACCCTTTACTTAACCCAACAATAGCCTGTTGTGATGTTTTTAACAATTTTTCACAGATAAAATCTCTCAGATAAGAGCCGATTTGGATGCCGGGATTATAGCAGAATTGACTGATGAGGTGTCCAGTAAACCTGTTTTTGAGATTAAACTGGATCAGTTCGAGCCGGTGAGTACCGATGACGTGGACAAGATCCTTGGAAAAGTGAAAAAGACTACATGCTCCCTCGATCCTTGCCCATCTTAGCTGGTTGTCCAGGGGGGCCATGCCGATGGCTTTTCTTAAAAAGGTCATCAATGCATTCCTTAGGGAAGGAATTGTTCCAACATGATTAAAGGAAGCGGTTGTTAGACAGCTTCTGAAGAAACCTTCCCTGGACCTCCTGGATCTGAAAAATTGTAGACTGGTTTCTCATCTACCATTTTTGAGCAAGGTGATCAAGTGAGCTGTCACCTTTCAACTTCAAGTGATCTTGGATGAAACCGATTTTCTAGATCCATTTCAAACTGGTTTCAGACCAGGATATGGGGTGGAGACTGCCATGATTGCTTCGGCAGATGACCTGGACCTAAACATTGACAGGGGAAGCATGACCCAGTTGGTGTTTTTGGACCTCTCAGCAGCTTTTGATATGATAGACCATGATATCCTCTTGGAATGCCTGAGAGAGTTAGGAATGGGAGGCACTGTACTTCAGTGGTTCTGTTCCTTCTTCTCAGGCAGATTCCAGAGGGTGTTGCTCGGGGACAGTTGCTCTTCAAAAACAGAGCTTAAATGTGGTGTCCCTTAGGGTGCCATCCTGTCCCCGATGCTGTTTAATATCTATATGAAGCTGCTAGGGGAGATCATCCATAGACATGGGGCGGGTTGTTATCAATATGCTGTTGACACCCAAATATATTTCTCCATGTCTTGGTCAGCAGCTATGATGGCAGATGGCAGTTCTTCCCTCAATCAATCTTGAGGCAGTAATGGACTGGATGAGAAAAAACTGACTCAAGCTGAATCCAGATAAAACGGAGGCACTCAGAGTAGGGGTCCCTAAACCAGGTAATGAGTCACAATATCCAGACCTGAAAGGGGTCACACTCTCCGCTAAGGACTGTGTTCGCAGTTTGGAGGTGCTCCTAGACTCGTCGCTTCACATGACAGATCAGGTGAATGTGACAGTCAGGAGTGCCTGTGATCAGCTTCAGCTGATACACCAGCTGCGCACCTTCCTGGTAGTAAGGGACCTAGAAACTGTGGTACACGCGCTGGTAACCTCACGACTCAACTTCTGCAATGCACTCTACATGGGGCTACCCTTATACCTAGTCTGGAAACTACAATTAGTACAAAACATGGCAGCCAGATTGATCACCAGGAAATCTAAGAGTGATCATACTACACCTGTTCTGAAATCTCTCCACTGGCTGCCTATTGGTTTCTGAGCACAGTATAAGGTGTTGGTGATGACCTTTAAAGCCCTACATGGCTTGGGTCCAACCTATCTAAGGGATTGCCTTCTTCCATATAATCTGCCCCTCACCCTCAAGTCCTCTGGGAGGAATTTACTGCAACCGATAAAAACTAGATTAGCAGTAACCTCCCAGAAGATGTTTTCTGCCGCCGCTCCCAGACTGTGGAATGCCTTGCCAGAAGAGATCCATCAAATAACCAACTTGGATAGCTTTAAAAAGGCTATCAAGATGGATCTCTTCTGGCAAGCCTTCCCGGAATAGACTACTCCACGTGAACTGTGCTTCTTCCCAATATACATCTCTGTTATACCCTCCTATTGGTATCCCAGAATGTATGTTGTTTTAATCTTTATGCTTTTATTATTGTATTTAGTTTTAAGAGGGGAATTGTATTACAGTTTTATGGCATATATGTTTTTAATCTGTATTGTATGTCACCCAGCCTGGATGCCATCTATAATGTGATAACTTTGTTGGATTTTAACTCAGAAAAGCTGACAAACATACAGAAATGTCTTATTCAAATCCTTCAAAGTCCAATTACCCTCAGTCCAATGAGTATATACATATACAGTATATTTCTTCTTCATGGTCTTTGCGAATCACACAAATGGTTTATATCTGCGCCTGGGAAGCTAGCTTGGAAAGTTCTAGTATCACTGGGCAAATCTTCGATTGCAACTTTTTGGCAGTACCTCTGCCCACCTCTATAAAGCCCCTGGCATTCCCGCTTTTTCCTCAGTTTCTTTCTTTCACCGCGTTACCAGCTAGCAAGGAACTTTGCTTGTTAGAGTCACTTGTTTCACTTTTGAAAAATATTGACCTACGGCTTTTTGACTATTTTAATGGCTTTGACTACTCTTTTGGATTGTGTACTGGTGATTGTTGGCAAATTGATCGACTTGGACTGTTTTTTGACCTTGCCTTTGTCTACTGGACATTTCCATCATGCTTAAGATGGCGTCCTTCAAATGCTGCACTAAATGTGGCATGAAGAGCCCCACCACTGATCACCATGATCAGTGTATGTTCTGTTTGGGCGAGGCCCATAATCCGAAGGCTTGCCCTCTCTGCAAGGGCATGACAACACAGGTCCCGAAAAATAGGGACCTGAAATTGAAGGCTGTGCTCTAGGACAGACTGCTCCCGAGGTCCCCGGAAGGCTCCCCCTTCTCGAGCCACTCTATGGTGAGGTCTCGTTCACCCACTCCTGACTCCGAGTTTGATAGGCCATCAAGCCCAGTGCATCTGTTCAACTTAGCGTTGTCCTCTCCAACAAATGATATCAAGTCCTTTCCTGATCAGATAGTATGGATGGTGAACACCTTGGAGATGGAAGTAGCCCATATGGATGAGGAGGCTGTCAATTCAGTGGAGAAGAGAGTCCAAGGGAAGGTACCGACTCCACCTGCCATATCGTGCCTTCCCTCCCTGGAGAAAATAGCAAAGAGATCTTGAGTTACTCCAGCTACCATACCCTCCACCTCCAGGAAGATAGAGAACCTTTACCGCATCTCTACTTCTGGACCCACCTAGCTGTTTGAGCACCCTAGGCCAAATTCGGACATTGTCAAAGTCTCTCAACTCTCCTTTAACCCGAGGACCTCCTCTTCGTTGACTGATAGGGAGAGCAAGAAACTAGATGCCATGGCAAAAAATATCTATGCCGTGGTGGTGCTGGACTTGAAGATCACCAACTATGCAGCCTGTATGGGTGCGTATGTCCAGCACCTCATGTAACATCTAGAACAATTTCTTCCTTTGGTCCCAGACAAGAATACAGTCCTGGCAATGGCCATCTAGGCAGAGACTCATTCTCTGGGGGGGGGGGGGGGGTCAGAAGATAATCTCTGCTTGCCATTCAACAGACTGTGCTACAAAGATGCTGTTGGGCTCAGTGGCCCTTTGCAGACACTCCTGGCTCTGGGCTTCCGACCTCACTCTCCAGGCCAGGACTGCAATTGAGGACATACCCTTTGACGATTCTGGTCTCTTCAACAAAGAGACATATAAGAAGCTAAACTTCAGGTACCGCATGAAGAAGGTTGCCAAGTAACATGGCATGTCCTTCTCTGCTTTCCACTCTCCCAGGTGCCAGTATGGAGGCCAACGATCTTGGTATCAGCCTTACCAGTAGTGGGCCTATCAACAACAGGACAGCAGTCTCAACCCCAAGGTCAGTCTTGGCAGAGCCAACCTTCTCAATCCTCCTCTTCCTCCTCAGACCATTGTCAGCAGCAGCCTTGGTACTGACAGAATTTCTGAAAGAAAATCTCAGATTTGGGCAAGAGGAAGCTATGAGATCGGGCAGTGTACTTCGACATACCTCCCTTTGGGGACAGGTTAGAGGCCTATATTAACATCTTGGCCTCAATCACCTCATATTCTTGGGTACTGGACATTGCAGGGGCTATGTCCTCGAGTTCGATGAGCTCCTGACCACCGGAGCTGTCTTGTCTACCAGCCTCATACACCCTACTCAATGAAGTGCACACCTTGTTAGAGAAAGGTGCCAACGAGCCCGTAGATCCTTCTCGGGCCCAGAACTGCTTTTTCGCCCGATACTTTACTGTTCCCAAAAAGGACTTGGGTTTAAACTCCTATGTCTGTTATCGGTGCTTTTGCATGGTAACTCTTGCCTCTATTTTGCCACTCTTGCAGAGAGGACACTGGTTCATGACCATCGTATTTCTACATCAGCACCTGGAGAGATCACAGGAGGTTCCTCGCCTTCGCTGTTGGGACTGACATATACCAGTACAGGGTCCTCCCGTTCGGTTCTCCACGGCACCGAGAGTCTTCACCAAATGCATGACGCTGGTGTCAGTTTACCTCAATCAACAGGGAATTGCGGTCTTTCCCTTCTTGGATGACTGGTTCTTCACAGCAAAACAAAAACTTCAATGGGACATCTGGTTCACCCTCTCTCTGTTGGACTCCCTTGGACTCTTGTTCAACAGGGAGAAGTCAAGCTTGACCCCATCCAAATTCATCGAACAATCCTCAGCTCCAATGAGACCAGGGCCTTCCTGCCACAGGACAGGTTTCAAGCCTTTTCCATGGCCATCAGAAGCTGCCTTGTTCACAGACACACCAGGGCCCACACTGTACAGGTAGCACTAGGACATTTGGCCTTGAACACCTTTGTAACATCATGGGCGAGACTCTGCCTCAGACCTGTACAGTCCTGGTTCTTGTCTGTCTTTGATCTTGTGTGCAATTCCCCTTCCAAATGGCTCACAGTACCAAGACCTGTAGCCAGATCATTGTGCTGGTGGCTTAAACCTGGCAACATCTGTACTGGGATGTCCTTCATGGCTCCTTGCCCCGAAATCAACTTGACAACAGATGCATCCTTAGAGGGATGGGGAGCACAGGATCTGATGGTCAAAGGTGAATGGTCCCATTGGAGAAGTAACTACACATCAACACTCTCAAAATGTTGACTGTGGAGAAGGCCCTCCGGGCATTCCAGATCGTGCTTTCTGGCAAGGTGGTGCCCCTCTTGATGGTACCGAGAGCCATTTGGAAAGGGAATCGCACCACCACCATCATGTTCTACTTGAACAAGCAAGGGGATACAAAGCCCCAGACATTGCTCCAGATCACAATCAGCATTTGGAACTGGTACATCGACAATAAGATACTGCTGCAGTCAGTGCATTTGTCTGGAGAGGTCAACGATCTGGCAGAAAACTCAGCAGGTCCTCAAATCCCTGCCACAAATGGCGCCTCCATCCAGAGACAGGCTCTGACCTCTTCTCTATCTGGGGCAGGCCAGAAGTTGACCTATTCGCAACCCCACAGAACTCACACTGTATAGAGTTCTGCTCTCGAGTGCGAGCCCTGGGGTCACGAAGAGATGCCTTCCAGTTCCAGTGGTCCAGGAGAATGTTCTACGCCTTCCCCCCATTTCCACTCATCATGAAGGTAATTGCCAAGATGAGGATGGATGGGACGGATGCCATCCTCATCACTCCATGGTGGCCAAAATAGCTGTAGTTTGCTCCCCTACTCCACCTTGCTCAGGAGAAATGCCACTGCCTCGAGTTCCATCCCAACCTCCTCTTGATGCACAATGGTCAGGTTTGACACCCAGGCATGGATTCGCTTCCCCTGGTAGCATGAAGAATCCATCCATAACAACACTACCTACCTCGGTGCAGACCCTAATCCAGGCTGCTCAGAAACCTTCCACCAGAAAGTCTTATTCACTCAAATGGAATAAGTTTCTGGACTTTTTATGGGGGAGAAACCTACCTCCATCCCTGTCTCGGTACTGACTGTCCTGGAGTTTTTGATGTCTCTAGTTGACTCAGGGTTATGCCTTAACTCTATCAAGTGTTATTTGTCTGCCATCTGCTCACACCACCAGCTTGAAGGCAGACCTCCTTTCTTTATGGACCTGTTGATAAAGAGATTCCTCAAAGGACTCAACAACTTTCACCCTCCATCTTCAGTACTGCCCCCGGCATGGAGTCTGGATTTGGTGCTTTCCCACCTTTCCACCAAGACCTTTGAGCCTATGGCCACTATGGACTTAAGACTGCTGAACTGGAAAACAGCTTTCTTAGTGGCCATCAACTCTGCCCACCAGGTGTGCAAACTGTGTACCTTCACTTCCATAGGGACAAGGTGGTCCTCCATACCAACATCATGTTCCTGCCTAAAGTGGTGTCGGCCTTCCATATCAACCAGGACATCGTGCTACCCACCTGGCCCTGAACCCGACTACTGATACTGAATGTTGGTTACACATCTTAGACATTCAAAAAGCGCTGGCATTCTACCTCGAAAGGACCTTGAGTTCAAGGCTCTCTGAGAGCCTTTTTGTGTGCTACTCAGAGGCTAAGAAGGGTCTGCCAGTTACACCTCAGAGATTCTGTAAGTGGGTGCCAGCAACCATTCATTTATGTTATGAGCTGGCAGGTAGAGCCCCGCCAGGTTGGGTGCTAGCACACCCAACTAGGGCGGTAGCTACATCCTCTGCATTTTTGACTGGGGTGCCATTAGAGGATGTCTGTAAGGCTGCTGTCTGGTCCCAGCCACTGACTTTTATCAAGCACTATAGACATGAAGGCCAGGCAAGAAGCCTCTTTTGGGAGGGCAGTGCTGCTTTCTGGTTTGCACTAATTATGTTTGCACTGTTTTATTGCATGTTGAATCCAAGCAAGTGACACCAAAATGCAACTAAGGTTTACAGTTTATTGTTGTTAATAAATCTCATCTTGTTTCAACTTACAAGATTGGTGTCTGGACACTCCCTCCTCCACTGTCTGAAGCTTGTCAGTCTAACCCATTTGCTAACCCATGTGATTCGCAGAGACCATGAAGGACAGATTGCTTACCTGTAACGGTATTTCTTCAAGTGGTCATCTGAGAATTCACACAAATCCCGCCCATCCTCCCCTCAGTCATGTCCTGCTCATTACTAAAGTCCTGCTGTTGCTGCTTGGCAATATACGTTTTGGAACTGAGCAAAGAGCGGGAATACCAGGGGCCTTATAGAGGTGGGCAGAGCTACTGCCAAAAAGTTGCAATTGAAGATTTGCCCAGTGATACTAGAACTTTCTGAGCTAGCTGCGCAGGCACAGATACAACCCATTTGTGTGAATTCGCAGATGACCACTTGAAGAAATACCATTACAGGTAAGCAACCTGTCCATATCATGCTTGCATTGTGGGATTTCAAGGTTATACATATATAAAACAATAAACAATTTAAAACAATTCCAGATTAAAACAATAACATAATTTAAAGGAGAATAAAGCATACTGAGCCATATATTGACCTGGCACCAGAAAGAAGTCAATGTTGGTATCAAAGAGATTTCCAAGAGGAGAACATTCCATAGCTGGTGAGCAACAGTGGAAGAAGGCCCTCTCCTCTCCCATGTCCACTTGTTCTGTACTGCCTTTACAAATGAGACACAGAGGGGCCCCTCCAGCAGATTATGGGGAGGAACAGACCACTGAAAACATATGGATTGGGGCTGCCCTGGTGCCACTCAGCCCAGCACTGTGCCAGCCACATGCCATGGCCCCAATCTGCCCCGGAGCCAGACCAAATAGGAGTGGAAAAGATTCACTCCTATTTGAGTCAGTAAAAAGCTGCCTTATGTGGGCTGGCCGCAACCTCAGGGTAGCTTCAAACCACTTTGGCAGAGTGCAGCATATAAACACTGCCCCCCTGGAGTTTCTGGAAGCTGCCCACATCTGGTTGATCAGGGCAGCTTCCAGAAGTCTTGGGGGTGTGCAGCATCTAAACACCACACCCCCAAGCCACTCAGAAGCCAGCTTTACCTGGCTGACAACTCTGTAACAGTAATTTCCCAAACTCTAGCAAGGAGTCTGTGGCTCAAATCCATTGAGGAGGCATTTTGTTGAAGGGTCTCCATCACAACCTTGAGTCAGCAGCACTGGCAATGCAAAATTTACAATGGAATGAGGACAAAGAGGTAGTCACCACTAAAACTGAATGAAGATTTGAATAAAAACTTTTTTGTCATTGTGTTGTGCATATATAAGAGGAGTTGCTTTCATTCATGTTTCTGATGGCACTGGCCACCCCCATTGTTTGTGGCAGTGACAGCAGCAGATTACACTGAAAAATATGTGAAGTTGATAAGAGATTATTCTGCAAGGTAATTAGTTTTTAGTTGTGTTCTTCTGAGGTGGTGGTGGAACATGAATGTTATCAGTAATTAATATATTTTGTGCCATAAATAATGGCTACTATGTTCATCAGAAATATTGTATCTTTGCTTTTTAATTCAATCACAGATACAGCACCCTAAGACTATCTATTGTTTAGTTCCTTTTTGGTTATATATATATATATGCATATGCAAATAAGTACAGAGTCTGAAATTCTAATTAGCTGAACAAGCATTGTTATGTGAAATCAGAGGAATTAATTAAAAAATGAATTAACTTTGGGTATACTTTCAAAATGTAGGTGCATTCTGAGACTGGAAATGGAATGTGGGATAGCCATCTACAGAAAAGGATGAAATTCAGTATCTCCAGTCCTTTCACAAATAGATAGGAGACTGCTTATCAGTAAAGAAAGCTGGCTCTCATTAATCATCTGTTTGTTGTAGGCACATTTAAAAAAGTATAATGGTAATGAGGTCTCTATAGGTCACTGTTTGTGGTAGAAAATTCTCTAACAGAGATGCCACCAAAATCCACCATGGCATTCACTGGTACTGGATTTTCCCTGATGCAATGCTGGACTGTCTTGTCTTAGAGAGGAAGGTTCCTCTGTCCTTAAAAATTATAAAGGCATATATGTATGTGCTTGGAGAAAATACTGTGTTAATTTTTATAAGCAATGGATGCGGATGAAAGAGATGCAAATAAAAGAGAAGGGAGATAGCTTTGTATACGTGCATATACATGTGGATAAGTGTCTTTGTACTGACATGCCTTATAGAAAAATGCATATTATTTACATATTTCTCCACTTCACCAAATCTGCTTGCATGGGTGTTGAAAAACAGAAAGAGCATCTTGCAGACAACAGAGTGAATGAGAGCTCCTGACCTGCTGAAACCCTTGCAGGGTGGGTTATATTGATTTGTACATCACTACTCTCTGACTGCATTTAGCTTGCTTCCACAACTTGGGCATTATGTTTAATTAATTTATTTTTATTTGAAATTTTGAGCTACATTAAGAATTAGAAAAGTTATAAGATAGAGAAAAGAAATATAAACAAGTAAAAGAAGAAAAGAAAAAAGAAAGAGGAAAGATGATTTCTGATTTGCAGCAGTTATGATTTGCAGCAGTTATATATACATACAGTTATTCATGCCTCTCTCTCCACCAATACAACAAATTCCTTTCTCTTACTAGTCTTTTTCTTCTGATCATCAAAACCAAAATCATCATCATCTTTCTTTTCTTCAAAAGTTTATAAGGGGTTTCCACTCATTGAGAAATGTCACTATAAACCTTTCTGTAAACAAACTGTTTATCCATTTCTGTTAAGTCTGTTAATTTCAACAACCATTCCTCCATAGTAGGTAATATTAAATTCTTCCATCTTTGCACATACAACAATCTTGTTGCTTTTGTCGTATATTGAAGTTGTAGTGTCTGCTGTTAGAATCCAATCCTATGAGAATTCAAGCAGAGTCCAGTCTCGTATAAAATGATAAGTTTATTCATCCATTAGCTATTGAACACAGCCTGTCCCAGGAGAGTGAGATAGAGGAAAGTAATGAATCTCTCTCCAACCCTCTTAAAAGTATAAATATACTTTAGCTGATACCACTAAGAGTTGTGTCTTAAAGGTACCTTACATCACATCTCCTTTTCAAACAAACATAAAAAACAATAATTATACATTTTGATAGAGAATGAATTTTATACAAAATGTTAAAAACATAAGTAGAAAACATAAATACAAAGAATATACAGAAAATCTAAAGAATCACTCATTTTACATTTAACACACAATATTTCTCATTGTCCTAACTTACACAGATCATAGAAAATCCAATTGTCACCTTAAGGCCAGAGGTCCATTTTCAAGGAGTATATCTCTCCGGCTTAAATACTTATCTGCCATATGATGTTATATATATTGGTTGCCTATCTGTTGTTGGTGATGTTTGCACCTCTTCATTACTCTCAGGAGCCCCACCATGTCCATTAGTTAATCCATCTTGTCTTACACTTCTATCACTAGTAATTTCTGGCATCTGTATTCTTAATTGGCATCTATTACGCCTATATATCCTACTATTAAGAGTCTTTGATATGACCATGGTTGTTTACATCTTTCTATAACTATGGCAGGAAGCCATCTTTCCTTGCGGTCATTAGATTACATCCAAACTGCATCTCCCTCTTGTAATGGTTGAAGTGGTCTAGCTGTTCGATCATAAACATGTTTTTGTCTTTTCTGAACTTTTTGTAGATCCTGATGCACATTAATGGAAATCCTAGGGCATAATAAACCAGTTGTTATAGGAAGTTTACTTCTCAACATCCTGCCCATCAACATTTGTGCAGGCAAGTATGACAACCCTGTAACTGGTGTATTGCGATATTCCAACAATGCTAGACACAAATCCCCACCAACTTTCCTTACTTTTAAGGAAGCTGTTTAATAGACTGAATTGCTCATTCTCCCATTCCATTAGATTGAGTATATTCTGGACTACTAAAACATTGTTCAAACCCCCATTCTTTAGCAAATGTTTTAAATCCTTGACTAGCAAACGGCATGTTATCACTGACTACTATTCTTGGTATCCCATGGCAAGCAAACACAGACTTAAGCCTACAAATTACTGTTTTTGCAGTTTTATCAGGTAGACTTATTATTTCTGGATGTTTTGAAAAATAATCAATTATCAAAGAAACGGACAACTATCCTTTTCAAAAATATCTATTCCCACCTTTTTCCATGGTATTTTGGGAATGTCATGTGGTTTAAGTGGTTCCTTTTGGTTATTTGGAGCAAAACATGTGCAAACACCACAGCTTCCCACAGCCAGCTCAATATCTCTTGACATACCAAGCTAGTACATTAACTTCCTTGCTCTTTCTTTAGTCCTTTGAATCCCCTGATGGGACTCATGAAGTTGTGTAAGTACATTTTGTTTTTGACTTGTTGGAATAATCATTCTTTCACCCATAAAAAGAACTTCTTCCTGGCACCACACATGATCTTTAACTGGCCAGAAAGATTTTGCTATCGGACTTACATCTCTCGTATCTTGTGGCCATCCTTGGTCTAGGTATGTTTGGACCATCTTAAGCTGGGGATCACATTTTGTTGCCTCTTGTATTACACACACTTTAGAGTTTATCACACGGGGGAAATTCCGTGCAGAAACAGGATTTAAAAGGTGGGGGAAACCCACAAAAGCGGTTAGTTTTTCACACACATTGCTGTTAAAATGGGGTTAACCCGAACAGAAAGTAGTCAGAAACTACTTCTTTTTATTTTGGGATTTTCCGAAAGTAAAAAGAAGCAGTTTCTGACTACTTTCCATTCGGGTTAACCCCATTTTAACAGTGACATCATCTGAAAAACTAACCACTTTTCTGTTTTTTTTTCTAATTCAAAGCCCCGTTTCCGCATGGGATTTCCTCCATGTGATAAACTCCTTTGTCTGGATGCATTGCTAAAGTATTCACCTCATGTATTACTTTCTCATCTCCCATGGAATTCTCCTCACTGAAAGGGGGATCTACAGTGGCTCTTGACAAGGTATCAGCCAGATACATAAGTTTATACAATATTAAGTTGATACCTTTGAAGCTGCAAAAGCATTCGTTGCAACCAAGCAGGAGCACTGCCTATCATTTTTTTTTACAAATTGATTCTAAAGGCTTGTGATCAGATTGAACTAACACAGTTTTGCTGAACACATATTGATGAAACTTTTGTACCACATATACAACCGCAAGCAATTCTTTCTCTGTGCATAAATGTTTTTCTGCTGAGTTAAATGACCTTGTGGCATAAGACACTGACTAGTTGTCCTGAAGCAGACATGTTCCTAAGCCATCTTTTGATGCATCTGCCTGAATAATAGTCACATCAAAATATTGAAGCACGGTGTACTACATAACTTTTGTTTGATAGCATCAAAAGCTTTTTGATGTTCTGGCATTCACTGAAAAATTATATTCTTTTGCAATAAGTTTCTCAACGGGGCCATCAGCTCTACCTCTTGTGGAATATACTTTGCCAAATATTGTACTGACCCTAAAAATCTAAGCATTGTCTATCATTGGGTGGTTTCATTTCTTGAACGGCTTTTACTTTTTCAGAATCTGGTCTGACTCCTTCAGCAGTCACTATGTGACCCATATATTTTATGGAGTTTACCTTAAACTGGATCTTTTCTTTGTTAAATTTAATATTGTTGGCACGTGCTGTTTTCATAACCTGATGCAAAATTTCATCATGCTGTTCCACTGTTTCCGTTGCTATAATCATATCATCTGCTATCATATGTACACCTCTTATATGTCCAAATGTTTCTTGGTTCTTTTGCTGAAAAACCTCACTTGTGGATTTAAGCCCAAATGGTAAGCAATTAAAACAATACCTTCCCCATGGCATATTAAATGTACATATAATCTGGATGATGCTTTATCCAGTTTTACCTGCCAATTGCCATCTTTCTCATCTATAATTGTGAACAATTTTTCCCCAGCTAACTGACTAAGAATTTCTTCAACTGTTGGGATGGTATAATGTTTTCTTCTAACTGCCTTGTTTAGATCTCATGGATCAAGACATATACGCAGAGTGCCATTCTTTTTTTCTGTGATAACAAGGCTACTTGCCCAATCTGTAGGTCCTATAACTTTTGTTATAACTCCTGTATTTTTCATCTGACAGAGTGTATCCTTTAATTTATCATACATTGCAAAAGGCACTCCCCTACATCCTTGGACAACAGGAGCAACTGTCAAATCAATGTGTATGTGATGACATCCTTGAAACTCACCCAAACCTTGAAAAATGTCGGGATATAAGCTAAATAATTTTTCTTGTGTTAATGACCCAGCTGTGTGTATGAAATCTACCTGACGAACTAACTCTAAATTCTCACAAGCTGGTCTACCTAGTAATGGAATTGTTGAGCAATCTGTTACATAAAACGATAGTTTATGCACCCCTTTTGCTGTATTGCATTCAAACTCATGGCAGCCAGGCTGATCACCAGAACATCCAGGAGTGATCATATCACACCAATTTTAAGATCTCTCCACTGGCTGCCTATTGGTTTCCAAGCACAGTATAAGGTGTTGGTGATGACCTTTAAAGCCCTACATGGCTTGGGTCCAATTTAACTTGAGGATCGCCTTCTTCCATATAATCCACCCCACGCCCTCAGGTCCTCTGGGAGGAAGCTTCTTCAACCGATAAGAACTAGATTGACGGCAACCTCCCAGAGGACATTTTCTGCTACTGCTCCCAGACTCTGGAATGCCTTGCTGGAAGAGATCCGTCAGATAACCAACTTAGATGGTTTTAAAAAAGCCATCAAGATGGATCTTTTTCAGTAGGTTTATCCAGAATAAAATCACTTTCAAACTAGGTCTCTCCTTGTTAGACACCCTCCTTTTCTTTATTTTGCTCACCCCAGAGTGCCTACTGTTTTAATTGTCTATTGTTTTAAACTGTTTTAATTGAGATTTATATTTAATATATTTTTAATGGGGGGTATTATGTTCATCGTTGGGGTTTGCATCTGTTTTAACTGTAAGTCGCCTTGATTGCTATGGCAAAAGGCAGGGTACAAATAAATTATTATTATTAATATTATTAAACTGTCCTGGTTTAAATTGAATATTAGTCTGAATCAATGTATGTATTTGAATCTATTTTTAAAACTTTTTTCACCTGTCCACTGTATATGATAAAATATATGATAAAATATAATAAAATAACTCTTCCAATGCTCTTATACATTCCAGACTGTTTATCTGGTGTCATATACCATCAGTACATCATCTTGTAAAAATTCTCACTGAGATCAAAACATAATGTAAATTTCAATCTCCTTGACCACATACTCTCCCATTGGTTCATCTGTATAGTACAGTGAACCCTCCACATTCGCTGGGATTAAGTGCACAGGAGCTCTGTGAAAGTGAAAAAACTGCAGATAAAAAACACTATTTTTTTTACCTGAGAGAACACTTCTCTAGAAATCTCTAGGTCCTCCATGGCAATTCTGTGGTCAACAACTGTTAGAAGTTGAGCATAGAATTGCACTAGAGGGCCTACAAATACCTAGGCAAGTGTTCTTTCTAGGAATCCCTAGGTCCTTCAGTGTGACTTTTGGTGGAAGTTGGCCATAGAGTTATGCTGGAGGACCCAGAGATTCCTGGAGAGAACATATTGATCAAACCTGTGAATAATCAAATCTGTAAAAGTCAATGCCGCAAATATGGAGGGCTGACTGTATAGTCAAAATTCTTGCCCATTTTATCATTTTATCATTCTTTAACTTGTTCATCTTCCATTTCAAATTTGTCTGTGTTCAGAACTTTATGTTCTGGTAGAAATATAGGAAGTTGCCTTAGACAACAAACTCAGATTATTCATCCATCTAGCACAGTGTTGCTTTCTCTGACTGACATCAGGGAACCATCCACACTACAGAATTATGGTGCTGTTGTTTCACTTTAACTGCCTTTTTTTAACCTATGGGATCATGCAGTTTGTGGTGTGGTGAGGCTGAGAATTCTGAATGTCCTTCCCTAGAAGATAAATCCCAGGATTCTATAACTTAAACCATGGCTGTTAGCAGCCTGGTTCAATTAATTTTGTTCCTGGAGGTGAGAAATAGCAGAATTCAAACTTTCCCAACCTTTTTACCCTGGATGAATCATTGAAATAATGCACAGGTATCAGGATCCTCCGCATGGAAGTTATTATCTCTCCCCCCCCCCCCCCCCCCGCCCCATCACCATCTCTTGCAGAACCTCTAGCTACCTTTCATAGAACCTGGTTGAGACATTGTGGGTTAGAATATCAGTCTATACAGATCAACTTGTACGAAAACTAGAACAAGAGACAGGCTGAAACAATAATCATAGGGACATAGGAAGCTGCATCATACTGAGCTAGACCATTGGCTCATCTAGCCCATATTCATCGCAGTCCTTGGATGAATAATTAACCATAAAGAGAAGGTGCCCTTTTCCTGTAATAAGTAGATACACATGAGGGACCATACTTAAATAACTCTAGTTTGATTCTACAATTATTGGCCAATATCCTGTATCTCAGGCTGCATCTACACTGCAGAATAAATGCAGTTTGACAGTGCATTAACTGCTAGGGCTCAATGTTATTGAACTGGGGATTTGTAGTGTTATGACTTTCTTGCAATGACCAAAGCCATCCACCAGGACTCACCATT
The DNA here is from genome assembly GCA_026167975.1 of Phrynosoma blainvillii. Classification (NCBI taxonomy): domain Eukaryota; kingdom Metazoa; phylum Chordata; class Lepidosauria; order Squamata; family Phrynosomatidae; genus Phrynosoma; species Phrynosoma blainvillii. The sequence goes on from JANUYF010000002.1 coordinate 84,103,223, forward strand.
TGATTGTGATAGCCCCCCTCCATGGACAATCAGTGGCTGGTGGAGAGTGGGAAACTGATCAGAGAAGCTTCTGGATTTGTCCTCATGGCCAGACGAAGAAAGATCCTGATGACATCTCCAAGGATCCTGGTGGATCTCAGTGGATGATGCCATTGGTCTGCACCTGGATCCTCTTATCCCAGATGGGGACATAGACACATACACATACATACTCCCAGCCAACGGTTGTAATGGCAAAACAGAGTCCACAGGGGATGGGAGGAACAATGAAGATAAGCAGCACATTATGTTATGCTTTGCAGTACAGGAGCTTAGCCAACATATGCATACAATGGCTCAAAGCCTTTTTAAAAGTCCAAGATTGGAGAATACAGGAAGACAAGAAAAGAGGCACCTTAAAGCTTAAGAAGCTGTATCCTAGAAAGCAAACTTTAAAAATCTAGACAACCCTTTGTATCATACAGGATTTTTGTTCAGATTTGATATTGTGTGGACATGTGTCCTTCTTCACAGAAGTCAGTTCTCTATTTGAAGCACTTTCCTGTTCAAGTCCTGTTTCAAAATAAAGAACCATAGCAAGACAGATTGAGGACCATAAAAATGCAGTGGTAGCCAGGTTGGCCATAAGTGAAATTTGAAATTCCACATTGTTGTAATATCCTTATTAAGTCAACCAAAAAGGCAAAAACATATGTGTCAAGCTTTCAAGACCCATCAGGTTCCTTCAATAAAGTACACCAAAAACGTTAGCATGGTTACGTAACATGTGAAGACCACAAAAATGTGCAGGATCCAGACTTTCTCTGATGAAGTAGACAGCTTGTTAGCTGAAGAAGCTCCTCTCCCCTTCCAGACAGAGCAAAGATACTCCACAGACAGACGTGTCTCAAAGGAGGCTTTAATCTTTGTTGCTCTATGTATAAGGCTATGTACAACGCGACTTGCAGCAATACATACAACAACCATGATCAACACCATCAACATCAACGACTACACATGTGTCCAGAGGCTTGTGCCTTATATAGCCATGCCTCCACATGGCATTCTGGCCCTGCCTCTTCCTGTTGGCCACCTGTCACTCATCTGAGTGACACTGCAGTTTTGCAGCAGTTTTACATCAGCTTGGTGTGCTCTCCAGCACCAGATGATTACCTTCATGTTGTCACATCCTGTGACTCAGCATGAGACTGCATGACTCAGCAGTGGCCAAATGCTGACTTATCAGGACTGCTGCTTTCCACCACATTGGACATTCCCCCCCAGGGACTCTATCCTAACAAAAAATGGTATAAAAAGCAGGCACAGAAAATGGGGAGGGATGATTTAAAATCATTTAGTCAATATGTTTTATTGAGATGCTGTGGGAGAAAGCAACTTCAGACTTTCAAATTAGGATTTACCCTTAAATTTTCAGAGAGCAAGAAAACCAATAAAAGGCACAGCCAGCAGACTAAGCAGGACATTCATTCAAATCTTTCTAAGTATGGAGAGATGATTTTTATTTCTATCTAAATTATAGAATTATTTCCAATTTTTCATTTGCAGATTAGAAAACATGCAAAATGGTTTGTATGTCCTTGTGGGGTGATCAATTTCCCCCTTTGTGAAAATGTGTAAGTAGCCACTCAACATGATGTTCATGGAAAAACAATGTTGCTGTGTGAGTTCAAGACCATCTAGTTTGTAAGTCTGTTTTTCAAACTTGAGATGGTGTTAAGGAATTGTCACACTGTCAAAAGATGATTTAGGTTGAATTGGACACTAGGGCAGGTATAGGCAAAGTGTGGTCCCCAATGCTGTTTTTGTAGACCTTCATTGATAAAAATAATAAAAAAGGACACTCCAACAGAACAACCAAGCCAACTCTGAGCCAACTCTTCTTGGAGGGATTGTCTGAGCCAACCATTGTTGTGTTACCTGCATGTGAATTACTCTTGTACTTTGAACTCACTTTCCAGCAATTGATGTAAGTCAAGAATTAAGAGGGATGGTGGAAGGAGGAGAGAGAAACTAGATATTTTAAAAGCAGCTGAAAAAGTGGAATGATACAGGTTTAATCAGGATTGTCTTTGCCAAATCTGGGAGAGTTGTAGGATATGCTAATATACCCTCCCAGTCTCCTACAGTTGCTCACTCTAGGCACAGGATGAAGAATCACTGGCTCTCCAGATGTTATGGGCTTCTGCTTCCAGAGGCCCTAGACATCATGGCCAATGGTAGTTTTATGGCAGTTATAGTCCAAAACCTCTGGAGAAGTATAGGTTCCTTCTCCTGCCCTTGAGTCTAAGGACTTTATTGCATGGCTAATAAAGTATTTTACTTGAATCAAATTTAATTTTAAATTGGGCTGCACCTGGACCCTATCGCAAAGATTTTGCCACTGAAATTGCCACCCAAAAGCAGCCCAGGTCCATCCCTGCTTCCAGGAGTGCTCTGACAGCCATTTTTCAATCCAGAAAACTCCCAGTTTCAAAAAAAGGCACCTAGGAGTGGGGATGGACCCAGGCTGCATTCAGCCGGCAATTTCAGTGGCAAAATCTTTGTGATAGGGTCTGGATGCAGCCCGATTTAAAATTAAATTCGATTCAGGTAAAACATTTTATTTTAGCTATGTGATAAGCCTTTAAGGCAGTTGAACCCCTGACTCTCTGATCAAAGCCTAGAGCTATCTAATTCACTGCTTAGGGTTATTATTTGGCATGTTATTTACTGAGCTAAACTCTGTGGGGATGCCACATTTCTCAATCAAAGAGTTCCTATACAGCCTGAGGAAGGATGTCAACATTTTGCATGTGTTGTGGCCTAGAGATTTCCCCCCATTGCACTTACTTTGTGTTGATGTCATAATTTTTGCAAAATCTCATTTACTTGCCCAAAGTAGTAACTCACAACATGGTTCTTAAACTGAGATCTTTCATTACTCATGGAATGGGGTGGAGAGAGACCAAGAAATATGGAAATTGTGAGAAATCTCATCAGACACCCTTAGTCACAGTGTTCTAATGACTTGCTTAGAGATGTCCTCTGGAGATGTCCTTTAGAGATATCAGGCAATAATGCGCTTGACTATTATGCATTAAGCAATTACAACAATTATATCTGTTTTGGTACTTTCACTGATCCAGATGCTAATTCTATTATCTGTTAGAATCAGAACCAGTGATTTGATCATATCACTGTAAGCAGTTAGCAGAAACAATGTCACATTAATGATTCAGTATCTGACATAATGTGCATTATGTGATTATCTTTCAGAATCTTCATCCAGTAATCATGAGATTACTGTAGCTTTGTTTATAGCTTAATTGTTGTAATTTCTTACAGATATTTGCTAAACACCTGAACAAATTCCATTTCCCTTCAATTAGGAATTTGGTAATAGTAATTTTTACCCAGTGGCCACTGATGGTATCTGGGTAATAATGCTGTGCTGCTGCTGCTGCTGCTGCTGCTGCTCCTCCTCTTCTTATTTTGTCCCAGAAACATTGGCTGTGCCAGAGAGCTTCATTAACTCTTCTTCCCAGAGCATCTTGTTCTGGCAGCCTGAGTCGCATTTCTGTTGAAGTAGTGGAATCTTTCAGCTGAAAAGCTTTCCTCAGGGTTCCTTTCCTTGCACCAACTGTAAAAGTTTCCTCTAGACACCAGTTCCATCTTCAAGAAAGATTTAGCTGTCCTGTCTTCAGAATTCAGCTGGTGATCATCATGTGTCAACTCAAGGCAGCTTCTAGCTCCTTTACCCACTTTCCTATTGTGTTATTGTATAACTGCTAAGAGCAATACAGTTGTCCTTCCCATTCGCAGACTTCGAGTCTGCCATCTCACTCTTCATGGGAGCGACAAGTGGGGAGGGATAAAATGGTGGTGCGCATCTGCACGAGACCTCCACATGCCATTATTTTCAATGGCTCTTAAATATTTGTGAGTCACCATTTTCATGTCTCTCTCCCCCCCAGAACAGATCCTACAAAATTGGGAGGGCTATTTCCTGTAATTAATGTGTTTTCCCTCTTACAATGGAGATTTCTTTAGAGATATACCATACATCTCAGCAGTTAAAACTGAACATTAAATCACACTTCAGGTGGCACACAGATGATGGCAAGAATGGTGCCTGAATGATATTGTGTGACTTCATAAAGTGTTGACTCAGAGATGGTTGGGGACCATTTGAGCACTGCCTTGGGCAGGAGAATGCGGACTGTGTATATATTGTGTCCCACTATATTCTGTGCTGGTTATTTCTCATGTGGAGTACAGTGGGACCTTGGTATCTGTGGACTTGCCATCTGCAGATTTGAGCAGCTGCACCACCATTGGGGACAATGGGATTGAAGCCTGCTCACCCACCTGCCCACCCCGGGCTTGGGTTTGGGAGTGTTTCAGAGGCCCATTGGCCAGAGGGAGCCAGGGCCAGGGCTTGGGTCTCTGAGTCCTCCCCAGGTCCACCACCTGGGACACAACCTCCAGGCTCTGATATCCAAGCCCCAGCCCCGTCTCTCTCTGGCTGATGATGCTTCAGCTTCCCCCCCCCCCCCAAAGCCAAGCTCTGGCAGAAGCCTCAAAGGGGAAGGGAGGAAGGAAGGACTTCAGTCCTATTGTCCCCAGTGGTGGTGCAGTTGTGTGGCCGTGCTGCCATTGGGGTCAATGGGACTTGAGCATCTGCGGATTTTGGTATCCATGGGGGGGGGGACGGAATGGATCCCCCATGGATACTAAAGGCCAATTTTACTGTATTCAGTTCTGGGTGCCTCGTTTTAAGAAGGATATAGACAAGTTAAGAAGGATATAGACAAGTGCCTCGTTTTAAGAAGGATATAGACAAGTTGACTTTCAGAGAAAGTCAACAAGATGTTAAGAAGCACTGTGAACAAAACAAATGAAGAAAGGTTGAAGGAACTGGGCTTGTTCAGCTTGGTGAAGAATACTTTAAGGGCTGTCACAGAGATCAGGGGGCAGGCCTATTTTCTGCTGCCCCAGAGGATAGGACCAAGTCTAATAGTTTGGAGTTACAGGACAGTAGGTTTCAATTGAACATTAGAAGAAATTTATTGATATTAAGAATGGTTCAGTGATAGAACTAGTTTCCCAGAGTGAAAGTGATGTCTCCTTCTTTTGACATCTTCAGAAGCATTCTGGACACTTACCTGCTGGGGATAATTTAGCTGAATATTCTACACTGAGCAGGTGGTTGGACTCAATGGCCCATAAAGCCCTTTCCAACTCTGTGATTTTATGATTCTATGATTTCTATATTCATAAATTTATATTATGGATATCAGAGTTTTTGGTTTATGGATGATATCACAACTGGCTCAGTTAAATTCCTGAGACCAGTCAAAGGCAAAACTGGGGGTTTCTTGTACTCTTTCATATATTTGCTTACATTTCATGAGGTTGCATCTAGAGACTGGGATCCTAAGATCCTTCTGCAGTGGGTTTTATATTTTGAAAGTAAAGAACAGTCAGTTATTCAAGCTATGTTATTGTTGCTACATGCCTTCATGTAATTTCTGACCCTAAAGTGAACCTATCATGGGGTTATCATGGCAAGATTAATTTAGAGTGGTTTTGTCTTTGCCTTCCACTGAGGATGTGAGAATGTAACTTGCCCAAGGTTATCCAGTGGGTTTCCATGGCCGAGTGAGGATTCAAACCCTGTTCTCAAAAGTCATAGTCCAACACTGAAACCATTTCACCATGCTGGTTCTCCAAGCAATAAACATCCTAAAAATAATTCTGAATATGATAGCAGAGATAAATAGCAGTCTCACCAAGTGATGTGTCTGGAAGTTAAAACAGATCTTTAGTTTTCTTTGGCTGCTATGTACTGAAATAGTTATGCAATCATACACTTAACATTCATCCTGGAGGGTACACAAGACCTCTGTTTCAAAGAAAGCTGGGAGACAGTCCATTTCCACTTACTGGTTGATCGGCCATTTGCTTTTGATTGGAGGACAACATGCCTTAAACCAACACTCAGCTGAGAGGTGTGAGCCTGACCACGTTATCAAATAATTATTTCTTAGTGTACAAATTGTATATGCACATTACTGACTGCTTTCAGTCCTGCAGTGCCCTCTCCCTTAAAGCATCATACTGGCAAAATGTTGTCAACTATCTAATGACATCAGACTGCATTACATTAGCAGACTACAAAGCTCAACTAGGTGTAATTGTCCTTCCCCCAGTCTGCATGGTCAATCTAGCTATCTGTAGGGTGAGTGTCACCCTTAGCCATTCAGTGTCCAGGGAAGTATGGGTGGGGTGAAGTGAATGGGTTGCCTGGTAATAGGAAGCTGTATTCCTGCAGCTGGCTGCAGGAAGATGATGCCATCTTTCATGACCTCTGGAGACAGTCCTCAGAGGTCAAGGAGAATACTTGTGCCTTCCTGCTGGGGATCTTCTCCTGGATCAGGGAGGGGGAATATGGTGGATGGAGATGCATAATGCCTCCATCCACCACAACTACTATAGTTCACAGGCAAATGTAATTTGCAATTACATTTGCGTATGTCACTAACTGGATGCCAGCCATGTCTGAATGTGTTCTCAGCTGAAAGCAGAATGTAAACAAGCAAAGATCCTAGAACCCTGGAACTTTTGTCTGTCTGCCTGTCATTCATGTCTGTCATTCGTCCTCTCTTGCTAGCAGCAGATTTCCCTTTATTCTCTGGTTAAAATTCTATTCCTTAGGGCAGACAGATGAATGAGGAGTATAATGGAAGCAAATGGGTAAAAGTGAAGTCTGATACACATCTTACACAGTTATTAAATGCCAGAGGTAGTTTTCCCCTGTGGAAGCAATGAAAATGAGATAAGCCTTGAACTCTGCCAGCCCTGTCTGATGAAAGATGCATAGCAATGAAGGCATTTATTAAGGTGAATGATTTCCTTTTCATATTTGCAATGTGTTTTCACATATTTAATTTATTCCAAGATCTAGACCATGCTTGCCTTAACACTACTTAGCCTTAATCCATAGTCTTGTCTAATTCTCCTGTTGTGTTTGCTATATTTAATTTCTTGTACTAGAGCAGGGACTCACTACTGAGGCTGGAAATCATGAAAACCTCACAATCTATTATCTATTAACTTGAGGAAAATATTAGACAATTGGTCTCTCAGTCAATGTTATTCATGTAAAGTACCACTTGATCTTATAGCAAACACAGAAAAAGAATTTCCAGATAATTTTAAACTCAAATACTCTACCATAGAACAGTGTTCACCATATAGATTTCCCATCGATGTCTGAACTGTATCCTCTTCAAATGTCACAAGAGAATGAAAACATATAACCAACTGATTCCATAGCAAACGTAATTGCTGAATGTATTGTTCTTCCAACCTAAACTCTATAGAAAATGGAGAGGATTCATCCAAGAACAACCAAACTAACTGAGTGGAAAGGTTTTTCCTTTACTTTCAATATGAAGAGTTTTGAAGCCAAGTTTATTCACTACAATGCTTATCTAACAGGAAAAAAACAAAACAAAACCTGGGCCAGGACATCAGGGGCTAAGATCATATCCTGCTTCAGTGTAGAATTAATATCTTCTGGTAGAGTTAGGTTATGTCACCTGTTTACAGCACACCAACACAGCACAATATATTTGGATCAATGATCAATGTGGATTGCTGAAAATCCATTGTGCAACTGCAATGCATAATGTATAAGATCAATATGTAGAGGCAATGCACATTCATACCCCATGCAATTGTCTTATATGTGCAATTCTGCTTTTGTCACCACCAGCTGAATATGACTATTACACATTGTACAAAAAACAAACTTCCACTCTATAGTGCAATGTATCCCTGTGTATATCACTGAAAGAATGGCAGTCTAGGACTGAGATCTTGTGCAATGCCTCAGAGGGTAAAACTCAGCTGGAATACTTATGTAGGGAGGTAGTGATGTTATGGGCCTCTCCAGGTAAAGAGGGATGGTTCTGACCTAGATGCTGGACCCACTTTTAAGCCAGCCTGTTGTGCATAGGGTGAACTGCTTGCTTAAGGGGATACTGGATGCCTGACTAAACATACTTTCTTATACAAGTGTATATAAAGTACAACTGGAATAACCTCTAAAGGCCCAGTTGGATTCTGACCCATATAGGCATAACTTTACATTATAGTCATTCCAGATTGTGGGAAGTATGAAGTTCTTTAACAGGACTTCTTTTCCCATCCTGTGCTGCTAAATTTGCTCAAGAGCCTTTGGTGAGTGACTTTGTCATAAGCCTTTGTGACAAATAAATAATGCCTGCTGGATCACCTCTGTCAACATATTTATTGACATTTTCAAAGAACTCTAAGAATTTGATGAGATAAGACTTACCTTTGCAAAAGCCATATTGATTTTTTTCCCTTGCAGGTCTTGCTCTTCTATATCCTTGACAATTTTGTCTATAATAATGCATTCCACCACTTTCCCCAGAAGAGAGGTTAAATGAACATCAATAATTTCCCAGATTCATCTGGGATTCCTTTATAAAAATGTAGGGTTTCATATGGGAGCATTTCCCAGTCTTGTCTCCATATGTCAGGATGCCATATTATGAAGTGGTTTCACACTGCTATATTGTGTAATGTGAAAGGGATTGTGGAGTGAAATGCCAGCATCATGACTGGTGAGTCATCTTATGGCCTAAGCCCATGGAAAACTGCCTAGAGAAAAACACTCCTTAAGGGTTGGTTAGCAGTGCCCAAGCAAGCAGCCACGTATGGCTTGGACAGAATTTCTTGCTTGTTTTATGCCCCATTTTTTTAAAATCAGCTTAAAAACTGACAGTAATTTTTTACAAAGAAGGTTTTAAGACAATTATTTCATCTCTACCTTCCAACTCTCCGATTTGGAAGTGGCTGTCCTAGTCAATACTCTGTCATCCCACCTTTTCAGCTGCTTCTAAAATGTTCTGTTTTCCCCCCCTCCTCCCACTTTCCCCCTTTATCCTCAGTTTACTTCATTTGGTGCAAACTGAGTACAAACTGCAAAAGTAGTCTGCACTGCATCAATTGAGCAGTTGGGGAAGAAGAGGAAGGGTGAAATCTTATTCTTCCCAGTAGGTTCAGACAAAAGCAAACTGCTGCAGCCTGTACTTGCTTGTGTGTTCTTCCTCATTAATAAATTTTGCCATCTTGCTTACACTACAATGTTCCTTTGATTAAAAAAAATACAGTATCATCTCTTTGTGTGTGTCTCTTTCTCTCTGAAACGATTTCTTCCATTTAATTGTGAAATACTCAATTTTTTACCACACCAAGCTTGTTTCCTCAGAATCAATTGGCATGAAACATAACATAAAACCCACAATAATCTGTAAGAGCATCTTAAGGACATCTGCCCATGGAAACCCACTGAGTGAGGTTGGCAATGGCAACCACCCTCTGAAGGAACATGCCAAGAAAACCCCATGATAGGATTGACTTAGCATCACCATAAGTCAGAAACAACTTGAAGGCACACAACAACAATGACAACAACAACAACAACAACAACAACAACATCTTTAAAAGATTTCTTTAAAATTATTTCCTTCTGTTTCCATCACTAGTTTTCAGGTTGTATAAGCAGTCTGAACCTTGACATGATAATTTGCTTTGAATGTACACAAATGCATCATAAGATAATTTAAAGGGGGATATAATGAAAATATTTACTGTAATACAATCCAGAGGAAACATAGACAATCATTTGCTTATTTCCATTTGGATAGAGAAACAACTAAATGAGCTGTATCTTGCTCTATTGTTTTAAGCTACAAGTTTAGAAAGCACTTCATTAACTCTCAATTCCAACAGATTATAGGGTGGAAGATGAATATAAAACAGGAGATAAGCAACATTTCTGCTACTGTTTTCACATTTCTGAATATCTGTCATTTTGCAACCACACAGATTTCTCTGAATTTATTTGGAAGGTATATAAACTGTCAAGGTTGTTTCTATATGGACCTTATAACATTACTGATTATGAGGGAAGCTATTCTGCAAAAGAATAATGACTATGCCAGCTGTTACATTTACAGTGGACTGAAGCTCTTCCACTTACACAGTTGCTTCAGGTGGAAAGCTATTACATTTTCATTTAAACTGGCATCTCGCATGGCTTTCCCCCCAAAAAAACTTCTGTACTTGGAAATGATTGCAGTCTAAAACAATATTAACCATAAATCTAGTTCTTTTAGCTGGACCACACAGCGTTTTCTGTTTTTTCATGGTTTCCATGTCTATTTTAAAAAAAATGTCAAGGAAAGCCATTTTTTACTACAAAATAACACTCCAGGTTGAAGCACTGTGGGTATTTTTTCAGTTTTTCACCTGTGCTTGATGCTTCTTTCCAATTGCCTAGCCTGGTCAGATGGGTAAGACATGCCCCCTCTCCAAGTAAAAAAGAGTTGTTACTCTTCATTGTACTTGGAAGGTCAGTTAGCTGTTAAGATAAAGAGAACTGCATGGGAGTCAGAAGTGATATGACAGTTATATACATCAAATAAATATCTTAAGTCCCACCTGAGAAATAATTTGTCTGTGAGAGAGAATGATACAGAAACAGAGGGTGAAAGCAGTGTCCTTTGAAAATCAGTTCTGTGAATTCTTTTAATGCATAATGCTCAGTTATAAAGCAATTGCACAAACACAGATGGATACAACAATTCTATTCTTTGCATGGCAGGTGTTTACTGCTTCCATTCATAAACACAGTCATCAGCTTTCATTCATAACACAGAACTTTTGAACCCAACCCATAATCTTAAAGAATGGGAGTATGCACACTAAAGTAGGAGTAGGACTCATTGGATCTTCCAGATGCTATAGGATAATAATAATAATAATAATAATAATAATAATAATAATAATAATTTTTATTTAATACCCCGCCCCTCTGAGCACAATCGGGGCGGCTTACATCATAAAATTATCAACAACAGTTAAGAACAATTACCTCCCCCTCCCCCCCTTAAAAAGTTATTAAACCCAATACAATTTAAAAGAAGCACGATATAAGGAGGTAAATTCCTCCATTAAAACAAGTAATACATAAAAACAAAACGTGCCGGCGGATGTCGGATGCTGGCCCAAAGAAGGAACCCCATCACAGAGGAGGGGGGCATCTCGGAGGGAAAAAAAAAAGAAAAAAAGAAAAAAAGAAAAAAAGAAAAAAAGAAAAGAGATTCTGGAGCCAAGCTAGGATTACAAATACCAGGACCTTAGTCAGCATAGCCAATAGTGAGAAATGTTGGGAGTTGAAATTTAACAATGTCTAGAGGGCTCCATGACTACTAGCACTGCTCTAATGGGACTATCCATAAAATATACAGCACATGCCATTCAAGGGCAAGAATTTGACAGGAAAGCATATGCAGTGCTCAGAGTACAAGGGCTCTTAACAAAATGCACTGTCTCCACTCACAGACTGCTCCCACCCCAATTTAAGTTAACATAATACCCCTTCTATAGATAATAACTAAAATGCATCCCAAAGGTAAGTTACTTCTGACAAAAGGACCTAGCATTTATTGAGATGGGACATGGAATAAGAAAGGGGAGATGAGGTTGCACATGTGACATACATTGCGAAACAATTATGTGAAGCTGTGAAACTTGGGGAGAGAAACAGGGAAGATGGTGGTTTTATTTCCTGGCATGCATACATTTTAAAATGAAATAGAATGGGAGCCCTTGAGTGAGACTGGGACCAAAATAAGGATGGAGAGGGTGTGCTGAGCCCTTTCTATTCTAACAGTGGAATATGTCCAAGTTAGCATCAGTGGGAGATGTTTTCTCATGGCAGTCAGCTGGCCTAGGGGACTCTAATTTAAACAACAACAATAACCAGTGATTCTGCTGAAGAAAGCCTTTTCTCACTAAGACCAAAACGTGTTGGGCTTTTTAAAACAAATAAACAGTATATGGGGCTGATGCAGACTGGCAGTTTAGGCTGGCATGGGGGTGGAGTTGGGGCGGGACAACTGCCCACCACCCGCCCCGACTCTGCCCCGATTCCACCCCGATGCCACCTGCCCATCCACATGGTGCACAGTGTCAGGACACTCTCTTGGTGCAGCGTGCGTACACACTGAGCCAAAGGGGTGCAAAAGAGCTGTAGCAGCGGCGGCAGCTCTAAGGGCGGCCTTTTGCTGCTTCCAAAAGGAACAGCATTTCTCTACTCTTTTGGAGCAGCAAAAAGGAGGATCAGGGCCATGGCTTGTGGTTGCCACAGCCCCGATCCACTGCTCCCAAGGGCGGCCCAGAGCTGTCCCTTGTTGGCTGCTTGCATTGGCCCATGATCTCAGAGTCCAGTTGAGCTTGTATCCTTACCATTTCCAACTTATGCTGGAGGCCTGATATGACCTGTGTTCCCTCACATTATACATATTTTAAAAGTGATTTTATTTATTGGCATATGTGAATATGTCATGTTTGGTCTGGTCATGCGAGAGGCCAATATTTTACGAATACAAAAATATCACAAGTGGCCTAAAACTCAATCTGGTCAATGAGTACTGGGAAAACACAGAACCTGCTGAAATGATCAATACACATTTCAACTGATTGGCTGCACTGACATTAATACTGAAACACTGCTTCAATGAAATAGAGAGAGAGGTAAATTATAGGTATCAACATATGTCTTAGAATGAACATCTGGAACAAACAGGTACAGACGGAGGACATTTTTTCACCCAGAAAAATTATTCAGTCTTTTTCACAAGCTGCTGAATGCTAAGATTAATGGCTGTTAGTTTTTACAGCCTTTTACTGATTAGCCTATATCCATTTGTTGTTCTTTTCTCATTCTGTTTCCTTCTGACTAGCATTTCTTAAGAAGACTTGGAAATAAACAATCCAATCAAATTATTTTGTTGGCTCTAAATGGTTTTTAACTATTTGGTTAAATGTACTGGGGAGGAGAATAGCAGAATCTCCCATTCAAGTCTGAAAACGTTCCATAAGATTAACTTGTCCAAGGTTATAACTCCAGATTATGCAAGTGTATGTCACCAACTGCATTTGACCAAAAATGAACAAATGAAATTAGGCCAGAATTACACTATGATATTTCACAAAAATATGAAACACAAAGGAGTTACAGATATTTGATCTAGACAAGGAAACAAAGTAAGGATTTTCCATACTTTGGCTCAAACACTGATGAGAATGGAGATTGCAGTCAAGAAATCAGAAGATGACTTTAAGACTGGAAAGGGCAGCTATGAAAGAACTAGACAAGATCTTAAAGTGCAAAGATATAAAACTGAACACCAAAATTAGGATTGTCCAAGCCATCATCTCTCCTATTGAGCCCTGCCTTCTCATGATATGTTCAGAGTATGACACCATCAGTTTAGTCATCTTGGCTTCCAGAGAGAGTTCAAGTTTGCTCTGTTCTAAGACCCATTTGTTTGTCATTTTGGCTGTGCACAGTACCCCTAGCTCTCTTCTCCAGCACCACATCTCAAATGAGTTGATTTTATATCAGCTTTCTTCACTGTCCAGCTCAAACATCCATGCATAGTAATGGGAAATATGATGATACTAGGAAATATGGAGGGCAGTAGAAAGAGAGGTAGTCTGCATATAAGATGGATAGACTCAATCAAGATCATGGCCCTGAGGATACATGACCTGAACAGAGCAGTTGAGGACAGGGGGCTTTGGAGGTGACTCATTCACAGGGTCATCATAAACTGAAGTCAATTCGAAGGTAGCTGACACTGAAGACAACATGAGTTCCCTGGGAATGGAGCTTTACAGTATGGAACAATCCAAAGAAGAAAAATAAGCAGTCACTTGCAGCTGGGGACCTAGGGAAAGGAGTCTCAGGTGACAGGCAGGCTCATATTAGAGTAGGTGGTCCAAGTACAGTATTTTCCCCCAGGTTGTTGAAGGCTTAGTTGATCAAAATGAAAACATTAATTTATGCTCAGTAATTCCATAATGACATCAGATTGTCACATAAATATGATGTGTGGAATTTTATCTGCAGAACTGCAGAATCATATGTGAGTGTATATGTGACAAAGGCCAAGACATCTGCTGATCATGTCCTTGAAGACAGCAAAGGAGCCAGACTACTAAAGGTGTACTGGGGACAACACCTGGACTTCAAGTGTAATAAGCATGATGCAATGCCTTGGCAATGTTGCATGAGCCAAGGGTATAAGAAGAACAGCTCAGTGTGAGCATATGTGGGTCATTATAGTTGGTCAGTGGTTTATGCTTGTGAGTGTTGGAGAGTTCTTGTATTGATGTGTTGCTGAGAGCTGGAAAAGGAGAAAACCTGTTTATGCTTTCATCCGAGAGATCTGTATCTGCTGTATATAGTTATTTATCTTCTATCCTGTGTAAACAAACCCTTCAACTGTTGCAGCCCAGCCTCTGCATACTGTTTGGGAGTATCTCAAGGTCCCTGCTGAGATACTGAAAGCCATTCACACTGCACCTCAGTGTGACATCTGATCTTGGAAGCTAAGCAAGGTCAACCCTGGACGGGAAACTGTCAATGAATACCAGAGGAAGGGACTGGCAAAAACACTTCTGGGTATTCCTTGCCAAAGAAAATTGCCTATAAAATATATGGAGTCATCATAAATTGACAGGTGACTTGAAGGTATGGGTACACACACATCAGATTGGGGCCTAGGAAAGGTCAAAAACTGATAAAATATGTTATTGAAAATCCCCAACATGCCAGTTGCCACATTCTAATCCAATGGAAGTTTCTGAAGACTTAGAAAAGGAAGCTCAGAACATCACAGAATGTAATAATAAACCCTGAAGATTAATAACACACTGGTGATCAGGTAATTCTGTTCCAGAACATGACACAATTGGTAGGCTAATATAATTGAGAAAAGGAACTCTAAATAGTGACTTGATCAATGGTGGCAAGTATTGCCTTTACTGCAAATGGGCTCATGTCCAAAGTATTCTATGAGTACCGTAATTAGAAGATGAAATCTCTGTAATTGAGGTGTTTTGGACAAATAGTGGTGAACCAAATGGGACTGATTTTTCAGCAAGCCTAGATTGAATTGGGCTGACTTTAAACCCCCCCCCCCAACAATAGCAGGTTTTTATAATCTAGATGTTGTTTGTTTCAAACATCAGTATCTCTTCCACAGAAAGAATACGGAGTCTCACAGGAAGCAGTACAGGCACACCACCATTAACAAAGCCTCTGACAATGAATTTCCTTTTTACAAAAGCTTTTTAAATCTGTCCAGCCTGCCTTTTCTTTCTTGTCTTCTATTTAGCTGGAGGGAGGATGGTAAAGGAGGCCAGGAGAAATCCTGACACAGGCTGGTGTCTGGTTGGTTAATTCCCAACTAGAGTAAAACCATTGAAAGGAGCCCTGGTGATGCAGTGGTTAAATGCTGGTACTGCAGCCAAAAACGTTGTGAGTTTGATCCTACAGGGCTCCAGGTTGACTCAGCCTTCCATCCTTTTGTTGATCGGTAAAATGAGTACCCAGCCTGTTGGGGGAAATTGGCTAACACACTGTAAATCACTTAGAGAGTGCTTAGCACTATAAAGCAGTATAGAAATGTAAGTGCTATTACTATTGCTGTTGAATCAATTGTTGAACGGTGAGTCAATAATAGGTAAATCTAACTGATACAGTGGGTCTTCTCTAGTCATGACTAACAATAAAATTTAGGCCTTTCAGTATCATGTTGCAGCAGTAAACAATTCAAGAAAAGCTTGAGTTGGGGAAGAATGGGCTTGTAACTCTAACCATTCCTATCATAACTGTGTGTATGACTACAATAGCCTAGGATGGTAAACAGCATTGACCTCCAGAAACTTTTATTGAGCATGTGTGAACAGCAAAACAAAGAAAATGGGAAAGTAAATAAGTCTGCCTCATCAGCCCCCCCCTTAATTTAAAACACACACCATAAATCTGGCCACCAAAATGAAAATAAGAAAAGTGGAGGTTGGTGAAAAACAAACAAAAATCTGTGGATGCATTTTGAAAGATGCTTTGAAAATGATCTTCAGAAAATTCAAAATGCTTTTGTTTAATTTTTGCAGGTCTTGCCTCACCAGCTTGTTTCATTTTCATTTTGCATGTGCATATTGTTAGTCCTGGGTGCAAAGTTTGCTGAACCATGTTGAATTGCTCTTCTTTTTTGTGATGTAGGAAACTATCCCTCTTCTCTTTTTTTTGTTTCTGGTTCCAAATTTTCTGTTAAAGAAGTAATGCCAAGGAATGTATTTACTTCATTAACTGAGGTATGCCTGAAATGATGAAAAGAAACGGTGCTAAGAACCATCAATAATAAAATTGTTAGAATTAAACATGCAGTAGTCATCACCTGATATTTGAAGGAAGTATCCATAAACATCCTTGAAATAGCTTTCCAAATGCATGAAAAATTACCTGAAAATGTCTTGTTTTGAGTAGTTCTGTGGTTCACCTTTGAAGATGATGGTTCCTGTAGCAAGGTGATTTTTACTATACATTAAGCCTATTAGGCCAGATCTTGAATTAAATCCACACTACCATTTTGTTCTGTCATTTCAGTGGAAGCTATACACCAATGGCAGGAA
The DNA here is from genome assembly GCA_026167975.1 of Phrynosoma blainvillii. Classification (NCBI taxonomy): domain Eukaryota; kingdom Metazoa; phylum Chordata; class Lepidosauria; order Squamata; family Phrynosomatidae; genus Phrynosoma; species Phrynosoma blainvillii. The sequence goes on from JANUYF010000002.1 coordinate 84,119,789, forward strand.
ATGTGAAGATCTGCAAATGTTGGACTGAACACTCATCAGCCCTAGCCTCCATAGCTGATGGAGAAGAAAGCTGGGAATTGCAGTCCAGATGCACCCATAGGGACATGCAATTTCCACTATGGTTTATGCAACTCTATGTGTCTGTATCTTTAAGAAGGAGAGATCAACAACACACCCCTATTTGCTTTCTGCACACATCTGCCTCCTCCTCTCCTCTCAGACAGGCTATAGATATTAATTGCATTGAGTTTTCCTTCTATTGACTGTACCTAGTGCACGTTCAAAATTAATCTCCAGTTCTAACTAATTCAGTGTTTACAGTTCCATCACTTGAATTATTTCCAAGTAATTTGGAATTTTGAATAGTGCTAAAAATGCAGATATCCTTTAACTACTAAGGAGAGCAAGGGGAGGGCTTTGAGGAATTTGCAGCTTTGCCTTAAAGCTTGTTTCAAATCTTATTGAATATCTGTTTCAAGTTTTTGCCACCTTCTTTGATGACACTCAAACCAGGCATAATATAATTTATTTAAACAGACAACACTGTTTCTGTTCCCTCCCTTCCACTATGCATGTATCCAACCTGAATAAAAGTTGAATAATTTGAAATGATCCTTCTGGTTTAACACTAACTGCCTCAAATATAAAGGATTTGTTCATTATTATTTTTAATCTGGATTTAGATTTTGCCTGAAAGCAGAAGGTGGCTAATAGTAATTAAATGGTACTTGCCACCAGATTTTCCGCATGGTGCTCTTCTATTTAGGATGTTGAGCACCATTCCATTCCATTCCATTCCATTTGTTTCCTGCTTCTCCTTGTTCAATTGTTTCCCATTTTAATTCAAGACTTAGTATCTGTTGCCCTCACTGGCATATTTTTCTAACCTTTCCTTAACTTAAAAAAATAATTTGGCAAAGCTTCTGATTTTGAGCTTGTGCAGTGCCATTTTGGCTACATACAGACTGGCATTCAGTTTGTATATGTAACATCTTTTATAAAAATGAGGGATTACCTCATTTGATTTGTGCACTAAAATGACTAATATGAAAGTATTACCCCATTGGAATGCTGAAAGTGTAGCATGAAGCTTGACCTTCACATTTGCTTCTTCATCTTCTTGACTTCTTGAGATCAAAACTCTGACTAACATTTCCAGAAGAATCCTGTGGTGTTTCTCTATTTGCTGGTTTTACACATAAGTTGGCTTTTTCCCAAGATCACTTTTTTTCTTTTTTTGACACTCTCACTCTGCACACAGGGCTAGAAATGCTTGTTACCATCTCAGTTTCTGACTGCTGAGCCAAGTGGGGAGTGTGCTCAGCTTGAATCTAATATGGTTCATAAACAATCTGGCACCTGTGATATGTTAAGAGGGTTCAAAGGCTTCCAGAAAGTACTTTTTTGTCACCTTGTTAATCATAAATTCTATAAGAATGAACCCAACTGTTGAGAATATATGACAGCAGTTAAAAGCCTCAGTATGTAACACAGTCAATGGGCTTTCCTGACTTGCAGCTTTTGTTGGTGTATCAGGGTTTATTGTTTTGTTTTTAATACTGTACAGGGATTTATTGTTGCTGTTTAAACTCTACAAATACAAAAGAGGACAAAAAATTACACTGGATAAAAACATGCAAATTACATGTTACATTCACTATGTAATGTGTTCCAACCAAATCACTATTAATATCCATTATCGCAAATTCATTTCTAATATTGTGCATCACAGATTTTGCATCACCTGTCCATCAATATTGCATTTTTAAATCTATTCTCCAAGATTATGAGTTCAAATTGGCCCCATATTATCTTACACAATGATCATATGGAGGCAGAGGGTTGGAGAATCAGTAATGAAGGAACCATTGCATCTGAATTTCTGCTGGAAATATGTTGGTGAGTACAGAAGCTGATGTTGGAATTTTTTCTTTTTTCTTTTTAAAGATCTTTCTGTTGGTCTTGGTTTTCTGTTGGTTCCTTCTCTTTGTTTTCAACTGAAGAATACAATACAAACACTGAAACTTTGCCAATTTCAGAGCAGTATAGCTTTCTATCCCATGCAGCATGCCAGAGGAATATGAGGGCTCAGTTTCCAGCAGATTCAAGGCCTTCGGTTTTCCTGGATATCTCCTATTCTGTTTGGTGTCCTGACAGCAGAGGAAATGCCTAATCAATCAATCAATCAATCAACCATTTTATATCCCACATTGCAACTAAGACTGGGATTCGAGGTGGCTTCCATATTAAAAGAAATACAAATAAACTATTTGCAGCTTAAAAAAAACCCTAGCTCCCCAACAAGATTAAAATAGTTTTAAACTGTAAAATTAAGACCATTGAAGACATTAAAAGCATAGATTAAAAGCAGCACAGCACACTAAACTGAAAGCCCTTACATGTGAAACAACAATTCTCCACCTGTAGATTTGAGGCCATGGTATCATTTTTTTAGGGTTATTTGTATGTTGTCAGGTTAGATCCACCTGAGCTTCAGCTATTCAATCCATTTGTTTTGACTGAGTAAACAAATAATATTTTTGAAGGAACTGATGTCCACAATCTTGTGGTGTGTACATATACACAGTTCTCAGAGGCACTGAGCATCTAACTTACAAGGGAAAAGGCTTCAACCTCTCTTGCAGTGCTTGAATAGACCCAAAGAGCCTGCAAATGGTAAAGTTGATGGTGTCTTCAAGGTAATTTTAATATATATATTGTACAGCTAAAGTCTACCTCTCTGAGAAGAGACCTGTAGCTTCATGACATGCAGAATGGCCTTCTGGACTGTGTGCAGCTTAAATGAGTTTTCATGGTGAGCCTTGCCTGATGGTCTCTTGTGTTGTGGTTGGCATTGGGTTGAAGCCGCTATTAAGGAAATGAATAGGATTGTCCACTCAACAAAGGGGGAATCTCAATAAGTGACCTTGTGTACTGAATCCACAAGCAATGATCCATCTCAGAGGGGTGACATGCTGAGGGGTCTCACTTAAAGTTGGTGGGAGAAAAGCCCACAACAGTTCACCTTGCAGTGAAACCCCTTTTCTCAGTACTAACAGATGAGCTAACCAGGTATGTTTCTTATGAGACACCAAATTCTTTTTATCTTTTCACCAGTTAAATTGAGCCCTTCTTTTCCCCATATAAGGTATTACATTGTTTGTTTCCCATCTTATTTTCTTCACATGTTCCAATTATTGCCAGGATGCAGTTCTTAAATTTGTGATTATATGGTAGAGAATGTTTGAACATATTCAGAAAATGGATTGCCAGGAAACCATGATGAAGAGAAGCCTGGACTGATAAAGTCTTCACTGTTTGGGACTTATTCCGCACATTTCTTGCACATTTTTTTTTTTTTTGCAGAAAACATAATTTCCTGTGTAGAAAATACTATTTTCTTCATAGAAATGGCAGCTTTCTGTACAAAAAGGTGTGATTTTCATGCAGAATAAGTCCTAGACCACAGCATTTTCTGTACAGGAAACAGCATTCTCTACACAGAAAACACAATTTCTGATCCGAAATATTATTTTCTGCACAAAAATACTCTTTTCTGGCACCAATGTTATCTTTTCAGTGAAAAAAAGATATGAATTTTGCACACAAGAAGTCCCTAAATGTGAAAAGTCTTTGTTATCGAAGATTTTCTCATAGCAGTAAAAAAATTGCTAAATTACTCATTTCTTCCTTCAACAATCAAATTAGTTAAGAATTACATCCCTGTTATATCCCTATGGTCCCTATGGTCAGACACGACTTGACAACCTTGTCAACGGGGAATACCTTTACCTATATAAATAACTGGGTCTCTTTTTGTCCACTGGGAATGAGAAAGAAATTTTTAGCTTTTTAAGAATCTGTGTTTAGCTTATGATCAATAAAAGGGTGAGATTGTTAATTCTCTGATTTGCAGAAAGCACTGGAGACGTTGTTCGTAGCATTCTGTCTTGTTATCATCTTGGCCCAACTCCATCGTAAACAAATTTTGATCACTATCCAAGCATCCATATTTTATTGGCTCCAGAAGGGAGATCAAAATGTGGTGTAATCTCTCTTTCTAAGATTAGATACAGGGTAGCAGATGTTCCTTGACCAGTTTCTCTCAGATAATTTCGATCTTTAAGCTCAGGTGAAAAAAGATTGTATTGAGTCTGGGAAAAATGTATTTTCTGTTTAATAATTGAAACACTGTCATTGTTTTAACACCATGGCCACTATTGATTGGTTTTCCTGGCTAAGCTTTTAGTAGTAGGTGACACCTTAATATGAAATCACATTAATCTTACTGCTACAAAATATTGCAAAGTATACCTTGGCTACAATTTTACATTGAGTTAAGCTATTCACTAGTTTCAGATACCTGGCCATTCTGTGCTGTATTTGGGACATTTTAAGATGAGTCATCTATTAAACCACTGTCCATCCACATTTACTGAATGCTATGCAGCCATTCATAACCCTGCCTTCCTCCCCCATCTTTTCTTTTGTCTTTTTGTCTTTCCATGAGAAAAACTATTAAGGAGAAAAAGAGGGAATAGTTGCAAAGTACCTTTTAACTATGAGTGTGATATAAAAGCTTCATCTAAAACTTTGTCACTTAAACTTTCACTGTATGAGAAATTCATTCCACTGAATGCAGAGTGTCATCTTTTATATATAGTATTCTTCAAGCATTATGAAACAGAAAGTGTGGGATTGGGGAAGGGACACACAGAGTTCCCAATCTGATTTAACACTGTAACTGTGTTCAGCTAAAAACAGTTACAGGGCTACTGTAAACCTTCTTTGTCAACATGGGGAGGAGGTGTTAGAGGGGGACAGCATGGCAAGTACATTATTGTCTCCCATCTATACCTTCTGTTTCATAATTCCTGAAGAGGGCTTATGAAAGAAGAATAAAAGAATGAAATTTCACTCTACAATAGTCAAAATCTTTTATTTCTTAAAAAGTGCAACATGTTTTGGTCTTATCACCAATTGGCCTTCTTCAAGAGCTATTATAAAATAAACACAAACACATGTACTATGTTTGTGATATGGTGGCAGCAAAACACTCTGACATCACTATGGCATCTAGCTAGTTGTGGCTACTAAAAAAACAACAACCCTCCTGACCCAGACTTGCAAGAAAGTATCATGAAACCTACTTTTAAGGGGGGAGATCACCAAAACCAATTTATATTGTGCTGAAGTAGAGGAGGAGGGGTGGAAACTCTCATGTTATCCATCTCTTCAATAACTTCATCGGGCACCAGGAGTGATGGGCAAGGTCCAAGTCCAATTGGGTGCTGGTACAATATTTGTAAGGGGGAAAGGAAAGAAGAGAAAAGAGACAGAGTGTGGGTGTGTACACATCTGTACATTTGTACATTTTAAAATCAAGAATTTAGTTTTCATATTTAACCAATAGGAACAATGCAATATAAAATAGTGGAATATATATAACAAAAAGAAATGCAGACCTATATGAAAACAATTACAATAAAGCATGGAAAAACATCCAGAAGGATCTGATGGGATGGTCAAAATTACAGATTTCTTTACTAAGAAGAATTTCCTTAATAAAGATGAACATCTTACTCAAACTAATGCATCTATTCCAGAACATCCCTATAACACATAATGAGAAATGTTTTGATACCTGGCAAAGGGAGATATCCAAATTTATATGGATGGGTAAAAAACCTAGAATAAAATGGACTAGTTTGGTAGAACCTAAAGATAAGGGACGATGCGCTTTACCTGATTTCAAAACATACTATTACGCTTGTGCTCTGAATTGGATAGAGGAATGGATTAAATTAAATAATGAAAGACTTTTAAGCATAGAAGGTGACAACATAAGATTTGGATGGCATCCTACTTAAGACAAGGTATAACAAAGAAAGACAAGGTATAACAAAGATTTCAAACATCATTATGTTAGAAGAGCATTGATAAAAGTTTGGATGAAAGTAGGACAAAGATTCTATAGAAAAATGCCATTGTGGGTATCCCCTCAAGAGGCTCATCTATATAGAACTAAAAGAGAAGAACATTTATGGATTAGATATGATGATATCTTGGAGTGGACAATAGATAAAGAAAATAAGACAGAGTACAAGATGAAAACCAGGTAGCAACTAGAACAAGAAAGGGAAAATTAACAACTGGCTAATATATATGCAATTGAATGAAAGATTAAAAATCGATAAGGTGGCAATGGGCTTTGAAATAAATAAAACTGAGTTAGACAAAATCATTGAGGATAAAGAAGGAAATCATATAGCAAAATACCATAAGGTGATCAGAGAAAGAAATTTGGAAAAGGAAATGGTGAAACACGTAATGGTTAGATGGGCCTAGGACATAGGAAAAAAATATTGAACTGGATAAGTGGGAAAAGGCATGGCAAGATACTAAAAAGTTCACAATGTGCCAGGATCTTAAAGATTTTTTTTTTTTAAAGATGATGCATCATTGGTATATGTCTCCCAATAAACTTAATGTAATCTACAATACCGGGAAACCAACATGTTGGAAATGTCAAAAACATCAAGGCTCCTTCTACCATATATGGTGGGGTTGTAAAGTGGTAGCAAATTATTGGAGAAAAATACATAAAATAATAACAGAAACATTACAAACAAAGTTACCACTTAACCCAGAATTATTCCTGTTAAATATGATACCAAATAATGGAAAAGAACTAAAGAAAAAACATAAACGAATACTGTTGTATATGATCACAACAGCCAGAATAATATATGCAAGACATTGGAAAAAACCTGAGATACCAAATATAGAAAAATAGCTAGTTAAATTGAGAGAAATTAAGAATATGGATTTACTAACAGCCCTGATACAGAATAAATCAGTGGAAAAGACAGAAGAGGAATGGCCTGAGACTCTGACTTTATGGGGTGAATAAAGATGAAAAAGTCTAATTGGAGGAATAGAAGAATGACTAACAAGGAAAAGTAAAAGAAAAAACAGAGAACCAATTTAGTTAGAATCACAACATATTAACATTAATTAATAAGTCAACTATCGTACTTGCTGTAATTACATAATCAAAAACAGGGAAGTGGTTAAGAAATACAAATAAGGTAAACAAGAGAGAAAATAAGGATGGAAAAATAATTAATAATAGCTTAAAAATAAATGGAGACATATGGTGAAAAATAATGAGTTGGGAAAAATGAGTTTAAATTCAATAAGAAATACGCTGTTTAAGTTTTAATTGTGAGTTTGTTTACTTGTCAGTGGAGGGGAGCACACAGGTGGAGGGGTTAGGTTGGGGATGAATGTCGTTATTGTATGGTGTATTGTGAATGGGTATGATGTTGTAAGTTTGGATTGCATGATATGTATATATTTTTTAAATTTAATTAAAAAATAAAGTTTTTTAAACAGATTAAGAAAAAAACCCTAACAAGAAAATGTGGTCTCAAAAAATAGCCCAAACCAAAAAATGCCCACTCCTAATTTAACATTAAGCACTCTGATTAATCATCAGCAGGATCAAGACATCTACCTCATCACAGCATACTTTTTTCATTTCAGTGTGATGGTTGCTATCTTGTTAGATATATCTGAATCCTCTTGCAGCACAACTTTTGTATACCAGTCATTTCTTTACTTTACTTTAAAGCTGCTTATAAAAGCTATGGCATGCATTCTTATTTCTTGGACACTGGTGCCATGAAGGAAGATATACAACTTTCATTATTGATTTTTATAACCCATTTGGCTAAGCTCAAGTTATTCCAATGAGTGTAACAGAAAATAAAACAAGCTAGGTATGATAAACATTGAGTAGATGGTACGAATATGAAAATTATAAGATCTTTGCCTTCCATAAAGCAGTACATTTTCTTACTTCAGTCTATTAGTGGATTGCTAATTTTAATGATATGTTTCTCTCCTTCTCCTTCCTTTTTTAAAGTCATAAATGTTCATGGCAATTTGTAAATTCATGTTAATAAATAGGGTCATACATTTTGATGGAACAGTTTTCAAGGTAAATAAAATATCCTTAGTTGTTCTACAGTGGGTGTTATACATTTTCATGTACTCTCTGTGTTTGATAGATTATTTTTTTTTTGCTTTCCAGAAAGATTGTTGTGATCAGTGTATAAAAATTATATTGTGAAGCTTTATAAAATACAACTTCAAGTACTTCTCTGATTATTTTCTACCATCGATGCTATAAAGGATTTTTATTCGAGATGTGATGGATAATAAAATAGCAACAAAATGCAAAACCAAACTATTCTGACACTTGATCACAAGCACACTAACTTTAACAGGAACCAGTAAAATAAAATATTGTTTTCAGGGTAGGAAAGCCCATTATATAGAGCAGGGGTAGGCAACCTTTCCCCTTTAAGGGCCGAGGGACTTCAACTCCCAGAAGCCTCAGCCATGTTGGCCAATAGTCCCATGTTGGCCAATAGCTCCTGGGATTCTGGGAGCTGAAGTCCCTCGGCCCTTAAAGGGGAAAGGTTGCCTACCCCTGATATAGAGTGAGGCAGCTGCCTTAGAAGAGTAGAGTGTCAAGAATTTTGCCACTTTCACTCTAGAGGGTCTCTACTTCTCCAGAGCCAGCCAGATCCAAAATACCAAATGTCTGTTCAGAGGGATCATAACAAATCCAAACATTGTAGGCTGATTGGCCTGGAGATGCACAGTTGTTAACAGGTTATCTTGAAGGGCACACTTTACACAATGCCTTAATCTCAGGAATGATTGGTTAGATGTTTGTACCTGACAGGTTGCCTGAAGGGAAATGCTACCTGCTTACCACAAAGCCCTCCTTCTTTCTGTCCTGCTCTGAAAATACTTTAGTTTGTCAGTAGTATGAGGAGCAGAGTGAGATGGTGGTCAAGAAAGTGGTGGGAGCAGCAGCACTATCTACTATAAATCTTTTCCTGCCTTAGGTAGTGTAAAGTCATGGGCTGTCACTGAATACATCTGCATAACTATACAGGTTGAGCCTCCCTTGTCTGGAATACCAGAATCTGAAATATTCCAAAACCCAAAACTTTTTTCATGGGTGGCTGAGTTAGGGCCTCTACAGATGGGCCCTTTGGGCCATCCTGAAGGCAGGGATAGGGAGGGGCAGCCGCACACCAGCTGGCTCAACCCCTCCCCGAAGACATCCTGATGCCACGCGCTGTTATGCATGGCGCACAATGTCAGGACATCCTTCCAGCACAGCCTTTTGACACGCTACACCGGAAGGGGTGTGAAAGAGCCATGTGCTGGCTCTTAGGGCACCCTTTTTGCCAGCAGCTTTTTGCTGCTCCTTTCCGAGGTGGCAAAAGGGAGGATAGGGCCTGGGGTGTCCGGTAGCCCCAGCCTCAATCCTCTGCTTCCTGGGGTGGCCCGGGGCTGCCCGTCTGCATCCCTCCATAGTGACCCTTTCCTTTCTGATAGTTCAGTGTATACAACCTTTCTTTCATGCACAAAATTATTTTAAAATATTGTATAAAATTACCTTCAGGCTATGTGTATAAGCTGTATATGAAACATAAATGAATTTTGTGTTTAGACCTGGGTCCCATCTCCAAGATGGGCCCCATCTCCAAGATGGAACCCAAACATAATAAAACTTAGAAATTGAAATGAGTGGGACAAATAAATCAGGCCTAACTTAAATCTGTTTATTTTATCAAGTCTAAACCTGAATTAGTCTGTTTTTTTACCTTACATGGCTTTTGAAAAATCAGTACATATTTTTGTGCACATTTTTCCAAAAGATGCTTTAACAGAAGCATGCTACATTCTACACACTAGTTAAGTGTGTTTGTACACTTTTAAACATTTATGCAGTGTTTTCTACAGTTTTTCTAATGTCTGCTTGTTGCTGAACACTTTTTCTTCCTACAGAATGTATCTCAAACCCAGAAATACATGGATTTCTTACTGCAAGGTGTTTAATTAACCTCAGTTGAATGAATTTCTCCTACATCCCTAATGCAAGACAGGACATTCAGTTTTTATTGCAGCTACTACAATGGGCTTTTGGTCCACTGGGAGTACGTTCCATGACCCCCCATGGATACCAAAATCTGTGGATGCTCAAGTCCCATTATATACAATGGTGTAGTTATTTTAACTGCCATAGCTTAATGCTATGGAATTCTGGGATTTGTAGTTTGTTGTGTCACTCGAGCTATCTGACAGATGGCCCAATAGTACACAAAAATACAACCCCCCCAAAATCCATAGCATTAAGCCATGTCAGTTAAAGCTGTGTCAGACTGCATTATTTCTGCAGCCTTGGTGTGATGTAGTGATTAGAGTGTGGGAGTGTATTTATTTATTTATTCCAATTCTATACTGCCTTTCTCCTGATGTGAGACTCAAGGTGGCTCAAAAAGCTAGAAGATCAGCTAAAAAATTGACAATGAAAATTAAAGTTAAAAATAATCAAATTAAAACCATTAATATTTTTTAAAAATATAAAAACATTAAAAAAAATAACAAAATTAAAAAGAGAGCAGCCCTAAACATGAACACATGCACACAATATTCTCTGCAGTTACTTGTTAAAAGTCTGTTTGAACAAAAAACTGGTGAAAAGAGAGAAGAGGGGCCCAGCCTAGCCTCCTGTGGAAGGGAATCCCAAAGGCTAGGAGCAGCCGTTGAGAAGGCTCTCTTCCATGTCCTAGCTAATGATGGTGGAGGGACCCAGAAACAACCTTCCCCTGAAGATTTTAAGACTGTGGCAGTTTTTTACAGGGTTCATAGGGAGTACTGTGACTTTGGAGAACCTGTTTCTTGTTCTCACTGACTTAGGAAAGTCACTGGGTGACTTCATATGAGCCACGTCTTCTCAGCCTGATCCAAGGGAGGTGGGTGGCTCCACTGTCATTTGGGTGTGTGAATATGTTCTGGGTTGTCAAAACTTCAAAGTTAACTATCCAAGATCTAAATCTTAATGCTCATTAGATTCAGCACCTTGAATTGCTCCTTTGAAATTAAGACTAAAGTCAAACTCAGCCAAAAATTTAAAGTCCAGCAAATTCCTCACTTGCCTGGCAGACAATTTCATTGCCCAGAAGATGGAAGAGGCAACAAAGGGATCAGCTATTTTAGATCTGATACTAATCAACAGGGATGACCTGGTTAATGGAGTGCAAATGGTGGGATCCTTAGGTAGGAGTGATCATGTTCTCCTGAAGTTTGTTATATACAGTGGAAAGAAGAAACCAAACATAGTCAGACAAGCATTCTAGACTTTAGGAATGCTGATTTCAGTAAATGTAGGGAAATACTGAGTGTGATCCTGTGGTCAAGAAAAGTAAAAGGAAAGAGGATTTAGGAGGGATTGGATTTTCTCAAAGGGGAGATATTGAAGGCACATTTTCAAACAGTTCCAATGAGGAAGAAAAATGGGAGGTGTCTAAAGAAACCAGGATGGATGGGTAAAGAACTTTCAACTAAGCTAAATTTTAAAAGGGGCATATATAAGAAATGGAAAAAAAGGGGAAATCACCAAAGAGGAATTCAAACCAATAATTAGCACATGTAAGGGGAAAGTCAGGAAAGCTAAAGTGAAGTATTATGTCAGGCTTGCTAAAAAGGTTAAGAACAATAAAAAGGGTGGTTTGGTTATGTCCATAGTAAAAGGAAAAAGAAGGAAATGGTAGAGCCACTGTATGGAGAAAATGGTGAAATGCTAACAGGGGACAAAGAAAAAGCAGAACTTCTGCTCACTCTTCTCAGAAAAGGAAAAAGGGTGCTGAAGCTGAGGAAAATAGAGCAGAGGATACAATAGGGGAAATACAGCACAGAATAAGTAAAGAGATAGTACAGGAATACCTGGTTAACCTAAATTAATTCAAGTCTCCAGGGCCAGATGAACAACATCCAAGGGTATTAAAAGAACTGACTGAAGTAACCTCAGAGCCACTGGCAATAATAGCTGAGAATTTCTGGAGAACAGGAAAGTCCCAGCAGACTGGAGTAGGGCAAATGTCTCTATCTTCAAAAAAAGGGGGAAAAGGGTTCCAACAATTGCCACCCAGTTAGTTTGGCATCAATACCACGAAAGATTCTAGAGCTGTTCATTAAACAGACATTCTGTAAGCATTTAGAAAGTAATACCATAATCCAAAAAGTCAACATGGATTTCTCATAAACAAATCATGCCAGACTAATCTTATCTCTCTCTTTTCGTTTTATAAAATTACCAGCTTGGTAGATGAAGGGAATGCTGTGGATGTAGCATATCTTGATTTCAGTAAGACCTTCGAAAAGGTTCTCAATGAAATTCTTGCAAACAAGCTAGTAAAAGGTGTGTTAAGAAAATGCTACTGTTAAATCAGTTCGTAATTAGTTGACCAGCTGAACCCAAAGGGTACTTACTCACCAATTGCTCCTCTTCATCCTAGATAGAAGTGATTAGCAGGGTGCCTGGCCTAGTGCTGGTCAACATCTTCATCAATGACTTGGATGAAAAAATATTGGGCATGCTTATGAAATTTGCAGATGAAACCAGATTAAAAAACACAGGAGAGGTAGCTAATATCCCAGAGGATAGGCTCAAAATTCAAAATGACCTTAATAGAGTAGAAAGCTGGGCCAAAGCTAACAAACTACCTATGCAGACTGCCAAAAATAGTGCACATTAAATTGAGGCACTGCCCTGGCTCAGTGCTAGGGAGTCATGGGAATTGTATTTTTTTCTGGGACATTGAGCCTTCTCTGTCAGAGAGCTCTGGTGCCACAATAAATTACAGTTCCCATGATTCCCTAGCACTGAGCCAGGGCAGTGCCTCAATTTAATGTGCACTATTTCTGGCAGTCTGCAAAGGCCCAAAATGAATTTCAACATGGAGAAATGTAAGGTACTACACTTAGGCAGGAAAAAAAAAAATAAAATGGATAGATCTAGGATTGGGGACACCTGGCTTAACAAGACTACATGTGAAAGGGATATAGGAGTCCTAATAGACCACAAATTGAACATGAGTCAACAGTGTGATGTGGCAGCTAAAAAAGCCAAAGCAATTCTAAGCTGCATTAATAGAAGTATAGTGTCTAGACCAGGGGTAGGCAACCTTTCCCCTTTAAGGGCCGAGGGACTTCAGCTCCCAGAAGCCTCAGCCATGTTGGCCAATAGTCCCATGTTGGGATTCTGCTCCTGGGATTCTGGGAGCTGAAGTCCCTCGGCCCTTAAAGGGGAAAGGTTGTCTACCCCTGGTCTAGACTGAGGGAAGTAATAGTACCATTATATTCTGCTTTGGTCAGGCCTCAACTGGAATACTGTGTCCATTTCTGGGCACCACAATTCAAAGAGGATGTTGACAAGCTACAGTGTGTCCAGAGAAAGGTCACCATAATAGTGAAAGGTCTGGAAATCAAGTCCTATGAGCAGTGACTTAGAGAAATGGGTATGTTTAGCCTGGAGAAGAGAAGGCTAACAGGTGACATGACAGCCATGTTTAAATAATTGAAAGGATGAATTGACCTAATCAAGGAGGCCATGGCCCTGAGCCTGCAGGATCTCAGCAGAACAGTTAAGGACAGGTGGTCTTGGAGCTGTCTCATTCACAGGGTTGCTGTGATTCAGGCCTACTTGAGAGCAGATAAACAAAAAACAAAGGATGTAAGTCTCCCACAACCAGTGTGTAACTATGAAAAACATTGTCCTTCATTATTGCATTATTAGCTTTCAAGGAATGGGGTACCCCAAGGAGAGGCCCGAAGAATGAGTGTAAAGGTATGACTAGACTGTATTTTGTCTTTAGAATAAAAGTCTGTGTGTATGTGCTTTTAAGTCACTTGTCGACTTATGGCAACCCCATGAATTTTATTGGGTTTTCTTAGGCCAGAAATACTCAGAGGTGGTTTTGTCAATTCCTTCCTCTAAAGAACAAGACTATTTTCTCAGAAAAAATGCTTACAATCATCAAGGGAAAAATTTGGCCTCTCACTGAACTCTTCTCTCTGACTGTTTTGGGACAAACTTTTACAATATGAACTAGTTTTCAAATATATATCCTCTACCTGCTGTCAGAAATGGTAGTAGAGTTTATTAAAGCTAAACCCAGTCAATTTTCTAATCATGTGTTTTTAGTTCTAGTAGACACACAGTAGATATTAATGTTTTACATAGGATCAAGGCATACAAGGCACCTATGACTTTAAGGGATATCACTTTAAAGAAGCTCTGAACTTTATAGAACATTTTTCCTGCAGGTAGGACCGTTCCAAGACCTTTTGCTACTTCAGGTGGAACAGCAAATGACTCTCCCCTAGCCTGCCCCTGCCCTCATCATTCAAGGTACATAGAGCTCAGAGCTGGCTACCTGAAGCAGAAATTACCACAAACATCTTCACCCTGCAAGCAAAAATGCAATAGTACTAAACTGAGCTTTTACTGTTGTTTCAGAACACCACAAATCAGTTCCCTGTAGTGACAGCTTCATTCTCTATAATGGAAGGGCCAGTCACATCTCACAGATAAATGGCTATACCTTTGTTATTTACAACAAATATGAATATGTGAAATAGAGGGGGTTATACACCTGTGGATGTGTTTCTGACAGCCCTGATTTCATCATGGTTCCCTGCACACAGGTCCCAGATTGCACATCTGGCAAAAATATAAGATCTATCTGTTATGTGTACTTTTCCTCCTTTACGTAGGAACTGATTACATGAGGAGTATGAAGGTACTAGTAGAATCAGCACTACAGAAGTGGGAGTAAATAAAGCCAGCAATACCTTAGGGTGCATCTACACTGGAGTAATAATGCAGTTTGACACCATTTTATGTGCTGGTGCCCCACAAAACTACAAATCCCAGGATTCTGTAGGATGGAGCCATGACAATTAAAGTTGTGTTAAACTGCATTATTTTTACTGTGTAGATGCACGTCTCACACTCTATTTTCCTCAATTGTTGTTGTTGTTGTTGTTGTTGTTGTTGTTGTTGTTGTTGTTGTGTGCCTTTAAGTCACTTCTGACTTATAGCAACCCTAGGACGAATCTGTCATGGGGTTTTCTTGGCACATTTCTTCAAAAGCTAATGTTTTACAGTATTTTGTTGTATATAAGTTACTTTTCCTTTCTGCTTTTCCTTCAACAAGCTGAAGGTGCATATCTGGCTGTCCTTCTCCTCTGCTTTATTTTCACAACAATTCTATGAGGCAGGACAGCATGAGCAAATGAATGAACCAAACTCATCCAGAGAGCTTTCTGTCTGAGTTATGGATCTCATAAACCCAAATCCAGCACTTGAAACAGATATACCACACTGGTTCTCTACCATTTCTGCTGCTGAGGAGTCTAAGAAATAATGTATATTTAAAGGAAAAAAGCACACACACTGCACTCAGTTTTCACTGGAGCTACCTGATATGCACGAACTACTTAAACAAGAAAATAATGCACTCCTAGTATTTTCAGGTAGGATTCTATTATATAGTCTATTTAGCTCCATGGGGGTATAAGGCTCAGACCCACCTGGATTTTCCACCTGAGATTCTGATTGCTTAGGATGCAATTGTAGCATTTTTAAAAAATGTCTCTTCAAATATTCCCATTGTGTACTGCAACTGATCTAGTCAGATGGGGAATGTTTTGTAAGTAGAAGTAAAGCCCTTGCAATCTTCAAAAGTCAATACGCAAGTGTGAAAGGATCTGAATGCTAACTGTTCTTTTCCCCTTTGTGATAGAAAGAATAACTCATCTTTATTTCATGTGGTAACTCCTCAGTGCCTCTATATATTATTTAATCTCTCTTTTTCAGAATTTGTAGAAGTATCATAAAAATAATATGTCATGAATACTCCTAGATAGTATGGGAAGGAGGGGGAGAGTAGTGTTGCCTTATCTTGGCAGATTAAAAACTTGAACTGAATAATTTTGAGAGTATTTCTGGCCTCACAGGAATTCTAGGGTAGTGAAGGGTATAAAAATGCATCACGTCCACAGTGCATTGTGAGTTTTGTGAGTGCTTCAGGGTATTCTTAAGGATATAGTAAAATCAGAATTCTTACCCCCAAATGAAATTTTCCCCCAGTCCTCAAATTTCTTGCACTGCAGAGAGTGAAAAACTGAAAATAGTTTACATCTGAACCTCATATTTGCTGTGCTTATATTTGGTAACTTTGACTGCTCCTTTCTTCTGCATTTCTGTATTTCTAAGTGCTAAAATGAGGTTTAAGTTACTGCAATGCTAGAAATTCAGGAACTGTGGGAAATTTGCATGGGGGTGAAGAATTCTTCTTTGGGAGGTCAATGTCCTATCTTGTCCCTCTGCAGTTAACACACCAGTCCACACAATATCAAAAGCCAGAAAACACATGTTCACATGAGCTGGAACATCTGTTTTCATTGGTTGTCAACTCTCTTTTTTTTTTTGAGAGACAAATGCAAAAACCACAATTTCCATGTCTTGAACTACAACTATTGTTACTTCCTTTTCAAAGCAACAAAAAACATGCCTTGAAAGTCCACAATTAGAGAAAGAACATAAATCCTGAAGAAAACCATATGCTGTTGTTGTTTTACAGGTAGGTGTCATCTTAATGGTCTCATGGAACAATTTTCTACTTCAATAACAAAATAATCTCTACCAAGAGAAATATCTCTATTAAAGGTCACTTTTTTCCCAGGCACTGTACAGGTAACCAGAACATGTTATTTTGATGCTGCAGTGGTCCTTGCAAGTAAATTTTCCACACATGGTATACCGTCTACTGGCTTTCTTCTTTACTGTCCTACTGTAGAAGTTAGTCGAGGGGGAGGGGAACCATCTGATATATTTCATTGATTGGTGCCAATGTACATTAAGTCTTTTATTATCATTCTTCTTCCAGTTCTAAATGGATGAAAAAAGCCCTCTGCCATCACATTTAATCCAGTGTGAAAATATGGATCAGCCAGTGTTGTCACCATAATGTAGCAAAGCTCAGTTTTCTGTGGTGTATCAGGTTGCCTGACCAAGTAAATGTTTGCCTTCAGAGACTCCAGATGACCCTTCAGATGTCTTAGCAATGTGGTACTACCTTACTTTGATGCCATATTTTCACAGATTATTTGACCTATATTGCCAGAAAGGACATTTTCTATGAATTCAACCAACTGTCCACCAAATAGATATGTCTCTAGTGTGACACATTTTTGAAGCTGCCCAACAAACATAATGCAAATTTTCAAAGAGCAGCTGGTTTATCAGTGACTCTTTGTACCCCTGTTTCCTTGTTGTTGAACCTTAAATGTCTTGGTAAATGCACAAAATATCTTCCAGCTCATTATTATTCTAGAGCAGCAGCACCTTGGAACCAGAAGTCACAGTTTCTCAAAGCCTTCATGCCTGCAATTTATAATGTCACAGGGTTTTCATACCTTGACTTTGGTAGAATTCCTCTTCTCCCCTGCCCTGAACAGTGGCAGTGGGTGTTTTGTGGAAACTGAGTGACAGACAGAGGATAGAAGAGATGAAGGGCCAAGGAGGATTTTGGAGAGGCCATCGAGGAAGTCTCTGCAATTTGCAGTAAAAAGTACAGTAGATGTAGGCACTGTGGAACAAATTGAAGCCTTCTGGTTCTGTCAATCCAAGGGTTTAGTGCTCTGCTGGAAAAAGGCAAGTCAATCAATTCTTAGAGTTGGAAAGTATATACTCAACTATAAGTCGAACTCATGTATAAATTGAGGGCAAGTTTTGGGGCCAAAATTATGGATTTTGATATGATCCATGGATAAGTCCAGAGTAAAATTTAGGGGCGGGTAACAAAGGATCTAAAGGATGAAGCAAAGGAAAACAATGCCAAAGAACTTACAAAATTCCAGCAGGCTTAACTGTTCGTGTTCACACTAAAGGCTGGATGGGTGAGAGAGTAGAGGAGGGTCTATGCTTGCAGGACATATTACACTCTTGATTTACATTGATCCATGGACAAGTCGACTCAGCATTTTTTGGTCAAATTTTTGTCTAAAATTTCTAGACTTATACATGAGTATATACAGTATCTCAAAGGCGGTGAAGTCCAACACCCTGCTGAAAAAAATAATACAGGAAATATACAGCTAGATATCTCTAAGAGGTAGCCATGTATCTTTTGTATTAAAAACACCAGCAAAAAGAGGGCTCAATGTAGGGAAATGCTGAATAATATGTTTTGTAAAAACCACACAGAAAAAACCACACAGAAAACTAAGGAGATTATCACACTGACCCTTTCCATCTTTCCCTCATGACATTGGTTCAGAATGAAAACTTTTAAGCAGTTAAGCAGTAATCTTAAAAACTTATTGCATGCCTCTATGCCCAGGTTGGAGGCATCCCATACCCGATCATGGCATTCTGTACCCTATCCAGATTTCTCTCAGATCCAGAAAATCCCATTCTTTCAAAAAGTGCCAAAGAAGTTTGGATTTGGTACAGGATGCCATGATTGAGTATGGGATGCCTCTTACCTGGGCACAGAGCTGTGTGATAAATCTGTGCTTAAAAGTTTTCATCCTGTGCTGATGTCAGCATGGAAGTATGGAAAAGGGCAGTGTGATAATCTCCTAAGTAAAAGGGGACCCATGTGGCAGAATAATGATTACTGAATGACTAAAATAATTTTTCAATCCTATTTTTAAAAGAAACCTTGAATATGCTTTCCCTTTGAAATTTACTTACAGACTAGAAGAACCATTACATAGACTTCCTAATACATTCCATTAACATAAAACAGGAAACCATAACATCAGGGACTCACAGAGCTGGAAGGTACCCACCCCAGAGGCCATGTAGCCTAACCCCTTTGGCCAAAGTAGATAATCCACTATTAAACTTTCCTGTGAGTTAACAATCCAACCATTGTATAAAACACTTCAGTGGAGGATTTCAACAATTATGCAATTAAAATTGAACAACTTTTTAAAAATATGCAGAATACAACTAGAAAAAGTTAAATTGGAACAAAATAGTAAAATAAAAATATTAAGAAATAAAATCATTTAAAAATTAACTTAAGCCATAGAAATAAAATCAAATGGAATAAGGTGTTCTACATATCAATATTATTCTAAAATAAAAGGAGCTTGCTTAATTTGTTTTCTTTCTCTTTAAACATACAGTAGAAGAAGCAAAATAGCAAGCAAAGAAACACAACAGATCAACAGTTGCTGTTTGCATGGCAGCAGCAGGACAATATATAGCTATCCTTCACTAGCAGGCACAGGGTGTCAAATATCTCTTTCCCCAAAAGAGGATTATTAGGAGCCCTAATACAACTGACAACCCTGCCACTCTCTCCAATTTTAGTTTAATTTTTTGATGGTGAGTACATTCACAGGGTCATCATGAGTCAAGGCCGACTTGAGGGCAGTTAACAACAGCAGCAAAAACAAAAACAACAAGTGAGACCTGCCTTTGTAGAATTTGCACTGCTGCTCTTTCTTTGGGTGTGGGTATGCCAGAAACCTCTATATACACCACAAGGGCCCAAGATGAACCTTTTCCAGCACTACTATCAAGATAGTACTGGCTAAACTGCCTTCATAATAGCTTCTAAGCATGTACAAATCACAGATGTCTCCAAGGTCACAAAATTGCTGGCAAAAGAGCAAGGATGCAAAAGGAAACCTTCACCTACTGTAGGTAAAGTTCCCTGTCTGATTCTTGGGGGGGGGGGGGCAGTGCTCTGTTGCCTCAACAGAAGAGCCATGCCTGGCCTCCAGGTTCATAGCAATAGCAAGCAAAGACATTTCTATATCACTTATCAGTGCACTTAAGCACTCCCTAAATGGTTTACAATGTGTAAGTTAATTGCCCCCAACAAGCTGGGTACTCATTTTAGCGACCTTGGAAGGATGGCAGGCTGAGTCAACCCCGAGCCCCTGACTGGTATTGAACTCACAACCTTGTGGTTTATGAATGAGTAGCTGCAGTACAAGTATTTAACCACTGCACCACCAGAGATCTTCGTATTGTGACCCTTTGATTGCTTTACAGACTGTGCTCTCTGTGAAGAATAGTTCAAAGGTGTCTAGCACTATTTCTTCATTTTTATCACTGCATCCTGCTCCTCTGATGCCAACTGGCATCTATTCCTTTCCTGTGTGGACTGCCATGCCACGTAGTACTCCTGGAATCGCCACTCACTAATCATAGATAATAGGGCACCACCCCACTTATATTTCCAGGGACTGAGTGATCCTTGCTTTCCCAACTGAAAGGCATATAAAGGGATTTTCCCCACTCCAGAGAACTTTCATTGGGGTGGGACATCCTCAAACGTCCAGCAGGACAAACTATTAATAGGTCAGATTTGAAGTGTGGGGCAGAGGTTGCTCCTCAAGGAATTTCAGTATATCTTTGTTGGTAGCAGATCCTAGTAGCTACAGTCCAGAAAATGTTTTTCAAGCACTAAATAAATAAGAAGTTAAGAAAATCCACTCTACAAATCCAAAGTGAATGCTGTAAATACACACTGACCATAGTTGAACTTTACAGTTATGGCACAGGGAACTAGAGGGAGATTTGCTATCATGGTCTGAATGAAATTAACATCTGCTTTCTGTTGCCTGGCTAAGTGTTTACAGCAAATAATTTCTGAAGCCAAAGCAGAGGAAGCAGTGACCATTATGCATTTGTTCAGATTCTGAACAGTTGCATATATACTAGCTTATTTGTGGTGTTAGGGAGTGAAACCCAGAGGGGAATAATAAAGGAAAGGATTTATGAAAGAAGAAAATTCTGTGGAAAGATTTAAATTATAAAAGAGATGCTCAGTCTTTGCTTGAGGAACTGTTTTTGACTGGAAGAAAATTTCCTTTTAGTTGGAAGCTCAGCTGTACATTTCCTCCTAGTTCTCTACAGCTTGTTTTTCTATTGTACATTGTTTTGAAAAGATATTGTTTTTCTTTAATGCACTCTTCAGTCTAAATCCACAAACAACTAGCAAAATATAGGCTTGGAGTTGCACTTTTAGGTTTATGATTTTTTTATTTTGATATCCTTTTGGATCCAACATCCAGATACACCCCATTATTTACTAGCACATCATACTTAGTAGAAGGCCATCACTTACAATTTAACAATTCAGGTGCATAACATACAGGTATACCTGAGTTAACAAAGCAAATGTGTTCCTAGATATTACTTCTTTAGCAACAACAACATTAATAAGCTTTATTTTTAAGCTTTATTTTCCACTGAGGAAGATGTCTAGTTGAAACACCTTTGGTTTTATTGTTATTTTGTATCTTTTATATTACACATCCTCTGGAAGTGCATATACTTCTGCTCTTTCATTCACTTTGAATGTTGGGTATTTTTATATGGTATATGTCATTGAGAATTCTAATCTTCTATGTAATTGGCTGTGCATCTATTTTTTATTTACATATATACAGAAATCATATACATTATGTGTGGTTTTTACTTTTTGGTACAGTGTTAACCTGGATACCAGAAAACTACTGTTTCTATATGTACTGCTTATTTTAGATAATTCAACCTTCTTATGTAATATTTTTTTTCATTATTTTTTCCTAGACCTTTCTGTTTGCCATACTGTTTTTTTGATTTAGGGCAACACCTTTTTGCTTTTATATATCAAATGTGAACAACATCCAACACAAGAGATACTGTATTTGACTTAACTTGCAAATAAACATAACTTTGTTTCAACAAGTAACTGTCTGGAGTGCTTTCAAAATACATTTTACATGCTACCAACATTAAGGAAATATTTTGGTGTTAAGTCCACTTGAGTAGTTTGGTGAAGTAGGTCACCATCATTGCTTGGTGACAGCAGTGGCACAAAAAGACAAATAAAAGGTTTTAAAAAGGAAATTTTGGGCAGTATCACATTTCGTCACTGTCACAGATAGGTACTTATAAGAGCAGTTCAACATGTTTCAGCAAACTTTTTATCCAAAACTAACAACATGCATATGTGAAAACAAACAAACAGGTCAGGTAAGATTCACATAAATTAAAAAAAAACAAAACTTTTTGGACTTTCTAGAGGCTGCTTATAGGTTTCCTCCAAAATGCATTGAGGGATGGATTTTTTCTTCTTCACCTGCCTTTACTTTTCTTATGATTTCCATTGTGGTCTATAGATTATGCCTATTGAACATGTTGGAAGTGAGTGGTGAGGCAGGCTTATTTGGTCTCCCCCACCCCTTTTTGCTGTTCATGAATACTCAGTAAGGGATTCTGGAGGCAGTTGCCATTTACCTTGCCTGTTGTAGGCAGGCAAACAGACCTACAATAAGATTAGCTAAGAAGAATCCAATTATTTCCCAGCTCAAGCTTTATTGTATTGTTTACTACAGACACCCAGGACCAAAACTATTTGTTCCTCTAGCCCTCCTTCACTGACCTTCCCACAATTCTGTTTTTTTTTTTAAACCACCAGAAACATACAGAGGATGAGGAAAAAAGGGAAGTGTTGGGCAGGCATGAAAATGAACTTCTTTGTCAGAGGCTTTATTAAATGAGGTTAATTGAGGTGTGCCTATACCAGTGGCATCACTAGGGTTGGTGTCTCCCCAGTGTGGTAACTCATGCTGCCAGCCCAGGCTTGGAACCACCAGGCCAATGGTCCTACAGGTAGATTGGGCCACTGTGGAAGAGAAAAGCTTCAAGCTGCTTGCTGCCAATGGCTAGTGGAACAGAGCCCCCGAAGGGACTGTCTGGTCTACTTACCTTGTTTGCAAGTCCCAAAGGGGTCCAGGTGCCATTTGGCAAAGGGAGAAGTCTCCAGGAGCTTGCTGTGGCATGCTTACAGCATCCTGGCTGACTTCTTGCTGCCTCCAGGTAGGTGGATCTGTTCCTTCCCAGGAGGAACATCAGTCTCTGGGAGTCTCAGTCTACCCATGGAGAGGCATGGCAGTACACATCAGAGGACAATCTCTTCCCACAAGCTCATCAGGTGGCACTCCCCTCTGAGGAATCCCACCCTCTTTGCAAGTTATAGCAACAAAACAATTAAGCCTAGCAAATTATAGCAAACTGCTACTCTCTTAGCTTTGAGTTGGAGATTTGCCTACAGCCCTTTCCAATTGCCTGGAGCAGAATCATTCAAAACTGGAGAACTTTCATCCTTGTCTCCCATTTGGAGATGGTCCATGAAAACTGGCCCAGGCTCTGAGATCTGGCAACTGTAATAACAGACAACTATTCCATTTACCTTTAGAACATTCTCTCAGTTATGAAAATAGGTTTGTTATGTGGTATGGGATGCAGGAAAATCAATATCCAAAGCGCTCACTGATACATGGATCTAACCCTTTGGTTTTCAGATGCCACCCTCTGCCCAGGATCTGTTTCCCTGTGAAGCAATTCAGGTGTATAAGAGCAATTTCTATTTACTTCTTTAAGTTCTTGTTCATCAGGTTGTTGAGAGAAATTGCTACAGAGAAGATGCTTCTGAGTGATTATTGAGACCACTCTAATATTTTCAAGGGCTTTTGATCTTCTCTGTTTGTTCTCTATTAAATTTATTCTCTGGGAACAAAATATTGTTTACTATGCTCATTTAAAATAATGACGACACCACCCAGAAAACAGAATGATGATGGAGAGAATGTTAGTTTAGCTTTATGATAAACCACAAAATCTGGCAAACAAATAAAATTGAGGCCCTATGTATGTTTTGTTTCTAAAGGATTTAGAATTGGGAGTATTGTAAGATGAGTCTGAGCAAACATTGAATTGGCATTTAGACAATATTGTGTTATTTAGCTGTAGGTCAAGCCTTACAATATTGAATTCAACTAATATAAAATTTGGCAGAGCTTCTAACAATTAGAAGTAAAGCAAGCAAATAAATCAGCAAATTATTTAAAGTCTGAAGAAACATTTGTTGGAATAGAATAACAAGAGTTGACCAGTGCCAAACATAAATTTAATAATAATAATAATAATAATAATAATAATATGGTTTATTTGTATACCGCCCCAGTGGGAAACCAATCTAGGCGGTGAACAAGATTTATAAAATTACAGACAAGTTAAAACAACAACAATCCCTCCTCCCCCCTTAAAAAGTTATTAAACAATTGACTATTAAAACAACTGCTATGAAGCAGTAAACAATCAAAAAACATTAACATGTACAACACACAGCACATGATGCAGCACACGTAACAGTCCCCTGCAATCAACTTAGAGAAATTGCAGTGGGTCCTATCCCCGGATTTCAGAGGGTCCCGGGCCAGTTATCTAATCCGGAAAGGCCTGCCAGAAGAGATCCGTCTTGACAGCCTTTTTAAAGCTGTGTAAGGATGTTAATTGACGGATCTCATCCGGCAGGCCGTTCCAGAGTCTGGGAGCGACAATAAATAATATTTAAAATTTAAAAGCATATAGATACCGTAGTTCCAAAAGCCATCTCTGCATATAGATGATTACTGAGTGGACATAAAGAAAAGAATACTACTTAATTAAACGTTGCCATAAAAATTGCCAATTCTTTCAAAGGGAAATAAAATATGAAGAAAACATGTATGCCTGTTCTCTTTCTTTAAACAATGTCCCAACATAAACTCATATGTCATTGTAGATTCGCCCTCCCCTGAGGGTATATTGGACAATGTCCCATCATCCCCAGCCCAGGATGGAAATTTTAGTTAAACACAACTGGAAGACATCAGGTTGTGAAAGGCTGTTGTTGATTTTGCATGTCTTCACAGGTGAAATGAAGTGTGGTTAAAGCACATTTAACAGAAATCCCTAAAAAGCTGTAACCTAATACACACTTATCGCTCAAATTCTTCTGAACTCATAGATTACACTGTAAATATAGTCAACAATGTAGTTTTCCATAAAGATCTCCTTAATGCATGAAGTTGTATTGCTTGAATTGATGGACATTCTTAGATCAATGGTGATTTTTACCAAATATTTAATCATGCGATACTGGCCCTAATAAATTGTGGGTGGTATTTTTGTATATGTCATACCATTTTAATTATCTCAACCATATGGTTCTAAATATATTGTAAATGCTAGCTCTGCTGTAAGCCTTTAGTGGTCTGTGTTCTGCTCTTAACAGTCAGGCTTCCAGGCAGAAGAGCAACTGGAAATCTCATCTACAGTGAGAAGAGCAACTGAGTGTTACTTGGTGTCAGGGTTGGGACTTCTTCCTCCCACCTTTCGAGGCCTTCAGCTGCCTGCCCAGAGACAGCTGAAAGCCTGCGGGGGGGGGGGGGGGGGGGGGGAAGAAGAAGAGGAACAGGAGCACACCTGTTCCTTCTCCTCCTCCCATGTCATTCCCGGCCTTCAGCTGGCCCACCTGTCATAGGTTCACCATCACATCTCTACAGATGAAGGTCGGAGAGGGTCTGGACGACACGGGCCTCTTCCTCCTCCACACCATTCCTGGCCATCAGCTGGAGAAGGCCTGGGACAGCTAGGAAGGAGGAGGAACAGGCACGTGTCTCTTCCTCCACCTCCCTGTTCTCTGTTTGCCAGAGAAAATGGCTTCACATGCCATCTCTGGCCCACGTGTCATAGGTTCACCATCACATCTCTATAGCTTTGCCAATGACCTGAAATTGTCTGGAACTGAAACTGTAAGTAATATGACATTTGTGTTCCAGCAAAAATCTGGTGTCAGTGCCCTCAAGGAGTGAAAATTGTTCCCAGCACACAGGTAGTTGACCATTTTGTTCCCAGCACACAGGTAGTTGAGAGATGATAGCAACTTCTGTATATTTAGCCTGATTTTTAGGCTTTCTAGTCCTTCCCCAGTCCCCCAATTTTGTATTATCTGAGCCTCAAGCTGAGTTCTAATGGCTTGAAAGTTTGCCTTGTTTGTGGTATTTCAGTGATGCATTAAATATATTACAAAACCCTGAATTTTGTTTCTACCCATCAATCATATGATTACTTTTGTTTTTTTTTATACCATTGTGAAATCTTAGAGGCCACAGCTTATTTCTGTTTATACTGAACATATATGATATCACATATATGATATACATAGATGTTTATGGTTATTTTGACTGTAGGAGACCTGAAACAATTAACTAGGACATGGGAAAGATGGCTTCCTATCTGTTGAGGAGTTTAGCATGTAGATGAGAATTTCTCAGTTTGGGGGATCTTGTTTATTCAGTGTTGGAGTATATTATCTTAAAGCTCCAAAAAATTCCCTCAAGACATATAGTGTTTCAATTATTTATTGCTAATTATAAAGAAAAAGCATGCCTGTAGAGGTGCGCTGTAATTTCTTGTGGGTGTGAAATACCTATTTCTACTTTGGTTCATTGGTAATAATGGAGAAGCTCTAAGATTTCTACCTGTCACACTAAAAACTTATTCTTAGTGATTTTCCCTAGTGGCACAGGTAAAGTAATATGTCATCAACAAGCATTATGTCCAAAGTTGTCTTCAAAACATTTTTGTGGAGAATAGAAATATATGTAGGCAGCAAATTGGAGTAGAGACAGGGAAGATGAGAAAGTAGTTAAGCAATCTCTTTACTTGTTATTTTTCTGTCTTTTAAAGTTGTCATGTATAGGCATGAGGTGGAAAAATTAGCAGTCTTCAGATATTGGTGGATTACAACTCCATCACCTATCACCATGGACTACTGGCTAGTGCTGCTAGGTATTCTACTCCAATCATTGGTGGGAGAGGACTTTCCTCACCCTGATATAGGCAAGCAAACGGCTTGGAATACTGTTGTGTTTGTTTGATTTTAAAGAATGAGCCAGGATTGATTAATCAATGAGATTAATCCATAATATCATTAGTGGCATGTTAAAATAAGTAAATATGTTTGAGTGAATTTATCATGGGGACTTGGTTTCAACAGTGAAGGAGTATGGGGCAACTCCATCCATGCCAGCCAGTTTGGTTTGTGGTGTTACATATTTAACTACGGGGCTTCTGGGCTGCCCCTGCTAATGATGGATTGGGGTCACGCCAAGAGGGCGTCCCGATGCCGTGCGCCATGCAAACGGGTGTGCAGCATCAGGACGGCATTGGGGTGGGGTTGGGGCAGCCAGCATGTGGCTGTCCCACTCCAACTCCACCCCCAGGTCATCCCTTTAGGCTGGTCTGCAATGCCCCTACAACTCGATCCGGTCCAAAAACAAATAAGCTGGTGGAAAGATTCAATGGAACTCGAGGGCCTCATTCCTTCTATGATTTAAAACAAATTGCTGATGGGGTTATATGTCTGTCATTCCCACTTGAAATCAGTTCCGAACTGACTGCACTCGGTTTCAATTGAGATGAAGCGAGACAAATGCAAAAGAACTGCTCTTTCCTGACACTAGTTTTTTGGTGGTTCTTTTGAAAAGGGGTGATTAGCGAGCATTTTCAGCAAGTGGGAACGAAGGATCTGAATTGCATCAAAATGAAGGGGAGGGGTTACTGTGGCAGAGGGTTGGCACATCCCTCACCAGTTTTTCGATCATGTCCCGTGCATGACCATCAGCTGCAGGTATCTAGTCTGTCCACACATACCTCCCTTGCATGTACCTCTCCCCCCCGATCTCTGTGGGATATGTTGTGTTGAAACTGTGCCCTGTATATGTCCCATAGAACGAGAAGTAGGATGAGAGACAGAAGGAGAAGCAGCTAATCCCAGAGCTGCAATGTCACCAGGAGCCCGCCTGGCTGAGATCAGATAGAAGAAGGTGCATCACTCAGCAGCCGCAACAACTACTACTGGCCTGCATTGCTTCATGGAATGTAGCAGAGACCAAATGGAGAGACTCCTGGAACAAGGGGAACATTGCTATCAGTTCACAGAATGTTCCTATCAGCTCATGGAACTTTCCTATCAGCTCAGGGAGAGGCAGGCAGAGCAGCAGAGGCAGTTGCTACAGAGATCTGTCCAGCAGCAGGAGCGGCTAAATGCCATCCTGGCCAAGCTAGTGGAAGTCATAAAGGAGGCCCACAGGGACATTGGTGGCAGAGGGGATGGTGTGCAGGAGGGTGGAAGAAGGAGGGGCACCCCCCTGGCCCTGGAGGAGGGAGATGTGGAGCTGGGCAGAGGAAGGGGGGGCCAGCCACCCAGGCTTGGAGGAGGGGGTTGCTATGGAGGTGAGATCCCTGAGCAACACCCTGTAGGCAAGTCTGCCATCCTCTTCAGCAGCGACGTGGAAGTGCCACAGCCCTCTCACTGCCCCCAAAGGCGGGAGCAAGTAGAGGGGGAAGGGGATGTTGCGATGACCACCAGTAAGTAGCAAGGCAGCCACCACCAACTACCCCCCCCCCACACTATGGACCTTTACAGACTGCCAGAAATAGTGCAAATTCAGACCACTTTAACTGTCCTGGCTCAGTGCTAGGGAATCATGGGAATTGTATTTTTTTCTGGGACATTGAGCCTTCTCTGCCAGAGAGCTCTGGCGCCACAATAAACTACAGTTTCCATGATTCCTTAGCACTGAGCCAGGACAGTTAAAGTGGCCTCAATTTGCACTATTTCTGGCAGTCTGTAAAGGCCCTATGTCCACCTCACTCACTCTCCTCACTGGTTCCCTGTGGTGATCCTGAGTTGAACATGCACACCTGTACAGTAAATGCCATACTGTATGCCAGCTCATGAAGTTTTTTGCATGGGAGGGGAAAGGGACCAGTGTGTGTGACATTCCTTACCTGAGTGGTGTCCCCCAGGTACACTGTCTGTGTCAGCAGCATTTTCTCCATGCTGAGGGCGAACTCCACCAACACTTCCCCCACAGTGGTAAGGCCAACCCCAAACTGCTCTAACGTCTGCTTGTAGCTGGCTTTGTGGGTGAGCAGCCAGATGGCCATGGTGACCCTCTTCTCCACCGGGATGGCTTTCCTCATCATAGTGTCTGACAGCTCCATTTCTGGATGTAGTATTTCCACCAAACTGTGGAAGAGGGAACAGGGTATTCAGAACATCCACCAGCAGCATGGGGCTCTCTCGGATGGCATCAGAGCAGCAGCGGTGGCAGTACACTGTGCAATGCTTGTTGCAGCAACCACTCTACTAGTTGTCCCTTCTGGATCCTCTGCATCTTCACTGCTGTCCTCTATGCATGCAGCTGCTGCAGTCATTATTGCAACGGCTCCTGTGGCCATGCATTGCAGGCTGAGTGCCAGTGCAGGCCACTCAGTTGATGTGGCATCCCATGATCTCGCTGCTTCTCACCGTGCGCAGGTGCACAGCAATGCCAAAATTGCTATTAAAGGGCCCATGTTGTTCCTGTGCATGTGCACATGTGCCTGAGAGACTGGAAAAAAATTAAAGCAGCTGCTGTCAACCCGTGAGGTTGATCCGTTCCCACTTAGGGAATCCTCGGGCTGGCAATGATGTTGGTGGGGCTTCAATGCAGCCTCAGAAAAGCTGCATTAACTGCCGCCCAATGTGGTTGCTCCATCCCCATTTAGGGCATCTTCAGGGCAGGTGGTGCAGTTGCTGCAGCTTAGGGAAAAGGCAAGTTCAGGTCACCTTTTCCTGCTTGTCTGCATAGACCCTAGTAATAAGAAACACTGGCATCCCCAGGCCTGTGTCACTCAGTGCAAGAATGTGTGTGCTGGGGGGGGGGGGGGAAGAGGTCTTCTGGGGCAACAGAAACCAGTAGGACATGATGGACCTTTTCCCTTGCTGTGGAAACCTCCTCATGAGGAGGCCTCCTCCACTGCAGCAAACTGGGATAGATGCAGCAGCAGAAGGGTCCAATCAGGTGTCACTTCTCTTCTGGGGTGTCACCTGGTGTGGGCCTTACCACTTACTGATTAGAAAGGCTACTGTTAATTAGCTCATTGGACTTTATCAAGGAACAACATCCATATACAGTAAAAGCCTGCTGTTATGTTATGCAGGGGAGTCAGCAATGTGACCTATGCACAATGGGATCAATGCATATTGGGGCTGATATGCATGAGTCCTGTTGTTCATCAGGACACTGGCTAGAGAGAGTGGATGCTATTGCTATGCCTTACTTTGTATTAAAGAAAAAGGTGTTTGGACTTAGAGATGGTCTGAGATGTATGGCTACCTGAGGACTTTGGGGGGAAGCAGATGGGCGGCCATGGGCCGCCCCGGGAAGCTGCGCCACGGGGCCGAGGTATCCCCACACCTCGGCCCCACAGCGCAGCTTTGCTGACCCTGAAAGGAGTGCTAAATTGGTGCTCCTTTCACAAGTCACCGAAGGTGCGCTGCAAAAGGCTGTCGGTGCACCTTCGGTGACTCTTCCGCTGCAGCGTGTGCGAACGCTGCAGCGGGAGGTCCTCCTTGGAGCGCCGGCCATGCGGAGGGCCGGCTGCTCCGAGGACGACCTGGGGAAGGGGTTGGGGCGCCGATCGTGCGGCTGCCCCTCCCCTTCCCTGCCCTGCCCCCAAAACGGCTCAATTAGCCATCTGCTTCCCCCCTTTATCACACCAGGCTTCTAAGGCACCACAATCCCATTAGTCTAGTAAACACAAACATATTAGATTGGGGACAATTATTATTGCACAGCTTTTCAAAAGTGTGATGGTGCTGCTTCTGTCTTGTCCTTTGTCTTCCTACGCTACCATCCATAGCCACACCTCCCTGCCCTAACCTAGTCCCAGCATGCCTTTCGGTCTGTATTTATTTTTCCTTAGGGTTGCCACAGATCATAACAACAATAGGAGAATATCCATCACCACACTTGAGACCAGTAGGCCAAAGGGATTTGGTCAATGTTTAGCTAGTGCAGTCAAGGCTATGTGGCATACACACAAAATGCCTGGGGAGGGGGCTCATGAAACATCTTGATCACAGTTGCTGCTTTCCCCCCAGCATCTACTGCTTGAGATGATTGTCTCACATTGTCTGATAGTAGGGCTGGCCCTGTTTAGGCTTTTGTATCCCACATTCCAAGGCAGCTCATATTGTAAAGTTAAAACCAAATACAGTTAAAGCAATGGGTAATACAAAAATATAAAAAGCAGTTAAATAAGCAACCATGAGGGGCTGCAGATGGGCAGCTCTAGGCCACCCCAGGAAGCTGTGGATTCAGCTCCTTTCATGGGTGGCAAAAGGGCATCAGTGTCCCTTCTGGCGCAGTGTGTCAGGACTCTGTGCTGGGAGGACATCCTGACGCTGTGCACTGTGGGCCGGTCTGTAGAGGCCTCATATTAAAAATGCTAATTTAAAACAGTTTTTTATAAAAAAGTTAAACTATAATAATGAATAAAAATATAGCATACCCCAATCAAAAGACCATCTGCAATGATCTGTTGACACTAAATTATTAGCCTGGATAAATAGTATTTTTTCCTGCCAACCTAATCTCTTGTGGCAGGGAATTCCATAGCTTGGGGGCAGACATTGAGGGGCTGTTTTTTTTTTTTTTTTTTTTTTGCTGTAGCTAACAGTAATATACCTGTGATGGTGGTGGAAAAGAGGGAAAGCTCATCTGTGAGGATATTCAGGCAAGTTCATAACAGGATATGGTCTTTCCGAAGGCTGAACCTAAGCTGTATAGGGCTTTATAGGTCATAATCAGTGCTTTGAACACTGCCTGGAAATGAACTGATAGTTAGTGAAGCTGTTTCAATAGGGGAGCTGTATTTTCCTAATAACTAGCCCTGGTCAATAGCATTGCCGCAGCATTTTATACCTGCTTCAGTTTCCAAACAGTTTCCAAAGACAGGTCCTCATAGAGTATATTGCAGTAATCCAAATGGGATGTTACCAATGTATATGTTCTTTCACATATAAAATCT
This sequence comes from Phrynosoma blainvillii, assembly GCA_026167975.1. NCBI lineage: Eukaryota > Metazoa > Chordata > Lepidosauria > Squamata > Phrynosomatidae > Phrynosoma > Phrynosoma blainvillii. The sequence goes on from JANUYF010000002.1 coordinate 84,151,428, forward strand.
CAAGTTTTCAATACCATCCACACATTCTTGAGAGTATGCTTCTCTGGGAGGTAGCCTTGCTTCTTAGTAAAGATGGAGAGGATTGTTTGGTCAATAACTACAAATATTGTAATTTCCAACTCACTTGCCTAGGCAGTCCTTACACTTCTTAAACAGAGAGTAATAGGATCATGGTGTTGTAAGGAGCCTCATGGGCCATCTAATCCAACCCGTTGCTCAATAAAGATCTCCAGCTGAAGCATTCCCAGAAGGTAGCAGTCCAGTCTCTTTTGGAAGACATCCAATCTAGACAATTGGTTCCGTTTCTGAACAGCTCTGACAAGAAGTTTCTTCTAATGTTCATTTGAAACCTACTTTCCTGTAACTTCAAATGGTAGACTTGATCCTACCCTCCTTTCTGTGAATTCTTTAAATACCTCTCTTGAGGTATTTAAAGAGTGCAAGCATGCCACTCCTTAGTTATCTGTCCACATGGCTTCACTCCAATAAATACTCATTCTGTGATGAGCAGGTGTAAGGCCTCAGACATACAATGGACATGCTCTTTGAAGCACTGATCTCATTTAGGCTTTCTGGCACATATATCAAAGTCTCTAGGGACACGGATGTGCTTTACAGATTTAAAGTTTATTGCAAGAAAAATGGTGTGACGCTTTTGTAGCTGCTGGAAATGTACTATGGTGTAACATTTGAAGTAACTCAGGCTTCTACTGTAGTAGACCAGAAACCTATTTCTGCATGTAGATGTGTTTGTTAGAGTACACCAATTATCTTTTACATATCTCACACCTCTCTCGCACACAGTTTCAGTAGCTTGATACTGTGGTTTGTTTACAAATAGGTATCATCAAAAAGTTCTGTAGTCCCATTTGGCCTTAAAACTTATTAAAATCTGAAAAGCAGCATGCTAAAAGCAATGTGGAGAGAGACCATAATTTTGAAGCATGGTTATTCTGTGACTCAATTTTGTGTTCTTACCCACAGGGATTTGAAGGTCCTTCCAGTATTCTCCACAGTATTTCTTTCTTTTTTATTGTGCACTTGCTCTCCACCTTGTTTCCAGGAATATAATAAAGATGTTGAAATAATAAATAGGCAGGGTATTACTGCTGGTGTCTTACAAAGTTTTCCTAAGAAAGTGGCTGGTCATTTTTGTCCCATGTGCAATGTCTGTGTTCAGGTCAAGGAAGAAGAAATGTGCCTCATTCTTGTATATCTCCTCTGCTGAGATTCAGTTATGTTGTGTAGCCATTCAACAAGGGTAACATAGCACAATCATTGTATAACTGCATGTTGAGATTATGCTGTACACTTAACATAGGATCTTATACACTGTACATATATCGCTTAAATGTCAGGAATTCTGTGGTGTGCTATAAAATGTTTTGATTTACATTTTGCTTAGAGACCATAGCTGCAGCATCCTGAATGAAGACACAAAACACCAAACTTCATCTTTTATAAAATACAGATTAGCAGCTATTGATCAGAGCAGGTTCCTTCCAATAAGGGTAGGAGATTATTATATGCCAAATCAGTGCTGGGATTATTCCACTGCCTTGTGCCAGGCTAGTAGGCAGCCCGTATCCAATCCAGGCTTCTCCAGCAGCTTTTTCAAGAATAGGAAAAGCTGCTGGAAAAGCCCTGATTAGATATGGGCTGCCTACTGCCCAGGCATGGGGCAGTGTGATAAGATCCGTCGGTGACAATTACAACCTGCATCAATCCCAGCACAGATGGCATGTGATAATCTCCTCTTTAGAATCGGATGCTTTCCCTTGCTAGAAGTAAAAGCCAGAAGTGTGTGTAACAGTAACCAGTGGTGGACAATGGACAGATAAATTGCCAAGTAGGCTTGGACATCTGGTCTTCTTTTCATCATTCTCAATAACTGGTTTGATATATAGACTGTTTTGCCCAGGCCTGTATAGTTTGTTCCTCTTCAAGGAACTCAATCAGTCTTTGTTCTTTCTGTATTAGGGAAGAGCGGTTACACATGGAATTTTAATAGTGGCAACCAGCATGCAAAGCAGTCAGCTTTAAGGACTTCTGTTAACAAATCTAAGGATTTTTCTTGCTTTATCTTTGAATGGACTTTCTGAAAAATAAACATATGTTTCCTTTTTACCTTACAACAAGCCTCCAGAGTAGTCACTCCTGATAACCATAAACTCAGAGCACCAGTCCACTGCATACTCTTCAAATAATGAATAGTCTTACAGCTCTGAGATGAGTGAAACTCCAGCCTGACTCAAATCCCTTCCTGTTTTGTCATTGCCTAAACACTTTATGTAGAGGTAAATCTAACCTAGAGCTTGGAAGAGTTACTTTGTGGGAATTAGTTCCCAGCTCCCAGAATCCCCAGCCAGCATTATCAGTAATTCCCAAAGTAATAGTTCTGGTTTGAATGACATACCCGAAGGAGATTACCACATGTACCTTATCCCGTCTTTCTCTGGATGAGATACACACGTGTTTAACTGTCAAAGACTGGTTTTACTGAATTCTCCCATGGCCAGGCCCATATGCAACCCAGTCTTATCCTGTGGCTTTTGAAGGATGGGATTTTCCCGTCCTTGAAAAGCCATGGGATAAGCCCAGGGTGCATACACCTGGCCATGGGAGAATGTGGTAAGATCTGTTATTGACAGTTAAACGTACATGTATCCCATTGGGGAAAAGACAGGATAAGACATGTGCAATAATCTCCCAAGTCTTTGGTGCTGATGAGACTTTTAGGGATGTATCCATACAGTAGAAATAAAGCAGCTTGACAGCACTTTAAGTGTTATGGTTCCATCCTGTGGCATCCTGGGATTTATTAAGTTTGGTGAAGCACCAGAGCTCTCTAACAGACCAGATAGCATACCTCACCAAACTACAGATTCCAGGATTCCACAGGATGGGGTCCTGACTACTTAAAGTGGTGTCCAGCTGCTTTAATTCTGCAGTAGCCAAGATTCCCAATCTAATCCCTTCTGGTCAGAAAAATATGTTGTTGTTGTTCTGTGCTTGAGTCAATTCCAACTCATAGCAACCCTGGGTATGAGACACAGCATGGGGAAATTAACCTTATCACCTTAAGGTCTCAGCTTGCTCATGAGTATCTCTGCTGTCCCATTTTGTACTAAGCATGACAGTTGTGAAAGCTAGTTTGCAGCCTTCTGTAAAATGGTACTCTCCAGGACTACAAACTCCACCACTCCTAGCCAGAATGGTCAATAGTCAGGGATGAGGTAGCCCCAACATCTGGAGAACACCATACTAGGGAAATCTTTAGGCAGTCAGCTATCTTGCACAGGAAGTGAAAAAGTTCATGTTTTCAAGGATAATTGAAGAGAACTTTGAACATGCCTCCCTGCCTCCCCCTCCCAGTACAACCAGAGCCCTGGTGGCACAGTGGTTAAATGCCTTTACTGCAGACACTCACTCATAGACCACAAGGTTGCGAGTTCAATACTAGCCAGGGCTCAGGCTAGACTCAGGCCTGCATCCTTCTGAGTTCACTAAAATGAGTAGCCAACTGTTGGGGGGCAAATGAGCTTACAGTTGTAAACCGCTTAGACACCCCATAGCGCGGTATGAAGCGATATATTAATAAAAAATAATAAGTTTTATTTATATTTCCCACCTCTCTCTACGGATCGAGGCAGGATTACACAATAAAATGAATACAATGTACAAAATATAAACTCAGGGCAGGCAACTGCCTCAGCTCTGAATCCTCCAAGGACCGATGGTGGTGGGGGCTGGCAACTGCCACAGCCCTGAGTCCCCTGAGGACCGATGGTGGTGAGGGCTGGCAACTGCCTCAGCTGTGAATCCTCCAAGGACCAATGGTGGTGGGGGCTGGCAACTGCCACAGCCCTGAGTCCTCCGAGGACCGATGGTGGTGGGGGCTGGCAACTGCCACAGCCCCAAGTCCTCCGAGGACCGATGGTGGTGGGGGCTGGCAACTGCCACAGCCCCGAGTCCTCCGAGGACCGATGGTGGTGGGGGCTGGCAACTGCCACAGCCCCGAGTCCTCCGAGGACCGATGGTGGTGGGGGCTGGCAACTGTCACAGCCCCGAGTCCTCCGAGGACCGATGGTGGTGGGGGCTGGCAACTGCCACAGCTCCAAGTCCTCCGAGGAGCGATGGTGGTGGGGTCTGGCAACTGCCACAGCCCCAAGTCCTCCGAGGACCGATGGTGGTGGGGTCTGGCAACTGCCACAGCCCCGAGTCCTCCGAGGACCGATGGTGGTGGGGGCTGGCAACTGCCACAGCCCCAAGTCCTCCGAGGACCGATGGTGGTGGGGGCTGGCAACTGCCACAGCCCCGAGTCCTCCGAGGACCGATGGTGGTGGGGGCTGGCAACTGCCACAGCCCCGAGTCCTCCGAGGACCGATGGTGGTGGGGGCTGGCAACTGTCACAGCCCCGAGTCCTCCGAGGACCAATGGTGGTGGGGGCTGGCAACTGCCACAGCCCCGAGTCCTCCGAGGACCGATGGTGGTGGGGGCTGGCAACTGCCACAGCCCCGAGTCCTCCGAGGAGCGATGGTGGTGGGGGCTGGCAACTGCCACAGCCCCGAGTCCTCCGAGGACCGATGGTGGTGGGGGCTGGCAACTGCCACAGCCCCGAGTCCTCCGAGGAGCGATGGTGGTGGGGGCTGGCAACTGCCACAGCTCCGAGTCCTCCGAGGAGCGATGGTGGTGGGGGCTGGCAACTGCCACAGCCCCGAGTCCTCCGAGGACCAATGGTGGTGGGGGCTGGCAACTGTCACAGCCCCGAGTCCTCCTAGGACCGATGATGGTGCGGGCTGGCAACTGCCACAGCCCCGAGTCCTCCAAGGACCGATGGTGGTGGGGGTGGCAACTGCCACACAACTGCTGCTTTGCTTTATAGGGTACATTAGACTGAAGGGTATTATGTCACAATTGCTGACAAAGTACTAGAGATGAAATGCTGAATGCTCCAAATAACCAGTTTGGCTAGAATTTTGTTGGTGGTGTGTGTGTGTGTGTGTGTGAGAGAGAGAGAGTATTGAAAGACATTCTGTATCTCCATGCACAGTGACCCTTGCCGTGTGCAGAACTGTATTTCTGTGGTACTGTTGTGCACTCTCATAGCCAATCAGTGGCCTTCTGATGGATGGGGCTTCTGGACACCAACTGACTGCTGTTTTGCAGCTAGATAAAGGTAATAAGTCATAGTCCTCCAAGACGTCCAGTGAGAATATCGGGAAAGAGACAAAGTACTGCTGCTAGAGGACTTTTGGACTTAGCCCAATGCATGAAATCAGACTGATGGATGGATGTGGCCCTAAAAGTGCATGCTACTCACAATGACCTATAGACACATTCAATGTTCAAATTTCAAACCATGAAATATACAGGGGTACCAATGTGCAAGCCACACCTTCTATAATCTGACCTCCCTCTGTTTAGAATCTGAATGTGCAAGTTTTCTGAGAACTCAGAGGACTGCAGTAACATTCAGCAAAATGGAATTGCAGCCTTTAATTTTTAAAAAAATCTCTTCTCTGTAAGCACAAGCTGGGGTTAGAAATGGCTGTGTATCCTTCCATGGGTCGAAATTCATAACATCTGAATGAAGTCCTCCAAACACACCAAAATACTTTTTGTATTTTGTAATTTTTTTGTTGGTTCCCCATTGGTTGTCAATACCGCATTCTGATTGTTATAGATGTCCCTTATCCATTTCATATAATTTGTTCCTATATTCATTTTCTCTAAAGTTTTAAACATATAATTCCAATTGATCTTATCAAATGCTTTTTCTGCATCTTGGAAAATCAAAGCCAATTTTTTATTGATATTCTTTCCATGGTATTCAATCGAGGACAGTCCTAACATTATCCTTTATATATCTTTTCCCCCCAAAAACCCTGCCTAGTCCTCATTAATCCAATTCATCAACACTTTTTTCAACCATTCCACCATTATGTTTGCAAAAATTTTATAATCATTATTTAACAAAGCTATTGGCCTATAGTTTTCAGATCTAAAGGATCTTTATTTTCTTTTAGAATCAGAATAACATTGGCCAATACCATGATTTTGGTGCTTCTTCCTTCAGGCTTCCATTAAATACTCTTTGTAATGGGCAAATTAGTTGTTGCTTAAATGTTTTATAAAATTCTGCTCCCAAACCATCTGCCCCAGGTGTTTTCTCTGGCTTAGATTTTTTGATACTATTTAAGATCTCCTTTATTGTTATTAGTTTATCTAACAACTCGTTTTGTTGTTCAGTTATTTTCCTGATTTTTTGGCTTTTTAAATAATTATTGATGTTGTCTTCCTTAATTCCCTTTTCACTAGCTAGATCTGGAAAAAAAATAAGAAACATTTCTTTTATTTTCTTTTGATCTGTAATAATTTTTCCTTTATTTCCAACTGTATTATAGCTTTTTTCTCCTTTTCTTTTTTTAATTTGTATGCCAATAATTTCCCTGGTTTATGTGCATATTTGAAATTCTTTTGTCTAATATACTTCATTTTCCCCTGTAATTCCTCCTTTGTAATTATCAGTATTTGCTTCTGTAATCTTTTTATTTCCTTTTGTTTATCTTTATCTTTTGGATTCCTCTTCAAATAATTCTCTCTTATACTTATTTCTTCTTCTATTTTTTAAAATTTTTCCTGTTTCTTCTTTTTCATTTCAATATTCTTTTGGATAAAAAAGCCTCTTATGTATGCTTTGGCAGCATCCCTAACAATATGAGTGGGCACCCCTTTATCTAAATTTTCTTCAAAAAAGAAATTTAGTTTTTTTTTTGCTTCATTCACTATATTTTCATTATGCAAAAGGTATTCATTGAGCTGCCACCTATAAGATTTAGTATTTTTCCTAAATGTTATTACTACCAGGTTGTGGTCAGACCAAATTTTTGGAAGTATATCTATTTTTTTTACCTTCTTAATCATGTGTGTCGAGATAAGAAACATGTCCAGCCTGGCCCATGAGTTGTGAACATTAAAAAAAAAAAAGGTAAATTCTTTTTTGTCTTTATATTTAAGTCTCCATACATCTTTCACATCTAATCTATCTATCATTTCAAAAAGGTTTTTTGGCAGTTTCCCTTGGTTAATCTTAATCTTTTTCTCTGAACACTAATTTACTATAGAATTAATAATGCTGTTCCAGTCTCCCATGGCAATTATGTTCTCATGGTTTAACTCTACTATTTGAAGCAGAAGTTTTTTGTAGAATCTATTATTTCTATCAGTAGGGGTATATACCCCCACCAATAGGAATCTTCCTAACTGACTATTTGCCTCCACTATTATATACCTTTCTTTAGGGTCGTTAATTATTTATTTTGTTTCAAAACTTTTATTTACATAAATCACCACTCCTTTTTTCTTTTTGTCTTTCATCGCTGAGATAAATTCATTTCCTAATCTATAGTTTTTAAAATATTTTTATTTTTTTCCTTAATGTGGGTTTCCTGAAGGCAAAATAATATCTAGGATTTTTTTCCCTAGATAGAGAAATATTCTCTTTCTTTTCTGAGTGGAGTTTAAACCTTTTACATTCCACATTAGATATCTAATTTGGTTAATCATTTCCCTCTCTTCCTAAACTTCTGTAGTATTAGTTAATTTCCTTTCAATTTATATTTTTCTGGATCCCATTCCAATTCAGTCTCTTCTTCCTGTACATCTTCTTCTTCTTCTTCTTCTTCATTTGCTCTTACAAGGCATATTAGGTCTTCTTCTATTTCTCCTTCTTGGTGTTCTTCCAGGAGTTTTAGTTCTTCTAGGATTAATGATCTAAGTCTTTCCCTGTTTTCTCATTCTAGCCTTTTTTGGTTACATGTTTCTGTTTGTTCCTGTTTTTCCATTCTTTCTTCCTCCCTCATCTGCATTGTATCTTCCTTTCCTTCTTCTCTGTCTTTCTTTCCTTTTCTTCTTCTTCCTAGATATTCTCCAAAACTTCTAGCCTCTTCCACCAATCTGATTATGATTCTTCGATTGTTAAACCAAAATGCCAAACTTTCCGGTTGGATCCATCTATAGGCCATCTATAGGAAATGTCATAGTCTCTTAATGTAGTCATGAAGAAGGTATAATCTTTTCTCTTACGGTGAATCCTCATGGGAATGTCTTTAAAGATCTGAAGTTCTTATCCTCCAATTTTTAATGGGGATTCACTATGTAGCCTTAGTAAATTGTCTCTTGTTTGTTTTCTTACAAAATGAATAATAATATCTCTGGGTAGGTTCTTTTGCTTCACAATTTTTGAATTTAATCTAAAAATCCTGTCAATCTGGAAATATACAAGAAAGAGATACCTATGGATCCGAAGTTTTTCCTATTGAATATGACAGACTCACTTGAAAAGGCATTTGAAAAAGATAATAGATGAGTTTTACTTTATATGGTGACAGTCGCCCAAATAGTGTATACCAGGAAATGGAAAAAATCAACAATTCCCAAGGTGAATGAATGGAAAGAAAAACTATGGGAAGCTATGGAATCTGATATACTAACAGGCCTACTAAATGATAAAGATGAAGATGAAATTATAAAAGATTGGATAAGATTTAAAGAATATTGGAAAGATAAAGGGAAAGAATAAGAAAAGGAATTAAACTTTAGAAATATAAATAGAGTTAAAGGATGTACGGGAAACAAGATATTATAGAATAGAATAGAAGCTTACTTTGAAATTATAATGGATATGAATTTGTTTAATAATAAATATTAAATAGAGTTAAGGATGTATAGTGTATGGGGATAAATATAGATATAGAAAACGAATATTAGGCAATGATTCATTTATTAGGAAGGAACACTTAGTATATGCAATTATAGATTAATGGAAATTAATTTTTGTCTTTTTAAAATGTGTGATCTTGTTATGTTGTATATGTAGTATTTGTATTTGTTTTACTAGTTACATGTTATTTGTTATGTTATGTTATGTATGTATATGGTGTATGTATAAAAATTTGATAATAATAATAAAAAAATCCTGTCAATCTCTAATTCAAAAGTTTTTTCCTCTCTTTCTAAGAATGCCGCTAGTTTTGGGAGGAATAGTTTCATCAAATCCTCCTCTCTCCTTTCTGGAAATCCTCTGATCTTAACACATCTCTCTCTAAGCTTTTGTTCTCATAAAGCTTCTCATCTAAGTCCTCCTCTCTTCTTAATTTAATTTTCTGAAATTCTTCCTCCACTATTTCTGCTTTTTCTTCTAGTAATTTAACTTTTTGTTTTGTTACCGACATTTCATTTGCCAATTTCTCAACCAATTTATTAATTTCATTTAGTTCTGTCTTGATCTCCTGATGTATTTCCTCTTTAAAATCTTTCATCTCCTGTCTAAGATCCATCCTTAATTTCCTTATTTCTTTGAAAAGCATTTGATTTGAGGGTTCCATTTTTTGCTGCTCAAGAGATGGTCGTCTTGTAAATTGTAGTTGTGTGTGCGATTTATTTGTATTATTTTTTACATTTTGGCTTCTCAGACCCATTGCCATTTTTTTGTATTTCTACTTAAGTCTCAAAGGTATTATCAGAATATAATTAATAGCCAGAGATGGGGTCCTGTGAGATAGCCTCAAATATTTTCCAAGTTATTAAGGTATTGATTGACACAATTTTTACTAACTTCCAGTTATTAAACTGATTAGAAGTCCTTAAATACCTTTACAATAGCCTCTATGAATGAGCTCTGAACTCCAGGCAAGGTCAATAATACATTCTGGTTTATTACTATTAATCTTTATCTCATATCTGTTTTTTTAAAATAATTTTTATATTTCCCTCCCTCCCCCCCTCTAACAGCAACAAATATATATATATATATATATATATATATATATATATATAATCCTTCTGCTACAGTTGTCCACTAGATGTCACCCTCTTTGTTAATCTGTACTCAATATACTTTAAAGGCTACCAGTCCCAGAATACCCCTCACTTCCTGTGATTCAATCCCCTCTTGCCCCTTATCTTGCTTTATGATCCTTTTCTTAAAGGGCCAGCTCTATCTCCCAACTGCTTTCCTCCTTTCTCTTTTCCCTGAGAACTCCTCTCTCTCTACTCCACTGCCAACTCCAACCCTGCTACCTCCACCAATCCTCCAAATGCCGACTCTCCCCTCTCTGCCTCCACAACCCTGAACACTGGTCTCAACCCTCCTCTGTTGCCTCCACTGCCATCTTTGTCCTCTTCTCAGCTGCTACTCAGCCTCAGCTCCTCTCCAGACCTTGCCCTGGCTTCCGCTCGACCGCAGCCACCTCCATCACCCCTGGCCTCCTCAACAAACTCCTGGAGCATCTCAGTGTCAATTCCTCTCCACTCTCCCAACCGCTTCTCTCCCTCTCCAGGCCCTGGCCACCTGCATCACCCCAGCCTCTCCAAAAGGGCATCAGTCACAATCCAGCACCAGCCCTCCTCAACTCTCCAGTCCTCCTCTCATCCTCCGCTGCACCATCGCCGCCTCAGTTGCCCTGGGTCCCCATGACTCTGCTGTCGGCCTATCCAAAGCTAATCAGCCAAACCGCAAGCGCAGGTTATGGGGCCCCTCTTCTTCTGATCTCTGCTTTAACCGCGGGATATTAGGACTTTAAAGGGGAGTTAAAACCTCAGTATCTCAATGTCTCTCCACTATAAGAGCAGTCTTCAATTTAATCTATATTGATAGGGTTGATCCAAAGAGATAAAAATTTTTGATTATAATCCACACAATCTTACAGTTCTATGAGGATCCACTCAGGGAAATGTCCATTAATCAGTGATTAGGAGTTTTACTCCAGACGAATACACTTACAAAGCGTCTTAATATTTTAAAAGTTGGTGGCATCTGGGTCATCTATTGATGAAACAGGTCCTCCAATTTATAATGTCTCTTATAATAATAATAATAATAATAATAATAATAATAATAATTTTTATTTCTAGCCCGCCTCTCTGCTCGGCAATCAGGGCGGGTTACAGCATAATTAAAACACAAAGAAGTTAAAACATCTTACATCCCAATCCCTAACCCTCCCACCCCTTAAAACTGAATTAAACCAATGAATAATTAAAATACATTATATAATTAAAATCAAACAGTTTGTGGGCAGCATACATCAGTACTCTTACCTCTTCAGTCCTCTCTTCTTCCCCAATCCATCTTGTGCTGGACCTAATCGACATCCAGAGCTCCGATGTGCCAAAGGGCAGGAATGGACCTAAAATCAGGATTAACAGAATCTTCGTACTCAAAGGTTCTTTTTAGGTTAGTTTTAGGTAGTCTTCTTTAACCTTTTCCCCTCAATGCTCTAAGTGTCCCCAGCACACACACTTGGGGACTACTTAGATGCCATAGCCAACCGGAAGTCATTCTGAATTTTGACAATAAAAAGCACATTGATCATTTGTGGGAGTGTATGTATTTATTTGAAAAATGTCATTTGAACAGTGTAGATCATCCTCATGTTAATAAAATTTCTTTCCAATAGAACCCAAATGTCTTGGCAATGAATATTAATGGTACATTTGCCTATAGAATCAAAAGTAACTTTCTAGAATGAAATTATTGCTAACAGTGGTGGTGAGTGTTAACTTGAAACAGGAGTGGGCAACTATGAAGGGGGGGGGAAAATTTTTGCTTCCAAGAATGTGAAGTTGCATCACTGTTCCAGGAACTGATCCAAACATTGCCAATTTTCACTGGGAGTGTCTTGAGTGTTAGTGGAGGGCAAAGAGACCCAAACATCATGCTTTTGTAGCAATTTGTTATTTGTGTATTCTTGTATGAATCCTGGTGAATGATAAATAATCAATTAAAGAATTGATTTCCTCCTCAAAAGAGATCATGACACCATGATTAGTAGTATCCTGTTCAACAGTTATGAGATCATAAACTGGACTTCACAGTCTTGTAATTGCTTGGGATTCACATTTATCACAATTAATAACTGAGCATGACCCCTGAAAGCTAAACTTTCCATCATCTGCTAGCAGTCCAGCTTGAAATGTTTTCAAAGCACTGGGAAACAACATCTTCAGCCCTGTCCCAGTCACAGGATGCACTGATACAAGCAGTTGTGGCAGGACCCTAAGCTGCCTATTCTTGATATACCCTGCAACCAGGAGGGCACTGCACACATCATTTCCCTCTGCCTTGACCAACAGCATCCTAGAAACTCTTTGGCTGGGGTAAAAGGGATTTTTTTTGTCAGGGGGGGAGGATGACATCATGAGATGTAATTATAACAGAAGAGCTTCATCATTGTGGTTCATGCCTGACAATGCAGGATCTCCTTTGTTTCTATTATTGATTTTGATTATTTATTTATCTAAGCAAATATTTATTTATTTATTTATTGTGTTGCAATCAGATTGTTCATAGTAGCTTTTGGATATGATGATTAATTTCAGAAATTATGGTTGCATCCCATGTGTTTTTGGACTGCAACTTCCATTATTTCTCATCATTAGCTATGCTGGCCAATGCTACTGGGAGTTACAGTCTAATATTGGAGGGCCACAGTTTTCCTTCCCTGACCTTAATGTTTCTACCTCTGCCCACTCTCTTGGGAAATAAATGAAGGGGCTAAGCAGATGGGCGGCCGTGGGCTGCCACGGGAAGCTGCGGATCGGGGCCGAGGTATCCGCACACCTCGGCCCCGCGGCACAGCGTCCCAGCCCCAGGAAGGAGCGCTAAAATAGCGCTCCTTCCACAAGACGCCGAAGGTGCACCACAAAAGGCTGCCGGTGCACCTTCGGCACCTCTTTCACCACAGTGTGTGCGGACGCTGCGGTGGACAGGCATCCTTGGAGCGCCGGCCGTGCAGAGGGTCCGGCGCTCTGAAGATGCCTTCAGGAAGGGGTTGGGGCGCCCAGAGTGTGGCTGCCCCTCCCCTTCCTTGCCCTGAAGATGGCGCTTTGCACTGTCTGCTTCCCCCTAAGTGAAGGTTTGCTCCACAAACTGAAACTCTCTCTCCAACCTGGGCAAAAACTGCATCAAGCAATTGCAGCTTTGCCTTTTGCTGCTTTGCCACAGACATCAACATGACCAAGCCTAGACGTGGGTCTAGTCTGCAAGTGGAAAAATCCCAATAGGATATAACAAAATACTGTTTCCTCCCACCCCATGAAATATATGCATCTGGAGAAGCAATATTCAAAGAGGTTACAGAAAATGGAAGAGCTGTACACAATGCCCAATTATCTTCTCTCCTTTTATTTAAAGAGCCCAAGCTTTCACTGTGAAAAGCAGGGTGAGTCTCACTGCATCAACACTGTATCTATACTTGGTGACTCTGTGTATCGCCCCATACAAAGTGCACACTGACTCTATAAACCATGGACTGGCAACTTACCAGCTTCATGCTACATACAATTCCTCTCCTGGTTTTTGCAGGCCCCAAAGTCCTCTGTCCACCTTCTGCCACAAATATAGCTCACTTTCTAGATATGTAATAAACTCTCACTCCAGTGAAGATGGTCTTTTGTTGATGATTCCAAACATCAGCTTCTATACAGACTAATAATACATGTATAAGAATGAAAAATAGTTCTGTTAAACTCTATAGAGAACCTACTGTGTACAGGAATTGAAATCATAGTATAGGCTGGCTCAAAACCAGTGATTTCTTTGCATTGTACTCACACTATGTGAGAGAATGGCTGAGTATGTGGAAGGTGAATGGGTTCCTGGAGTGACAAGGCCCTGAAAGAACCAAATAAAATGGATGTCGTGCAAAGCATTATTGAAGGAGGACCTTGGATGGTGGAAGCGAGGAATGGGAGAAACTTGGCCTCGGAAGCGGAGATGCTGACCAAGCATAACCAGGACAATACAATCTGTCGAATATGAATGAAATATGTTGATATGGCTGAGTGAGATGTGGCACACACAGAATGTACTGAAACTTGTGCAACGAACTGAACTGTTCTGAATTCATGGTGTCAGCAAAACATGTTTATTTCAAGAAAGAAGAGAAAAAAAGGTATAAAAGGCAGTACTTCTCCCACTTCACCTTATGGTTCCTTGATCCGCGGCAACAGGGCCATCCACCCTTCTTGGAGGCTTGATCAACTTCCAGTGAAGGATTGTGAGTATGAATGTGTGTGAATGTGTGAATGAATGAAAAGAGCTCTTGATACTTAAGATGGTTGTTATATTGAGTATCTGATATTAGAAATGATTGTTTCAGGTGTCTCTGTTTCTGTGTCTCAATAAATGTTACATGCAAAGTGTCTAAACCCAGATCTGGTTTCCTATGTGTCTTTGTTGAAAGTCCTATAGTCTAGGGTGGCTAGATTTCTCTCTGGATCAAAAGAACAACAGAGAACCTCGGTTCATGACATAATTGGCGTAGTCGGCAGGATCCAAGAGAGATTTAGTTTTGCCTTGGTGAAGGATGAGTAAATAAGAGACACTGGGAATTGATTTGTGATTGAAAAGCCAAATTTGGTCTCTCTTTACCTTTTTGCTTGTCACTTGTTCCAAGATCCTTGACACTCCCTGATGAAGGACATAGTCAGGGGAAAAGTGTGAAGGTTTCTGGAGCATTTTGATGGGGTTAAGGTGGGAGAGTGGAAAACAGAGGGACGCCTCTGCTTAAACTGAATTTAGAGTCAGAAGGAAATATGGCTCTATTTGGGAAAGGAAAGAACAAAAAGGGAAACGGGGAGGAAATGGACTCGTTTATGGAAACCCTTTCTGTTCTGTAGAGGGGAGTGTATTGGAAGCTCCTTTAACAGATGATTGTGGTGAAAAGGTAGGAGATTGGAGGATACATTTGCATAGAAATATAGTAACTAATAAGAAAACTGAGAAAGCATGAAAAAAAATCAGTGCAGTATTTTAAGGAACAGTTAAATAAGGATATGAGAAAAAGTGAGGAGAAACTATTTAAAGCTGTAGCTCTGTTCTGCCAAGAGGTGGATAATGCAGAAAAATGGGAACAAACCAAAGTAATGGCACTCTTGGCTTTAGAAGGAATAGACCCATGCCATGTGCAGACAGTGAAATTAAAAGAAAAACTAGAGAAAGAAAAATAAAAGAATGGAGCCTTGATGCTTCAAATCATCAGCAAGATGGAGGAGAACATAAAGCTGGAAAGTGAGAACCATGCCCTAAGAAAAGAAAATAGAATCTTGAAAACAAATACTAGAGAGTTAGAAGATAAGGAGGAGGAAATAAAACTAGCTAATCAAAAGGTTAAACTTTTAAAAGAAGTTCTGGTGGGAAAAAGTAAACAAGGAAAGAGCTATGTAAAACAAGTTTACCACAGTTTAGGTGATGACTATGATTGTTGTGAGGAAGGAACTTGCCCTGACAACCCTGACTTTAGTCCTTTAGGGGAATCAGGAGCTAGACAACAGAAACGACCCCACAGTATTAACTGCCACAACAACCCCAGAATAAAAGCAACAAAGAAAAGAACCTCCACATAAGAAATCGTGGAAGAAGAGGAGGGAGGAGATAGAGCAGATACTAGTATGGTTACAGTTAACAAATATACAAGAGAAAGAGAAAAGATAAAACACTCTATCACAGATGAGCCCATGTCAGCAGGAGAAATGAGGGAACTAACAGAGTCTCTAGGACAGCCAGGGAATAGAAAGATAGAATGGGCTATTAAAATTTTGGAAGGCTGTTGAAAACAATGATATGACCTGGGACGCAACAAGTTGATTGTTTAGACAGATGCCAGGTATGTAGCCCTATATAGCCAGAGTCAAGGAGAGTGACATAGGACCGGCTTTACAAGACTGTTTTAAAACAGGGAAGTGGTGTCACAAAAAGGGAAGTAATAAACTTGGAACAGGGTCCAACCGAAGACCCAGTAGTATTTTGGAATAGAGTACATATGGGAATGTATTTAGCAGGACTTTTTAAATTAGGAGAAACAAAAAGGTAACAGAAATATTAGGAAAGTCCAAATCAATATCTGAACTAATGGAGGTTGAGCCTAGTGTTTTCATGGCTCCCTTTGAAGGATTAAATCCAGAATGGAAATCAAATATCGCTTTAATCATGGCCATGCTTGAACAAGATGATATAAGACCAAGTTGGAAAAAGTTACAAGAATTATTTGCTAGCTTAAGAAAACAAGGTGTTGGGACCATGAAGAAAGCACAGGTCTCCATGAAAGCAGGAGTAAAGCAGGTCACCTCAAAATGGGTGCCTAAGGGAATAGAAACCAAAGAGAAAGGAAAACCCACCCCCACAAAGAGAGTACTTTTGTGGAGAAAATTGAGTGAACTTGGGTGGGATATGGATAAACTAGATAGAATAAGTACTGAGTGTCTGAGGCAACTAGCAGTGAAGGGGAAAAAGAGAAGAATTAGTAAAAACCCTAGTGCCCCACCACAGGAAGACAAGAGAAGACAGAACCAGATTAAAAATATGACAAAAGACAAAGACATTCCAGAGGAATTTACTTATCAGGCTTTGCTTTAAGAGGCAAGGGAGATTCAGGAGGAAGGTGAAGGGGAGCTCTGTTAGGACTGCCCCGCTGCCACAGAACTAAGACAAGTAAAGCCAGAGGAATGGCAATATTAGGGGAAATTATTTAGAAAACCTGGCAATAACAGAAAATTTGTGGTGGCAACTGATTAAAGAAGAAGGAAATATCAGAAACTACAAGAGCATTAGAATAGCTGGGGATAATCAAAAAGACTGTAAGTCTATATAAGTCACCTTTATGACCAATTAAAAAGAGTGATAAGAAATCCTGGAGACTAGTTACAGATTTTAAGTAAATAAACCAAGGTACACCCCTCATGGCACCTACACTTGGTAATATTATAGAAATGGTGGGGAGGGTATTAACAGAAGCACAATATTATTTTGTGATAGATTTGGATAATTGTTTCTTTGCCCTTCCCTTAGCTGAGAAAAGTGAACCCCAGTTTGCCTTTACTTTTAGGTTTTAGGGTTTTAGAGCTTTATAAGAGATATAGGATTCAAAGTAAACTTAGAAAAAGGATGGACTCAGGAAACAATGTCAGCAGATTTATACTGAAATACAGTCCAGTTATAAAGTTTTGGAAATATAATTTATAAGAAAAAGCCCCCTCTCTTAGTACTGCCAAAAATAGATAGTTAAATTGAATCCAAAAGGGATTGATTTTGAGATCATAAACCAGCCGAATTAAACCAGCCAGACTTGATGATAACAATTTTAAGGGAGGGAGATTCACATGAATGTGATAAAATAGATATTGATAAAAGCCGGAAATCCAGGCAGTTATAGATGTTCTTTTACTATTAAAAGAACAAGAGGGGGAGGATGAAGAGTCTATAATTGCCATGGACAGTGAATATGTATATATTGGATGTACAAGATTTCTTCAATTTTGGAGAAAAGATGGGTTTAAAAATGTAGATAGCAAGGACTTAAAACATCTTAGTCAATGGAAGCGGATTTGGACTCTTATGCAAAGGTTACCAAAAGTAAAATTTGCTTGGCTTAAGGCCCATCAAGATAAGAAAAAAGAGAACAAATTAGAATAGCAACAGCAAGGCAATGTATATATAGATCAATTGCTTAAATAAGGTAAAAATGATATCAATTGGAACTCAAGTGTTATATCTTCATTTGGGTCTTAAAGAACGTGCCTTGAGATCCAAATGGAAGGGGATATGGTTCACCAGTTACTTGACTGAAAAAGAAGGAAAAATCTAAATGGGTCCACCATAATCAGATACAATTGTATAAAGTTGATTAATAACAAATATGTCTCATTATATGTTTTTTTATATATATGCAGAAACAAATTATACCAGACGAATGGATGAGAGGGTCTTCACAAGGAAAATCGGACCTAGTCCCTCTAGGAACTAACACATATATTTATATTTTGCAGGCTGTTGCACTAGCAAGAAGATACCCAGGTTTTATATATATATAATTGAAGGGGAAAATTTAAGGTGGTATATTAATTGGGATCACCAGCACTCAAAGTAGTTCCAGTTGCGATGGATTAAAGATCCCCCAGGAAATAAAGGAAAGCTATATGTAAAATGAAGCCATCCCAGAAAATAAGGGGGTGGAGGATAAAGGTCATCATTTTGGGTATTCTGATGTGGGAGGAGGTGCAGGGATATTGGATTAATGACATGCCGAGCATATGCTTGAATACCATGGAAAAGATGTAACCTTAGTTTATGCACATCCACAATCAGTAGGGCGTATGTTCTTTTTGCCTGCTTTAATTGAAGACCCCAAAGTCATCTTATTGGGTTTATCGAAATCACCTGTAGGTCCTCCCACGATATTTTCTTCACCAGAGAAACTAAATGCTACCCGATTCCGAAGAATGAGTTACAGAACTACCACAGCAGGAATGTGTTTTGTTGTAACAACAAAGGGACTTGGAATAACAAATTGAGGGATTATAGAAAACATGAAGACTTTTTTTTTATGAATCTGAGAAGTTATACTTATTGTAGGGATAAATTTTATTTGTATGGAACCCACAATCAGAGTTATGTACCCAGGGATTTACAGCAAATTGAATGGAATGAGATGTATCCAGAATATCCAATGTTGCATATAAATGGAAGTGTTATCTTGGGATTGGGACAAAGTATGGGTAGTATATGCTCTGGGTGGCAATTACGAGATCCAAACCTATGTTTTTCTAATTTCCATCCAGGCTACTATCAATGTGTGGGAGTGGGATATTTGACTTTTCCAGTCCAAGTATATAAGTCCGAGTCTCCATAGAATAGTCATAAGCGGGAAATTTACGACAGGCCTTTGGGACCAGCGTGTTCAGATGAAGTCCAATACTTAGACACTTTGGGGAGCACAGTAGCAGCAGGGGCTATATTTGGAGCATTAACTCTAGAAGCATATCCAGGGATTGTCGCTCAGGAAAATCATAGGAGCATATTGGGACTTACATGCAGACTGGAAAAATCAATAAATGCTACCAGGGATATTGTACGCATGTTGCAACCTGAAATTAAAGAATTGGGTCAAATGGTAATGCAACAAAGGTTAGCTTTGGATTATTTGTTGGCTGCAAAAGGAAGATTTTGTAACATGATAGGAAGTCAACATGTGGTAAAATTTCACAATTTGAACGGATCAATAGAAGATGAAATGGAAAAATTAAGACAAATGATTCAGCACAATGTTTATGATACAAAAAGGGGTTGGTCTTTCTTCGGATGGTTGAGTGATTTGTGGCCTTCAGCTGTTTGGATAAAGGAAATTATTTACATAATAGTTATGATAGTGGTTATGATTGGTATAATAGGTTGTTGTTTCCCAATTTTTATCTGCTTGTGCCAGCACAGTATTATGTCAGTAATACCCCAAAAGAAAGTACCGTAGATACTTTTGAATTTTAATCCATTATAGTGTGTGTAATATATGATTTTTAGAGATCATTGATGATTTGGGTTGATTATACAATTAATTAAATTAATATAATTAAAAGGGACATGATTGTTTATAATTATTGATGATACTCAATTATGAACTAATTAAGTATCAAGAGGGGGAATATGTGAGAGAATGGCTGAGTATGTGGAAGGTGAATGGGTTCCTGGAGTGACAAGGCCCTGAAAGAACCAAATAAAATGGATGTCGTGCAAAGCATTATTGAAGGAGGAACTTGGATGGTGGAAGCGAGGAATGGGAGAAACTTGGCCTCGGAAGCGGAGATGCTGACCAAGCATAACCAGGACAATACAATCTGTCGAATATGAATGAAATATGTTGATATGGCCGAGTGAGATGTGGCACACACAGAATGTACTGAAACTTGTGCAAAGAACTGAACTGTTCTGAATTCATGGTGTCAGCAAAACATGTTTATTTCAAGAAAGAAGAGAAAAAAAGGTATAAAAGGCAGTACTTCTCCCACTTCACCTTATGGTTCCTTGATCCACGGCAACAGGGCCATCCACCCTTCTTGGAGGCTTGATCAACTTCCAGTGAAGGATCGTGAGTATGAATGTGTGTGAATGTGTGAATGAATGAAAAGAGCTCTTGATACTTAAGATGGTTGTTATATTGAGTATCTGATATTAGAAATGATTGTTTCAGGTGTCTCTGTTTCTGTGTCTCAATAAATGTTACATGCAAAGTGTCTAAACCCAGATCTGGTTTCCTATGTGTCTTTGTTGAAAGTCCTATAGTCTAGGGTGGCTAGATTTCTCTCTGGATCAAAAGAACAACAGAGAACCTCGGTTCATGACAACTATATGCAGGAGATTGGCTGTGTATCTCTGTTATGTAGCTGTATTTTGATCATGAAATTCCTATTATTCTTTCATGCATATGCATATGCATAAAACACAGTTTTTTAACTCTGTAAATCATTCCTGTTATTTTTTTACTTCTGGCTTGCTGCTTCTTGCTTTGTAGTTTTTATTTTTCTTCTGAGTGGGTCTTGGCTTGTGACAGTTCAATTTTAGCTCAGTATAATTAATAGTGCTTGACACATTTATTTTATAGTATCTTGCAAGAAGATCTACAGTCCTTTTCTGTTTCTGTTTTACTGCATCTGGGCCAAATAGGCTTTCGCACATGCTCAAGTACCTGTTCAAATCAGCAATTACTACAGTTTCCATTTGCCATTTTTTTTCAAGCTAATGGTGCAAACCCATGTTGAATAATGCTGCCCAGATGAAGAGAGGATTGCACTCAAATCCCTTTGGTGGCTTCATTATAAACAGTGATACTGTTACTTTATATTACTGTGTATATTATTTAGGTATGATGGTGTAAAGAAAAGAACAGTGTGGGCTAGGAGTGATGTAAAAAAATCAGAGGAAGAACTGAAGTTCAGTTAATTGAAACCCAAGGCTATGTACCTTCTTCCCACTAGCATAAAGATAAGAGCTTGGATTGTTACATGCAAAAATTAATTCAATATTAAGCATTAGAAACTGGGAAACAGATTTACTACCATAAAAATTAATAATTGAGATAATTGAATTGCCTGAGTTGTTAGTTAACTTGTTATTTAAAATGTTAAGTGAGGGGATGCACCATGGGATTTATATAGAATGGAATGGAAGTAATCTCCATTGAATTTAGAGGGCACATTTGTTATCGTTTCCTTGAGAAGAGTTATTTTTCTTTATTCAAGGTTACCTTCTTTCAGCCTCAAATTTTTCCTTGCATAGATTACAAAACTCATAATATAATTCTTGCCTGGGAATCATGGGAGTCCGAAATAACTGGGAACTCTCAGATTGGGAAAAGCTGTCCCAGAGCATGGGATTTTATGTTACAACTCTTCAGCTAAGTCCAACATTCATCTCCATCTCTCTTTATTTTCCACCTGTGTTAACTCAATTACTCTTCAAATGTCTTATTTGTTAAAAGTTAATAGAGAGTGATTTATTTCAGGTAGAGGACACAGATTTACTGGAAATGCAGCAATATGTTGCTGGTTACAAAGATTAGTCAGTGAATCAAGGGTGCAGAAACTGAGTTTCGAGTGGTCTGAGCATATGCATAGAATCATAGCAGTTTATCAGATGGGAGAAACTGGGAGTTTAAACAATGATTAAATTAAATCATGCAATTGACATTAAAACTTGCTTAAAATGACATTAACACAAGAGCCATTATCCCATGAAGAACCAGGGAATAATCAGGCAAGAAACAGCAAAAAGTTATTCATGGGAAAATTCTGTGAATGAGTTACTGTTGTTTCTTGCCTGGTTCTTCACGGGATAACGGTACTTTAATCACGTTTCATATCAATGTCACATGAAAACCATTCGCTCATTTGTGCACAACTGTGGATTAATCATGGATTCTGCATGGGATAACAATGCTTTGTGTGTGAAAACCATTTGCACAATTGTGGGTTAATCATAGGTTAATCACCGTTTATACTTCCAATTTCCCCCATGTGATAAACTCCCTAGAGTTGGAAGAGTCCACAAGGACATCAAATCCAACTCCCTGCCATGCAGGAAAACACAATCAAAGAACCCCCAACCTTGGCCATCCAGCCTCTGTTTAAAATCCTCCAAAAAAGGAGACTCCACCACACTCCAAGGCAGCATATTCCACTGTCAAACAGCTCTTACTGTCAGGAAGTTCTTCCTAATGTTCAGGTGGAATCTCTTTTCCTTTAATTTGACTCCATCTTTAGTATGATATCCCTTCAAATATTTAAATAAAGCTATCATATCACCTCTTAAACTTCTCTTCTCCAGGCTAAGCATATCCAGTTCCCCAAGTCGATCCTTATAGGCATGGTTTTCAGATGTTTCACCATTTTGGTCACCCACCTCTGGACACACTCCAGCAGAACAGAATCACTGCATCCTTTCCCTCTCCACACTTCCAATCAAAAAGTTTGGTTTGCAAAGTTTAGTGGTAGAGCACATATCTTGCATACAGGTAAAATCTCTTGTACCTTCAGTTTTAATGATCAGGTATCTGTCTCATCTTGGAAACTAAGCAGGGTCAGCTCTGGTTAGTACTTGGATGGGAGGCCAGCAATCAATACCAGGTGCTGTAAGCTATATATTTCAGAGGGAGGAACTGGCAAAACCACCTCTGAGTATTTCTTTCCTAAGAAAACTCTATGAAATTAATGGAGTTGCCATGTGTCCATAGATGGCTTGAGTGCTCTGAGCATATGCATAGAATCATAGGAGTTTATCAGATGGGATAATTCTCCTCCAAGAGCAGATAGTAATTTTTCCCCCCAAGGGGAGAGTCTCTTCTTTCCATAGTGGCTCTCACCATGACTTAGAACCAAGGAAAATCAGTTCCAAATCACAGGAGTACCTCCACAAGTAGAAGAGGCTTTCCCCTTCATGGAATTGTATTCCACAGGTTATGGAGGAAACTCATGATGGGGCAAAGGTAGCATACACATCACTACACACTTTTGTCACACTTTTATTTTAATTGCCTGAACAAGGCTTGTGTGTTTGCTATTTGCAGAAAGGAGGAAGTACTTCCCAGAAAAGACAATGGAGAGCCAGCCATCTTTCTTAATGAATACAAAGCATTCTGCTCCAAGTGCTGGTAGTTAAAGATCCAGATTGAGAACAGGTTAGGTCTCTCTTATCTAAATGCTTGGGACCAGAAATTTGGATTTCAGACTTTTTTAGATTTTGGCATATTTGCATATACATAATGCAATATCTTGGAGATGAGTCCCATGTCTAAACATGAAATTCATTTATGTTTCATATACACCTTATACAAATAGCCTGAGGGCAGTTTTATATGCAATAGTTTTTAATAATTGGAACTATCAAAAACCAAAAATCTCTCTATCTTAGGGGGGATGCAGACCAGGGCGTCGGGGACGCCCTGGTCCAGAGCGCCGCGGGACCTTGGCAGCCGGACCGCGGTGCTCCTGCGGCATCCCTGGAAGGAGCACAAAATCAGCGCTCCTTCCACAAGACAGGGAAAGTGCGCCCTAAACGCGTAGGGCGCACTTTCCCTGTCTTTTCCGCCGCAGCGTGTGAGGACGCTGCGGCGGGAGGTTGCCCCGGAAGCGCCGGCCGTGCAGAGGGCCAGCAGCTCCCAGGGCGACCTCAGGAAGAGGAAGGAGCGCCGCTCGTGCGGTGGCTCCTCCTCTTCCGGGTCTCGCAGATGACTCTTTTAGTCATCTGCCGAGGCCCTTAGCCACCCATGTGGACATTTTGGATTTTGGAATACTTTGGATTTGGAATTTCTGGATAAGAGATACTCAACCTTTACACTTTTTTCCCTGGAACAAAATCCAGGAGACATACACTGGACAAGCAAAAACTACAGAGTAAATTGCTTGCAAATTACTTCCAGTCCTTGGGCGAATTATTCTGACAGTAACCCCAGCTGGTAAATTCTCACATGCACACTTGCAGTAAATTTTCCTAAACTGTGCTGTAACTAATCCTGGAATAATTCCAAAGAATGTGTAACTGAGAAATTGCATATGTTTCCCCTTCCTGCAGCTCTCACGTACCCGCCTCTGTCCTGTAATTTTCCTGCACTGCATTTTCATTTCCATTAAAGGTTTTTTGAACCTTTTAAATTGCCAGAGATATATCCCAACAGGCATTAGTTGTCCTATCATGTGAATGGAATACACACACATAAGTACTTTAGTATACATTCAGTGGAGAATGGGGAGGTAGACCAAGGTATGCAGAACTGAACAGCACTGAAATATCATATACCTATCTTTTGTAATTATTTCCAAATGTCTGTCCCCATTATTCTTTAGTTTTTCTTTCCATGGGAAATAGGGCAGCCTTCAACATACATAGCATCAAATTCTCCACATGTACCTATTCACACCATGCAGGACACCAGGAAGACCTAGACAACTGCTACTAGTCAAGACTGGAAACCCTGTGGTTCCTCTGTTTAGGATTGCTACCTCCTAGTTCTATATTTGTAGCTTTGAAAGCAGAATGACAGGAGAATAATGAGGTCCCAAAATAACTGGGTAAATGATGAGGAGGTTCCAGCTACTGAATTGCTCTCTGTCATATGGATGCTAAAGAAACAAAGACCCAAGGCAACAAAATAGTTGGTAAACCTATTCCTCTGTGGTGCTGTCAGAAGCCTTAACTCAAGCTGTTCAATAATGAAGTCATTTGTTTATCTTGTACAATAAATACCAGCATAGTATGCATAGGGACCAGCATTAGGTGCTTCTGTGATGATGTTTCGGGATTTCATGAAACAAATGTAATTTTTCTATTTTTATCCAATTAAAATTTCCAAATGTTCTTTCATCAGTTTTTTTTAAAATATGGATGTATCTTGCCCCTCATGAACATGAAAATGGGCATAGGTTATGACCAGAATGTCATACATTCAACAGTAGGTACATCTAAAAAGTGTGCAAAAAGACTGAGTCTATGGGCCTTTGCAGACTGCCGGAAATAGTGCAAATTGAGTCCACTTTAACTTCCCTGACTCAGTGCTAGGGAATCATGGGAGCTGTAGTTTATTGTGGCATCAGAGCTCTCTGACAGAGAAGGCTGAATGTCTCAGAAAAAATACAATTCCCATGATTCCCTAGCATTGAGCCAGGGCAGTTAAAGTGGACTCAATTTGCATTATTTCTAGCAGTCTGCAATGTGCATGAACATACTTTAGTCAGAGGACCATTAAGGACCCCATTTGAAAAATATGGTACACTAAATATTACAGATCTTTCTCCCCCGCATTTAAACAACAGCAACAGTAACAACAATGGCATGGACAGCACAAAATGGACTTGGATCTGACAAAAAGAGGAAGCCTGTGAAAACTGACTTGACAGATCTGGCATTTCCTAGGTATGACAGCTGAAACTTTAGTTTAAACTGCAAATACAAATGAGCAGCTGCTCTTCCTTAAACTTAAACTGTTCCTTCCCAGGACCTATTCTTTACTACAATGTTGTCAGCACCAGCAGAGCCTCACAATTTATATTGAGATTTGTGGTCTGTGAAATTAAATAGCACTTTGTAACCCACTGGCAATGATTTCAATCATATTTTTTCACACAGAAATACAAGCCTAGACATGGCCTTTCCCCCTATTACTATGTTTTCTCATTGTCCTGACCTTTGAAGTCAGTGTTTGAATGGTATATTTTTGGTATATTCTGGAGCACAAACTGTGATATAACTAAAAATGATTTGTCCGGCATTTTATAAAGCTTTACTTGCTCACAGCTTCCGTATAGTTGTTTAAATATTTTCTGTCTCCTGTTCTAGAAGAAGGAGGCATACAAATGGAAACATGAGAAATAATATTATGGCATGCATATTTTACTGTTATCTGTTAGAATGGAATCAGGTCAGTTAAAAGTGGTATCACAGTGGTATAGTTGTATAATGTGAAAGGGCCCCAGTTGTAAAACATGTACCTCAGGAGGGGGATTCATCTGGGCCTCCAAATGTTAGACTGTAACTTTCAGAATATCTTCCCATTAGTTCAGGTGGCTGGGATGTTAGGAATTGCAATCCAACTGCATCTGAAGGGCTGAGATGCCTGCACTTGCCAGCTACTTAATTTGTATCTTTCTAATTTCAAAACAACACATCTTGCATTTCTATCACATACTAATTAGGGAATGACAATCCTGATGTTCTTGAGAGTACAGTTGAAAGCTTGCATACCCTCCAACATTTCCCAGATATGTGGGCTGAAACAACATCAAAATGTGTTCAAGGTGGCAAAAATCATGAATGAGGAAGAGCACATAGGATAGGAGAGACGTTGCAGTTTGCTTTTGCCTGAGTCTACCTCCTTAGATTATTCTCTCTCCCCACAGGTACTTAGGCTGACTTTTCCCAATTGCTTAATGTTTAGACTTCAAATGTTGAAAAATAGCAGTGCTGAAGACACACTTTTTCATTAGTTCTTGTATATGTTTTAGTATTTCTTTTCTTCTTCCAGACTTTTCAAGTTCTTTTTGAGTTCTCCCAATGACTGTGTTTGCTTTTTTTTAGCATTCTGAGCAGTTTCACATTAAAGGTGATAGATCATGACTTCCTTTGAACATTCATCCTTACTTTTGAGTTTCTCCTCCATCATCGTGAGACATTGTGCCTTCATTTCTTAATCAATTTCCTCTAAAAGTGCACTTCTGCATGCCATCTTTTTTTTCCTGAAAGCAATGCAATCACTGTATGTTCTTGAAATATATTTTATTGTGATTCAAGCCAATAATAATTTTGTACATTCTTTCCATGTATGAATATATATATATATATGATCCCATCAGCATAGGCTTCTTTGATTATTTTACAAGCATTCTCTTTGGTCCTAAACAGACCAGCAAAAAGTGCCGGCATCAGGGTGGCATGGGGGTGTGGTGACCACATCCTGCATGCCCTGATGCCACCCTGAAGCCAGCATCATACCATCCCACTGACCGCATAGCGAGGGTGGTGGTGTCAGGGCATTTCTGCGGCACAGAAACACTGAAAAAACACCATGGCAGCAAAGGCATCTTTTCCCTGGCACAAGAAGGAGCGGCTTTCTGCAGCTCCATTTTGCACTAGGGAAATGCCAGGTTGGGGGCATGGTGTGCAGTTGCCACATCCCTAACCTGGTGAGCAAAGGGATGGCGCCAAGCAGCTTTATCGAGGCCATCTGTTTTGCCTCTTTCTCTTCTTTGTTTTTGGGTTTCATCTACTGACTGCACCCATATTTGCTAAGAATGGAAAGCAGTTCGGTTCTAGAGAGCACTTGGATGGGAGAATATCAGGTGCTGAAGGCTATATTTCAGACAAAGGAACTGGCAAACCCACCTCTCAGTACTGCCTGCCTAAGAAAACCCCATGAAAATCATGGAGTTGACATAAGTCAACAGATGACTTGAAGGCACATACACACACAATTTCAGTGGAATATACCCTCTTCAGACAGTTCAGAAAGACTTGTTGACTGGCTGGTTGGAAGATCCTAGGAACCATCATGGAGGGGTGGGTGAGACAGGATGTAATTGATAATGACTGTAGTAACAAAAAATAACATTTCCTTGTTCTAATCACTTGTAAAACACTTAGGATTGCATCCCCAATAAATAATACTAGCTAAGATCCTACATCACAGACATAGGAGATTATCACACAAAGCTTTTAAAGTGCAATTAACTTGAAAAATAGCACCTTTGGTGATATTTATTGCAAGATGTCACCTCTGACTCATTGTTGCTGTCCCTTCAAAGTGTGGTTAGAGTAGGGTTGTCATAATTCTCTTTCACAAAACCGGAACAATATGTAGGACATTCAAGAAAAATGGAGAACACAACCAACTAAAAGCCAAAAATATTAATATAAATTCATGTTTCTCAGTCATGCTCAAAATGGAGGAGATTTTGACATTCTTCCTGGACAGAAGGTTGAAATGTATGCATTTTAAAATTAGATATTTTAAGTTTTATGTTGGATTATTTTAATGGGTCCTAGGTTTATGTACATGAGCTGGCCTGGCTCGAATGTTGGATGATGGTGCTGGAGATCAGGGTTCGAATCCCTACTCAGCCATAAAAACCCACTGAGTCATACTCTCTCAGCCTCAGAGGAAGGCAATGGCAAACAAATCTTGACAAGAAAGGCCCATGATAGGTTCACTTTAGGGTGTGTGTAAGTTGGAAACAACTTGAAGGCACACAACAACAACAACAACAAAGATTCAGTCAAGGGTTGGTGGCTAGTAAAGTACAATTTTAAGCCTTTTTCTTGCTCAGAGTATATTGCAAGCCAGCAAGGCATTTTACCAAATATAAATTCATCAGAAAAATGTGGTTAAGTGCATAATAAAATTCAGTGTATGTCATATAGCTGTAAATAAATCATATGAAATAAACGCATATTTATGTCTATTATTTATATTGTAAGGGAAAGTAGGACGTGGCAACGCAAAATGGAGAACATTCCCCCAAAATGTAGTACACTCCAATATAAAAGCTGCAACCACTCATCAGTCTGCATTGCAGAAATTATCTGGTTTGACACCATTTGAATTGCCACAGCACAATTGTCAGAGCTCTACTCTGGTGCTAAAACAAACTACATTCCCCAGAATTCCATAGCATGGAGCCATGGCAATTAAAGTGGTGTCAAACTGGATTACTTTTGCAGTGTGGATGCATCCTTAATGATTTTAGTTTTTATTTTTACCCTCATTTTTCTGGAATGTGCTCCATTTTGCAGAGAAATCCATATCTCTAAACCTATAAACCTATTACAGGATTTTCTTAACAAGTTTCTTCAGACGGGGGTTCCCATTGCCATCCTCTGTAGCTAGTCCTAGCAAACCCATTGTATTTTGCTTCTCAGTAGACCTATTTAGGATTGTGGTGTATTTATTCATTTACTCATTCTGGAGGGAGGTAGACAGTGTGAAAAACCAGGTGACAGACCAGACCCTGAAGTATTCCCCTCATTCTTTTTCTACCCCTATTTCAGGATCTCGCTCCCCATTCCTGGCTGCTATATTTCATTCAAAAATCCAAACCACCATCCCATAATTTAAGCCAGGGGTAGGCAACCTTTTTGAGCTGGGGGCCGGGTTGCTGTCCCTCAGACAATTGGGGACCGAAGCACCAAAAATAAATAAATAGATAAAAAATTAATTTTAAAAAAATTAAAAAATTAAAAAGAAATATGCATGCACACTCTCTCAGCCCCAGAAAAGCCATGGCAAAACCCCTTGGAGATTTTGCGAAGAAAACCCCAAGAACAAGTAATAACAACAATAATCAATATCATCATGGTGGGTGGTGGCGGCGGTGGCGGTGGCGGGGGGCGGGGGCAGCGGCAGTGGCAGGACCGGCCTGGGGCCGGTCCAAAGGCCTCAGGGGGCTGCATTCGGCCCCCCAGGCTTAGGTTGCCTACCCCTGATTTAAGCCATCCAAACTGGAGAATTTACTTATATTGTGCATTTCTTACACCCCTTTTTGCTTCTCTTTCTTTTCTTTCTTTTTTGTCCCTCCTCCCCATACAACCCTCCTGTCTCAGTCAAGCTCCACAAAAACTGCCTGTATTTATTTTTAACTCCTCCAGAGGCAGAAAGAGAATCCAACAGGAAAGGGGAAGAGAAGACAATCTCACTCGCCATCAAAGCAGAGATTTGGAGTTACATTGTAATTATGCCTGCCAAAAGTAGTTAAGAGTAGTCAAGTGTCCATAGACCTGTTATCATCTTGCTTTTATTTTCCTTGTTGCTCTATGTCCTTGCAGAGGAAAATAAAAAAAAAAAAAGGGAAGGGAGTTTCAGTGCAAAGACTGGAGACTGACAAAATGTGGCCTGGAACAAAACAGGAATCCGGGATTTGTGGCTTTAAACATGCCCAGCTGGCTGGGACATTTTTTAGACCCTCCAATCTGTGACAATCCCAGTTTACTGGGATTTATGGTAATCCTAGGTTAGAGTCACTTTTTAATTTCTAGGGAAAACTGATCAATCAGTTCCCAGTCACCCTGCTGTGCCATTAGTCCTCAGGTGTGATAAGTTCCTCCTGCAGCAGTTTTGACATTGGACAGTCACATGGTGTCTCTTTCTCCCCCCTCCCTCTGGCTATTCCCAAGCAACCTGCTTTTCTTCCCCCCACACTTTATTTTCTTTCATCTTTGTTTTACTAAATCACATTGTTATAATTGTTAAATTGTATTATAAATAAAACCCCCAAAGGCATGCTGGGTAGGGCATAGGGCAGGTATGTGGGGCTAAGGAGGACTGCAGAACATTGAAGGGGCATGCAACTCCCAAACCATTATGTATCACTTCCCTTTTACTAATGTGATTGCAGTGAGAATGGGGCATGTGTGATAATATCCATAGTCACAGGTGCATAAGTACATGTCTCCCCACCTGACCCCCCAAATCTGCCTTAACAGTCATTGAGTGATGGATATGTGTTCTGCTGGTGATTGGGGCATAGCAGAATCACATTTCCATCCACTCCCACCAATGATTGCTAGAGTGATGCTGAGTTGTGACAGGGGTCCTACCTCTGACTGTTGCTCTGGAGATCTCTGGCAGCAGGGGATGGAAATATCATGCTGCTATCCTTATTCTGTGTTCTTACCATTCTTTTCTGCTTCATTGACTATACTTTTCTTGCTTTACTTTTCTACTCCCCATGTGTTATTTGATTCTATGTTTATTTGTTAGAGAAATGTTTTCTTCTAGTCAGAAATGTGTTGGTTGTCAAGGGATGAATTATTCCAACTGGAGGGTCAACAGTTTTGAAAGGGAATTTTAGCTGTTGAGTTTAATGTAAGAAAACCCTGTGGACTGCCCATCACCACCCCACCTTTCGCTTTTCCAAGGAAAAAGAAATAACAATACCCCCAGCCACCCACACACTTATGAAGAATAGAAAACTAAGAAGTAAAAATTTTTGCACCAGTCTTTTGATGTTGGCTTGACCATAAGTCTCAGATCCCTAGTGGCAACTGAGGAATGACAGACCACTTGGTTTCATCTTTGGCAAGAAATAATATGCATGGTATTTTTTCCTACAAGGAAAAGTAGGTCCTGGGTAGTGGGAGAATCATGTTGTGTGCATCATTTCTGCAGCACCTGCCTATCATACACAATTTTATCCACAGTGAATTTATAGGGGATGGAGGAGTCAAAGTGTGTACAGGAGTCCTGTATAGCAATCCTAAGGCCCTCTCCAACTGACAGAAGGAATGGAAAATTAATGAGCAGTGTACCTAATAATGAAAAAGTTGCTTTTCCAAAAGTGCCCTGAATTACAACAATGAGTTACTTTTAAGCACCACAGTGAATAATTGGGATGAATTATTTTTAAAAAGTAAAGGAGATGGTTGAAACAGATGAGCATGTGTTACTGTACTGTTTATATTACAAGGACATTCTTTATATATTACTCCAATTTTAACAAATTAAAAAAAATCAGGTAGATCAGATATTCTTTTACTCTTTTCTTTTTCATTTAGACTCCATTAACAAAATAACTTTGAAGATGTAGACAAATGTGTTTTAGTGTGCTACTTAAAAAATTAGGTAGTTAAAACTTCTCAGCAATCATATTCATAGACACTAACAAGTACCCCCATTGAATACAATTATGCATTTGGTCATGTATGTGTATCTCTTGGAATGTTGTCATGTCCACAGTTTGTACTTGCCTACTTTGAAATTTTTTATTTTGTAATTGTTCAGTCTGGTTTCTGTGACCATATCAACCTTTATATATGTTCACAACTTTCCAAGCT
Source organism: Phrynosoma blainvillii (assembly GCA_026167975.1). Taxonomy (NCBI): domain Eukaryota; kingdom Metazoa; phylum Chordata; class Lepidosauria; order Squamata; family Phrynosomatidae; genus Phrynosoma; species Phrynosoma blainvillii. The sequence continues at coordinate 84,183,073 of JANUYF010000002.1, forward strand.
CTGCATAAGATTTCTACTGAATCATAAAGGACCTAAATTTCTACTGAAGATTTCTACTGAATCATAAAGGTCCAAGGCTGTAATAAATAACTCAAAAGTTTTATGTTTTATTTTCTTATAGTTAGAGTTTGTTTTAACATTTTAGTCAATAGTACACATGAAATATTAAAATGTAGGCATCCTGTTGCCAGCAGAATATCTTAACCACCAGATACAATTTGGTATGAATTAGCTCATACACAATTAATACATCACCAGGACAGTGAATATTGACAGTGTGATGCAGGCCTATGTCACCTTGGTAACTCTAGGATCTGGAGTTTTTCTAATCCTGTCATTTCTTCACACACTAATACTTCAGTTTCCCATGGGGTATGTTGTTGTTAACCACCCTTGAGTTGATCTTGACTCATGGTGATCCTGTGGATGAGATATCCCCAAGACTCCCTATCTTCCACTTACCTAAGTGAACATAACAAGGAAAGTGATGATCAACCTGGCTGCCCACGATCAGAGTTTCATAGGTTGTTAAGGCAGTATAAGGCCAAGGAAGTCCCCCCCCATCATGTTCCATGTCATCATAATTAACTGGATCTTAATTTGCAATGTCTTTTATTGTTTGGTATTTGTCAGTTATTACAGAGCTTGCTTTCAACATCATTTACCTTTACAAAGACAGTACAGCAGGACAGGGAGAAGAATTAGTTGCCTCTTGTGATCAAACTGGCAGATTGAATGATTTTTGGCACAGGATAACCCTAATATTATCTTATTGATTTTGTCTTTCTCCATGCATAAACCTGGCTCTGGACTTGAACTATGAGCGAGAGCAAGAGGACCTGGAAAGTATTGGAGATACAGCTTCTTCTATCATCATTAGAATCACATGCCTCATTTTCTCACCAGTAGTCATAATCTGAGCAACAAATGCTAGGTAAAGTGACTCAACCGCAGTCAATGGGGAATTCTAGAATGGGCTTTGCTCCTCCTCCCCTTGAGACCAAAACGGACTTAGACTTTTTCTGCCCCTTCTCTTTTGAGGTGACTTAGGATTTCAGAGAGGAGACAAGGCCTTATTTGAAGTTCCACAGGTTGGTTGGACCACCATTCATTGTTCTTGTTAACTGCCCTCGAGTCGATCTCCATCCATGGCAACCCTATGGATGAGACATCTCCAAGACCCTCTGTCCTCCACTGCTCTGCTTAATTCCTGCAGACCCATAACCATAACCCCCTTAACAGAGTCCCTCCATCTAGCATGTGGCCTTCCTCTCTTCCCACTTCCCTCCACCTTTCCTAGCATTATTGCCTCTTCCAGTGAGTCCTCCCTTCCCATGATGTGTCTGAAGTACAACAGCCTCAGTTTGATGTGGGCTCTCAAGGCTGGCATCCATAGGTTTTTGTAGGTTTTTCTGGCTGTGAGGCCATGTTCTGGAAGAATTTATTCCTGATGTTTCTCCTGCATCTGTGGTTGGCATCTTCAGAGAATTCTGAATTCATAGCCCTCAAAAAACCCACAAAAGCCTCAGTTTGGTCATTTTGGCTTCCAGGGACCCATTTGTTTGTCTTTTTAGCTGTCCATGGAATCTTCAACACTCTTCTCCAGCACCACCATCTCAAATGAATTGATTTTCTTCTTACCATCTTGCTTTAACTGTCTAGCTCTCACATCCATACATGGTAATAGGGAATACAATGGCTCGTATGATTCTAACTTTTGTGCTCAGTTATATCTTTGCATTTTAGAATCTTTTCTAGTTCTTTCATAGACACCCTCCCCATTCTTAATCTTCTTCTGATTTCCTGACTGCAGTCCCCGTTTCTATCACTGTTTGATCTCAGGTATGAGAATTCTTTTACTTTTTCTATTTCTTCATTGTCTAGGTTGAGCTTGTGAAGGTCCTCAGTGGTCATTATTTTTGTTTTCTTTATGTTCAACATTAAGCCTCTCTTAGCACTTTCTTCTTTGATCTTCCTTAGTAGATGTTCCAGGTCTGTGAGGTTTTCTGCTAATATTATGGTGTCATCTGCATATCTTAGATTGTTGATATTCCTTCCTCCTATTTTCACTTCTCCTCCTTCTTTGTCCAAGCCTGCTTTCCTTATAATATGTTCTGCATACAAGTTAAACAAATAGGGTGCAATTCAAACAAAAATCAATCAGTGATACCTTTATTGGACAACCAAAATGCACAATATACTTGTTGCAAGCTTTCAAAGCTTCATGGGCTTCTTCATCAGGCAAGGTGTTACAAACCAAACAGGAGAAAAACATTTGGAAATGTTAGTCAGATGCCTACATGTTTCAGTCTTTACTTAAAATGGTATATGATGGGTTGTCAAGCAATTGAGTGTGCAGACAAAGTCTTCGGAAGCTTTCTTCACTTCGCAGAGGAAATCACCCAGCGACCTTGGAGCTGTCTGGCTGCTTTGGAATGCATTCCTCCCTGCTTCTGATGAAACAGACTGAAGAGCCAGGTTTAACTCCAAAGAGGCACTTTTATTCTTTAATTTGTAAGTATGTACAAAACTATATACACTCACCACCGACCAAGAACAACCCACACAACAACCCACATGCTGTGGTCTCAGTTTTTTATAGACACTTGCCATGTGGCCTCTAAGTCCAGCTTCCTCCTGTGACTTCTTCCTGTGTCCCACAAACATGATGACATAATGTGTTTACACTTGGTTTATGTGCTCTCTGGCACATCCTGACCTTGGACACTGCTAAGATGTTTTGAGTCCCAACTGCAAACAACTTTCCCAGCTAGCAAGCTGTAGTGACCCGTAGTACCCTTTGCCATTTTCCCACATCTGGACATTTAAACTCAGGTTATACATCCCAACATGGGGAGGATATCTTTTGCAGGCAGGCTGCTCCTCCTTCTGGCCATATGGCTATAGGGTGATTTTCCAAGGCCAGGAAACTTAAAATCCATTTGCATATCAACAGGGACCCCTCTTTTGCAATCCAATATGTCTCCATTCCACTGAGGCCACAGGCCTCTTTGTGGCAGAGAACAATGGTCCCTACATTGTAAAACATTGAAGTATTTTGTATGTCATCCAAGGGGGGAAGCACACCAGGGCGTCGGGGACACCCTGGGACGGAGCGTCACGGGACCGCAGCCTCTGCACCACGGCGCTCCGGCGGCGTCCCTGAAAGGAGCACAAAAATAGCGCTCCTTTCAGAAATCAGGGAAAGTGCGCCCTAAACGCGTAGGGCGCACTTTCCCTGACTTTTCCGCCGCAGTGTGTCCAGACGCTGCGGTGGGAGGTTGCCCCCGGAGCGCCGGCCGTGCGGAGGGCCGTCTGCTCCGAGGGCAACCTCGGGAAGAGGAAGGGGCGCCGCTCGTGCGGCTGCCCCTCCTCTTCCCTGCCTCCAAGATGACTGTATTAGTCGTCTGCAGAGGCCCCAAGGTTTTTTCCTCTTTCTTTTTGTTTATTGAAAGTGTCTGCATTCTTCTTTTATTATGTCCCTGGTTTCAGACCATAGTTCCTCTGGTTCTTGGTCTATTATGTTTAGTAGTGCAAATCTGTTTCTTATGTTCTCAGTAAATTCTGTTGAGATATTATTTAGATCATATTTTGGTATAATCACTGGTTTTGTTTTCTTTTTAAGTCTTACTCTTATTTTTAATTCATGCTCTGTGCCATAGAAGGCACCTGGTCTAGTCTTGGCCACCAGTATAGAGTTCTGCCATCTTTCACTTCCTCATATTTGGCTCATACATCAGATCTTATGCATTCTTGAGGTAGAGCTGTTATAAGTGGCAAGAAAGAACTGAATTGAAACAAATGATTATTAGTTTAGGTCCTTGATTCTAACCATTGATTCTCTGACAAGTAGATATAGCTGCTCTTTGAATTACATACCCATGTGCTTTAGGGGATGAAAATATTTTAGATTCAAAATGGCTATTTAAGAGAACTGTTAATGTGACATAAAACTGCTATTTAGGAAAGTCTCCAAATGCAAATATCAATAAAAATTACCGACTTGATTCTTATTGGACATCAGGGTGACTTGAAAAGGTAGATAAACCATTTGTAGTTATCTGTGTAGTACTATAAGTGGTATAGGAAAAAAAAAACACATTTAGGCACTTCTATAACAAATGTAATATTTTCACAATTATAACAAAAATCTAAAAAATGAGTTTCTATGACTTTAGGAATGGTAGCATGGTTTACTCAATATAAAGTTAAAACCCATGTTTTAATTTGATTTTTGCTCTATGAAAATTTTAAGTATGCAAAATACAGTTCTGTCTGTGTAAGACTGGACAATACTGAGATTCAGCTGAGAAAATTGCAGGGAAATATTTTATTTATTTGAATGCTCATAACCCCTCTTCTTATGATTATGGTAGAGGGATATGCAATTAGGTGTGCTTTTTCTCTCTCTCCATATGCAGTATGCATTCCAAGCAGTTTGAAAGTATTATTTTAATGGGGTGTATGGTTTAATGCTTTAAAAACTTTTGTACTCCACATTATTTTAGCTTTTCCATTTTAATTTATATTCTAAGCCTCTTTGAGTCTCATTTGGGTGAAGAATCAAAGTGGCTTACAAATGAAAACAATGGGCAGAATCCCCTATGGCAGTTACAAATGCATAACCTAGAGTTATGCACCCTTGACTGTTAACGTATTCATGATCTCTAGTTTAGGGGCTATATAAGGGCTATGAAAGCCCCCAGCCACTACCTACCAGTCAGCACTTGTTGCAACTGATGAGGTTCTGTTTCCCTGTCTATTGAGAAGCAGTTGGCTGATGGTCCCACCTTCCTCATGTGAGTGCCCTCTGATACAAAGAGGATTTGTGACAGGGTTTGTGCTTCTGCCTGTTGCAGTGGAATTGCTCACAGGAGAGGGTGGGACTATCAGGAAGCTGCTTCCCAAGTAAAAAGGGAAAAGATTTCTAGCTGCTGCTCAGTAAATAGGGATTATGGTAGTGGGTAGGTGGGCTGGATTCACTGTGTATCATTGTACCTATGGTTGTTATACATACATATCTCCCTTACAAGATTCTGGCTAATAAAAATAGATGCAGTAAAAATAGAACCATAGAGTATCTTCATAAAAACACATCAGGAATAGAATAAAAATAAATGCAAAATACATATATTAAAAATGTCTCCCAGAACAAAAGATTCTTAGCCCATTTCAAAACAAGAAAAAAAGGGGAGATAAATAATTTCATAGTTTATGTGTGGCAACTGAAAATACCCTCTCTCTTGTCCCCAGCAGTGGCACATCTATCTAGATTTACTTATCCACAACTGTTTTGTATTTACATACACTTCTTAGGCTGATTTTGACACTATTGCCATGATTGTAACTCTCCACCACCACCACACACCTACTGGGCATTTGCTGCATGTGGAGAAAGAAATCTATTCTGCAGGTGATTGAAGCATGAATGACATTTCTGTCAGGTTTTGAGAGTGGGTGGGCAAAGAGAAGTTACTTAGGAGTTTATCACAACCGCCCCCCTGCCAAAAGCGATTTACCCCTGCCAGGATAGAGTCACTGATGGATTGTAACTGGGAATTATCACATTAAAAATGCCACCGATGCCACCAGGTGACTACATCCCGGTTGCATCTCACCTCCCAGTTGTGCTCAGCTGCCTGATTTGCAAACTCAGGAGCTTCCCATGTTTGCAAATGGTTGAGTGCAGTTGGGAGGCGGGATGCAGCTGGTGGCATCAGAAGCATTTTTAATGCGATAATTCCCAGTTTTATCTTGCAAGCGACATTATCCCGGCAGGGGTAAGTTGCTTGTTTTTGGGTGCAATGAATTCCTTAGTTATGCCCATTGTATATCTAACTAAAGTCCAAAACACACTGCAGAAATAATCCAGTTTGAAACCGCTTTAACTGTCCTGGCTCAGGACTAGGGAATTATGGGAACTGTAATTTTGTGAGACATTTAGCCTTCTCTGTCAGAAAGCTCTAGGGCCACAATAAACTACAATTCCCATGATTACATAGCACTAAACCTGGGCAGTTAAAGTGGTCTCAAACTGGATTATTTCTGCAGTATGTTTTGGACCTAAGTAGCTGATACAGAGTCCTGAACAATGAGTACAAATCATGGACAGATTCATATGGGAGAATCCAATTGTCCCATATGAAAGATGCTGACCTCAAATTCTTTAGGCAGTGATGACTAATGGTTTCCATGTCAGCAAGATGATAAATCCACCACAGCTTTTAATGCGAGCTTTAAATGCACCATTTCAGATAACTCCTCTCAAAACAGTTTCAACACTTGGAGACTGCAGTGGTAAAAGTCTCTCACATCCCATAGTTATCTCCAGTGAGGAAACCCTTATTTTGGAATCAGGAGAACCATAATATCCCATGCCCTCTGCTGCAGTCAAGCTGATCAAATAGGCTTTAGAGGAAAGTGGTAGGGACCTTTCTATTGTGGAGCCCTTTCAAGCCATATGCATCCCCAGGACCATAGGCTATACACTTCTGGATTAGGAGAACTCAGCATGTCCTGTTGCTGTTTTAGTACATATGAGGCCAATTCTGGTAGTCAGCATGTATCAATTAGTTCAGCATGTGAGCTTCAGAAAAAAATTGAATCCTTTCTATAAAAGACATATGATTCAGAGAAAGTCTTTGATTTTGAGTTTTATGCGGCACTCTGTTTGAAATTAGCAGTGTTCCAGATGTTCATGCATTTTAAAGGCAACTTTTACAGTCACTTATGTTTCCTGTCAGAAAACACGAGTGCTTTATGTTCCAGTAACGGTCTAAAGAATCTTTTTCTCCCTGAAGTTCAATTTGAGCTAAGTAGAGATGAAAGATTTTTCAGGATGAAAGGACATGGTGTCCCTACTGCTTTCATACTCATTTGATTGTGTCATATTTTCTGTCTTAAAGTGAATATATTTCTTGCAAAATCTTATTTACATCTTGAAATGAACATTGCTGTTTTCTTTCATCTTTCCTCTAAGCATGGGGAAAGACAGCCTTTCCTTCTTGCAAGCATGATGTGCTACTAGAAATAAGGAATGCACTGTTTGAAATGGAAGTGAACATAGTGTTATAAAATTATTAATATGTTGGACTTTTAAAATGTGTACATTGAGGTTATCACATGTTTCTTTTTGGCTTAAATTGGTCAAAATGGATCTTATTGCATGCCTCCATGCCCAACTCGGGCACATTGCATACCTGATTTGGATTCTTGGCATACTTCACAAAAAATATGAAAGTATTGTTCTTTGCAAAGTACGCTAGGAGTCCACCAGGAGCCTGGATTGGGTACACGATGCATCTGAGGTGGGCACGGAAGTGTGGGATAAGATCCGTTTTGACCAATTTAAGCCCATGCCCAGCCCATGCCCAGAACAGCTGAAAAGAAGCATGAGATAATTTCACATGTTTCAGTGGCTTTGGGGTGCACAGAATTGTGGTCTGTTTATAGTTTTTATTCACCTATGGAGTCAAATGGGGCCTAAATACCCTAAAGGCACGGATCCTGTCTGATCTTGGAAGTTAAGCAGGGTCATGTCTGGTTAGTACTTGAATGGGAGACTGTCATTGAATACCAAATGCTGTAGGCTATATTTCAGAGGGAGGAACTGGCAAAACCATCTCTGAGTATGCCTGGCCTACAAAAACCCTATGAAATTCATAGGGTTTCCATAAATTCACAGTTGACCTGAAAGCACATACACACACACACACAGAGTCAAATGGAAAGTCAGCAGGGTATAATGGCCTTTGCAGACTGCCAGAAATAGTGCAAATTGAGGCCACTTTAACTGCCCTGACTCAGTGCTAGGGAATCATGGGAGATCAGGGCAAATCCCACTCTCTCAGCCTTAGAAGAAGGCAATGGCAAGCCTCTTGAATAAATCTTACCAAGAAAATCCCACAGAGGGCCTTTGCAGACTGCTAGAAATAGTGCAAATTGAGTCCACTTTAACTGCCCTGGCTCAGTGCTCAGGAATCATGGGAACTGTATTTTTTTCTGAGACATTGAGCCTTCTCTGTCAGAGAGCTCTGGTGCCACAATAAACTACAAGTCCCATGATTCCCTAGCACTGAGCCAGGGCAGTTAAAGTGGACTCAATTTGCACTATTTCTGGCAGTCTGCAAAGGCCCAGAGTTATCATAAGTCAGAGCTGGCTTGAAGGCACATAAAAACAACACAGTCAGCTTTTTCTTTAATGGGTAATTACATTTATTTAAGTATTTTTAAAAAGTGCATTGGACAATGAATGAGGTGGCCAGGGAAGCTTTCTTGGAGAGGGGATCTTACCACAATGGTGTTACATTTGGACTATTCAATACAGTTAGAAGTTTTAATACCACTTTAACTGGCACGTCTCCATTCTGGGGACTTCTGGGAAGTTTAGTTTGCTGAGAATTCCAGAATTCTCTGTTCTGCTCCTCACCCCTGAGCTACAGCACCACTAGAGCTCTGTAACAGAGAATTCCAAGCAACTTAACCAAACTATGGACGTTATCACACGTGGGCCAGTTTCGTTGTTAAAGAGATAATAAAGTGGAAATGAAGCATCCCGAAAAGAAAGCGAAAAAAGAGCTTAATTGCGCAAAAGCTTTTCACACGTAATTACAGTAATAACAGAATTAAGTTAAAAGCGGAAAAAAAAGTTTGTAACTTTCATACACAGTTTTTGTTTGGGATTTGTGTGGATTAACCAATAGATTTCCCCCGTGTGATAACGTCCTATAAATCTCAAGATTTTATAGGATGAAGCGATGGTAGTTAAAATTTGACCAAACTGCTATTACAGTGTAGTGTACATAAACCCAGTTTGATTGATAAAAGGTGGCCTACCTACTATTTCCCACCCTAATTAAGATTGTTGGGAAGTAAGTGTCACTGATTCTAATGGGATTTGTTTTCAAACAATTATGCCAGGTATTGCACCTTTGCTGAGACAGACATTACAGTATCTGAAGTCATAGCAGTTCTTTTCTGCACTTTCCTTACACTTACTTCCTTAATTTGTTGGACAACACATAGAACATAGAATAGAAAGAATAATTTAGTTGATTAGCTCTTCTATGGGATATTTCTTTCACTCAGTGGTTATTTCTCATATTCTTGCCAAAATCAGCCAGCTGACTGTGTCAATTAAATATTTTGTCATTTCTTTGGCATGGACACTGTTTCCCCAAAGCCTGTTTGAACTAATTGGAGAAATGGTTTCAGTAAACATACATACACATCTCTCTCCATATATTGTGATGGCTTAATACTTGAAACACATGTCTATGATACGACTCTGAAAATAAGTTGTAAGTGGGATAGTGGAATATATGCATACATGCTCCCACACTAAAGAAATCACTAGACTAGAGTGGAAATATCTAGGTATGTTTCAATGAGTCCCAAAGCATCAGTAGTATAGAGATTATTATAAAATTGACAAGAGTAGTGCAGAGAAATAGAACAGTATTTTTAGTGCTCTTCCATTTCATAGTAACATGGATCAAAGCCTTGTCAAGATACTGTCCAGGTGAGAATATAGAAAAATTACTTTTGGACTACAGAACCCAGACTCTCCCATCCAGCATGGCCACTAATCTGTCCAGTATCACTGCTGACCATCTGTTTTGCATCATTCTATTAGGCTGACTCATTTCTACCATGGATTTTGGAACCAGTTTATAGATGCTGTACCAGAAGTTTTCTTTGATAAGTTGTCTGCCCATGACATATCTTTGATAAACTGTGAATCTGCTGGCAAGGCAGCTCTGCAACTATGAATTTCATGTCATATCAACAGCAAAATAAAAGGTTTTATTGAGTACATGAGTGGAAGGAATTTTGGAGAAGTTGTCAAGGTAAAATGGTTGTGCCTTTGGAAATGACAGTTGCTTTATACTGTTTTCAGTTGATAAGCACTATAAAGATGCTAAAAAATTTCTAACTCTGAAGGCATGCAATATGTCGCTGGCAGCTGTTTATATTTCATACACAATGGAGAACTTTACTTTAGGGGCCTTTCAGTGTTAACAATAATATAATATAATGTAATATATATGGAAAAATATATGATGGAAATACATTTGTTGCAAATAACAGACACAACATACAGATACAGAGCTGTAAAATGCAAATTATTTTCACTGCAGAGAAAAATAGCTTCACTTGTATGCATTTCAAAGTGCTATATTAATCTGTAGAATGATGATACTTCACAGTCTTATGTATCTTTTCTTCTTTAAGTACACAGGCATAATATTTTCAAACAGACTTTGGAATATTGCTTCTTTGCATACAAAAGTCCTAGGGAGAATACCTAACAGTGTGGAAAACAGAAATATTTGTGTTCACCTGGGGACAAATGTTTTGAAGTATGCTGGGAAATGTGTACAGAATAAAATGGAATGTGTTTTCCATTGTTTGCATTGCTTTACGGGGGGGGGGGGGGATGATGAAGGGAAAGGCTTTCCTATCAACATTTTTGCTGGACTGCTTTCTTTTATTAATAAGGGCAGAGAAAGCAGCTCACATTCTCAAGTAGTAGGGTGTACCATTGACACCTGTCCCAGATGGCCCTTATTTTAAAAATTCTCCTCCAACATTCCCAGCAGTGCTGACTGGCTTGGTCTAGTCTCCATTGAACTCTCTCTTTTGAAGCATTTATCTGTGGCACTATGCAAAATCTAAAAGCTGGCCTCCACTCTAGACTCATTTAGGTAATGCTGATTGGGACATTGATATCTGTCACTGTTGTTATTGTTGTTGTGTACCTCCAAGTCATTTCCAACTTATGGTGATCCTAAGGCAAGCCTATCATGGGTTTATTTAGAAAGTTTCTTCAGAGGGGTTTGCCATTGCCATCCTCTGAGGCTGAGAGTGTGTGACCTGCCCAAGGTCACCCAGTGAATTTCCATGGTTGAACCAGGATTCAAACTCTGGTCTCCCAGTGTCCTAGTCCAATGCTCAAACCACTGCCATGCTGGTTATCTGCCTGCCGGCAGTTAATCTATAAGGAGGACAGGATGGCTCCAAGTCTGGAGTCAACCTGCTTGAATGGCGCAATAAAGAAGACAGAGGTAGGGCCTGTTCACATTGGACAGCAAGATGATTCCACTTTAACTACCATGGCAACATCCTTTGGAATCCTGAGATTTCCTGTTCAGAAAGTTGCATTGAGAATGCTCTACAAGAGGACTTGAACTGCCTCCCTAAGCTATCAGTCCCAGGTTTCATTGAAAGCTACCATGGAAGTTATAGAGCCTTTACAGACTGCCAGAAATAATGCAGCTTGAGGCCACTTTAACTATCCTGGCTCAGTGCTAGGGAATCATGAGAATTGTATTTTTTTTCTGGGACATTGAGCCTTCTCTGGACGTTATCACACGGGGTCTAAAGCAGCCCCATGCCTGCACCATCGCTGCATCATTCTGGATCCTTTGCCCCTGTGATCAGACGACGTCACAGCAAACCCCGCCCATCCTTGCATCATCCCTGCGCCATCGCTGCATCATTCCAGCTCTTTGTAATTCCTCTTTCAAAGAGGAATTACGGCTGCGCAACCAGAATCATTCCGGTATGGTTCTGGATTGATTCCATGCTGCTTTTCTTGCTGCTTTGAGACCCCTGGTGTGATAACGTCCTCTGTCAGAGAGTTCTGGTGCCACAATAAACTACAGTTCCCATGATTCCTTAGCACTGAGCCAGGACAGTTAAAGTGGCCTCAAGCTGCATTATTTCTGGCAATCTGTAAAGGTCCATAGTGGAGTCATATAGTGCCATTATTGTGTAGTTTGAAACATCCTTATCTAATAAGTCTTTTCTAGCATTAAACTAGTCCCCCCCCCACAAAAAAAAATCTATGCAATTTTGACTGCTGTCCTTCTACTACAGCTGACAGTGCTGTATAATGCTATGTAGCACTAAAATGAAAGAGGTTATAAAAGAAGGAAGGGTGGGTGTGGTGAAGTGAGCAAAGTGGATTCTCTGACAAGCCCCAGCTGGAGATGCATGGGGGGGGGCAGTCATTTTTCTATATAGGAAAAAGAATCTAAAAATGTAGGTAACTGCTGCAGCTTCTCCTGCCTGACTGTCCTCTTCCTCATTCCTAACCATTGCCATCTGGACCACACTTGGATGTTGTTTGACTGCACATTTCCCAGTTATCATCTGTGAAATGTTGGAGGGAATGGGATTGAAACAGAAGGCACCTGAACTTTGCATTGCAGTCATTTTGTGGTGGAAGACAGATTCCCAAATTAGGTACAGAGATGAGCCCCTGGCTGTTAAACTACAGTTAGGTCAGTGAGCCTTTGATGTAGCCCAATGGAAAGTCTATTGCTGTTGGCTTTGAGGACACTTTTAGCTTGATAAATCCTTCATTATTTGACACCTCAGAGAGAGTCAGCAGGAAGTTTGAATTTGCATACAAATCTTGGCCTACACTCTACTCCACAACCATGGATAAAAGACCAATTAGCCAAATTCTAAGAGATATAGCAGCACAAGAACTAAAAAGCCAGTTATTCAAATTGAGCTATCCAAACAAGATACTTATAACATAACAAATAAAATATTAATAATATTTTATAATATTAAATAATATAAAACCTGTCCCTCAATGGCACAGCATGAAATGGAGGGGCAAAAGAAGAAGGAAAGGACAAGGAAGATGATAATTCTGATAGCTACTTCAGAACTTCACAGTTTGCCCCAACTGTGGCATTTGGAAGAGCCAGTGTTGGTATAGTGGTTTGGGCTTTAGACTACAACTCTAGAGACAAGGGTTTGAATCCCCGCTGGGTAAACTTGGAAAAGTCACACACTTTCAGACTCAGAGGAAGGCAACTGAGACCCTCATTCTGAACAAAGCTTGCCAAGAAAAAAAACATGATAGGTTCTCCTTAGGATCACCAGAAGTCAGAAATGACTTGAAAACACACAACAACAACAACAACAACAACAAACAACAACAACATGGCATTTAGGTAAATATATGCTAAAATCTAAAAGGAGTAGTAGTGTGGGTGATTCCTCCACCCCTGAGGAATCTTTGGATACTTTGGAAAATCCAACATGAAAAATCCAAGGGCACTGTCTACTATCAAGATCACTCTGTGTGTGACAGCCCCCTGATTGGTTGGACTCCCCTAAGCTTGGAAAAAGCAGTCAATTGCATTCATCCCACCTCCCCTGGTGGAGAAGGTGTCCATTCAGGGGGAGGCAGAATAGCATTCTTGTCAAGACCAGAGATAATTGCATCCATTGCCTCAAGCAACAAAATATCGTGGGCAGGCCCTGTTCTGCAGATATCATGAAGATGGGGCAGAGCAAAATTTGAACACTGATGTGTGATAATTGCCCTGTTTGGCCTCTGAGGACTTTTTCTACATACTTTTAATATTTCATGGGACCAGTTCCAAATCTGCTATCTGAAAATGTTAGCTACTGTGGCATCTCTGTGTTACTGTTTTTATGCTCCAGGGCAGCTGATAGCATAAGTTTAAACATAGAAGCAGCTGCCATCCAGATGCCACCATTCTTCCTATGTCTCTGTTATTTATTTGCTAAATGAATTTAGTGACTGCTGTGGGTGGTGATGTCGCTGGTCTTAGATAAAATTCTGCTTCAAGTCAATATTGCCTGAAATGAGAGTGGTGCAGTATGGGGCAGATTTGTAAAACCTTACCCTAACAATTGGTGACAAATATTTAAAAGTCTACATTGTGTATTACTGTGCTAACAAAAGAGTGGCCTTTGCAGACACTGCCAGAAATAGTGCAAATTGAGTCCACTTTAAGGGTTAGTGTTAGTGTTAGGGAATCATGGGAAGTGTATTTTATTGTGGCACCAGAACTCTCTGACAGAGAAGGCTCAATGTCTCAGAAAAAAACATTTCCCATGATTCCCTAGCACTAACCCTAACCCATAAAGTGGACTCAATTTGCACTATTTCTGGCAGTCTGCAAAAGGAGCAGCTACTTAATTCAGCAGCAAATTTTGTCAAATTCCACACAAATCCTTATAATTTTGTCATTCCCCAGAAACAGTGTGCCCCTTTAAAAAAACACCATATTGTAATGCTCTGCTATCCAAGAGACAAAGGTACAATTCAGGATAAGGTGGAGTACTTAGAAGTAATCCAGTTAAGTCCAGTGAAACCAAAGCAGTTTAATTCCAAATAGGTGGGCTTAACCTTGTGATAGTCTTCTAAATGTGCCTCAATGGTATGTAGTTTAAGGTAATATTAACAGAAAAAGAAAACATTTGGACTTAATTATAATGCAGTATGATGGTGAAGGGCTGTACAATAAAGCCAAGTCACATGATAAATCTGAAAGTTTCTATATGAATGTGGCATATTGAGATAAAAGTAATTGTCAGTATCTCTGATATTCAATTTCTTTGCTTCTTTATATATCTATATATTTATACAGCCTGTCTAAATCCCCTAAAGGCACCAGACCCTGTTTGATCTTTGAAGCTTGGAAGATCTCCAATGAATACCAGTTATGGTAGATTATGGTCCGAAGCAGACTGGCAAAATGCTGATTCGAGGTGGCATGGTGTACACATGACGCACGTCATGCCGCCGCCCCCAAGCTGACATCATGCCAGCCTGCTGACCACACAGCAGGCAGCATCATGGCATTGCGGCAGCCTGGCATTTACATACACCACACCGCAGAAATACCAAAAAGCCGCAGTAGAAAGGGCGCCTTTTTCTCTCCCCCCCCCCCAAAGAAGTGGCATTTGGCTTCTTCTTTTTGGGCTGGAAAAATGCTGGATCTGGACCACGGCATGTGGTTGCCACAGCCCTGATCCAATGCTCAAAGGGGCAGAGTAGAGCCAGACTTTCATGGCTGTCTGTTTTGTTTCCCCCCAAGTATGTGAATAAAAATACTTTGTTGTTTAGTGTGCGTATTTTCATTTGCATATTCATATACATTCATATTTGAACATTTTATGATGAAATAATATTGTTCAAATTAGAATAGTTTTATTTAAATAAATTTAATACTTAACACATGCAAATTGTACACATACTGTCTCACACAGAGCCATACTCACATACACTAGTGTTCATAGATTTGTACACACTCAGACATGCTCTTTCATTCAATGATGCTGGACGCTTGATTGGCTGAGCGGAGGGGGGGGGGTTAGTCTCGCTTATTGTGAGACTACCAACGAGAATTGGGGGAGACTATAAAGCCCCATGGCTGCCTCGTGTCAGCAGCCATTTTTGAGAAGCGGCCAAGCAAAGAGCTTGTCTGCTCATCATTTTAAAGCAGCTTAGTTGGCGACCGGGAGCCTGAGGCTTGAGTTGCGGCTTGGTCTGCTTTAAAGGAGGCCTGTCAGCTTGCAGCTGTGGCGGAGGCCAGTGCCATTAGGCTGGGGCTACGTCCCTGTCTGGGCCGAGGACGAACGGCCTGGTGACGAAGGGATCGTGGCGGCTCGTGGCTGCGGCCTCTGAGGGTCGGAGGGCCCCAATCCTTCTCCTGATCAGAGCAGTGAGCAGAGGCCAGGGAAGGCCGAGGTTGGAGGGCCCGTGTGGTGCTGGGTGCCCCTAGTTACTGGCGCGACCCTGCGAATGCAGGGGTGCCATTCCTTGGAAAGCCTGCACAATATAAGCAGGGGGCCTTTTGAGGCCTGTGCAGGTCTGGCTGCAATTGCCAGTTATCCTGAGTGTGGTGTCCATAAAGCATTACAATAATTAATAATAATAATATAATAATAATAATAATAATAATAATAATAATAATAATAAACAATAAATAAAAAATACACTTGCCAGGGGTTTCTAGCTTGGTTTCTTTGTCCCAAAAAGGGAAGTTTCAGGTATTTTAGCATCCCAAAAGGAAGTGGTAGGCCTTTTTGGCCCTTATCTGGTGGTCCTACACTAGCCAGTATATTCTGGTTTGGTTCTTGTGTCCCACAAAGGGAAGAGATTGGCCTTTGGCCATTAATCGGGTCCCTATTCTGGGACAGGCTGCTGGGTGAGGGACATGTGTTCATCATCTAATTTTTACACTCTGCCCAATAATAATAATAATAATAATAATAATAATAATAATAATAATAACAACAACAACATATATATATATATATATATATATATATATTTAGATAGATAGATAGATAGATAGAAAATTGAGTTAGATATTAAAATATTAAAATTAAGACATTAAAACAATTGAGATATGAGTAGTCTCTTGGATAATTCATAGTGTAATCATGCCACGCAGTAAGCCACAGTCTAAGCGGCATGCGGCCTCGGCTGCACCTAATTCTGGGAGGTCAGTACTGAAGAGACCAAATGACCCTCAAAATAGGAGTGATGAGATAGCAGCTTAGTTGACACAATTAGGCCGCACTATGCAGGCTTGTGTTGCTGCTTGTGAACAGCTATCACAAACTAGGGTTCAGGGTTATAATACAGGGTCCCAATCAAGTACAATGTCAAGTCAGGACCAAGTTTCTGGGCAGCAGGCTACACAGGTACAACCAAGTACTTCAACTGGCATGTCTTTTGAGGATGTGGCATGTGGTTCCCCGGTCTCATCTGCTATGGAGGTTGGTCAGCCAACCATAGCAGATGTTATGGAACTGTTAAAGAGAGTTCTATGTGTGACACAACAGGGAGCGCCTACTCTGGCAGACTTGTATAGTTTGGTCCAGAGGGCTGTGGTTTCAGGTCAGGGTAGTGTGTCTGCACCTGAAACTGTGGAAATTGCTAACAGGGATGGGGGAAGTGTTTCTTCTATTCCGCAGACTGGCACCCGAGCAGTGGCTGTGACAAGCATCAAAAACATCGGGAGAGGCTGCTCAGCAATTGGCTAGTACAGGTTTGTCCCCATCTTTGTATGCTATAACTTCTTGGCCCACCTCGGTGTGGTCCTCTGGTGGCCCAGTTAGGCACAATGCTGTTGGGACAAGTTCCTTAAATGTTTCTGTAGCGGCACCTTCGACTTTATCAGTTACACCTGAGGTGCCTGACTCGAGGGTGCAAGCTGAGCAGCTTATGGTTACCAAGGTAAGTGACACAAGGTCTTTGGTCACAGTGGGAGCCTTAGGTCTGGCTGGAGTCAACCGGGCAGTTGAGTGCAACCCCTATGCTGGGATGTCAAGCGCAGATTCCTGCAACGCCATTAGGATCTCACCTTCCCCTCTCTACTAAAGAGAGGATATGGAAAGGAGAATACGTAGACCTATTTTCTTTGAGCTGCGAATTATGGTCAAGGATGGGGGTGTGTTCAGTCTCCCCAAAGAATTCCAGGCACACAAGCGTCCTAAGTTGGAAAGGAACTTTGTAAATTGGATGATGGGATTTACCATATACAGAGGTGTGATAGAACAAAAAGACCAGTCCAGGGCTCCTGATTTTTCGAAGTACCAAGAAATAATGATCAAAGCTTACACAAACTATCATTTTAACTCGAGGGGAGCAGCATGGCTCCAGTACAATGAACAGTTCTTGGATGAGAGCTGCTATGGATCCATCTTTGTCATGGCAGCACGTCCAATCTGAACTTTGGGCAGATGTTATGCTGGGGGCCTCCCCTTCGAGTAGGTGTGATAGTGGCTTTGTGCTCATGGTCACGCAGCTGAAAGGGCAGTATGCGAGGCCTAGCACGGGGGAGAAAAAGGTTACAGGTTTATGTTGGGACTTCAACTCTGGCAAGTGCTCTAGGCAGCCATGTAGGTTCGACCATAAATGCAACATTTGCAAGGGTAATCACCCAGGCACCTCCTGTTTCATGGGGAGGAAGGTTGGGGCTGGAGTCTCTGGGCAACATTCAGCAGTGGGAGGGAAAAGCGCCAACACCAATTAAACTGGACGTGTTGGCTGCTTGGTTGTGGATTTACCTGAATAGGGATTCCGCTCAATATTTGTTAGACGGGTTTTCAAATGGTTTTCATATTCCTTATACAGGTTTGAGGGTGCACCGATTCGTGCCTAATGCACGTTTTGTGAGGGAGTCACTAGAGTTAGTCAGGGAGAAGCTGGCTAAAGAGTTGGCTGCTGGTAGGATATCAGGGCCTCATCAGCATCTGCCAATGCCGACACTAAAGCTGTCACCTTTGGGCGTCATTCCTAAGAAGGCGCCTGGTGAGTTCCATTTAATTGACAATTTGTCATACTCAAAAGGGGACTCTGTTAATGATGCCATTGATCCAGTTTTAGCATTTGTGAAATATGCATCATTTGCTGCAGCAGTGCAGATGGTACGGGCATTAGGTAGGGGTATCCTATTGGCTAAGTGTGATATAAAATCAGCTTTCAGGCTTTTGCCAGTACACCCTGATGATTTTGACTTATTAGGTTTTCAATTTGAAAGGATGTACTATTTTGACAAGGCTATGCCAAAGGGGTGTTCTATCTCGTGCTCTGCATTTGAAAAATTTAGTACATTTTTGCACTGGTGCACGGTCAAGAGGTCAGGTAATTAAGCTATTACTCATTATTTAGATGACTTCTTGTTTGCTGGAGCTCATGGTACTACAAGGTGTGTAGATACCTTGTCAGCATTTCAGGTGTTGATGGCCGAGATGGGAGTTCCTTTGGCGGAGGAAAAGACGTAGGGTCCTGGCACCCGTCTGACCTTCTTGGGCTTTGAGTTAGACACAGTTGAGGGAATCTCTCACCTCCCAGTAGAAAAACTCAAAGTGATGAGACACCAGGTAAGGATAATGAGCGGTAGGAATAAGGCCACGCTTCGAGAATTTCAATCCCTGACTGGGTTGTTAAATTTTGCCTGTAAAGTTATTGTTCCTGGATGAGCCTTTTGTGCTTGCTTTTACAATGCTACTAAAGGGGTTTCCACTCCACATCACCATATTAGGATTACTAGTGGGATAAGAGCTGATTTGAAGGTTTGGGTGTCATTTTTTGGATCAATTTAATGGAGTCTCCTTTTGGAGGTCTGAAATGCTTTTAAAGGTGAACCTCCAGGCACACTCCACTGCCTCTGGTGCACATGGTTTTGGCCTCTATTGGAAAGGTCAGTGGGCAGCTGAGAGATGGCCTCAAGTTTGTGTGGATAAGGGTTGGACACGTGATCTCACTTTTCTCGAACTCTTCCCTATTGTGGTTGCAGTTCATTTGTGGCTAGTTCAATTTGAAAATAAAACTGTTTGGTTTTGGTGTGACAACCAAGCAGTGGTTCATGTAGTGAACTCCCAAACCTCCAAATCCTTAAGGGTGATGGCATTGGTTAGAGCAATGGTTACTCAGTGTTTGAGATACAATGTGATGTTTCAGGCTCGCCATGTACTAGGGTTACTAAATCCGTTGGCGGACGCCCTTTCTTGTTTTCAGTTTTCCAGGTTTTGTCAACTTGCCCCGGAGGCAGCACCTCAACCACTGGAGGTACCGGAACATCTATGGATCCTTGGAGAATAGAAATTGACAGGGTGATTCTCCAGTCTGTCGCTCCATCGACACGCAAGTTGTATCAGCTTGCAATGCAAGCTTTTAGGGTGTGTCTGTCTATGGAAGGGGAGGTTGAAGTTTGGCCCTTGAGGGAGGAGACTGTTACATTTTGAGGTTCTTCTTCGGCAGTCAGGTTTGTCCCCGGCCACTATTAGGGCAAGGTTAGCGGCTCTGTTGTTTTATTCCAGAGCAGGAGGGTTTATTGACCCTACTGAGGTTTTTAGTCTGTAGGGCCCTGGAAGGTTGGACCAGGGAGCTTCCTCCAGCACGTGATACTCGCTTGCCGATAACAGGATCAATTCTCATCCAAATTTGGCAATCTCTGCCAGAGGTATGTTCTTCAACTCAGGAAAAGATTCTATTCAGGGCTGTTTTTTCGGTGGCATTTTTCGCGGCCACTAGAATTAGCGAGCTGGTTCCTAGCTCTCACTCGGATACTTCGGGCAGAGCACTTTACCTATCTGACGTTCAAATTAGTGAACAGAAAGTTCAAATATGTTTTCGGCGTTCTAAGACTGACCAGTTGGCTAAGGGACAAACAGTCACATTGTCTAGAGCACCATTAGGTCAAATTTGTCCCATTTTAACCTTGTCAGATTATTTTAGGCTTCACCCAACTGGCCCGGGCTATTTGTTCCTTCATGTTTTGGGCCTTCCATTGACACAGTTTCAATTTCGAGCTGTGTTGCGAGAGACTTTGAGACATGCAGGTTTGCCAGCGGCTCAGTTCTCGGCTCATTCGTTTCGTATAGGGGCAGCGACTGCTGCTGCTTTGCAGGGTTTGAATGATGCTACAATCCAATGGATTGGGCGTTGGCGGTCCAGGGCTTTTAAGTCCTATATTCACCCGTAACGTATGGGTTGGGCCTAGCGTTATCTAGTTGAAGTGTTGCATTGTTATACTTAATATGTTTTTTCTATTGAAGCAGATGTGAATTTTGAAGAGGTTTGGATCATTGGGCACAGCCTTGTGTTCTGGGTGGAACGTCGTGTGCTTCAATCGTGTTGTGATCGGAATCTGGGGATAAGAGAGGTTCAGTGAGTACGATGGTTTGGTTGGAGAGGAATGCTATGGGGAGCTCTCATTCCACACATCATCGAGTTATATGCGACATTTGCACCCCCTAGGATTCTACTGGTACACTTGGGAGAGAATTACCTTGTTAAAGTACCTTGTTTCAAGTTGGCCAAAAGGATCATGAATGACATGCAAGACATTAAGCGCAGATTCCCGCAAATGGTGTTGATGTGGATCAAGTTTTTGCCACAACATGCTTGGGTGGGAGCAAGAAAGGACTCGTCGATCAACGCAGCCCGTCGTTGGCTGAATAGATCCATGGTTAAGAAGTTGGGAGTTTTGGGGATTGGAGTTGTTGAACATGAGTATTCAGATTGATATGCCACATTTGTACAGGGGTGATGGGATTCATCTCTCCCCTGAGGGTTGTGATGTATACTTGGAGTCCATCACTCATCACATTGTACAAGCTCTCCTGGGGGGGGGAGAGGGGATGCCAAGCTAGGCTGGCCCCCTCCTGTGGTGGGCAGGGACCCCCCCCCTGGGGATAAGTTAGTTAGTTGGAATTACAAAATTGGTTCAAGTTTAATTGGACAAAGAGTATACTTCAAGGGGTTAAACAAATTGTTGCTATGTCGTCACCAAACTAATTGATGACATCATAGACAAGTTAAATCATGAGCTAAATTATGACATTTCAGGTTAGGGGGAGATGATTTATTTGGATGTGTGTTTAATTGGAACTTGATGTTCTTGACACATGAATTAAAGGGATAGATTGACACGGTGGGTTAGATTGGATATGTAAAGGAACACGTGTCAAGAACAATGTAAATTGTGGTTAAATTGAACTGTTAAAGAATTATTGATGCCCCTGTACAAATAAAGTTGTGGCCAAGTTTTACAACCATAATTTTGAGTATCATGTCATTTTTGTGTCAGTGCAATGGCTGCAGTACCAGCATTTAACCAGTGTGCACTCTGTGTTCCTTAAAGGCTTTAAAAAGATGATGGATGGCTATGTGTCAGGAGTGCTTTGATTGTGTGTCCCTGCATGGCAGTGGGTTGTACTGCATGGCCTTGAGGTCTCTTCCAACTCTATGATTCTAGGAGGAGGAGGAGAGGGAGAAATCAAGGCCTCAAAGCCTGCCCCTATCTTGAGCAACTCTTGTGTCTCCTCAGGGGTCCCACCCCACAGTTTGAGAACCACTGCCCTATGAAATTTATGGGGCCTCTATAAGTGCACAGTTAACTTAAAGCTGTGTGCGTGTGTATCTGTGCATGCACACACACATATGTACAGATTTATATAGTAGCCTCTGAAATTACTACAATGTGATCTGAAGTGAATGAATTTTTGAAAGTACCAACAGTTCTATCCTGATGCCATATTATGGTGTTTCTAGATATTAGCCATGAACAAATGGAGAAAATAAGAAAAACTCAAGTCTACAATGTATTATTGCAATACCATGCACAATGGAAAGCTGAACCCTCATGGCATTTTTAATAGTCAATGCAAACAAATACCATTTAAACTATCAACTTTATGCTGATGTATTGTAATGAGAGCACTTACAAATGGTCTTGCTATTCCTGCTTGCACCCATATCTTTTGTAGGAGGGAAAAAGAAATCCAATTTAGTTACCTACTATTAATCATGCCTAAGCTCATGAAAGATGCACATCTAAGAACAGCATCTATCACAATTATTGCAAAACACCTAGAAAAACTCTAGAATTAGCATTTTGAAGGACTCCTTGGCATAATGTCAGTGATCAAAGTCATGTACTTTATGTATGGTTCTTTCAATAAACAGCATGTTCTCAAGGTGGTTTTATAAATGGCCTAATAGTATAGGTCTTTGTCAGTATGATCACATCATCTAGTTGCATTAGCAGCTTCACATTTGGCTTATATGTTGGCTGGATTTTAATGTTAACAGCATTAATTGAATATAAAATCAAGGTGAACTCAGGGAGAATGTGAGCTTTCTCAAGCAGCTTACTTGTGCCTTCATTTAGTGCAGTAAAAATAAATTATAGGTAGAACCAAACAATAAATAAACTGTGTATGGATTAAACCAGAAAAGTCTAAATAACATTTAGCTTCCAGGGTAATAATTCTTTTGTTAGACTGCAATTCTATACATACTTTGGGAGTAATACCCATTCACTACAACATTTCATTTTGAGTAGACATGGGCTCTACTCATTTTGATTAAGATCTTTTAAAGTTGTATTTGAATATATGAATATGTGTGTATGTGCACACATGTGTACCGGTACATGTATGTGTGCTTGGAGTGACTTGTCTAGAAGTCCTGGGAAGTCTTAATTAGTATCACAGGAAGAGGCTGTTGTGATGATCAAGAAAATATTAAAGAAAATGTACATGAATGACATGTAAATACAAAAGTGGAGTATAATTCAAAGACCTAGAAGATTATCACATGGCCAGATAAAACGTCCTTTTCCCAACGGGATAAGGTTGCGTTATGGGTTGCAAACGGATGTTATCACATGTAAAAATGCTGACTCTGTTGCAGGGCAACTACAACCCATTGCCCAGCCACACTTATCCTGCTGATTTTCAAGAATGGGAAGCTTCCGTACTTGAAAATCAGTGTGCTAAACGTTGCTGGGAAATGGGTTGTAGTTGCCCTGCAACAGAGTCAGTATTTTTGTCTGCATTTTTGTGTGTGATAACATCTGTTTGCAACCCGTAACATGACCTTACCCCATCAGAGAAGGGACGTTTTATTTGGCCATGCGATAATCTCCCTAGTCATGTTAGTATGGCTTGTCAATATGCAAAGGGATCTTGTAGGACTTTTAAGACTGAGTGAAATAATGCTACAAACTTCTTTTTCCCCCCTCAGTTAGTCTCAAGAGTGCTACAAAATCTCTCTATATATTAATTGAGCGAAATAAACTGTAGCATAAGCTTTTGTAGACTTGGTTTACTTCCTAAGTAAACATGGAGCATCAATTCACTTCATGCATGTGAGGAAACAGACCATGAAAGATTATGCTACAGTTTCTTTCACTCAGTTTCAAAGGTCCTAAAAGTTCCCTTTGCAAAAATGGAGTATAGGTGTTACATTGTATGATGAAGTATTTTGTCAGTAAGGGCTGAACAGTTAAATGAAAATGATCCAGATAAGCTGAGGAATCTATATTGCTAATGTTGTAATCCACAAGGAATCTCATAGGGCTGCATATTTTAGAGGCTTGATAAACATCGACATTGCTATAGGAAAAACAAAGTTGTTTACAAAAGCCTTTGGGCCTAATTGGTTTTATGTCCATGCTTTTGAATTGTTTTAAAGTATTTCAACTATTTTTAACCTGTCTTTTTTAACTTGTTGGATTGTTTAATATGTTTTTAGCTTTTCAAAATAATTTTTACTGTTTACATTGTTTTAAATTTATGATATTGATTTTATTGTGCAGTACAACATCCTGAGATCTTTAGATAGAGGGTTGGGTATAAATATTTTATAAACAAACAAATAAATAACCTTGTTCTAGGCACCTTTATTTGAGAAGGATATTGACAGACTGGAATATGTACAGAGAAGGATGATCAAGATGGAAGCTAAATCCTAGTGAGGAATGGTGGAAAGAGCTAAGTATGTTTAATCTAAAGAGGAAAACATTAAGGGGAGACATGATAGCTGTATAGGGTTGTCCTGCAGAAGATGAAGAAGAGTGGTCTTCCGTTGCTGCAGAAGGCAGAATTAGCAGCATTAGGTAGACAATATAGGGAAGCAGGCTTAAGTTAAACATTCAAAGGAGCTTCCCAAATGGTAAGAATTCTTTGACAGTTGGTGCCCTATGCTTATAGGCAGCAAGATTCCAGAGTGGCAGATTATTATGGGAAGCAGCAAGATATAAATCAGCCTAGTCTAGAAAGACTACACTAGACTGGGAAGTCCATGGAAGATGAAAGGAGGTACTGGGACAATGTCTCGGCAAGCTGGAAGTTGTAACATGAAGCCTGGAGTCCTGATACCAAAAAGCAAAAAGGCTAAGCCAAGGAATAATTAAACATAGGACTTTATCACACGGGGGCCAGTTTCATCTTTAAAAAGATAATAAAATGCAAATAAACCATCCCCAAAATAAAGCGAAAACAGAGCTTGATCACGCAAATGAATTTCACACGTAATTAGAATAAATGCAAAATAACATGAAAAATGATAAAAAGGCATTTTTACATTTCATACAGAAGTGAAAGAAATCTGTAAATGTACTAGAAATGGTATACTTACACATGCGCAGAAAGAGAAAGCAGAGAGGCTCAAGTCTGCCTGGCATGTTTGTCGCCCAAGCAAATCAGGAAGTAAAAGCCACCCCACAGAACCATGGGAAAACTGGAAAAAAGAATTAAAGGAGGGTTACTGTGTGAAGAAACCAAATTTGACTTTCACACTAGGGTAAATGCGCAATTACAGTAATATCGAAAATGCACTTTCACTAAAATCCCGAAAGTAAAAAGATCTGGGATTACACCACTTTCTGACCACTTTAATAGCAGTTTTTGTGTGACATTGTGTAAAATTGTTGCGTGTAATTACACATTTTTTTCGGGATTTGTATGGGATAAACTATAGATTTCCCCCATCTGATAAAGTCCATAGTCAGTCCAGAGGTCAAGAACCCTAAGAAACATATGCACACTGACAGTCACAGAGACTGAATGGTTGTGAGCAATGAGGACTCCTAGCAGCTCCTGGGAGATTTAAAAATGGCTAACTGTCTAGGTCAGGGATCCCCACACTACAGCCTGTGGGATGAACTTGGCCCGTCGAGGCCTTTAAACTGGCCTGCGGCCGGTCCTGCCACCGCTGCTGTGTTCTTGGCGCCGTGCATGCACGCGGGACGTGGGGTGCCACTTTGTGTTCTAAAATGGCTCTTGACAACTCGTGTGCATGCGCACAAAGCGGGGCACCATTTTGGAACACAAAATGGCGTCAGAGTAGTGCGCATGTGCACGTGATGCAGGCTGCCATTTTGTGTTCCAAAATGTTGCCCCGAGTCGTGTGCATGCGCACAACTCCGGATGCCATTTTGGAACACAAAATGGTGTCCAGCATCATGTGCATGCGCACTACTCGGGTGCTGTTTTGTGTTCCAAAGTGGCGCCCGGAGTCATGCGCATGCGCCTGGCATCGCATGTGCATGTGCACGATTCCTGATGCCATTTTGGAACACAAAACGGCACCGGAGTAGTGCACATGCGCACGTGAGCACCTCCAGCCGCAATTTTTTTCCTTTCGGCCCTTTGCAGATAGGAGGCCAGCGAACCGGACCCTGGCAGAAAAAGTGTGGGGACCTCTGCTCTTGGTGCTTGATGAGTCAGCATTTCCTATTTAACAGGCATTGACTCCTACAAAGTTGCTTCTTCTCTCTTTGCCAAATTTCAAAGGTTGGGGGTATCTCTTCAGTGTCCTGCTATTCTGCTGAGGAAAGATTCCCTAATCTTCTTTATCTACTAGCTTCTCAGATTCTGAAAGGGAGCCTTCATGTGGAGCAAAACAATTCCTCAAAATCCAACTCTTCTCTGTCAGGTTCTTCAGATTCCAAGGGAAAGTTATGACAGTTTGCTCTAGACCTGGTTGGGCCCACTTTTAAGCTGAGGCTGGATAACTATCTGTCAGGGGATGCCGTAGTTTCATCCTATGTTGCAGATCCTGCTTTGAGTACCTCTGAAGTCCCTTTTAGTTCTGTGATTCTGTGACAGCTGAGCCAGATGAACAGTTGACAAGATGAATGCAGAGTTCTGTGGTTCTTATGTACACATACATGAATGCGTACATGCACATACAGAGTGTAATCAGAATGGTATAAAAATTGTATGTCAGTTAATCTACTGAATAAGGACCATCAAAATGAAAAATAATCCTGTGATAGCTCTTTCCAGTGCTCCAGGTGCTTGACATCCAATTATTATCCCAGCCAGCCCCAAACATTCCCCTTCTCTGAATTGGATTGTATAAAATACAAAGATTAATAATTGTTCTCTAGATGGATCACTCAGGGAGAGATGGAAACATGCTTGAGGGCTGTTCATGATGTGCTCAAAGCCTTGGGATTAAGTGGGGTTTTACCTGTGTTTATTGGAATTTTTAAATAAACCATGTGATGAACCTCTTGTCCCAGGAGATTATCACATGTGCTTAATTCCCATTGTTTTCCTGATGGATACACATGCATCTAACTTTAAAGTCAGGTCTTACTGCATTCTCACTTCTGCAGCCCATCTGTAGCCTGTTTACAACACAGGCTTATCCTGTGTCTTTTTCAGGATGGGATAAGCCTGTGTTGCATATGGGCTGCTGATGGCAGAATGCGGTAAGACCTGTCTTTGCAGTTAAACATGCATGTATCCTGTCAGGAAAACAATGGGATAAAATGCATGTGATAATTTCCCCAGTCTATTGTGAATAGCCTGATATTTACTGGAACTATTGGCCCATCTGGAGAAGTCTTAAGTTCACTTACATCCAGCAAGTATGGCAGCTAAGATGGTTGGATGTTTGTGGTATTGACGCAAAGACACTTGTAACACTTCAATACAAGTTTCTTTCCCCGGTGTTCAATGCATCTCTAACCTTTTCTTTCTCCCTTTCAATGTACACGTTCAACACCATGTTTTTCATCTACACATTGAGATTCTTCAGTACAAAAGCTTTCAGCATGGAGTTGAACTCTTACATAGAACTCCCAGGGGACTTACAAAGCTGCCTTTTCTTCTCCTGTGGTTCTTTGAAGTCAGTCACCTAAACCTCAAGGGACCCTTCTTAATCTCCCCGAGTGAGGAATTCTTTGCACTCAATGCATAAAACAGCTTCTGCCAACATTTGTGCACATCAATATTATTTGTTAAGAACAGTTTCTTTTTGTACGATAATTACAATATTGGTTAGAGAATCCAGAATGGCCAAATTCTACAGAGTATGAAATGAAGGCAAAGTCTTACTTAAATAGGGTTTAGGAGCAGAAAAGTGTCATCTTCTATTCACTTTTTGAAAACCATGTTATCCATTTCCCCTTTGGTAAAAGAAAAGGTGTAGTTTTCAGGGGGGGGGGGGGAGGAATGAAATCATTGCCCTGAAAATAAAAATTTGGTCCATGAAATGAATTTTTCCTCCAGTCCCCAAATTTCCAGCACTGCAGAGAATGCGACACTGAAAACTGTTCACACATAAAACTCTTGTATTTTTGCTGTATTTGCATCCCCTTGTAAATTTGCCTGCCCCATTTTTTTGGAAACCTGTCTTGTATTTCTAAAATTACTTCTGAATTTTAAGTTACTGCCAAGCTAAAAATGTGGGAACTGAAGGAACATTTAATGGAGGGATAATTCTTGTTTGGGAGTAATGGCCTAATTTTGCCCCCCCCCCCCCCAACTACACCCAAGAGCCAGTATGGTTCAGTGATTTGAGCATTGGACTATGACTCTGGAGATCAGTGTCTGATTCCTCGCTCGGCCATGGAAACCCCCTGGATGATCTTTGGCAAGTCACACACCCTCAGCCCCAGACAACTCTATGATAGGTTTACCTTAGGGTTGTCATAAGTTGGAAATGACTTGAAGGCACACAATAACTACACTGCTGGGTAAAATTCACCTCCTCATACTTTTTCATATTTGGATAAAAGATAATCATATCTATCTTTCCCTACCTCAAACACACATGGTGGGGGACTGAACATCAATTTTGAGAGGAATATTAACTTGTAATCACCTTGATTCTCAGGTGTAGTTATGGGGGGGGGCAAATAAAATAAAATAATTTCCTCCTGAAAGGTGAAAATGAGATGGTTGACTGCAGTATCTTATTGCATCATTGGCTTAAGAAGAATCTGGACTTGTTTTTGGTCTTTCTATAGCAAACATGAGCAACACATGACCTGTAGACTACATGCAGTCCCTCAAAAGTGTGCATGAAAATTAAGCAGCAAACTGCAAAAAGCCCTTCAAAACTAGCAAGGAATGCTGGTTTTACAGTGTGTTTGCAGTTAAGCATCAAAATTCAATAACACAGCATCAGATTGGATAGGCCTTCTAAAACAGTATTTGAATAGAGGACTGATGTCTGCAAAGTAGGTACCCTAGCTGCACTGCTTAATCACCAAGGCCATACCCTTCAACCTTTCACAGATGAAACACAGGATATGTGTCACCAAGTAAAATCAGAGTGAAATCAAGATGGCAATAGTTAGTAATAAGAAAGAACATACAAGCTAGAAGAGGTTGCCTGGATCTACAGGGAAGGGCAAGATTTATGCCCCCCTCCTCTTCCCACATGGAGTTAATCGAGTGCAAACTACTTTTGCACTTTGAATTCAGTTTGCAGCAGTTGAAGTACACTGAGCATAAAGAAAAAGTGGGAGGAGTATTCAGGATGTTTTAAAATTAGCTGAAAAAGTGGGACAAAGGGGATTAATTGGCACTGTCCCTGTTGTATCAGGACAGTTGGAAGGAAGGCATTTTGTTGATTGCATCTTCTGAGCACTGTATATTTCTATATTTGTTACATCAAGTTTGTTACAATGGTTGAGATATAACCACTTTGTTCCAGGTTTGTTGTTGTTAACTGCCCTCCAGTCGACCTCGACTCTTGACAACCCTATGGATGAGACATATCGAAGACCCTCTGTCCTCCACTGCTCTGCTTAATTCCTGCAGCCCCATAGCCATGATGTCCTTAATAGAGTCCATCCATCTGGCATGTGGCCTTCCTCTCTTCCTACTTCCCTCCACCTTTCCCAGCATTATTGTTTTTTTCCCCAAAGAGTCTACCCTTCTCATGATGTGTCCAAAGTACGACAGCCTCAGTTTGGTCATCTTGGCTTCCACAGAGGTTTCCAGCTTGATCTGCTCTAGGACCCATTTGTTTGTCCTTTTGGCTGTCCATGGGATCTTCAGCACTCTTCTCCAGCATCACATCTCAAATGCATTGATTTTCTTCCTATCATCTTTCTTAACTGTCCAGCTCTCATATCCATACATGGTAATAGGGAATACAATGGCTCGTATGATTCTAACTATTGTGCTCAGTTGTATTTGCATTTTAGAATCTTTTCTAGTTCTTTCATAGACACCCTCCCCATTCTTAATCTTCTTCTGATTTCTGACTGCAGTCCCCATTTCTATCAATGTTTGATCACAGGTATGGAAATTCTTTCACTATTTCTATTTCTTCATTATCTAGGTTGAACTTGTGAAGCTGTTCAACATTAAGCCTGCCTTAGCACTTTCTTCTTTGATCTTCCTTAGTAGGTGTTCCAGGTTGTGGGGTTTTCTGCTAGTACTATGATGTTATCTGCATACCTTAGATTGTTGATATTCCTTCCTCTTATTTTCACTCTTCTTTCTTCTGTGTCCAAGCCTGCTTTTCTTATAATATGTTCTTATAATATGTTCTGCATACTGCATCACAAACTACTTATATAAAAAATAAGAGTAAGACTCAAGAAGAAAACAAAACCAGTGATTATACCAAAATATGATCTAAATAATATCTCAACCGAATTTATTGAGAACATAAGAAACAGATTGCATTACTAAGCATAATAGACTGAGAACCAGAGGAACTATGGTCTGAAGTCAGGGACATAATAAAAGAAGAATGTAGACAAACATTTTCAATAAACAAAAAGAAAGAGAAAAAAAACATGGATGACAGAAGAAAACACTACAAGCAATAAAGAAAAGAAGAGAAGAAAAACAAAAGGGAAATAGGAACAAACTCAGAATTATGAATGCCAGAGTACAACGGCTTGTGCAGAAAGATAAAGAAAATTACTACAATGAACAATGCGGAGAAATAGAAGACAACAACAAAAAGGGAGGAAAAAATAAATATATTCCACAAGATCTGGGAAATCAAAGGAAAATTCAAACCAAGGACTGAGAAAATATGTCTATGACAATAAAAACAACATAATGTAAGACCAGGAAGGAATAAAAAGACGTTGGATGCAATACACAGGAGAATTATACAAAAGAGATGTTAAAATAAATGACACATGGAATGAAGAGCCATATGAAGATGAACCCCAAATTCTAAAAAATTGAGGTGGAAACTGCAATAAGAGAAATAGGAAAAAACAAATCACCAGGAACAGATGATATTCCAATTGAATTGTTGCAATCCACACTGGCAGAGTCAACTCTAGTGCTAACCAACATATGTCAACAGATATGGAAAACAAAATGATGGCCAACAGATTGGAAGCAATCAATATACATCCCCATCCACAAAAAGGGAGACACAAGAGACTGCAGCAACTATAGGACCAGAGCACTGATCTCCCACACAAGCAAAATCATGCTCAAAATTTTGCAACATAGGCTCCAACCATACATGGAGAGAGAAATCCCAGAAGTCCAAACAGGGTTCAGGAAAGGAAGAGGCACGAGGGACCACATTGCATATGGAGTGCACCAGGGAATTCCAAAAGAAAATCAGCATGTGCTTTATAGACTATCACCATAAGCCAAACCAAGCAAGGAACATGCACTGGTTTGTGAGCTTGGCTTGTGAGGAGTGCTGATGAACCAAGCCAGGAACCTAAGTCTGGACAATACAGTAGTTTTCAATTACTGGCTGATGGTAGAAGGAAGAGCCAAGAAGGTACAAACTGAAGATAAACCAGGATGTGTACCATAGGTGGCTTGTGACTAGAGCAATAATAATAATAATAATAATAATAATAATAATAATAATAATAATAACAATAATAATAATAATAATAATATCCCACCTCTCTGTAAAATACAACCGGGGTAGCTTACATAATAAAACAAACAATCCCCTTCCCCAATAGAAAGTCCCAGGTTCAAACCTCTAGCATCTCCAGGTAGGGTTAGGCACATATACTGCCTGAAACCCTGGGGAGTTCCTGTCAGTCAGTACAGATGATACTGGGTTAGATGGACCAATAGCCTAATGCAGCTTGCAATTATGGTAGATGCCACAGAATGGTACTACACAATGAGTAAGGGGAGAGTTAACTTCTAAAATCTGGAGACTGAAGCATCCCCCCATGAACTATCCCTTATTCTTACTATTGCATACAATCTTAAGGACCACCTCCTCCCGTACAATCCTCCCCGCACCCTCCGGTCCTCTGGGAGGAATTTGTTACAGCCTCAAAAAACGAGGCTGGTGACTACCTCCCAGAGGGCCTTCTCTGTTGTTGCCCCCAAACTGTGGAATGTCCTGCCGGAGGAGATCCGTCAATTGACATCACTTGACAGCTTCAAGAAGGCTGTCAAGACGGATCTCTTCCGGCAGGCCTTCCCGGAATAACCACCGGCTCAGGTTTCAGGCCCTCTGAAGATCCTCCTCCTCCTTCTTCTATGGCCTTTTATGATCTTCTAAGACCTCTGTGATTAGGTCTTTTATGAGCCATACTTACTCCCGCCTGTACTCTTTTCTTGTCACGGTTTGTATGTGATTTTATGGTGGAACTTACCTTTTTATAATTTGTTTTAATTGTAATTGGTTTAATATTTTCTTAAGGGGGGGAGGGGGGAATTGTTCTTAAATTGTGTGATGATTTTTATGATGTAAGCTGCCCCGATTGTTCTCAGAGAGGCGGGGTATTAAATAAAATTATTATTATTATTATTATTATTATTATTATTATTATTATTATTAAATGCAGACAAACTATCCTTAGAAATGGTGTGGCACTGATCCAAGCAGCTGAGTTGATTCCAGCTATGAAAATAACTATTTAGGAAAGTGCTGTTCAAACATTAATTCTGTTTCCTGTGATATGTGTAGTATTTCTGAAAACAATTCAGCCAAATAAAAAGCAAATGAATTACTTTTAGAGTGGTTTGTATAAACACCTGCCAACAACCCACTGTTTTTTTTATATCATTGTGTGCTATGTTGTTTACTTGCCTTCTAGCGCTCCATTTCATCTAGGGTTGCACTTTGATCTTAGTTTTCAATTTCCTACTCCTAATGTCAACTCTGTTTGTTCGGGAATTCTCCAAATACTCCAAACCAAAACTAATTTTTCAATGTCTGGAGTGTAAATACTGAGGGATATTTTAGCAAGAAGCACCTCGATCTTCATTCATCAGCTAAGGGACCTAAACTGAGGGCTTTGAAAAGGTATATATAACGTTAATCTGAGAGGTCAGGTTCACTGCTTCAACATATCTGATCCCATCTAATATGGAATAAAAATTTCCCTGCTCTGTCCAGCTGTCAGTGGCCATTACTAAAGTCTAGCCCATTGTGCTTTGAGGCATATTGTACGTACAGAAGAATCATATATTACAGCCCTCATGGAGTGTACTACCTGATATTAGTGGGTGATTGCATGAGTAAGGCTAACTCCTGTTTAAAATGCGTAGCCCACTATTCACATAAAAAGGGTTGTTGGGAAAGCTAGAACTCTTCTCTCTACTTGTATTCTGGAGTGGTAGAGCCCCAGCAAATTGTGCAAAATTGTGCAAAAGCAGATGGAACAGAGGCTGAATTGTTTAGATATTTATTGCTCATCTATTAATGTTTGGCTGTTCCAAAAGGGGAAACAGTGAGGAGTAATAGGCAAGATACTGCTGTGATCCAGACATCCAGACATGCACATTGGGAGATATATGCATATAGCAGGACTAATTCTTTCTTTTCCCAGATGCATCCTGTTGAACTTTATGAACAGGTGGTTTTAAGACTCTTTGAGAGTTTTGCAAAAATAGAGTATTATAGAGTTATCTTTTTAACATTCTAAAGATTTCAACATGTTAAAACATTGCACTCACAAAGCTCAAACATGGAAATTTAATACTGGATCCATCTTATCAACCCAGCAAAGTTTCTCAAATTTACTTCAATGTCAGTTTTTTCTTTAAAAAAGAGCAAATACAATGCCAACTTAAGTTGCAAAGGTGATTGAGGTCCACTTTGAATACTAAAAGGCTATGATGATGCAAATTTTGTTACTATATCTGCAGCATTTCATCTTTTAGCAGAAGCTTCAGAACTGCTGGTAGTGGCTGAGTGCTGTATAGGACAGCCACAGACCACATTAACAGTCAGTATGGATTCAAACTTGATCAGCAGAAGTATACCAAGTTGTACATCTTTTATTTCCTATACACATGAAATGTTATTTTTTAAATTGTCCTATGCTAGCCAAGTATCTTGTTAAATATGCAATATTGTCATTTAGAGCTGGATTTGTGATAGAGCAGTGATGGAAACCATGAATTCTGGATAAATAAATAGACTGGTACTACTGTCTTTTTTTTTTTTTTAATTGAAATCATCCACAGCTGCCAGTATTTTTAAAGCAGTTGGTGTAATATTTATATGTGACTGTAGATTTAGTATCCAAAAATAATTAACAGTAAACTGACAGGCTCAGTCTACCCTAGGAAGATGTTCCAATTAAACAATATCTTTCTTACATGATGGCTGTGTTGCCAATTAAAATGTGATATATTTTGTCATTTTTCTACAGATCAAGTTTTTGTTCTTTAATAGAGTGAGGAATTTACATTTTGGTTTGGCAGGATCATAACAGACGTTGTCATTTACTTTAAGCATGTTTAAAGGATTTTAATGCTCATCTATCAATGTTTGGTTGTTCCAAAAGGGGAAACAGTGAGGAGGAATAGGCAAGATATTGCTGTGATCCAGACATGCACATTGGGAGATATATGAATATAGCAGGAGCAATTCTTTCTTTTCCCAGATGCAGCCTGTTGAACTTTATGAACAGGTGGTTTTAAGACTCTTTAACAGCTTCACCATGCCTGAAATTTGGTTTGGGGGAAAGAGGAGAGTTGTAGCTGGAGAAATCAGAACAGAACCAATAATAGATGTGTATAATCCCAAGTGCCTTGTAATATATTAAACTTCATTATCCTAATACTAAAAACTAAAGCTTTAGCTGATCTACTTTCATTGAATAATCAAAGCTTGAAATCTTAGTCACTTTCTATATGTGAGATGAACTTTGCATTCTCCTGGTGTGGATAAGAGCTCCATCATTTTGCATTGTCAGAGCTTTTAGTATTGAAACCACACTTGCTACTTCTGGGCCACCCAGGCAAAACTTAACCTGCTTCTGTTTCCTTCAGATCAAAATGTTCCAAAACTTTAGGTAGTGGGTAGCACAAATTTGCCTCACCCCTGTGTCATATAGTCAATTATTTTATTTCTTTAGTGTTATTCTAGTGTTATTGAAAGATTGAATGTTTAATTATGTAGACATGTAATATCAGTAACAGTATCCTAATTATATAAGAAAGAGATGAAATGGATATTGCTATTTAATTATCTGTAATGTCCAAATTTGGGGCATTTGGTCCTTTGTTTGTGCTCTTATTGGGGTTGAAGGGCCCAAGGATATTCCTTTGTCTAGTACCTTTTTCATTTGGAGGCTCTTTAGTTTTGGATCCCCTTTCTATTTTTGCTAGAATTTGGAGCAGATCATGAATGCTTGGCCATACTTAGAATGGCTGAAAGGGAGCTTCCAGCTGATGGAGGTGAGCCTCACGTTGTGTTAGAGTGTGATTTGAATGATAAAGATGGATCAAAAAAAAAAAAAAAGAATGAGGGTCCCAACAGGCTGGATCCATGCTAGTTACTGTGGGTCTTGGTCAGTAGGAGACACATAAAACCTTAACTGAAGTTCATATCTTGTCGCTACTGATCAGCAAGGTGGTGAAACCCACTGGTTGTTGTTGTTGGTAATTCCCCCTCCCCCCTATGGGCTGTTCAAATAGCTTTGTTGTTTCAGGTACCTGCATGTGTAGAGGAGGCTAGCCAGTTGGCCCTCAAGCCAATAGGTACAAAATTGTACATCACTTGTTATGGGACTATGGTAGTCTGGATCAAGCCTGGATGTGATTGGCCAAAACTCAGTAGTAGCCCCTTCTCCTGTACCTGGTGCAGGGTGTGTGTATGGGGGTATGCAATAGATTGGGAAGCCTTTTGTTATGAGCAGAGGTGTCTGGGACTGTATAGGTGGGGTGATGGGAGTGATGTTAGGGGCAGAAGCTGGCAGAGATACCTCTCTTCAGCTCATTGGTGAAAAAACTGCTGCTTATTATAACATTTGGCATGTTAAATAGTTTAAAAACATGAATCTCCTTGATATTGAGCAATTATCAGAGAATGAATAATAGATAGACAGACACATTTATGGGTAGACTGCAATTTATGTTCATGGTGTAAAATAACATTGTCTTTCACCTCCCAAGTTGAAAGAAAGTTCAAAGACAGGTTAAAATGAGAAATAAATATAGATAAGAACTTTGTTTCCTGTACTAGCCCCTTTTTTGTTTTGTTTTGTTTTGTTTCCAGTAAAATGAGTTCCAAGAACAATAAATGCAATGGTACTTAATGTTGCTGGCTTTCGGCAAAGCTTTTGATGGGAATTTAACAAATACTTGAAGAAAAGTGAATGTGAAGCTTTAATGTATAACCTTTCTCTCTTGTGCAGTGACATCACAAATCTATTTACTTGAATTGTTATTTTGAACTCCAAGGGCACACTGAAGGAAATAAGACCAATAATAGATTTGAATCAGACATGCCTGAGGCCAGGTAGATTTTATATGTTAGACTCCCCTTGATTTGATCATTAAAGTGCCTCTTGATATAGAAGTATGACATTCTCTCTAACCCAACAGGGAAAGCAGTGAGCAGATAGGTGTCCATGCCTATTTTACTGGATTGCTTTCAAAGCAGTCCTCATGCTTTGGTGTAGAGTGCACTGATGGCAGAAACCTCAAAGAATCTAGAGCTTTGTTCGTGCTAGTGTGGCAGGGAGGAAAAGGAGGAGTGGATACCGAGACTCAAAGTAGATTGTGATTGTATTGTATTAAATTTTAATTTCTTGCTTTAAATTGCTAAATGGTTTTAATCATAATGTAGTTTAATAATGTTTTAAGGGGGGGAGGGAAAATGTTTGTTTTACGTTGTATGCTATTTTTATGCTGTAAACCAGGGGTAGGCAACCTTTCCCCTTTAAGGGCCGAGGGACTTCAGCTCCCAGAAGCCTCAGCTATGTTGGCCAATAGTCCCATGTTGGCCAATAGCTCTGGGGATTCTGGGAACTGAAGTCCCTCGGCCCTTAAAGGGGAAAGGTTGCCTACCCCTGCTGTAAACAGCCCAGATTGGGCTACCAATGGGCGGTATAAAAATTATTATTATTATTATTATTATTATTATTATTATTATTATTAAGGACCTTTGATAGCACTTTTAAAAATCAGAATAAATGCTGAAGCAGATCCCCCACCTCAGATGCCACTGCCCTGGCCATTTTTTTTTAAAATGAATTCTCTCTCATTGGTTTCAAATGGCAGAATCTGATCTATGCCAACTTCAGGGCAATAGACATGAAGGGTGAGGGCAGTACAAGACTGCATCAGAGCAGGGATATGAAGAGTACTTATTAATATTTGAATCCTTAATTTTTTAAAAAGGATGTTCTCACCCTTCGGAGACCCCATTGAGGAAACGTCACCAAATTCTTCACACTTCTTTGGGGAAAAAATCTGTTTGCACAAAACGATAATATGTTTGGACAGAAGATCATCTCCAAATTACCAGGTTGAAGATGTTATGGTTTTTGGCAGCAAAGCTCGAGTAGGGCACTATTTTACCATCTGTCTTTTCCTTAGAACCCTTGTGTTTAGCATGGGTTTCTCAGAAGGCAGGAAGAGCAGCCAATCAGGTTCATCCAGATCACAGAGAGGCAGGACCTGGGGAAGCCTGAATGAAGTTTTTACTTAGATCCACCTCATTGATATATATATGAGTCCTCATTGCTCCCAGACTCAGATCATCATTGGAATTCTTCTTCCTGGTTAACTATAGGACACAGAGTAAGATCCATTTGGATTTGTGACCAGAGCATTATATATTGGGCAGGAGAGGATGTGACCAGAATGGTTACAAGCAGCCTTTTGGTCTTGATGACTGCATCTACATCACTTTTAGCTTGGTCTCCTAAATTTATTTGCCCAGAAACAAGTCTCAGTAAATTCAATGAAATGTACTTCTAAGTAGAATGTGGGATTCAGATCTGAAATGCAAAAATATATTGTGTAGAAGTATAGATATAAATACACATATGCATAGTGAGAAAACAAACCCAGGCTCCCTTGCATAAGTTACTTTGTACCTCATGAGATGTTTATTTGAAAGCTAGTGTCTTCTCTGTCAGAAAGTTATTTATAAATTCTGTACCTTGTGGCTGCTTTTACCTTGCTAGAACCAAAGGAAAGTGGTTTATAAGTAGCAATGATGTCATGTTTAGGTCACAGTCTTTACCTTTGGTCTTCAAAGGGGTCTTTTAACAGACATTCTGCTGAAGTGTTTCCTGTGATGTAAGGCTGTAAAATGGAAAGGCCATAATATTCTATTTTTTTCCTTCAGAGCAAAGCACATTTCCAAAAATGTTTAGGACAGAGCTTCAAGGACACAGTGGCTCTGACCATTGTGGATGGCTGGTAAATCCATTGCTGCATGCAGTAAATCAAATCTCAGTTTTACTACCACCAGTGGTGTCAATGGGGAGTGCAGGCGGTGCAAACTGCATGAGGTGACATCCCAGAGGTTTGGTGGGGTGGTACACCCTATGGGACTGGAATGCCCGCTGGGTTAGTGAGAAAGAGCATTCCTTTCTTCCTTGTTCAGCAGCCACAATGTGCCTTCTGTTTGGGCTCTGGTATGGCTGCAGCCCAAACACCACTCTGGAAGCTGTAGCACTGCTTTCTACCATTGCCCAGGTTCCTGGGGAGCAGTGCCTTCTGTTTGGGCTCTGGTGTGGTTGCAGCTTTGTAGGTCCAGTTCTACTGCCTTAAGCCACTGGCGATTCTCCAAAGCAACAGGCTTGAAAGTAGGAGATATTTTGACGCTTGTAAGGTACCTTATGGAACATAAAGCCCAGCATATCCAAGATGGGATGGCTATTAGTCATGCTAGCTGTGGGATTCTGGGAACTATAGTCCAAATGACTAATGTTTCCTGAGTACTACTTGCACCCACCCAAATCAAGGTGCATAATACCCAAAGGCATACAAGTTATATGGGAACATGAAGAAGGAACCACATATATTCATCCCCATTCCCTGATTGTAGAGTACAAGTATAACTGAACTAACAACTTGATGACCTTTCAAGATACCACAGATTTGCTGCTTGAACCATCTTCATCACTCCTCTTAATGAAAGCTGGATAAATTACTACCTTCTAAAGTGAGTAATCTCTTATTGTCCAATTTTATCCATTCTTCCAGCCAATTCATACAGGAGGCATAGTAATATAGTCTTAAATTCGGAAGACCAAGACCACCATTGGTTTTGTCATCCGTCAATATTTTCCATTTAGTTTTAGGTTTTTTCCCTTCCCATAGGAATTTAGAAAGCTCTCTTTGCCACACTTCAAAGCATCTTTCATTAGCTAAAATAGGTAAATTCTGAAATAAGAAGATAAGTCTGGGCAATATGTTCATCGTAATTACAGCTTTTCTGCCGAAAAGTGAAAGTCTCAATCTTGACCATCTTGTGAGATCTTTCCTGATTTCTTTCCATGTATTTTCATAGTTGTTTTGAAATAGATCAATGTTTTTCTTTGAAAGAGTAATGCCAAGATATTTTACTTTGCTCTGTAATTGAAATCCTGTAATATTCTTTAATTCTGTTTGTTCTGTTACTGTCATATTTTTGGTTAATATTAAGGTTTTTTCCTCATTAATTTTAAATCCTGAATGTTCTCCGAATTCTTTAATTAGATTAGTCATATACTCTATACTATTAATAGGTTCTTCTAAGAAACAATTTGCGTTTTGGATATCACGCCTTTATGTGGTACAATAAGCTATCAGCTAATAAGGACTTTGAACATCATGTGTTTCGAAAAGCATTGTTAAAGGTATGGTTCAAAATTAGAAAAAAATTCTACAGGGAAATTCCATTATGGTTATCCACACAGGAAGCTCTCTATTACAGATCAAAGAAAGAGGAAGATGAATGGTTAAAATATAAAGATCTAATAGAGATAAATAATGATAAAACCTTTCAATTTAAAACATTAGAAAAACTGCAGGAGGAGAAGAAAAATATCGGTTGGTTTTTATATAACCAACTGAAATATAAATTTCGAGAAGATATGAAACTATTTGAAAGACTCTCATTAAATAAAAACGAAATAGATGAAGTTATATTTGGAAGACAGGAAAAACATATCGCAAAATTTTACAAAATACTGAAAGAGAGAGACTTGGAGAATGAAAGGGTAAAACAAACCATGATAAAATGGGCACAGGATATTGGAAAACCTATAAATCTTGAAATATGGGAAAATTCTTGGAAAATAACAAATAAATTTACTCTATGCCAAAATTATATAGAAAACTATTACAAAATGTTCTTCCAGTGGTATATGACTCCAGTTAAAATTAATATGCTTTACAAAACAGGAACGACACAATGCTGGAAATGCCAAAAACCAGACGCCAATTTTATACATTTATGGTGGAAGTGTATTAAAGTAAAGCGATATTGGGCAAACATTACTGAAGCCATAAGTGAGATAATTAGTATAAGAATCAAGCCTGATCCAAGAGTATATCTATTAAATATGACAAAACTATTAGAAACTAAGATTGAAAAAGATCACTCTAGAAAACTATTATATATGTTGACAATTGCGAGAATACTATATGCACAATATTGGAAAGCTGATAGAATTCCAACCATAGAAGAATGGATAGTTAAACTGAATGAGGCAATTAATATGGATATCCTTACTGCTAATTTAAGAGGCAAAGATCTAAAAGATGAATGGGAATGTGTTCATAAATGGATCAAAGGGAAGATTTAAATTATCATTAAGAATCATTAAAAATCATTATTGTGTAACACCTGTTGGAAGTACAGGAAACAATAATAGATAAATCAAGATTATCAATAAGATGACCTTAAGATTTCAATGTGGTATTTTTTTTCTCCTTTCTTTATTTACGACTTTAAAATTAGGTCATTATATTTTGATTGTTTTGTTTTGTTGTTTTATGTTAAATGTCATGAAGAGAAGTATGTAATGTCTAATGTTATATGTTATCTATGTGATTTGATTAGGTTTTATGTTTTGATGAAGTGTATTGATTGTATGTCTTGATTGATTGATTGTATGTTTTAATAATAAAATTTATTAAAAAAAAAAAAATGAAAGCTGGATAAAATAAAGTGATACTTTCATTTGGTTGCCAAATTCTGTGCTTAAGGACCAGTGGTGACTGGTGCATTTCAGAACCCATGAAAGTGCCATTGAAATGAATAATGTTTGTATCTGATGGATTTCTGTCAGAGTTACAAACTGAATGTAAGTTGGTTATATTCTCTGAAGTCATATTTTGCAAGTTTTAATATCATGCACTCTATTAAAATTGAATATATTGAATCTGCTGCATTAATTCTATTTAAAAAGCTATTACATTTTCCTGCCATGATTCCATTTCTTCTAGAGAAGACAAAATATTTTAGATGACAGAATAATGAATATTTACAAATGGGAGGCAGTAATTTTGTTCTATGTCTATTAATTGGTATTTGCATATGAAGTTATTGTGGTCTCTTGTATGCTGCTTTAAAAAATAAATCAAATTACTGTTTTTTAAATGTAGAATGACATACATTCACATAAACCTGAACTCTATTCTGAAAGCTTCAGGAGGTACATTAGACCAAAGAAACATAATTCACTGCTTAAAGAATTATGGGTCTCATTTAATGTGTTTCATTGGAGAAAACATTTCTACCTCTGCTTAGTCTGTAAGGCAAGGATAGGCAAAGTATGGCATGAAGGTCTCATACAGCCCCCAAAGACATTTTTTCAGCTCTTCAACATGCCAGCCCTTCAAACCTCATTTTCCACATTACCCAAAATGCTGGGGTTCTGGGAGAGCACAAACAGATTAATATGCTTTAGGGGAATTTTAATAGCTCAAAGTATGTTTTGGCTGCCTTGGGATTGCAACCCTATGTATAACAGTTCCAAATCACACAGAACTCTAGAGGCAATTTCAAATGGGTTTTGTAGTTTCGTTAAGGGGATAATCAACACACATACAAGCACACACACTCACACACAAACACAGAAGAACTAATAGAAGAACCAATGGTTGCTCTGTCTGACGTCTTCCGCTT
Organism: Phrynosoma blainvillii; assembly: GCA_026167975.1. Lineage (NCBI taxonomy): Eukaryota > Metazoa > Chordata > Lepidosauria > Squamata > Phrynosomatidae > Phrynosoma > Phrynosoma blainvillii. Next base: position 84,224,723 of record JANUYF010000002.1, read on the forward strand.
GGGCATCGAAAGGGGTAGTGTGACCCTGCTGGTGCTCTTGGACCTCTCAGTGGCTTTTGATACTATAGGCCAGGGGCCGACAACCTACGGCCCCCGGGCCGGTTCCTGCCCAGGTCACCAGACTTACCGGCCCAGGCAGACCCCTGCCGCCGCCGCCGCCACATGTTTTGGGCTCTGTGAGGCCGTGACGCATTTGCGCATGCACAGGAGTACTGTGCATGTGCAAATGCATCATGGCCGCCATTTTGGAAAACAAAATGGCTGCTGTGACTGGCGGCCACCATTTTGATTTCCAAAATGGATTGCATGGAAATCAAAATGGCTGTGGCCATGTACGCCGTGGCAGCGGCGGCAGCGCGAGCGGAGAGGTCACGCACGGGCATGAGCGAGCACGCCGCCATTCCCCCCCCTCGGCCCGGTGGAGACCAGGACTTCGGGGGACCGGCCCAGGTCTCAAAAAGGTTGCCTACCCCTGCTATAGACCATTCCATCCTCTTGGATTGCCTGAGAGAGTTAGGAATTGGAGGCACTGCTTTGCAGTGGTTCCATTCCTTCCTCTTGGGCAGATCCCAGAGGGTGAAGCTCGGGGACAGTTGCTCTTCCAGAATTGTGGTGTCCCTCAGGGCACCATCCTGTCCCTGATGCTATTCACATCTATATGAAGCCGCTGGGAGAGATCATTCAGAGGCATGGAGCGCAGTGTCATCAGTACGCTGATGACACTCAAATATATTTCTCCATGACTAGATCGTCGGCTCAGACTTCAGATGGCGTCTCTCCTCTCAATGACTGTCTCAGAGCGGTAATGGATTGGATGAGGAAAAACAGACTGAGACTAAATCCAGACAAAACGGAAGTACTTACAGTCATGGGCCCGAAACCAGGAGTGGGAATACAACTCCCAGTCCTGGATGGAGTCACATTCTCCTCTAAGGACTGTGTTCGCAGTCTGGGGGTGCTCCTAGATTCGTCGCTTCACATGACTAGTCAGGTGAATGTGACGGTCAGGAGCGCCTGTTATCAGCTTCGGCTGATACGCCAGCTGTGCCCTTACCTGGATATGAGGGATCTAGAAACTGTGATACACGCTTTGGTAACCTTATGTCTGGATTATTGTAACGCGCTCTACATGGGGCTACCCTTGTGCCTAACCCGGAAACTTCAATTGGTGCAAAATATGGCAGCCAGGTTAATCACTGGCACATCTAGGAGAGAGCATATAACACCCGTGCTTAAATCTCTCCACTGGCTGCCAATTAGTTTCCAGGCACAGTACAAGGTGTTGGTTTTAACCTTTAAAGCCCTACATGACTTGGGTCCATCTTATCTCTGGGACCGCCTCTTCCCATATGATCCCCCCCGAGCACTTTGGTCCTCTGGGAGGAATCTGCTGCAGCCTTTTAAAAGCTAGGCTGTTGCAAACCTCCCAGAGGGTTTTTTCTGCTACCACTCCCAGACTATGCAATGACCTGCCAGATGAGATCCATCTAATCACGACTCTTGACAGTTTCAGGAGAGCGGTAAAGATGGATCTCTTCCGGCAGGCCTTCCTGAAATAACTTCCTGGCTCAAACAGAGTTGGATTGCTACCCACCCCTTGCCTCCATTGCCTGTTTTTGTATAAAAAATGGTTTATTTTATTGTATTTATGTTTGTCTTAATTGTTATTTTAACTTTACACAAGTTTAATTTAGTTTTAAGGGGGTGGGAGGGTTAGGGATTGGGATGAAGGATTGTTTTAACTTGTTGACTGCTTTAACTTGTTGTATGTCACCCCGGTTGCCGAGCAGAGGGGCGGGATAAAAATAAAAATTATTATTATTATTATTATTATTATTATTAAGCAAAAGTGGGAGAAGGTGAATAGTGGAGGCCTTGCTAATGGTTACTGATTTTAAAGTGTGATTCAAAACAATGGGTGTCCAGAGTGGAGATAGCTCAATAGCCACCTAGGCAAGCGAGGTGGCTGGCTTATTGAGGTGCCTAGTCAAACTGACAGAGTGTCTGCCTGGTTACAAACTAGACCAAATTGCTAGTGTCTAGGCACTGGTATATATACCCAAACTCATTTCCTGGGCCAGTATTCTTTGGGATGAATGGATTAACTCTCTGCAAAATAGTTTTTCAGGAGAAATAATGGTTTGAAGGTGTAGTAAATGTTCAGATGATTGGTGAGAATATCTCAGACAAAGTAAACCCTTGGCTGCCAGAGAAGTGTCCTTTGTATATGCACAGCCATCTCATTGCCACAGTCCTTTCATTGCCCTCCATAGAAAAAAGGGATTATGTTGATATCTTGGGTGATCTTATTGTGCTGGGTTCCTTGCTTCCTTTCCTCCCTTGCTGGATGCAACCGGATTATGGCCATGTTTCCACCTTGGGGTTGCCTTTACAGGTCATCCATAGGTCACTCACCTCAGTGTCCCTTTTAATATTAGACTGATATCAAATATAAGATGGGTGATTGGGAGCCTGGGTAACACAGCCAATAGTAACACAGCCAACACAGCCCCTTTGCACAGCCAATATCAAACCCTGAACATTTGGGGGAAAACAACTGACCATGTCACCACATTTCCACAGTAGGGTACTGAAAACCAAAGGGGAAAACTTCAGGGGAGATTAATGCTATCCATCAAGGAAGCCTCCTTGCATAAAAAGATAAGCTGATATCCAAGTAAGACTGTGGCTGCTGCCAAACTGCAGAATTAATGCAGTTTGACACTGCTTTAACTGTTACGGCTCCATCCTATGGAATCCTGGGGCTTGTAGTTTGTTGTGGCACCAGAGTTCTCTGACAGAGAAGGCTAAATATCTCACAAAACTACAAATCCTAGAATTCCATAGCAATGAGTCATGGCAGTTAAAGTAGTGTAATTAATTAATTCTTCACTGTAGATGTAGCCTGTCAGTAGTCTGAAAGATGAAGAGACCTTTTTTTTTTTACTATGGGCAAATGCAGATGGCCTGTTTGGGGATGTTCTGGGCTGCCCTAGGAGTGGTGGATTGGGGCCGTGGCAACCACACACCATGGCCCCAATCCTCCTTTTTGCTGCCCCCCCAAAGAGCGGCAAAATGCTCCTCCTTTTGGGGGCAGTAAAAGGCCACCCTTAGAGCCGTGGCAGGTATTTTGTGCCCTTTTGGCGCAGCATGTGCACACACTCTGCCAAGAGGGCGCCCTGATGCCACGCGCCTTGCAGATGGGTGTGCAGCATCAGGCAGAGTCAGGGCAGCTGGCCGGCATGCGATTGCCCCACCCTAACCCCAACCCCAGGCTGGCCTAAACTGTCGATCTGATCGGCTCTATTTAAGTAGAATTGAGTTAAAATTCTTCTGAAATCTCTTCTCTCTCAGAAAATGTTGTTGTTGTTGTTATTATTATTATGATGTATTTATACCCCGTTCTTCAGCCAAAAGGCTGTCAGAGTGGCTTACAAATGGTTAATTAGACATTTCCCTTCCCTCAGGCTTACAATCTAAAAAGACAAGACACAAAGGAGAAGGGAATGGTGGTGGGGAAGGGAAATGTTTCTCAGAGTTTTCTTTTTCTCATCCCTCTTTCACCCACTGAAAAAAGAAGACTAATTGAACTGTTCTCATGTTGTAAAATGACATACCCGTATTTTCTGGCGTATAAGACAACAGGGCTTATAAGATGACCCCCAACTTTTCTAGTTAAAATATAGAGTTTGGGAAATACTCGCCCTATAATTTTCTCCAATGGGAGAAAATGAGAAAGTGTTGGGGGGAAAGGACTGCCAATATACTAGGTGATGCATTCTGGGTTATGTACAATTTGTGGCCAAGTAAGTGACCCTGGGCATGTCTCACACTCTCAGCCTCAGAGGATGGTAATGGCAACCCCCATTTGAAGAAACATGCCAAGAAAATCCCATGATAAGATTGCCTTAGGGTTGCCATAAGTCAGAAAGGACAAGACGACAAAAAAGTCTGCAATTGTTTAATAGGTAGTACATGGGAATAGGAGCCAGAATGGTGTAGTGGTTTGAGTGTTGGACTACCACTCTGGAGACCTGGGTTTGATTCTCCACTCTGCCATGAAACCCACTGGATGAACTTGGACATGTCACACACACTCAGCCTCAGGGAAAGGCAATGGCAAACCTCCTCTGAACCAGTCTTGCCAAGAAAACCCCAGGATAGGGGTTCACCTCTTATCTGCTGCTGCTTCCTCCTCCTGCCTCACACCACACCACGCCACACCAAGCCACCATTTCCTCCCCCCCTCCTCCTCTGACCTGGACTTCCTCTCTTCCTCCTCCTCCCGCCTGCCACAGCGCCACACCTTCTCCCCCCTCCTCTGCCACCCGGCGTATAAGACGACCCCCGACTTTTGAGAAGATTTTCCTGGGTTAAAAAGTAGTCTTGTACACCAGAAAATACTGTAATAATTCTATCCTAATTAATACTGGGCAATCGATTACTGTTCTCCCCACAAGAGAAGTGTGAGATAATGACAGTGTCTCATTCCTTCACAAAGGGCAGCCATCACCTATTCCAATCAGGGTGGAAAATTTCTTTTTGAAGTTTGTTGTTCCAAATTGTTTTATTGTTTTATGGCATCATTGCCATAAATACAAGAGTGTGTTAATTTTCACACTCAAGTCATATACAAAGGTGACTTGCCAATGAGATGTTTTTGCAATGACTGGATTCCCATTTGCCAAAGCGCAAACAGAAAATGTCACACAAAGGAGGATGGCTTTTTAGGGAAGAATATTAAATAGTGCAGGGAAGATGTAAGCTATTTAAAAGCCAAAGTCTTTCTCCCGGAGCCTTCCAAGAGAGGCAGCTCACCCTTTCTTGTGGTCACAGAAATGTAGCCAGCAGAGACTGGAGAAGTCAGGAGCTGCAAAAACAGACTTAGGACGTTATCACACTGGGGAAATCTGTTGGTTAATCCACACAAATCCCAAACAAAAACTGAATTTGTGCCTCACGATTTCACACGGTGTCACACAGAAACTGGTCAGAAACTGAACAGAAACTGGTATTATCCGAGATCTTTTTAATTTCAGGAGTTTAGAGGAAATGCATTTGTGAAATTACAGTAATTTTGAATTTACTGTAATGTGAAAAGCAAATATGCACGGACAATTATCTTTTAAAACCTGGAGGAGAGCCAAGAGGAGGAGGAGGAGGGGCCTCCAGGGAGGGAGAGTCCTGGGCTCCTTCTCAGTGCCAGGGAAGGGAAGGGAAGGCAGCCCAGGAGAAAAAAGTTTGGGACGGAGGAGAAGTTTGTCATTTGGGATAGAGGGAAAAGGAGGGGAAAGAAGGCTTCCCTCGCAGCAGCTGTGGGTGGATGTGGGTGCAAGTGTGGGGTGTGCTTGTGGAGCAACTTGGAGCTCCATCTCACCATGAAGTTCTGCCCTGCAGGTCCTACAAAGGGGAAAATGGGGGGGGGCATGGGAGCTACCTCCAGTTTCCCCCTCTCAATCCCTCCCTTGCCTTGCCTTGCCTTTCCAGCCTCCTCCTCCTCCTCCTCCTCCTCCTCTGCTCTCTTGAGAGGTCCTAACCCCAACGGAAGGGGGTTAGGACCTCTGCAGGAGGACATGACCCCAAATGTAGGACAGTCTGACATTTCCTCCTGGGAAATGCAGGACTCGCCCTGGAAAAGGAGGAGTCTTGTCACAAAACACACCCATTTTAAGTACATGTACGGGTTCTTTTCACTTGTGTATGAAAGTTAAAAATGTTTTTTCCCCCGCTTTTAACTTAATTCCATTATTACTGTAATTACGTGTGAAAAGCTTTTGCGTAATTAAGCGCTATTTTTACTTTCTTGTCGGGATGCTTCATTTACACGTTATTATCTCTTTAACAACGAAACTGGCCCACGTGTGATAACGTCCTTAGTAAGATACATGTGTCCCCAGGTAGTTTGGTAGTGGGCCACATACAGCCCGTTGCCTGTACTACCAAAATATTAATATGGGGGAACACGGTGTTAGAATATATGAATAGGATGGCATAAAACTGCAGCTAGCAGATATATCAGCCATTTTTTTCACACACACTCCTCTTCTGGCTTCCCTCAGTCATCCAGCATGTTGGTTTAGCAGGCTTCAAAGAGGTAGCAATGCCTAACCTGTCCTCAATATCTGACTTTCTTTGTCCTCTCCCAGGAGGTCTCTGTGCCCTCTTTAGCATCCCTTCTAACCAAATAAAGGGCAGGAATGGGGAAAGGCAGCCACACAGTGGCCTCCTCAACCCTCCCCGAAGACATCATCATGGCACGTGCCGTCAGGACGTCCTTCCGGCGCAGTGTCTTGATACGCTGCACTGGAAGGGGCACAGAGGTATTCCCACATGGCAGATGAGGGTTGGATTGGATGGCCCCTGGAGTTTCCTTCCACTCTAGAATTCTATGTATTCCTGCATGGCCAAAGGTGGTTGGGTTGGATGGCCTTTTGCGGTTTCTTCCAACTCTAGCATTCTACATATTCCTGCATGGCAGAAAGGAATTGTACTGGATCACCTTTTGTGGGTCCCTTCCAACTCTAGGATATTGTGTATTCATGCATAGCAAAAGAGGGTTGGACTGGGTGGCCTCTGGAGGTTCCTTCCAACTCTAGGATTCTATGCAAATGCAAGCAGTGCTCTCTAGGACTCATCCCTTCTCTCTGTCCCACTACCTTCTCAGGTGTGTTTAATGGGAACAAGAGAAAGGGCCTTCTCAGTGGCTGCTCCCAAGCTCTCGAACTCCCTCCCTAGGGAGGCCAGGATGGCCCCATCCCTGATGTCCTTCCGGTGGCAGGTAAAGACATTTTTATGTCACCAGGCTTTCACATGACATGGATGCTTTTTTTGATTTTGATTTTGTTTTAAAGAATTTTAAACTGTAAAATTTTAATTTTATGTTGCCAAGCATGTAATGTTTTTAATTGTTTGAATTATTTAATTTTTTTTAAACTTTGTATTTTTAATGTTTTCTACTGCCTTAACTTAGACTATTTTAGATTTGTTAGCCACCTTGAGTCCCTGTGTTGGGAGGAAGGAAAGATATAAATAAACAGAAGAAGAAGAAGAATCATTTTTCTCCTACAGGGCCAGATATCTAGCTACATGGGCTGCAAAGATAATAAAGTGTGTGCGTGTGTGTGTATGCACCTTCAAGAAGCCCATGAACTTATGGGGAGCCTGTGAATTTCATAGGGTCTTCTCAAGTGAGGAACCCTCCAAAGTGATTTTGCCAGTTCTGTCTCTGAAAACTAGACTACAGCACCTAGTATTATTCCCTGGTGATCTCCCATCCAAGTACTAACCAGGGCAGACTGACTCTGCATAGCTTCCAAGATCAGGATGTTGTTGGACTGCAGCTCCAAGCATTCCTCAGCATTGGCTACCCCAGTTAGGGGTTTCTGGAACTTGTAGTCCAACTGCAGTTTCTCAGGAGAAAGCCAGGTAGTGGAGGACCCTTGCAGGGCAAGCCTTTGCCCTTCTTCCTCCTCCTCTACTTGGCCCTCTCCTAAGGAGAAGGCCAAGTGACAGAGGAGCCTTGAAGGTTAAGCATTTGCCCCTCTTCCTCCTCTGCCACCTGGCCTTCTCAGGAGAAAGCTGGGCAACCTTGTAGGGCAAGCATTTGCCCATTTTCCTCCTCCTCCTCCTCCTCCTCCTTGGGAGAAAGCCAAGTAGTGGAGAAGCCCTGCAGGGTGAGTGTTTGCTTATCCTCCTCATCCTCCACCACCTGGCCTTCTCCTTGGGACCAATCCAAGCAGAAGATAAGCCATGAGAGGCAAGTATTTTCCCCTCCATGTCCTCCATCCACCTTTGCAGGGTGAGTGTTCACCTTCCCTCCTTCTCCACCTCCTCTAGCCAGCCTTCTCCTCAGGAGAAAGCCAGGTAGTGGAGGAGCCTTGCAGGGCAAGCATTTGCCCTTCTTCCTCCTCCTCCACATGGCCCTCTCCCCAGGATGCTGAGCAGAGGAGGAGCCTAGAAGTTGTTCCACATCCTTGTGGGCTGCCTGAAATCCTTTGGTGGGCTGCATGCGGTCCCCAGGTCTTATGTTTTGCAGGCCTGGACTACAGCTTCCATAATCCCCTTTTCAGCTATAAGACTTGTTGTCAAAACTGGCTGGTCCCAGCCTCTTCTTTACTTTGTCTCCTTCAGAAACCAGACCAAGCTATTTCTCCTCATCCCCATCCTCCTTTGTGTGACATTTTCTGTTTGAGCTTTGACAAATGGGAATCTAGTCATTGCAAAAACATCTCATTGGCAAGACACCTTTGTATGTGACTTGAGTGTGAAAATTAACACACTCTTGTATTTATGGCAATGATGCCGTAAAACAATAAAACAATTTGGAACAACCAACTTCAAAAGAAAATTCCCTGTCCCTTTATTTCATTTGCAATTGAGCCATGTGAAAATTCTCACACCTATGCAATCATGTGGCAAATTTCTTGGTTGGTACAAAAATCAATTACAGGGGCCAAAAAATCAGCAATTCATGTCTTTAACGAATAATCACCACATCACTACTATTCTCTGTAGTGGAATTTCATTGTGATTGCAGATGCCTTCCTGCAATTCCTTAGATTGGTTCTCAGTCTGAGGAAATTGTGGAAAATGTGAAGTAGTGCCCAGTCTGACAATGCAGTTGCCAGCAAAGCAAAGCAAAGCAAAGCAAAATATAACAAAACAAAATAAAAATACAGGGGAAACAAATTGTGCTAGGACTAATTGTGAGTCCCGCTTTTGAAAAAAATGGTTTACAGGGATGGTGGTACCATTAGTAAGAGAGATGTGACTGTCTCAGGCAGCATCTTTTGGATCTCATGAAAAGGCAGCAAATTATTCACCATTTAATTAGTTACTGTCGTTTTTTTACTGCTAGAAATAGGGAGTAGGGCTTGAGGGATTTTCTGCCCTCTGTCAGAATAACTTGACAGGTCTGGGGCACTATGCCCCTTGACTTATCTGGGTGAGTGGTCACCATCTATGACTCCACCTAAGGCAGAAAAGTGTCTGCACTGGCCCTGTCAAAGATCTGTTGTGTCAAATCAAAAATAGCTATACATGTTTGGTTCAATTTGTTAACTTCTGCTCAGTCCCTTTCTCTTGCTCTGGTGTCAGTGTGTGAGTTATAAAAAAGTTATATGAAGCTATGACAGATACAGTAGTTTTAGGTCACATCCACTCATGTTTTTGTTACCAGACTTGTATATAACATTCAAGACATCTGATTATGCCACACAACGATACCTGTACCCACTTCCATTAATATGGTTCCTAATCCTCATGAGAAATTGGGGCAACTCCCTGGCCTAAATGGGGGCTTAGGGTCCATACAGGAGTATATTTTCCAAGAGTATGCAAAAATATTTATTTTTGAGTGCTATTTCATGCATGGGGCGGGACGGGCTGTAACAAAAGAAGTTAGGACTCTTGTAGATGTTGAAATTCCCTCTTATTAAAAGTACAAGAGCTAATTAGATGTGTTGGAATAATAATAATAATAATAATAATAATAATAATAATAAATTTTACTTATATCCCACCTCTTCAAACAGATCGAAGTGGCTAAAAGTAATAAAACAGCATTAAAATACAATAAAACATCATATCCCATAAACCCTCCCATCCACAATAAAAAGTACATTTTAATTATTAAAACAAAGCAGGGGCAATTGATGGGAGGTGACTGAGAGGCTAGTCTGGGAAGGCCTGTCAGAAGAGATACATCTTAACCACCTTTTTAAAGCAGTTGAGACTGGCAATGTGTTGGATCTCCTCTGGCAGGCTGTTCCATAACTTGGGAGCGGCAGAAGAAAAGGTCCTCTAGGTAACCGCCACCAGCCTAGTTTTTGCTGGCTGCAGTAGGTTTTTACCAGAGGACCTCAGTGTGCGGGGCGGACTGTATGGGAGAAAGTGATCCCGTAAGTAAGCTGGACCCAAGCCATGAAGGGCTTTAAAGGTTATAACCAACACCTTGTACTGTGCCCGGAAGCTAATAGACAGGCAGCGAAGGGACTTTAATATAAGTGTTATGTTATATGGTCACCCCTAGATCTCCCGGTGACCAATCTAGCTGCCATATTTTGATTTAATTGAAGTTTCTGGACTAGGTGCAAGGGCAGCCCTATGTAGAGTGCATTACAGAAGTCAAATTGTGAGGTTACCAGTGCATGCACCACAGATTTTAGGTCCTCAAGTTCAAGAAAGGGGCACAGTTGATGTATCAACTGAAGCTGATAACAGGCACTCCTGGCCATTGCATCTATCTGGGCTGACATCTGGAGCAACAGATCCAGGAGCACCCCCAAGCTGCGAACACAGTCTTTTAGGGGAAATGTGATCCCGTCCAAGATTGGTTGACAAACCTCCATATCTGGACTAGGGCCTCTGACAGTGAGCACCTCCATCTTATATGGATTCAGCTTCAGTCTGTTTTTCCTCATCCAGCCCTTTACCACCTCAAGACATTCATTCAGAGGGGAGATGCCTTCCTTATTTGACACTGTGGTCCGGGGCATGAAGAAATATATCTGGGTGTCATCAGCATACTAATCACACCCTGCTCCATGCTTCTGGATGATCTCACCCAGCAGTTTCATTGGGGACAGGATGGCACCCTGAGGGATGCCAAATTTAAGCTCCCTTTTGGAGGAGCAACTGTCCCCAAGCATTACCATCTGGAATCTACTAGAGAGATAGGACCAGAACCATTACAATGCAGTGCCCCTGATCCCCAATTCAATCAATCCATCAATCCTCAATGAATTGTGAGACCTTTGTATATATGTGCAATCAGGCAGTTGATTCAATAGTCCAAGGGAAGATGAGTCTCCAGGTAGGATCTCTATGATATCCTTAGACCAATAAAATTCCAGATAGATGGATAGGTATTTCTAAACATATTTAGAAGCCTCTTCATGGGAAAATGGATTCTCAGGAGAGAACATACTAAGATTATCAAACAAATTTTATACATCAGTTTCAAGATGTCACCATACTGCATAGCCAGAGGCGGGTGGCTGTGAAGTTAGTAGGATGAAAAATCCACTCTAGGTCGTAGTGCAAACTTTAAAGGAGCTACCCAAGATGCTGCACCCTATAATCCAAAATACAACCATTATCTTGAATAGCTTGCTTTAATTCCAGACTAAAATCCAAAGTGGATCTACAGCTCTACTGATGTCAGAACCACCATTACTATCCAGCATGTGTGCTTTGAAGTAGGATGCACAGAGTTTAAAGGGGCTGTCTTCTAAGCAATTTTTTATTGAACATGGAAAAATTATTATTTTTTGAACCATAACTCCCAGAAGCCTTTAGCCAGCATGGCCACTGGGAGCTATATTGTATGGCCATAGATTCTGTAGCTGAAAATTCTGGGAATCATAGTTTAAAAAGTGACCTCTCTGAATGTGTATAGAATTGCAGTCAATTTAAAACTCCCTCTCAGTGTGTTTATATCCCTTCAAGTTGCCTGTTGACTTATGGTGACTCCCTGAATTCCATACGGTTTTCTTAGGCAATACTCAGGTGTGGTTTTTGCCAGTTCTTTCCTCTGAAATATATACCTGGTATTTATTGGTAGTCTCCAATCCAAGTACTACCCAGGGCTGACCTTGCTTAGCTTCCATGATCAGACAGGATATGGTGCTGTTATGACATTTAGGGCCATTTGAAATTCTTCTTAAATGACAGCTGCTGGGAACAAGCAAGCTAAAGAGCTGTATAATATTCCTTCTCTGCTCTTGGGGTGATTGGATTCAAGTAATATAGAACAATATCCTGCTGAGTTGTGGCTGTTTGCCAGCATCCAAAGAAGTGTGCACAAGCATTACATTTGTGCATAGGGATTTTCCATCTTTCCCTCTATTCTGGGAGTTATGAAGGACTCTGACCATAAGGTAATACTGCCCCTTCCCCCCCCCCCCCATACATGAAGCAGTTTCACCTATCACATGCAGCTTGAATCCCTCTATAAATGTATGAAATACAAAATTCTCATTATGGAAATGGTTGTCACTGGACCAGTAGCTTTATGTGTTTTAGCAGCTAGCAGAAGAAGAATCGTAGAATACAGTGATGATCAAAGAAACTTGAATTGATATAGAACACCACTCTGTGCTGACCAAGACTAGAGGATCTCATTGTGTGACCAAGTGGAAGTAGGAATTATGTGGTCCTCCAGATATTATTGGACTGCAACTCCCAGAAGCCCTAATAAACAGTTAAAGGTGAAGAATTCTGGGAGTTGCAGTCCAACAATAATTGGAGGGGCACATGGTTCCCAGCCCATCTGAAGGCAGGAAAAAGAAGCAAATTATGAAAAGGCATCTCTAAATGAGCAGTGATTCTATAAGCAGGAATAATTGGCATTTACATTAGAACTAGTAAGCGGTCATAAAACAGCATATAAATAATAGCAGAACATATTGTGAAGCTGCAATGCAATATCTTATAATATCAGCATATTTCAACATTGGATAGGAATACTGTCCTTCTGAGAATATTAGTGCTCCTTTTTCAGTGTGATTCTTTCTCTCTGTCAAGTTATGTCAAAATAGGGAACATGAAAAATGGTGAATTAAAGCAGGCTCTTGGCATTATGGCAACAACACATTAGTGTAACATACCTGTGATGGACTGCAGTACAGCTCCATGCAGGCCAAATAGACAGTAAACATACACAATGCTCAACTGATCTCCCCACCCTGAAAGATCAGTTTAACATTTTGTGTTAAAGGTTTTCCATGTTTAGTGAACACAACAGATGCATTATTTAGGCAATATGGACATGGTAGGGTATCCTATCCTGTGTTTAGTTCCAGCTTCATTGCTACTTTGGAGCTAGATGACTGTCAATGACAGTGTAGTGGATCTAAGTCCCAGATGTATCTTTTTACTACAGTCTCCATACAAAGTCTGTGCAAGTGAAGTTTGTGCAACTGAAAGTACCATTCAATATTACAAACACCCATTTGGCAGACAGCACTGTCTGCACAGAATGATTCAGCTGGAAGGAATTTTATTGCATTTTGCATTTTGAGAAGGCTATTTAATTTTATGCATGTGGAAAAGATTATATTGCTTTGTAGGAAAACTGCCTTTGTAATTTGGCAACGACATAGTGCAGTCCTTGGTGGCAGTTTTCTGTGCACAGCGATTGTCTGAATTTATTCCTGCACAAGGTGCTGAAGAGCCTATTTTGGGGTGAGGTATCATCACTTTTGGGGGAAAGGAGGAGGGATTTTCACTACTATTCAATCCCACGTTTAGGCAGAACACAATACTATACTGACCATGCCACAATACTATACTGACCACTGAGCTCCAACAGTGTAAAGCAGACCAAAATTTTAACTACAGAACTTTACTAGGTATTTGTACTAGTGGAGCAAAGCTTATATTAGTAGTGGCAGATGGAGACTTCCATATCAGTAAGGCTGAATGTGAAAAGAGCATTCAGGGTGCACATGGCACTTGGCAATCCTACTTCAAAATTCAGATTAAAAAAGGGCAGATGGATTCAGTGCCCCACTGACATGGATGCAACTAGCCATCAATGTGTTTTAGGCCTTCTCCCTGATCTGTGTTTGTTGTGTGCCTTCAAGTCATTTCCAACTTATGACGATTCTAAGGGGATCCTATCATGGGGTTTTCTTGGCAAGATTTTTCAGAGGGGCATTTACTATTGCCATCCTCTGAGGCTGAGAGAGGGTGACTTGTCCAAGGTCACCCAGTGGGTTTCATGGTTCAGCAGGATTTGAACTCTGGTTTCCAAAGTTGTAGTCCAACACCCAAAGAACTACTCCATGTTGGCTCTCTTCTCCCTAATCTATCATAACATTATCATTTCTCAAGAGACATACAAACAGAGAAATCAACCGATAAAATTTAACCCAGGGAAATCTATGAGGTCAAGTGACAGATAATACATGTTAAGCTGTTGGAGGTCCTTGTCAAATGTTAGACTCTTACAAATAAGCCTTTTCTTATACATTCTGCCTCAAAAAATCAGAGCTCATCTTGAGACCTAGCTCTTGTTCACTGTCTTGTTTCAGACCAGACTGCTTAAGGCTGCATTTTCACTGCAGAAATAATGCAGTTTGACAATATTTACCTGCCATGGCTCAATGCTATGGAATCCTGGGATTTGTAGTTTGTTGTTGCACCAGAGTGCTCTGACAGAGAAAGCTGAATATCCCAGAAAGCTACAAATCTCAGAATTCCATAGCATTGAGCCATGGCAGCTAAAGTGGTATCAATCTGCATCATTTTTGCAGTGTAGATGCAGTCTAAGTCATTTGGGAATCTACTGCTCCCTGATGTGGGGCAGAATGAGATTCAAAAATGGCTATGACCGAATCCTAGAATTACAACTTATTGTAAAGAAAGGTAGCATTGATATTGGCACCATTTGAAGTCTTATTGAAAATTACGACTGTCTTGATACATATTTCAGAAATATTTGTTTTTATTTATTTTAAAGGTTTTTTATATCCCACATTTTGTCATCCAAAAGCAAACTTGCCTTAAAGCACACAATTCAAGAAATGCCCCTTGAAAGTTGAGCTAGCTTAGCACATAATACATTGAAAGTTAAGAAATCTTCCCACACTCATCAGCAGGAACTTGGCAGGATTACATCCTCATTTCCAGCTGAATAGTCTTTTCCAGGAAATTGTGGTTAATTTTCACATTAGCCTGTGAAAAAGCACAAATTACATTTCATGTTTCTACATGCCAGTCAACCTATAATAAAGTACAGTTACCCTTAACCAAGCCAAGCAGTAATGACATACAGAGATAGCATTCTCTATGCTAACAAACCATCTCTTCTATGCTATGGTACTGCAGTCAGAATTTGTTGCTGCATTATATGAATTATCGGTACAAAGTAACACAGGTTTAATCAGGCTATATCACCTTAGCACAAAATACAATGCTAACCCAGATGTTCAAAGCTGCTAACAATACAGTGTCTGGACACCTTGTATACATAAGCCCTCTGGATCCCAGCACATGTTTATGTCCATTTAAAAGACCATGGGCAATCTTTTAGAATACATTCAAATATATTTTAAATGGAAATAGAAAAATGCAGCTTGGGGACTGTAAGCCTCAATTTGTGACTTCTGAGGTCCCTGAATAAAAGCACCCCAAATCAACTGAAAATAAGCCAAAACTGAAACTGGAAGCGATGCCACATCACTTCTAGTCAGGTTGGGCTTTCCAGTGCAGCTTTCCAGTAGAGCTGCAGGGGTCATCCACCCTTGACTGTGGCTGGTGACCTGTAATCTGCATTAATAATTCATAATTTTGGGGATTCACATTCATAGTCATTAACAACCAAATGTGACCTCAACAACCTAACTCTTATTTTCAGACAGTGCCCCAGCTGAAGCGTTTCTGAAGCTCTGTGGATCAGGTCTCAGGAAAATGATAACTGCAGCACTCTCCTGATTGTGGGGTGCATTGAGAAATGAAACACCATTGTTGCAGATGAAACACCATTGTTGTAGTTACACATGATAATTCAGGATATCAGGATCTCAAACAGAATATAATCTATCCTGGGAGAGGATTAAAATCAAACAAATAATAATGTAAAATAGGTAAGATATGACAGATGATCTGAAGTACTGTCTTCATCCCATGAGCCAATCTCAGCATGAAGATCAGGATCTGAAGCCTTCTACACAAGTAAAACAGTGTAGTGTGGTGAACAACACATACATGGCCTTTTCTGTGATGGCACCACATATTTTGAGTGCACTCTTCCAAAATGTTTATATGCCTCTCCCCTTCAGTGATTTTTGGGAACTTCATGGAGATATTCAAAACCTATTTATTCTAACATACATTTTATCAATTTTAATGTATTGCATTTCAAATTAAGGCTGTATCAATTGCTGCTGTTGTTTTGATTTTTATTATTTATTTGTTGTTTTAATTGTATAGGTTTAATATTGTTATTAGGATTTGGTTAAAATGTTTTAAGTAACTGTAATCTATTTTGTGAGGGAGTTTAATCTAAAAAAGTGGGCTATTAGAAAGCAAACTCAAATGCTAGAAAATTCCAATGCAGTTGGAAATGCTTTTCCAACCTCTTGCTACTTTTGTAGAAAGGTTTTTCCTATCTCCTGTGGTAGAAGCACCAGAGGGAAGAGTCAGGACTGTGGTCAGGAAGATATACCAGACAGACTGTCATACATTGTTCAGTGACAGATTTCATGAAGTGTCCTTTTTTTCAGAGTGCTGGGAGAAGCAACTGTAAAGAATCAAAGATGGAACCCAGACACTTCATTGCATCATAGAGCTGGAAGAAACCACAAGGGCCATCCGGTCCAACCCCAGTCAAGTAAGAATACACAATAAAAGCACTCTGACAGGTGGCCATCCAGCCTCTGTATAAAAGCTTCCAAAGAAGGAGACTCCACCACTCTCTGAGGGAGTGTGTGCCACTGTCAAACAGCTTTTACTGTCAGGAATTTCTTCCAAATGTTGAGGTGGAATTCCTTTCCTCTAGTTTAAATCCATTGCTCCAGGTTCTGTTTTCTGGAGCAGCAGAAAGCAAACTTTCTCCATCTTCAGTATGACATCCTTTCAAATATTTAAACATAGCTATCATGGCACCTCTTAACCGTCTCTTCTCTAGGCTAAAAATACCCATTTCCCTAAGCCGCTTCTCATAGGCCATGGTTTCCAGACCTTTCACCATTTTGGTTGTCCTGCCTTTGGACACACTCCAGTTTGTTAACATCCTTCTTGAACTGTGGTGATCAGAACTGGACACAGTATTCCAGGTGAAGTCTGACCAAAGGTAAGATAGTATAGTGTTTTGCAAATTCAGGTATATTTTTTAAACAAAAAATAGGGGCCTATAATACTATAGAAATATATCACTATTATTCCTTTAACTGCCATGGTTCCACTCTATGGAATTCTGGGATTGGCACTTTAGGGTGGGATGTTAGACAACACTTTACTTTGTCCCAGGATCCCATAAGATGGAACCCTGGTAATTAAAGTGGAATAGAAGTATAATTGTGTAGTGTGAATAGGCTCCAGGTTTCATTAGAGTTTGGAAGTGTTACTTTTTGGACTACAACCCTCAGAATCCCCAGCCAACATGGCCACACTAGATTTGACATAACTGCTTCCTCTTTTGTGGATATTGGCACATACAGCAAGAAACTATGCCTGGTGGGTCATGTGATGTTACCAGGTTGGAGGTTAGAAAAAGGTAACTGGGCAGCTATAGCTGGTTATGAATCATGCTCTATATATTCAGATGCTGAAAAGTCTAATAAAATTTTTATACTCAGCTTTTATATATATAAAAAAGACCAGATTGGCATCTACTTACACCACCGAGGAACAAAACATCTGTGCAATATGGAGTTCACTCTGGGTTCACAACAGCAGCAGTATGCATCTTTTATTCAATTTAATATATTTGGGATTTTCTTGCTTTTCTGAGTCTTGTTACCTTCTCAACAGGAAATACTCTATCTGTAACAGAAGTTCTAAATGGATTATCATTGCTTCAACAGCACATTCAAGCTTTGGAAATTCATATCCTGCTCACTCCCACAATATCCATCTGAGGCAGATTAGGTTGAGGGATGGAAGCTTGGCCAGGAACACCCAGTGAGCTGAGGATGAAGCTGAAAGTTAACCCTCTGTACTCAAACCCACTGCATCAGGCATTGGTCCAGTCTGACTGGAATAGTAGGTAAGAATAGTCAAGGCAAGGGAGTTAAATGTTCATTTATTTGCTCTGGCTTCTGCCCATGAAATACAAAGGAAAACAGGAACTTGGAAAATATGCTGCTATTTTCTTTCTTTTCATTTTTATATGTATCCATATGGCATAGTGGTTTGGATATTGGACTATGACACTGGAGACCAGGATCAGATTCCCCACTCATCTACGAAACTCACTGGGTGTCCTTGGGCAACTGACATGCTCTCAGCCTCTGGGGAAGGCAGTGACAAACCTCTTCTAAACAAATCTTGCCAAGAAAACCCCATGATAGGTTTGCCTTAAGGTCACCATAAATTGGAAATGACTTGAAGGTATGCAACAACAAACAACAAAATCTTGATGTTAAGAGAACTAGTTATCTAAGCAAAAGCTATTTCTTGAATACCACATTCTAGCCCTTATAATTGCAGACCTATTCAATGTGAATGAATGATTCCAAGGGGTGAAAAGTGAGGTTAAGATGGGATGGAAATGTCTCTCTGCTGGTGGGGAGAATCTCCCTGACCAAGATGCTCTGCTTCTTGATTCTCATATGTTTAGTTTAGTTCTGTGGGTAGACATATATACCCAATGGTTGTTGTTGCCAATGGTAGTGCCTAAAATAAAGTCTTTGATGTGCTTGGTCCAAAGCCTTTCCATTCCCTGAGAAGCCACAGGATTGGGCCCTCAGGCAAGCCAGTCTGCAGCTAGCATAGTTAATTCTCTCCCATACAACTCTTCCAAACTTTACAAAATGAAGATCCCCTGAACAGAAAGAAGTGGCACCCATCACTTGCTCACAACTCTGATCCTGGTCAAAATGAGTTGGCTAGAAAGAGGATCCTCCATATTATTCTGCTGTACATAAAACATATACTAGAATAGATTACATTTTTGTTTCAAAAATATGATAACTAAAGTTTTAGATAGTGAAATATCAAGTATAAAAGTAAGTGACCATGCCTTGGTGAGTGCAGAATTTATTATTAAGAAAGATTATGAACAAATAAAGAGGTGGAGGTTAAATACTAAGATATTGAATTATAAAGATATAGTAAACAAAATTGAAAAGGAATGGCAAGAAACATGAGATATAAACAATAAGGAAGTGACAAAAGGATTGTTATGGGACACGATGAAGGCAGTAACAAGAGGAATATCTATGAAAGAAGCATATAACCTTCGAAAAAGACAGGAAGAAAGGAAAAAAATTAGAAACAGATATAGAACAATTAGACTATAAATATATAGCTAATAGAAATAAACAGATTTACGTAGAATTGAGGGCAAAAAGGGAGGAACTGCAAAAAGATAGAGATAGATGAAGTACAGGAAAATTTGATTTATTTAAGAAGGGAATATTTCGAATATAGTAATAAAAATTCAAAAATGTTGGCCAGAGCCACAAAGAAAAAGAAAATGGAAAGTATGATAAATATAGTGAAGGATAGATCTGGGATGATGTGTAGAATGATGAAAGAAAAAATAAAATTTTTTGAAGAATTTTATAAAGAATTATATCAAGCAGGAAAAAATCCAATAGATAAAATAGAAAATTATGTAGAAGAAAATTGGGGACAAACAATAATGGAGGAAGATAAAGAACTATTGGAAAAACCCATTGAAAAGGAAGAGATAATAGAGGTAATTAGAAAATTAAAAAATGGCAAAAGTCCAGGAATGGATGGTTTGGGACCTGAATATTATAAAGTGTTTGAAAATATATTAATTCCAAAGTTGTTAGAATTATATAATGGAATATTACAAGGAGAGAAAATACCTTTATCATGGTCTCAATCATTAGTAATATTAATACCAAAAGTAGATAAAGATCCAACTGATCCAGGGTCATATAGACCTATATCATTAATAAATCAGGATGCAAAGATATTAACAGCAATAATAGCAAATAGAATGAATAAATGTGTGTATAAATATATAGGAAAAGATCAATGTGGTTTTGTGAAGGGAAGACAAATGTCTAATTCAGTAGGAAGAGTTTTGAGTAAAATACATGTAATTGGGAGAGAAAAATTAAAAGCAGGAATTTTAGCATTAGATATATTTAAAGCTTTCGACTGTGTGGAATGGCCAACATTAAAAATAATTATGAAAAAGTTTGGAATGGGAGAAAAAATGAGGGGACTAATAGATCAACTATATTGTGATAACTCAATACAAGTAATAGTTAATGATGGAATTACAAAGGAAATAAAAGTAATGAGAGGTACAAGGCAAGGATGCCCGTTGTCACCAATATTATTTGCAATGGTTATAGAAATGTTAGCAAATGTTATTAGGAAGGATAGTAGTTTGGAAGGAATAGGATTGGAAAAAACCCATAAAATTAGTTTATTTGCTGATGATACATTATTAACTATTAAAGACTTAAAGGATAAAATAGGAGAAATTAAGGAACATTTGAATTTATTTGGTGAGATAACAGGACTTCAAATTAATTGGAATAAAACAGAAATGATGTTATTTAATTATACAAAAAAGGAAGTATCAGAGCTTATGAAGCAAAAAGAATTAGGGATAAGAATAAAAAGTAATATAAAATATTTAGGAATTAATATAACAAAAGATTTAAAAGAAATGGAAGAGAAAAATTTCTTAGTATTACGGAGAGAAGTTGAAAAAAAATAGTAGAATATAAGAACATTCGATTATCATGGTTTGGAAGAATAGCGTTAGTTAAAATGAAAATTTTACCAAAATTAAATTTCCTATTTAGAATGATACCACTAAAAATATCAGAAGTAGAATTAAGTAAATGGCAACAGTTACTAAACGTATATTGTAATGGAGGGAAAAGATGTAGATTAAATAAACAATTTTGGTATGAGTCTCAGAAAAAAGGAGGGCTAGGCCTCCCTAATATAAAAGGATATTATGAAGCTAACCACTTAAGATATGTAATAGAAGGAATGCTGGACGTACCAGATTTAGATTGGTTAGAAATGGGGAAAAAAGAGATAGATATGAAAATAGAGAAATTTTTTTTTAAAGAAATTAGTAGGAAAGAAATTAAAGAAATTGGAAATCCATTTATGGAAAATATATTAGAAATTTGGAATAAATATAAAAAAGGATTAATGAATGAAAATTCAATAATAACTCCCCCCTTTAGTTTTGCCTTTTACTAAAGGGGGGAGGGGAAGTGGGCAAGGGGGTGGAGTGGCTCTGATTTATAAAAATACCTTGACCTTGACCAGGATACCTATTCGTCACACAACCCACATCGAGTGTATGTACCTCAGCCTGAAGGCCAGGGATAGCTTGGGGATTCTGCTAGTCTACCGGCCACCCCGTTGTTTAGCAGACTCCCTGACCGAGCTGACACAACTGGTCTCTGAGCTGTTGCTGGAGTCTCCCAGACTTCTTGTTCTGGGGGATTTCAACATCCCGCTCGAGGCCAGCTTAACAGGTGCGGCTCGGAGTTCATGGATACCATGACAAACATGGGCCTATCCCAGCTGGTTAACGGGCCGACGCATTGTGCAGGTCATACACTGGATGCGGTGTTCTGTACCGAGCAGGCATATCCGTGGGCTGAGGTAGTTGGTACCTCAGCATTGTCATGGACGGATCATTTCCTGGTCAAGATGGAACTCAGAGCCAATATCTGCCCCCTCGGGGGTGGCGGACCTATTCGAATGGTCCGCCCTCGAAGGCTGATGGAGCCCGTTGGATTCCGGAAAGCCTTGGAGGGTTTCATGGTTGGAGATGCCGGTGATCCTGTCGAAGCCCTGGTTAATACATGGAATAGCGATCTTACCAGGGCTATAGACACGATCGCTCCCAAGCGTCCTTGCCATTTCGCTTCAAACCATAAGCCATGGTACACCTCTGAGCTTAGGAAAATGAAGCGATTTGGACAACGACTAGAGCGCACGTGGCAGAAAACTCGACTCCGATCTGACAGAACTTGCCATAGGAACTTTCTTTGGTCCTATCGGGAGGCAATACGTGCAGAGCAGAGAGCTTTCTCCTCTGCACGTATTGCGTCTGCAGAGTCTCGTCCGGCAGAACTGTTTAAGGTGGTGAGGGAGATGACGCAGGTACCCCCTGCGCCAAATCCCTTGCTTAACCCGACAACGGCCTGCTGTGACGCATTTAACAACTTCTTTGCAGACAAAATCTCTCAGATCAGAGCCAACTTAGACGCCACCATTAGTTCAGAGTCTATAGGCGAGGCGTCCATCAACTCCGCCGATGTTGTTATACTGGATCAATGGCAATCTGTGAGTACCGAGGATGTGGACAAGCTGCTTGGTAAGGTGAGGAAGACAACCTGCCCTCTCGACCCTTGCCCATCATGGCTGGCCGTCCAGGGGGGGGACGCATTGGTGAGATTCCTTAGGGATATCATCAATGCGTCCTTCAGGGAAGGACATGTTCCATCTTGTTTAAAGGAAGCGGCGGTTAAGCCGCTTCTGAAAAAGCCTTCCCTGGACCCCCTGGATATGAAAAACTATAGGCCGGTATCTTTATTGCCATTTTTGAGCAAGGTGATCGAGAGGGCGGTTGCTCTTCAGCTCCAAGCTGTCTTGGATGAAACCGATTATCTAGACCCATTTCAAACCGGCTTTAGGACAGGCTTTGGGGTTGAGACTGCCATGGTTGCCTTGACCGACGATCTGCGTCTGAGCATCGACAGGGGTAGCGTGACCCTGTTGGTGCTCCTAGACCTCTCAGCGGCTTTTGATACGATAGATCACGGCATCCTTCTGGGCCGCCTGAGGGGGCTTGGTATCGGGGGCACTGCTTTGCAGTGGCTCCGGTCCTTCCTCTCGGGTCGATCCCAGAGGGTGCTGCTCGGGGACTGTAGCTCCAGTAAGAGGGAACTCACTTGTGGGGTCCCTCAGGGGGCTATTTTGTCCCCGATGTTGTTTAACATCTATATGAAGCCGCTGGGTGAGATAATACGGAGTTATGGTGCTGGGTGTTATCAGTACGCTGATGACACCCAAATCTATTTCTCCGTGTCTCGTTCGTCGGCCTTGAATTCCAATGGCATCTCTTCTCTCAATGAATGTCTTCAGGTGGTAATGGGCTGGATGAGGAAAAACAGATTGAAATTGAATCCAGACAAGACGGAGGTGCTCACGGTACAGGCTCCGAAACCAAGAATTGGGTTGCAACCTCCAGTCCTGGATGGGGTCACGCTCTCCTCCAGTGACTGTGTTCGCAGCTTGGGGGTACTCCTTGACTCGTCGCTCCAGATGACGAACCAAGTTAATGCGACGGTCAGGAGTGCCTGTTATCAGCTTCGGCTGATACGCCAGCTGCGCCCTTTTCTGGAAGTAGGAGATCTTGAGACTGTTGTGCACACGTTGGTAACCTCACGCCTCGACTTCTGCAATGCGCTCTACATGGGGCTACCCTCGTGCTTGATTCGGAAACTGTAATTGGTTCAAAATATGGCAGCCAGATTAATATCTGGAACATCTAGGGGGGAACATATTACCCCAGTATTAAGGTTCCTCCACTGGCTGCCTATTAGTTTCCGAACCCAGTACAAGGTGTTGGTAATTACCTTTAAAGCCCTAAATGGCTTGGGTCCAGACTATCTTAAGGACCGCCTCCTCCCGTATAATCCTCCCCGCGCCCTCTGGTCCTCTGGGAGGAATTTGTTACAGCCTCAAAAAACGAGGCTGGTGACGACCTCCCAGAGGGCATTTTCTGCAGTTGCCCCCAAACTGTGGAATGGCCTGCCGGAGGAGATCCGCCAATTGTCATCACTTGACGGCTTCAAGAAAGCTGTCAAGATGGATCTCTTCTGGCAGGCCTTCCCGGATTAACTCACTAGCTTGGCTCCAGAATCTTTTTTCCCTCTGAGATGCCCCCCTCCTCTGTGATGGGGTTCCTTCTTTGGGCCAGCATCCGACATCCGCCGGCACGTTTTGTTTTTTATGTATTACTTGTTTTAATGGAGGAATTTACCTCCTTATATCGTGCTTCTTTTAAATTGTATTGGGTTTAATAACTTCTTAAGGGGGGGAGGGGGAGGTAATTGTTCTTAACTGTTGTTGATAATTTTATGATGTAAGCCGCCCCGATTGTGCTCAGAGGGGCGGGGTATTAAATAAAAATTATTATTATTATTATTATTATTATTATTATTATTATTATTGGAAAAATCTTTCCCCCAAAATTTAAAAGATTTATTAGATAAAGAATTAAAGGAAAGCAAAATAGATAAAATAGAAAATTGGATAGAATTAAAGATAGGAAAAGAAAATATAAAAGAAAAACTTAGGGGGATAAACATGTCTTGGTTACATTTTATGCAAATAGAACAATGGTTTAAGAATTTGAAGAAAAAAATATAGAAAAAGGGAAATATACACAGTTTGAACAAATAGTTCAGAAAAGAAAAGGAATGGAGGAAAATGAAAATATGAAAGGCTTAACTAGCAAAATTTATAAAATATTAATGGATAATAAAAGGGAAAAACTACATCAAATTATTTTAAAAGAAATATGGGAAGATGAATTGAAATGCAAAATCTCTGACAATGAATGGAATAAGATTTGGGAACAAAGACATTTGAAAAATTTATCGGTGCGAATTAAGGAAAATTATTATAAATTGATTTGGAAGTGGTATTTGACACCACTGAGATTACATAATATAAATAAAGAAAATTCAAAATATTGTTGGAGAGGTTGTCAGGAAGTAGGGTCATATCTACATATGTGGTGGCAATGTAAATATGTACAAAAATTCTGGGAAATAGTAATATTAGAGATAGAAAAGGTTATGAATATAAAGATAGATAGAAAACCGAATATAGCATTGTTATCAATATATAATGATGTAGAATGGAAGGAGGAAAAAAACCTTGTAACAAATTTGTTTACTGCTGCGAGATTAATTATAGCAAGAAGTTGGAAAACAAAAATAAGTGTGAAATTGGAGGATTGGTATAAGGAAGTTTGGAAGATAGCAATTAATGATAAATTAACATGTAGATTGAAAGTGAAAAAAGGATTATTGAAAAGAAATGATTTTGATGAAATATGGAAAAAATTTATTGAAAATGTATTAAGAATGGAAGACGGGAAATTGCCTCCACGGGAGGAGTTAAGATTTTGGATGGAGTATAAAGATGGAAATGGCTCCGGGGGTGGGGTGCACGGAGGGGATATTTAGGGGGGGTTGTTTAAAAAAACAACAACGGCTAAGATGTAAAAGTATATAAAAATGTATGGAAAGTTGATTAATATAAATAAAATTAAAAAAAAAGAAAGAAAGCGGATCCTCCAGAAGCTTATCACATTCCTTTTAAAACCAGCTTACCTGATCTGGATTAAATTTTAATTCATACAGCATCCTGATATTATCAGAAGGATTTAGCCACCAAAATTGCCACCTGGGTCCATCCCTGCTCCCAGGGTTGCTCTGGCAGCCATTTTCTTAAGCTGGAAAATTCCCAGCTTTAAAAAGAGGTGTGCTGAGTGCCCCTGAGAGTGGGGATGGACCTGGGTGGCAATTTCAGTGGCGAAATCCTTCTGATAATATCAGGTCGCCGGCCGATTTAAAATTTAATCCAGATCAGGTAAACGGGTTTTACAGTGAATGCAATAAGCTTCTCTAGTCTGTTTTCACATCCTAGTTAGTACTGTTGTGTCTGGCTGCAGTTCTATACCTTACTTATCCAGAAGCAAGAACCATTGAAGTTAATGGGCCTTATTTCTGAGTACCTGTCTAGGCCTGTACTGTCAGCACTTTTAATGTTAGCATTTTTATATTTGTTATTTATTTAGAAAATGCATGTTGCCTAAGCAGTTTTGGTTACAAAACTGCATTTTAATTGCAGTATATAAAAATGATCAAAACCAATTTGGTCCTATAATTTTCCCACCATTTTGGTCAATTTGAGAAGTATCAACTCTGGCAATCTGCTAATGTTTCTCATTTCAGTGAAGACCTTAAAATGTTTAAGACTCTGTGCTCCATTACAAATAATGCCAATGATGTAGGCATACATATAAACATATAAGATTTTTCATCCAAAATTTATTGACTAATTAAATTGAGGCAATTACTGAAAAGAAAAATTGTAAATGCTCACTTTAACACAAATGTGAATTTTAAACAACTGGACTAAATCTCCTTGGATATGATGGCATTCTTCAAATAGTTATATCTTCTCTCTCTCACACACATGTGCATAGGTATGAATACATGCACACACACACAAATCCACACATCCACACACAAATCCATAACCTTATACCTAGCTTGGAGTTGGCAAATTGTAACCCACAGGCTGCAACAAATATTAGGTTCTACCTTTGGGGTCCCTAAAACCCCTGCACCAGTCCCCAAAGCCCCCAACTCCCTATTATTATTATTATTATTATTATTATTATTATTAAAATGACATGATTTTAAGCTGAATTTTGTCCCAAACCACTCAGAAAGTCTTCAAAGACATGGAAACCAATGAAAATACCCCCACTGCACTGTGAACACCTCAGATCCCAAATACTGCTGTTACCCTCTGCAGTTCTCATTGCCATTTTGAGAGGAACCATAGAGGAAAATGGAGGTTATTTGAGTTTGTTGTGTGCCTGTGTAGTTCACAGGGAGAAGGGAGTAGGGATTGGCTCCTGGTTACCACACAGTTGCCAATTTCTGCTCAAGCCCTATTTAGGCATTCTAAAGATTTACTAGATTTAGGGTAGCATACTAACCACACTCATTTCATTGTTGCTTTGCTCACATGAACAGTGACAAGACAAAAGGATAAAAACATTCCATGTGCACCACAATTCTAGAAGATCCAGGCTTAGAATTATTTCGATAACCTGCATGTATTCCAGAGGCTTTCCATTTCAGATTCATCACTTTTTTTGCAAGCAAGTTGATGCTGAATGTGGTGGGTCTAGCATAATCTCTCCCTTACATGTTGATTTATCTTTTTCATAGAATGCCTAAATAGGGCTTATGCTGACTGACTGTCTGTCTCAAATTATGTTTATACATGAGTAAAGGTAAGCAGAATCACACCTGGAAAAATATATTTACAGGCACAAATTCCTTTTCGGGTTAGGTAGAACATCTGAGCAGGGGAAAAAGTCTTTGCCATGCAAGTGCATTAAATAGATAGGGATGTACATCCTTATCATCATCAAATAAATCCAGAATTTAAGCAGGCCATAAAATAATTTGAGCTTTGTTTGTAATCAAAGTAGGTCTTCCTTATAGTAGTCTGAACCAAACTGGGCTGCTCTTGAAGCTTGGGATCAGCCTTGGAGAGCTGGATGCAGAGTCACCCTTAAAAAGACTTACATTTCTTCTCCAAGTGCTTCATAAAAGGAAAAGAGCTGACAGGGAAGGAAGTGTAGCTTTGTGAAAGACAGTGCTAGCTTCCAGCCAAGGACTGATTTTACCAGGACTCTTCGTTTTATTTCCTATCACAGTGGTTTGGGAAGGGATACAGAAGGAACAATTTATCAGCATCATTAGAGGAAAACAATAGCAATGGGGAAATCCAGACAGGCGTTGCTTTTCACCCCCATTTCCCTTGCCTCTGAAATGTCATTTGCTCTTCATCACTTCATGAGGCTTCAAGTTATTTGTGGCTTCTAAATGAAAGAACATGAGTCACACTTGTGAAAGGACAGTACTCCTCCACAACAAATCCTGCACCTTCCCTCCCCTGTGTGCCTCCATAACTTTTTTGGAGACCATCCTTGTTTTTCCTACAAATGTGTTTGGGAAGACATGATGGAGAGTGGGTGGGAATGAAAACATAAAATTAAAACTAGGGAGGTTGAACTACAAGTACACCATGCAGAAAAAAGATATGAAAGAACAGTCCACAGATAGCAGCTCTTAACAATCCCCCAATGGAGCCCCTTGAGAGAAAAGTGACAGGGTGTCTTGCTGGTATGGTAAAGAATCTGGGCTAAATTAGGAAGTGCTTGGCAGACAGGAGTATTCAGCAAAGTGCCAAGTTGCAATGCTAAAATAGTGAGGTTGCACTTAAACAAGACAGGCAGCAACCCTAAATTAATTTGTCTGGCATAAAGAATTATTAAACTCAATGGAACTTCTGAACATCTATGTATATGATTGAAAGTTCATTGGGGTTAAGCCTTTACTGTAATATTGCTTGTATTCTTTCCTTTAACTTTTATTGAAAGTAATATAATTTAACAAAGTTCAGCAGAACAAAATGAAATTTACACCCTAACAGCATTCCTCAGCAAAACATGTAATACACATATAAACACACTTGTTTTCTTGGTCTTCAAGTTAAGATCTCACTTCAAAGACCAATATGAAAACCAGCTTGATCAAGATTATTTCTGTTACTTTAAACAAAAGAAATAAATGGAAACCAATCCGTAATAAGGGCAATTATCACAGACTTCATTTCTTGAGTCATGAACCATCAGAGCAAGAGACCACAACTTCTCATACCAACAATCCAAATATAAATTGTGTAGGCCTTTCCATTTTAAAGCAATCAATCACTTTTGAGCTTGCATTCTTTTTGTAAGCTGTCCCTCACTTTCAAAAGACGATTGAAAACTCATGAAATATTTTCCCAAGAGTAACAAAGATCTTGCACAGTTATGTGGCAAAGTCCTCACTGAGTTCAGTCTTTGGGGACATTCATACTAGGTTTTTGTCCTGAGGAGATGCAAATCGCCATGCTGATGCATATTGGGATGGTTGTTCCCATTGCGTTTTGTGTTCCCGAATCTCTCAGAGTCATTTTACCCCTGCTGTAATTCACACATGCAATTGTTTCAGGATAAAATGGAGCCTTTAATGATACAGAGCAATCTGAACCAATTTGGTTGCATATTCACACTGCCAAAGATGGGATCAATGTGGTTCTTTCAAAAAGATGCAGGGAAAAAATTGGTATTGAATATCCCTGGTTAAGTGGGTTTTTGGGTAGCCTCCCCCCAAAAGTACACCAAGTGCATTCAGGGCAAGTGTGAACAGCAAGGAAATAACCCATTTTTTCACACTGGGTTACTTCTGTAGTATGAATGCCTCCTTTATGTACTTACACTGCACTGTCAATGTTTGTTGTTGTTACCTTCAAGTCGCTTCTGACTTTACGGTGACCCTAAGGCAGGGGTAGGCAACCTTTCCCCTTTAAGGGCTGAGGGACTTCAGCTCCCAGAAGCTTCAGCCATGGGAAAGGTTGCCTACCCCTGCCCTAAGGCATACCTATCACAGGGGGAACTACACAGAATTTGTCCAGAGGATATTTGTTCTGGCTTTTCTGTGAGGCTGGGAGAGTTAACTGCCCTGGCTCAGTGCTAGGGAATCATGGGAATTGTATTTTTTTTCTGAGACACTCTGTCAGAGAGCTCTGGTGCCACAATAAACTACAGTTCCCATGATTCCCTAGCACTGAGTCAGGGCAGTTAAAGTGGACTCAATTTGCACTATTTCTGGCAGTCTGCAAAGGCCCTTTGTGGGTTTGTATGGCTGAGCAGGGGATTCAAACCCTAGTCTCTCAGTGTCCAACATTCAAACCACTATATCATGCTGGCTTACTTATGTACATGGACAAATATGATCAGTGACATATATATTTAAATTGTGGTTATGGTTAAGCATTAAGAAAAACATAACCACCTTTCTTTATATACTGGGAGACTGCATTGACTACAACATATTAAAAACATTTGTGATGAAATTGGTATCAATATTTTTAAATTTGTTTAAAATTGTTTAAAATAAAATTTGTTTAAAATAAAAAATATGCATTTAATCAATGCATTTTTTATTATACTTATAGTAAATATAGAGATGTTTAGCTTTGTAGCGGGGAGGAGTCGGGTATAAATGGATCTTTGAAACACTTTTCATTTACTATACTGTTAAACAGCATTATGCTAGTTTGTTTCAAGTTATAATGAAAAAAGAATTATAAGAGTATTGTACATTTCCCCAAATGCACTGAAGTAGCAGTTTGGATCCATTTCATTCTTAGAATGGGAGTTCTTTTGTCATAAAAGAGACAACACTTTTAAAAACTTCAGAAATAAAATGAAATATACAGTACAACCCCAATATCTGTCACTGTAGATAGCGAAAATTGCAGGTAATAGTGAACCCTATATTTCTGTCAAAAGGTGACCATACAGTCATATTGGAGGACCTCCAGATGCCTAAAGAGACTATTTTTTATTTTTTTTGGACATGGGTAGACAAAACCATAGATACTGGTCCACAAATATGGTGGTCATGTTGTATGTGAAATGGGGGCATGAATTAAAAGAATTATTTTCTCAGCAAACCAATTTGCAGAAACCAGCTGTTCATGGACTTTCTTAGCTCAATAATCTGTATACTTACTTACAAAGTCCAATACATGGTTCTCTGTGTGTAAGGGTTTTCTTTTTTTACCTCACTGTTGTCACTTGCTTGTAAGCAGAATTATCTGTAGAACAAGCTCTTTTACTTGTCTGTTAACAACATAATGGATGGTTAGGCTCTACAGAACAGGTGAATTGTCTGCCATTTTCTGTGCTGACAACAATTAGCTTTCAGAGCTTATTTTCATGAACGTAAAGAACCTTGCTAATTGTTTACCAGCCATATGATAGCTCTGGAATTGGTCACTGGAACTTCCTCACATGACCTAGCTGCAAATGAACCTTACAATACTTGCCAGAATTAGCAAGAATTAGCATCCACAAGGTAGCAAGCTGCTATGTCTATGTAGACTGGGGCTAGTTGGAGGCTTCATCAAAGTACAATTTGTAATTAATTCTACTAAGATCCTGATAACAAGGTGGTAGTGTTTTTTTAAGCAGATATTTCAACTGCACATATTTCCTGACAAAAGAAAACAGAAATATAGGATCCAAAACAGCATGAGGCACAAAATCAAGAATGTTTCAAGGGCATTTACAAAGATGCAACAATGTGGTGCTCCCTAGGTAAAAGGTGAAAAGTAAGAGATTTTGGCTAAAAAGATGTTTTAATAAATTTTATTTTAAAACTGAGTGCTAATTTTCTATTACCCTGGCTAAGGATGTTAGGCTGGCCCCATCTGTCTTAAGCCTCAGGCAGGCAGTCAAAACAATGTTGTTCTGCATGGCATTCAATATTTGAAATTACTGTTTTAGCTGTTTCAAAACTGGATTCTAGGAGTGTTTTTATATTGTTCTAAGGCATTTTAAAAAGTATTTTAATATGTTTTGAAAGTGTTTTTATCTTTGCATTGTCTTAATTGGTTTTTATTTGTTCATTGCCACAGGAGCTATTGTTAGCTGGGAAGCAATAAAAAAATGCAATCAATCAATCAATCAATCAATCAATCAAGTGTATAACTGTTACTGTCATTTAAGTGCCTAATAAACACTTTAAAGCTCTATGTCTCTACTTTTCCTTCCATTTTTCCAACCATAGATTAACGGTTTTTAAAATGTACAATTTTGGGGAGAGGGGGCATCTGAAAGAGGAGAATCATCATCAATGCCTGTGTTTCACTAGCTGGATTACAACAACACAGACATCATTATATACCAACTATTAAGACACAACCCATGATGATGATTCTCACTCAGCTGCCTCCTTGTCCTCCTGCCAGACACTGGACGTTTTCACACTAGACCCACCAAAGCCGCCTGGAGCCGACTGTGCCGCTCATTCCGGAATGGCTCCGGCGGCGGCAACTTAATTCCTTTTTAAAAAAGGAATTACCTTGCTGGGGCTGATGCCGGAGGACGTTCGGAGTTAGCGCTGGATCGGCCGGAGTGAGGCCGGACTTGCTGCAACGTGAGTGTGAACACACGGAGCAAGGAGCCGGACTGACGCAGGGATGGCACTGGAAGGGGCGGGGTTTGCTGCGACGTGAGTGTGAACACACTGGAAAAGGAGCTGGACTGGGGCTGGAGGGAGGTAGGATTGCGTCCTCCTAAAGCCCCATGTGAAAACGCCCACTATGGGTGGGGGGGAGAGGAGGAAATAAATGAGTGGTTTGTTGGGAGCAGGAGTAGTTGTTGAATCCATTGGAACATGGGGGACTGTGGTGAACAGAGGTCCAGCTGGCCAATCAGGAGGCAGCTGAGAGCCAGCCAATGGGAGTTCAGCTGGGAGTAGTATAAAAGCCCAGGCTGACAGTTAGAGAGAAGAAGAAGAAGATTTGGGTCAGAGTTAAGTCAGTGAGAGGGCTGTGTTTAAAGTGTTCTCTTGGGAACTGAATTTTAGAGAGAGAATTTAGAAAGGGTAAACCAGGGGTAGGCAACCTAAGGCCTGGGGGCTGGATGCACCCCCCCTGAGGCCTTTGGACCAGCCTGGGGCCGGTCCTGCCGCCGCCGCCGCCACCCCCTGCTGCCGCCTGTCATGATGATATTGATTATTGTTATTACTTGTTCTTGGGGTTTTCTTGGCAAAATCTCCACAGGTGTTTTGCCATGGCTTTTCTGGGGCTGAGAGAGTGTGCATGCATATTTTTTATTTTTAATTTTTTTAAAAAATATTTATTTATTTATTTATTTATCTATTAATTTTTGGCGCTTCAGCCCCCCAATTGTCTGAGGGACAGCAACCCGGCTCCCGGCTCAAAAAGGTTGTCCAACCCTGGGGTGAACTCTGAACACACACAGAGCTCTGGAAGAGAGAGTCAGGGGGGATGCAGACCAGGGCGTCAGGGACGCCCTGGTCCGGAACACCGCGGGACCGCGGCAGCTGGACCGTGGCGCTCCTGCGGCGACCCTAAAAGGAGCGGCAAATTGCCGCTCCTTTTACAAGACATGGAAAGTGCGCCCTAAATGTGTAGGGCGCACTTTCCCTGACTTATCCTCCGCAGCGCGTCCGGTCGCTGCGGAGGGAGGTCACCCCCGGAGTGCCGTCCGTTCGGAGGGCCGGAAGCTCCGAGGACGACCTCAGGAAGAGGAAGGGATGCCGTGCTTGTGGCTGCCCCTCCTCTTCCAGGTCTCGGAGACGGCCCTATTAGCCGTCTGCCGAGGCCCTTACTGTGGTATTCTCTTCAGTTAGATATTATTAGCCAGAGGGCCTGGGGTACTGTGATTGAATTTGTAACATATGTTATAAGGCTGTAACTAAGAAAGATTATAATAGCAAGTCCTGAAACAAGTTACCTTTATTGCATGTTGATGTAAAATAAACTTTTCTTTTTTTTAATTCCAACATCACTTGGCCTCTGTTTTAGACATAAAACACGCTACCAATATTTTGTTATACTGGAGGAGGGACTACATACAAAAGGCAGTGTGAGTCCCTGACACTTTACTAGTTGGTAGAAGTGGGGATATCAAGTTCCCAAAGTACAGCCATCTAGAATTAAAGTGTAAAAATAGGAAGGTGGCAGTAGTGTGTGCCACAGGGACATAAAAGGGGCTCGGGGAGGCTTTAGGACATGTGAGAAGCCCTGTCTCTTTTTCTTCTTCTTGAGTTATTGAATATTGTTTCTATCCCTTCCTTTTGCAAAAAAGAAGGAGGTGAGTGAGTGCAAAGACAGTCTTCAAATGAGATCTATCTGCAGATGACCTCTCAAAATTCCCAGCCCTGTTTGTCTACAGAGAAAATATGGGGATCATTTCAATGAAACAGCAGAGGTGTTCCAAAATATTTTGCTGCCTGATGCAGAGTAGCATCTTCCTATCCAACAAGTCAAGGCACCTTATTAAAGCCAGCCAAATTGTTTTGACATAAGAGGCAGAAGACCCCATAACATCTCTGCCTGGTACTAAAAATACAACATACAACAATATCAAAAGAGATTATTCTCAGTTACTAGTTACTGTCTTTTCAGCTATCCCAAAGGTGTCGCCTTGTTTGGTTGCCCTATTCTGCCTATTGGCAGGGCCAGCCCTTATCTCAGAGAATCAGGATAACATGGAAAAGACATTCATTCAGAGTCCTTTAATCTCAGGATGTTCCACTCATGGTTTGGGAGACCATCTTTCCCTTCTCAGCTGAGTGCTGTAGTGCCTATCATCCTGCATGCTAATGACATCTTTCCTATTCTAATATGAAGGTGGCTGTCTATGATAAAGTGTGAATGATATTAGCCTGTCACTCCTTTTCTCTTGTTCTCTTTATCAAGGCTGCTTTATGCATGTCCCTTGAGCAGCGAGAAATGCATTTTTCTTTGATTTTTGGCCCTTTGTTTTTGTTCCATCTATTTTCATTTACACCATTTCTTCTTTGCCTTAAGAAATGGAGTGCCAGAAGAGAGGCAGTGGCATCAATTGTGTGTTGTTGTAGATAATTGAAAGGGTTCAAGTAGAAAGTGGCAGCACTCACAAGATGGAGATCTGCATTTCTTTTAACAGTCATTGTCATATTCCTCTTTGTTAGTAGTTGGTTGATTCCCTTGCCGTACAATGAGAGCTGGCAGACTGAGATGCCTTTGGAAGGCTGGACAGGCCATAGATGTAGCTCTGCTAATTCTCTTTGCAATTGCAGCCGTCCTTTGCCCTCCCCTGTGAACCTGACAAACAGTGAAAGCTCTTGAACACCAATTACTGATATGATGCTGAAAACCAGAGATTGCCTTTGGACCTTTAACATTCAAAATAACACAACACCTGAGGAACTGAGTTCCACTGAAAGCAGCAAGATTGCCTGCTGAACTAAGGATTTTAAAAGAATCTTTGCACCTAATATCCCTTTAATACTAAGCAAATAGCAGCTTCAAATTGGTGAATTTTGGCATGATTGTAGCAGAAGACAAAAGGTGAGACTTCCATTCCTCCCATGGCAACAACAATCTCCCCCCACCTTTCACTTTACTTGAGAGTGACTGCTATTTGCTGTTTCAAAAACATGTATGTTAGAGGCAAAGTCATATTTAATTTCAAATCAGTTAGCCCTTGATTTGAGGTACATCAGAACTGGGTTGAACGATTTTTGACTTTAGGTCTGAATAGGTGCTGACACAGAGCTTTCAACTATCTAGTCCTCAGAACATTTTCCTTAACAGAATTACTTTTGTGGGCTAGTATACTATGGACCAGCCTATGGCAGCATTCAGATTCTTTTCAGGCTCAAGTAATGTCTGAACAGCTCATCCTAACAATCTGCTTAGTCCCATATTTTTAATGCCATAAAGAAATTGCTAGGGAATTATTATAGACCTTGGAAGTTTTTTTTTGTGAAGGCAGAATTGTCTGTCTGATCAAACCTCCTTATTTTACAGCAGTACTTGCATTTTAAATCCTGTGATTTTGATAAAATGTCACTTTTATGATGCATTATTATCCTGGACTCCAAAGGTCATAATGCATTAACTCATATCTTAGCACTACAGAGAAGGAAAGAAACCAACTTTAACCAGAGACCAAAAATAAGGTAGAATTTGTTTATGACATTTCTATTTAAGGATGAATGCATATTACACAGCCATTTTTATAAGATCTTTCAGTTCAGCTCTATAGCCTGCAAAAATGTATTTATAGGTCCAGAGCTGGAAGAAACTACTCCAAACAACTGATAAAACCATCCCAGGAATATTGTTGTGCCAACTATTGAGCTGAAAGTGAACTTCATAGCAGCACTGTTAAGGCAGGAATGGGAAGGGGTGCTGACATGCTGTGCTGTCTTCATCCAAGGCAACTGCAATAATTACTGGCTGGTCAAGATTGCACACCTGTGGTGCACACCATCTTAAAAGTAAGGCTTTTCCTCCATTAGACTAGCAATTCAATGTATCAATCAGATGCTGTTTTTGGGGGCACACAGCTGATAGGAGTCAAGTGGCAAGATGACAGCTCCTTTCCCACTCCAATTCCTTCATAGATACTATACCCACATAGGTGGAAAACCTACACTGTTATAGTACTGTTGTTGGATCCACCTGCTTGCAGGGAAGAGGGAAGGCACCCCTGACAGACGGCCATCCACCCTCTGTTTAAAACCACCCAAAGGAGACTCCACTGTACTCCGAGGAAGTGTGTTCCACTGTCAAACAGCTCTTATTGTCAGGAAGTTCTTCCTAATGTTTAGGTGGAATATCTTTTGCACCGGCACAAAAGAGTCCGCACGCCATCTTATTTGGTTAAGAAAATGGCCACAACTTTATTTATCTGTACAGGGTTAGAAACAATATCTTTCCAATAATAATAATAATTATTATTATTACATTATTAACTTGACCATAACTTCCTTCTTGACACATGTGTCCGTGCACGTGACTTAACACATGATGTAATCATCGACTTTAACCAAGTCAATCTATCAGGTACAAGACACGC
The DNA here is from genome assembly GCA_026167975.1 of Phrynosoma blainvillii. Lineage (NCBI taxonomy): Eukaryota > Metazoa > Chordata > Lepidosauria > Squamata > Phrynosomatidae > Phrynosoma > Phrynosoma blainvillii. Next base: position 84,260,664 of record JANUYF010000002.1, read on the forward strand.
CCTCACAAGCATATGTCAAGAAGGTTCTCCAACAAATCATTGGACGTCAGCACCAAAGGTATGACGTAAGCAAATTATGACATCATAATTAAGGTTGTTGACGTAAGAGATTTTTTTACGCTGGATGTAAACCCTTCATCCCCATTAACTAATCAAGTATTGTAAATTCAAATATCCGAATTATCCTGGGGGGGGGGAGTTTCCCTGCCCTCCCCAGCCTATAATGGATTTGCACAATAGTTGACCAAAATACCCTGTCCCAAGTTGTGACAAAATAAGCAATAAACTCACAAAACCAGATGTATGCATTAATAACAAACAATAACCGCACCATAATGTAAACCCACACTACATTATTCTCAGGGAGGGCAAAAACCCCAAGTTACAACAACTATGGGAAAATTCCCTCCCGGCCACTGAAGGCGACCAGCGAAGCCTGAGAGTAAGAAACCACCTGCTAGATTGAGGGTGGGTGGGTTGGGTCACTCGGCTGTCTGAGCTAACAATGGCTGCCACCACGTGGCAGCCGGGGACTAAATAATCCCTAAATCCTGCCCAAAATCTCGTGAGACTAACCATGCTCATGAGATTATGCAGGCTGTTGGGGGATCTCATGAGATCCCCCTGATTGGCTGGGAGGCACAGGAATGGTTGGACTTCCTGCCCTCCCAGCCAATCACGGCGTCAGCCTCTCAAGATGGCCGGTGCAACAGAGAGCCCCTCCCGACGCGTTGGGGTGTGTGTCTTTCCTGTAGTTTGAATCCATTGCTCTGGCTCCTGTTCTCTGGAGCAGCAGAAACAAGTTTTCTCCATCTTCAATATGATACCTTCAAATATGTAAACCAGGGGTAGGCAACCTTTCCCCTTTAAGGGCTGAGGGACTTCAGCTCCCAGAAACCCAGGAGCTATTGGCCAACATGGGACTATTGGCCAACATGGCTGAGGCTTCTGGGAACTGAAGTCCCTTGGCCCTTAAAGGGGAAAGGTTGCTTACCCCTGATGTAAACAGAGCTATCATATCCCCTCTTAACCTTTTCAATTCAAAATTCAAAAAGGATGTGGACATGCTGAAGCATGTCCAGAAGAGGGTGACCAAAATGATGAAGAGCATGGTTATGCGAGTGGAACAAGCTTGTTTTCTGCTGCTCCAGAGAAGCAGTGAGGCAGTGGTGGTAGTGGCCCTGAGGAGGATAGGGCATTGGTGCTAATGTGCTGTTGGTCCAGCTAGCTATCCAGACAACATGGCAACTTTGCTTCCCTTTCATGCCAATATGTGATAGTGAATCTGGGGCAGCTCCAGAGCAGAATACTCTGGACTGCATCCATATTATTTTGTGCCTCTAGTAAAGATTAACAATTATGCTATGCTACTGTTATGCTTTCTGTTTTGTGCTATGAAAGATAATACATTCAAGCACAATGCAGCCAGTGAGTCAGTTGTGGCCCACACATAAAGCATCTGAGCATTAATTTCCTGTAAAACTGTAATTGCTGCCTTAATGAAATTAAGGTTTAATTAAGCTTTAATGAAGTTAAGATTTAAATTAAGACTTAATGAATTCTTAGTATGATGTTTTATGATTCCATAGTGCATCGACGAGTGATTTCAGAGCTGACATTTCTGTGCATCTTCCCCCAATAGGATTTTTCTATGTAGCTAATCTTACCTTCCTCTCCCTAGTTCAAGCCCGGGGATGCTTACAACTGAGGTTTATTTGAATTGATGAGGTCTGGGTTATATAATAACTCCAAAGGTTATTAGTTTCTTTGACATGGTGGACATAAAATGCCATTTGATTTTATCCAGCAATCTTTTACATTACAAATAAAAAGGTCAGTCTTTTTTGACACAATATAATCTGACTGGATATTTTTTTTAAAAAAAATGTTTACATATGTTGGACACTTATTGATCAGCATTAATGATCATCTAGATTTTGAACCATGTTTGTCAGCATGTAGTATCAGTATTCTCTTCAGTCTTTAAATGGACTCTGCTTAAATTGTGTTTCTCTAAAAGTCTCCAGTTGCTGGAGTTTGTAGTAGAGCTGCTTTTTGTAATCTCCCCCCCCCCTGCTCTTAAGTCATTGATATAACTGGAAGAAAATCAAAATGGACCTGAGCAAGGACTTCAGGGATCATGAAAGCATAAACAGAATTATTTGACTGTGTGGGGGAAATGCATTTCTTTCAATGTGAAATAAAATGGATTCTGAATTACATGATTGAAAAGTAGCTCAATTTGGTATTAAAACTTTAAAGCTTTACAACAAAGGGCTGCAACTGTGTTAGTCTGAAAGAAAAACTAGCAAATCATTAACTTCATTGTTGTTGTTATTGCTCCTCCTCCTGTTATTATGAAGTAGTAATAAATGATGAGAGCTAGAGTGGTAGAGTGGCTGGAGGGTTGGACTAGGACTCTGGGACATGAGAATTTGAATCCCTGATCAGTAACAGAAACTCAATTGGTGACTCAGTGCAAGTCATACTCTCTCAACTTCATGCAAAGTTAGTGGCAAAACTCCACTGAATAATCTTGCTAAGAAAACTATGATAGGGTCACCATGGTGTCAACTGGAAGGCACACAACAATAAGTTATGAATGACAAATCTTATCTTCCTTTCTACTGCAATTTAAGAGATACAATGAGCCAAGAAACAGAACCAAGCCTTACAAATAGCAACATTTAATAGGTTTAAAATAATTGGGGTGAATTAAAATTGCTGTCATTGGCTAATATGGTGTGGGGTGATTGATAAGAGTTCCATGAACTGGAACTCCTATCGATCACCCCACCCTATATTAGCCAATGACAGCTCATGCTCACAGGTGCACTGATGTGAGCGTGCACATGTTACTGCCAACTGACCAATATGGGCTTGAGCTCCCATGCTTTTTCACATTCGTGTGTGGCTCCAGAGGCGAACTCCCATGGATGGGAAGGGCCTACTGTACTGTTTTGGATTAAGACTTGATTCTCTGCACATATAAGGGCTTCCTGCTAGAGGAATGGGTTGCTGCTGCTGTATATCTTCAAGCTGTTTCCAGCTTATGGTTACCCTATCAATGAGAACTTATCAAAGAGAAGGAGTAAAGCTGTTGACAGTGTGACTAAGGAGATTATCACACATCATTTTTCACCCAATCGAGGCACGGGCTAGGCATGGGCTTGAACATGTGAAAATGGGTGTTATTGCAACCAAAATGCCACTGATGCTGCTGGGCAACTACAACCCATCTCCAAGCTGCATTTAGCCCACTGATTTTCAAGGATGGGGAACTTCCGTCCTTGCAAAACTGGTGGGCTAAGTGCAGCTTGGAGACAGGTTGTAAACCCTGGCGGTATCAGCAGCATTTTGATGTGTGATAACATCAATTTTCTCCTGTTCAAGCCTGTGCCCAGCCAGTGCCTGTTTAGGGTGAAAAATGATGTGTGATAATCTCCTAAATCAAAGCCATATTTTAGCCAGAATTATTCCAATCCAATCTAAGGAAAACATGCCTCTAAATTCAATCTTGAAGGGATAGGTCTGTTTTTGTGAATGTAGCAAAACTAAATTACAGAACATAGGAACATGGTTGAGCACATGGCCCATTAATTCATCTTAATATTAGCTTAAAAGCTTTTGTAATAAAGCTTTTATTTCATTCTGATAAGCTCTCTTTTATTTAGTCTGCAGTACTTGGTTGAAATATTCTTCAAAATGACTGAAGAAAATGTTGAAATGAGACAATGGGCTGGAGCAGATGAGCAGGAAAAAGCGGCTTGAATGTGCTTTCCCCCAAAGTGGATTAAAATCATGCTGTCTGTATGCCCTTCTCCCAGTGTGGGCCAAATACACATGGCCTGACCACATGGCACAGCATTAAGTTGCACCACTAAATAATTTTTTGGTCACCTCTGCATAATGCATGCACAACATCACACAAACACACCTGTGACCTTGAATTACCTCTTGTATCCCACTGAGATGCCATTCCATTAGATGGCTGTCCCTTTGATCAGCCACACAATTGCACGTGTGATGCTCCGCTGGTAGAGGGCATTGGTGCATCAGTGTACAAGTGATACATTGGCAAAGCACAATCATGGAGGCCCCCTCATACATGCCTCCTTGTTGTACTGTCTAGTTTGTGTACATTGAAATTACATCCATTGGAGTTGTTGCACTTTCATTTTTTTTGCTTTGCTGCAGCCCTCCAGTTATGTCAAGTTGTTTACATGCAAATATGAAAATGCACATTTTCCACCTTGAGTTGAGGTATTCCAGCTTCTTTTTGCTCCAGAGCACAACTTTGTTTCAGTTTCCAGCCGCTTTTGAGCCATGCGTCATTTAAATTCTCTGCCTTCAAAGCAGCTGGAAACTGCTTTATTTTGCCCATCTGTTTCACCCCAATAATATATGGAGAATATTATTTGAAACCTGTTAAATGTTGCTATTTATAAGACTTGGTCTCTGTTTCTTGTTCTTATAAGAAGCAGCATTATTTAAATGATCTAGGGATACATAGAGACACACACATTACCATGTCAATGCCCACAGATCCTGTTTCTGAAAACTTATCTCAAGTCTGACCATTGTTTGACCATAATGGTAAATGCTGTGTGTACTAGGGGGTAAGGAATATGTGGTTCTCCAGATATTGCTGGACTGAAGTTCCCATTATCTCTCACCACTGGCAACAGTACAATATTTTACCCATGCTTACATTGAACAACAATTACCATTTTAATGTGTGCTCTGGTTTTCTTGCTTGCTTACATTCATGAAGCATTGTAGTCATATTGTGAACTCAGTGTCTTTTCTTGGATTTTTCTATTCTAGGTACATGGGTATGCCAATCTTGTTGCAGCCATTTGAACTCCTCTGGCTATGCACTGTGACAGAAAGCACTGTCACTTCTTATGCACTGCAGACACTGTTAAAAATACCCAACAGATCATAGTAAAGGGTAGGTCACACTCTTCCCCCCCCCAAAACCCTCTCATTCCTAGATAGCCATAATGCAACCAGTTAACTCTATACAGTTTCAGAAGGAATAGTGAGGAGACTTTAATGAAAGAAGAAAAGGGGAAGTGCTGCACACACTATGTAGCCACATGCCATGCACTGGGCCTACAAAAGCCACCCCTTTCTTCACGAGGAAGTACAATACCATATATTTGTTTAACTGCTAAGCATGGTTAGCTAGTATAGTGTAGTGGTCTGAGTGCTGGACTAGGACTTTGGGAGACCAGGATTTGAAATCCCACTCGGCCATGAAAACCCAGTGGATGAACCTGGGCAAGCACTGTCTCAGCCTAAGAGGAAGGCAATGACAAACCTCCTCTGAACAAGTATGACTAAGAAAACCTTAGGGGCACCATAATTTGGAATCAGCTTGAAGACAAACAACATGTTATTAATACATCTCAAAATTGTTTGTGTATGCTATGTTGAGTTTTTTTTTAACAACTGCTTTAGAAATTTTATTAAATATGTGATGTTAAGATCCTGGAAACTTTTCAATATGCTCTAATTTGTAGCAATTCTTTAAAAAATGGCAGGGGGTTGGACTGGATGGCCCTTGTGGTCTCTTCCAACTCTATGATTCTATGATTCTATGAAAAAAGAAAAGAAAAAGAAAAAAGGAAGAATATCCAATATGGACCAAATCTGGGCTTCAGCCTGATTGTTCAGTTCCATTATGTTCATTCACAGTCTGTCAACTTGTATTAACTGATCATTCCATTCAATTATTCTAATGAATTTCTTTATCACTGATTACAAAACACTGCACTTCAATAAGTGTTCAGCTATAATTTGTCTTTATTATGTTTGACATGATAGAGATTCTTAAAATCAGGAACATAGTGAAGAAAATAAACATAATTATCCTCTTTCTCAAGACACTGGGTGATCTTGGTTGCCAGCTGTATGGTAAAGAGTTCCATCGCAGAGTTTAGAAAAGTTCCTTTTTGAACTGCAACTCCCAGAAATCCTTGTGGGAATTGTATTCCAAAATCTCACAGTTTCAATCTCTGCTTTTGCTATGTGATTAACAATGCTACCCCCAATCCCTTGCTTTATATATCTACTCAGAAGTGAGTCCTATTGATTTCAGTGATGCTTACTTCCAGATAAGATTGCAGCCAAGGTTATTTACATGGTCTTGAAAGCACATGGAAACTGCTCACAACCAGCAGTGTAGTGGTGAATTCTGAAGTGCAAGTGCTCATCATGAGAATCCCCACTGCCACAGCCCTGAACAAGAGTCCCCAGGTGCTCACGGCTATGTTGAATCATATTGACCATCTTGTTCCAGCAATTGCTATCGTCCCCAAGAGCAGCTCTTCTGTAAATTCAATGTGTGTTTGCTGTTCATTTGAGACCAAGCCATCCCCAAACATTTTGCATAACATTTGTACTGGTCAAGGACCGAATAAATTAAATTGAAATTGAAATTTTGCATAACAACAAAAATAGCTCACAATATATTGTTGCTAGGAAAATCCATTTCTTTTTCAGCTGCTATATGGACTGCAACTAGTCCAAGGAGTGGTGGTGGCAGCAGATGATGTCATAATTCCTGACAGACAAACAAACAAAAAAACAAAAAAAATGTCAGCTCTTTGACCTTATGAGCCCTTGTTCCACCAAACCTCTGTTTATGACTCAGAGTATCCAATGCAGCTGAGAGCTTATCTAATCCAGAATGACAAACCTATGTCCCATCAGCCAGATGTGTTCTGCAGGAAGTCACATTATATTTTCACTCTCAGTGTTTCATCCTGGTTTTATGTCCCCCCCCTTCCTTAATTATAACTGAATAAACATAGATTCCAAATATGTCTGGAAACAATTCATTCTTACAACTATTTCCTATCATGAAGGAAGGTATGAACACATTGAGACGACATTGCATGCACATCTAGTGCATTCCCTCCCCTTATCGCACCCCACCCCACCCCACCCCATGCTGAACATTTTGTTAATTTATTTCTGTCTCTTTTAAACTACTTTTCTGCAAAGGAACCCACCATTATATTCACAATAGCAAATAATAAAATATTAAATGTACAAGATAAAATCACAGAACCATAAAATGACAAACTGAAAATGTCAGGTTTTCAGGTTTCACACACCATTGTTTAGTTTAAAGATACCTTTGTCTTTTAGTCAGTAATAAACTGCAACACAGGTGATTTTTCCTGCCTGCAAAGTTTGGTTCTGAGGCTCCATGGATTCAGGTATTCAGGAAGTAGCCAGCTTAATACAACAGAATTGGCAGATGTTAGCTGCAAGAATGAAGGGGCTACTGTTGCTATTACCTCTACATTTTTCTTGGGGTGCTCTGATGGCCTGCCACTGTATCTACATCTGCCACAAACTTAGGAAACATTGGAAGTGATCCCATGGTCAGGAATACTAAAGGAAAAGGGAGTTCAGGATGGATGGGAGTTTCTCAAAAGGGAGATACTGAAGGCCCAATCTCAAACTGTTCTAATGAGAAGGAAAAATGGGAGATGTCTCAAGAAACTGGGTTGGATGACAAAAGAACTTTCAACTGAACTAAGTTTTAAACAGGAGATGTATAAGAAATGGAAAAGGGGCAAAATCACTAAAGAGGAATTCAAACAAATAGCTAGCACATATAGGGGGAAAGTCAGGAAAGCCAAAGCACAGAATGAGCTCAGACTTGCTGGAGCGGTTAAGCACAATAAAAAGGGCTTCCTTGGGTAGCAAAAGAAAGAAGAAGAAATGGTAGGGCCACTGCGCAGAGAAGATGGAGAAATTCTAACAGGGGACAGAGAAAAGGCAGAACTACTCAACACCTTCTTTGTCTCAGTATTCTCACAAAAGGAAAAGGGTGTTCAACTTGAGGAGCAAAGGACACAATAGGGGAAATGCAGCACAAAATAAGTAAAGAGGAAGTACAGGAATACCTGGTTAACCACGAATTTAAGTCTCCAGGAACAGATGAACTACATACAAGGATATTAAAAGAACTAGCAAATGCAATCTCAGAACCACTGGCAATAATCTTTGAGGACTCCTGGAGAACAGGAGCAGCCCCAGCAGACTGGAGGAGGGCAAACATTTTCTCCATCTTCAAAAAGGGGAAAAAAGAGGATCCCAAAAACTATCACCCAGTTAATCTGACATCAAGATTCTAGAACAGTTCAGAGAGTCTGTGAACATTTAGAAGGGAATGCCATAATCACTAAAAGTCAACATGGGTTTCTCAAAAACATGTCATGCCAGACTAATCTGATCTCTCTCTCTCTTTTTTTTTTTTTAATATAAAATTACCAGTTTGCTAGATGAAGGGAATGTGGTAGACATAGCATATCTTGATTTCAGTAGGGCTTTTGACAAGGTCCCCCATGATATTCTTGTAAACAAGATAGTAAAATGTGGGCTAGACAATACAACTGTTAGGTGGATTAGTAACTGGTTGACTGACCAAACCCAAAGCGTGCTCAGCAATGACTCCTCTTCATCTGGAGAGAAGTGACCAGTGGGGTGCCACAGGGTTCTGTCCTGGGACCAGTGATATTCAACATATTTATCTATGATTTGGATCAAAGAATAGGGGGCATGCTTCTCAAATTTGTAGATGACACCAAATTAGGAAGAATAGCTAATACCACAGAAGACAGGATGAAAATTCAAAATGACCTTAATAGATTAGAAAGCTGGGCCAAAGCTAACAAAATGAATTTCAACACAGAGAAATGTAAGGTACTGCACTCAGGAAAACAAACAAACAAACAAACAAACAAAATGACATGCATAGATATAAGATGGGGGACACATGGCTTAAAGAGACTATGTGTGAAAGGGATCTAGGAGTCCTAGTAAACCACAAGTTGAACATGAGTCAACAGTGTGATGCCACAGCTAAAAAGGCCAATGCAATTTTAGGCTGCATTAATAAAAGTATAGTATCTGGATCAAGTAATGTAATAGTGCCACTGTATTCTGCTTTGGTCAGGCCCCACCTGGAATACTGTGTCCAGTTCTAGGCACCACAATTCAAAAAGGATGTTGAAAAACTGGAGCATGTCCAGAGGAGGGCGACTAAACTGGTGAAGGCTCTGGAAACCATGCCCTATGAGGAATGACTTAGGGAACTGCGTATGTTTAGCCTGGAGAAGAGATAGTTAAGAGGGGATATGATAGCCCTGTCTAAATATTTGAAGGGATGTCATATTGAGGAGGGTGCTAGCTTGTTTGCTGCTGCTCCAGAGAATAGGACTCGGAATAATGGATGCAAGCTGCAGGAAAAGAGATTCCACCTCAACATTAAGAGGAACTTCTTGACAGTGAGAGCTGTTTGATAGTGGAACACACTCCCTCAGAGTGTGGTGGAGTATCCTTCTTTGGAGGTCTTTAAATAGAGGCTGGATGGCCATCTGTCGGGGATGGTTTGATTTTGAGTTCCTGCATGGCAGGGGGTTGGACTGGATGGCCCTTGTGGTCTCTTCCAACTCTATGATCCCATTATCTTTCCTGTTCTATTTTGCCCTTTGGGAAGCAAACCAGAAAGCTCAGCATCCCAGATATTTTAAGGAGAGAGAGTATGTGTCTGAGCTCACTAAAACATTAGCTGGGAAACAAGTAGTCCAGTCCAGTCCAAGTCATTTCTCCTCCATGTTTGAAGACTACATGTTAAAACGCTTCTCACCATTATATGTTATGAAACCTTTAGTACTTATAAGCAACCCTACCTACTTCATATGTTTTCACCAAGAAAATTAAGTTTGAGTTATTTCTCTATTAGACCTTGTGCTGGTATGGGATTATTTCGTTTCGCTGCTCCTTGCAAATATTACTTTCCTTGTGAGATATCCCTCACATTCTGCAATGTGAGATTGCTGTATATGGCTCTGAAGTTATGGTGCAAGTAAAAAAAAAGTTATAGGGATTATACACAGGGATTCTTTCCTACCCCACCTTTCCTTTCAAAGGGAAAGGATTCCTTGCTATATCAGGTATGGAAGTAATTAGAAATATGTTATGCAAATATGGAGAATCTGGTGCTGCTGAGTTGAAACCAGCATTTGGAAAAGTTACTTATTGGATGACAGTTTCCAGATTAGACAGCATATCCTGAGGGATTTTGGCAGTTATAGTCTGAAAAAGTAAGCTTTCCAGGTTCTTACTAAAGTCTTATAACTATTGATCAGCATTCATTTGAAGTCTTACAGCTTTTGTAGAGTAACAGGGGATGTGGTGGAGGATTCCAGTGGATGTGCTGGGACTGTCGCAATGTGCTATCCATGCCAGGTTTACTGGACTTTGCAATGCAAAGGGTAGTAAAACCAAACTCCTATGTACTCGTCTTAAAAGCTAGAATGTTTTTTCTATGTTGTATTTTAGTAAATATTCAGTCTGTATAATCTCAGCTAAAGGTTGAGTCTCTCTTACCTGAAATGCAGAGGTATTTGGGATTTTGGATATTTTCTTTGGATTTCAGTATTTGCATATAGGTACATAATGAGATATCTTGGAGATGGGACCCAAGTCTAAACACAAAATTCATTTATGTTTCATATATCCCTTATACCAATGGTATTCAAGCTTTTTATCCTTGTGATTCCTTATTTACATATACACCTTATACACATAGCCTGAAGGTAATTTTATACAATTTAAAATAATTTTGTGCATTAAGCAAAGTTTGCCTAGAATAAACTCTAAGAAAGCAAAGGTATCACTCTCAACCATTTATGAAAAAAGTTTTAGTTTTTGGAATAGTTTGGATTTTGGAATTCTGGATAAGAGAGACTCAAATACATTTCTGCTTCCTTATAACTGTTTTCATCACTAAATAAGTCATAATGTCAAATTATGTCAAAATATTGTCCTTGGCTCTTTTGAGAGTTGTAAACTGTTTGAAATACCAATATATTTTATTGGAGTTTAAAAGAACTACAACAGTCAAGCTAATTTTCTGAAGCTCTTACCTTTATTATTGTATACAGGAGCATGTGCACAGAGGCAAGTATGCATGTACTGGTCATAAACAATGATGTAGGTTTATTACTGAAACAATTTTAGGAAAAAAATTACCTATCTGTTTTAGTTCCTCCCTTCACTATGAAAAAATGTATCTCTCAATTCAAATCTATTTTGCAAATAGTGCATCAGAGGCATTAATTCTCAATGATCTTTTTCTACCTGACATAAATGTACAACCCACCAACTTTTACAGAAAGCAGAGACATCAGAAAGAATTAGTGTCTTGATGTAACTCAGAAAGCCTTCCAGGCTAATACATGACATCAAGAAGAAATGAATTCTTGATGTAAGTTGGAGAAAACCAACTTTGACTGAAAAACAGTTAACAGGAAGCTGTTCAATGAATCTTAAAATGCATTCATTCACCTGACAATTAGGAGTGATAGTGCTTGTACAATCACTGAAGGATTTTTTTCTTTAGAGGTGAATGAAGATAAATGAACTTTTCCTGAGAGCCTGACATCTTTCATTGGATCACTGGTGAAAGATTGGACTTACCATAGATTGAAGGGGATGTACGTGGACTCCAGATGACCTGTTTCTTTGGAAGTTAAGTAAAAAAGCCTAATAATATGTCAGCCTATCAAACTGATATAATTTTTTTTGAAAAAATTGGAATCATCCTCAAGGAAGGGGTATAGTTTATACCAAAAAGCATACATACATATCAGTGCCTCCAGGACCAAACTGAGTTGTAAAGTAGGCTAGGATTATTTAAAGCAGGGGTAGGCAACCTTTCCCCTTTAAGGGCCGAGGGACTTCAGCTCCCAGAATCCCAGGAGCTATTGGCCAACATGGGACTATTGGCCAACATGGCTGAGGCTTCTGGGAGCTGAAGTCCCTCGGCCCTTAAAGGGGAAAGGTTGCCTACCCCTGATTTAAAGAAACATTAAATGCAGGTATACCTCTGAAAGCACTAGAATAGATCATGTCTGATCTTGGAAGCTAAGCAGGGGCAGCCCTGGTTAGTATTTGGATAGAAGGCCACCAAAAAATACCAGGTACTGTAGGCTATATTTCAGAGGAAGCAACTGGTAAAATTGCCTCCTTGTCTAAAAAACCCTATGGACTTAATGGGGTCACCATTAGTTGACAGGTGACTTGAAGGCACACACACACACACCTCTGACATGAATCTAGTTTCTGAGAACAAGGTATGACCAGATGACCTTTCTTATGGCTAAGACCATATACCCTGCCCCCCACAACAGGGAGCATATCCAATTGAAGTTAATATGTAATATATTATACTACAGAATATATAAATGGTGCATGGATATTTCTGCAGTAAAATATTTAGAGCTGCAAAGTCCTGTAACTTTCAGCAATTTAATGGGAATTTGAAACAGCCCATTATATATTGTTTCCTAAATTCTCCAAAGATCATGTTTGGAATTCAGTATGGGGCTTGCATCTTTGGAGATTATCACACAAGGTTAAAAAATAGCAGAATGAACTTTATTAGATGATGCTTTGGCTGAGCTGTATCTGATCTGCCCTCCATTAATGCACACCTTTTCATTTACAGGCAATAATGATTTGTGTGATAATGTCTGGGCTGTATTAGGCAGTCACATGGTGTCAGTTCCCTCCTCTCCTCTCCTTTCCCACCACTATTCCCAAGCAGCGTATTTTCTTTTCTTTTTTTAAAAAAACAAACCTTTATTTTATTTTCTCCCCCCACCTAAAGCACATTGCTATAATGCCTAAACCTAAACTGTGTGTGTGTGTGTGTGTGTGTGTGTGTGTGTGTGTGTGTGTATATATATATATATATATATATAAAGACCAAAAACAAGCAAAAGCTACAATGAAAGGCATGCTGGTAAAGCAATATGGCAGGGAGTCGGGGTTAAGGAGCATGGTGGGAAAGAGAGTCGTGGACTGGAAATGACTGCTGCAATGATTGCAGACAGGTGAGATAGGGATGGCTCTCAAGCTGTTATGTATGTGTATCATTAATGTGATCTTGATGAGAATGGGAGCTCATGTGATAATCTCCTATGTAAGTGGATGTGTGCCTGCAGGAAATAGAAATGAGCAGTTTTTGCAATGTTCATATTCAGCTGCAGTCAAATTATTACATGGCGGCAGCAAACTAACTGAGGCACATTGAGACTGATGCCCATTGAGCGCTTCTGATGCATAGCTGGACAACAGCTAAGAACTGCCGATGTGCACTGCTAAAGCCTGATGTACATCAGAACACTGGCTAGGGAGTTCCATTGTGCATTGGTAGAACCTGATAAACATCTGACACTCTTTCTGGTGCCCTGATATGCATCTTTGCAATTCCCTAGCACCCCTTTCACATAGCTAAGTATCTATAAAGATTTTCAGCATAGATCATAATATAGAATAGAGGCCCATACCTCTTTCTCTTCTACTTCTGTGTGCTGTAGTTTCCTAAATGTTATAGGTATAAATTAATCATTGTGTTTAGCCATAAAGAAATGGTTGTTTTTAAAGCACTCCTTTTTATCTAGGAGAGGCAAGACAGGCCAGGGTTTCAAGAATCCCAGTTTCACAATGACAGCAAAACAAAGACATTTTCTGTATTTTTATGATTTATAACCAATGCAGCTAGAAAGAAAACTGCAGAGATTCCTGTGGAATACTATTAATCATTGCAGCTTATCTCAGTAAGGCAACAATAATTTGTGAACAGGAAAAATGAATAAAATACTGTATGTGGTGTTTTGTTTTTGCTTTGCAGTTTGACACTTTTGAGCATATACTTTTAACCTTTGTGAAATCTCCTTTCCTATGAATTCTTATTGTATTATCTGTAGTGCAAGTTTTTACTTAAAATACTGGTGGGGACACGCAAACACATTCTGTTTCACATTAATGAATGGGTGAGGAAACTTTTTCCTGTCAAAGGCAACAATCTCTTGGGGGTAAACCATTGGGAAAGCTAGCAGTGGGTAGGGATTCGCCTCACTTCATACTTTTGTAAGAAGAACTTGAACCTGAGGAATTACTAAAGTCCAAGTCTCCAATGAGATCTTTTATCCTATGTTTATGGAGGTGGCTAGGGAATAGACTGATAGAAAGCTTTCCAATGAACTTGTGATTTATTAGGATATTCAGACATACAAAGACACTCTACCATTCACTCATACATAAAAGAACTCAGGAATAAAGTAGTTAGCTTGGATAGGGAACAGAAGGCCTTCTAATGGTGGTAATTACCTGAAGGAGGCTGCTTCAATGATGAATGGAAATGGATAGACTCAACCGATATGAAAGGGAAAGGACAAGGGGAAGAGCCAGGACCCAGTGGCATAGTGTCACCGTGAAATATAACCAGACCCAATGTTCCTGAGATTTTGGGGATATTTTATACTCTTAAACCTAGCCTGAAGTGAAGAGTTGCTGCTGTGCATCAAAGGATTCCAGATTACTATTCTTTGAAGTAAACAATTTCCAAGGAGAGGAGATGGGATGTTAATGTTATCTCATCTTCAGCTGGACACATCCTGGCTGATACCCATGTTAAGGAAAATGCAACATGGGACTTACAGTAATAGAAATAAAATGTGTATGTGAAAGTCACAGTGATTAAGCAGGAGCAATCATGAAGCTACACAGGTGAAAAGGATAATGTAATTTGGAAGCCTTGAGAGACAAGGACAAAGTTATAGAGTGTATATTGAAAATACCTGTTATAGATTGCAAACACCTGAGATTCATTAAGTAGTCAAGGTAAAATGATGAAATACTTGGGTTGGTCTTAAGTATGGGATGATCCATGTAAACCAATCAAAATGAATGTACACACCCACTGGGTGGGAACCGACTAGTGGGTGGTGACTAACAATGGCTATAAGTGCAACGTTTGCCAATGCATATTGTGGAGTAGTGTGGTGTAGTGTGGAGTATTTTGTGAAGTGTAGAGATTGTGATTTGTAGGGCATATAATATTTATGTATATAGTAGAATAAAGTAGATCTTTTATATAAGACTACTGAGTTGTCTGGTGTCTTGAGGGAAGATACAAGAGCCAGAGGAATCCTGGAGAAGTTTGGAGACATCTCAGGAAGAAGAGTGAGAAGGCTTGGAGAGTTTGTCAGGGTCTTCAGCCTATTCTCTGAAACTCTGCTGCTTGGGAAAGAAGCATCAACCACTGATCAAAGCTGGTCAGCTCTGCTGCATAACAAGGTGGTGAGTTAGAGCCAGAGGTGAAGAGCTACAACTCCCATCATCCCTGACAACCCATAAATCTCCTAAGTGTGAATGTCCTACTTTGCAGCTCCTAAGCCTGTCCTTTTTGATCTGCAAATTGTTTTAGGTGCAGACGTGACCTTTAAGATGCCTACATGAGGTACTTGTTTGGGATCCATTGTGGTTGGGCTTTTCCAGTCTAGGGCCATGTCAGGAGACCCACAAAAGGTTTTTTTTTTAAAAAATATTAAAACAATTATTATAATACTTTCCATTTTCTCTCTATTCTTTTCTCTTTTTCTGGCCCTTCTTTCCTTCCTTCCTTCCTTCCTTCTTTCCTTGCTTCCTTCCTTCCTTCCCTCATCTCTGCTTCTTAGCTTAGGAGGGTGCAACAGCAGAACTTGGAAAATATGAGTTTTGGATAGTGGCCATATGATTTGAGGTATTCAAGAAGTCACAATAAGAAACAATAACTTTTCTGCTCACAATAGGCTTTTGAAATCAGGTCAAGAGCTGTAGAGTGTTCTCCTCATGCACTAATGAGTCAAAGGCAAATGAGCCTGAATTGCCATGATAGAAACATGAACAAAAAATAAATGGAGAAGTTGAGGTTGACTGTATTTCCACTTGTTGTTGTTAACTGCCTTTGTGTAGATTTCGACCCATGGTGACCCTATGGATGAGACATCTCCCGCCCACCCACCCCCATCCTCTACTGCTCTGTCCAGCTCCTGCAAACTCATATTTGTGGTCTCTTTAATAAAGTCCATCCATCTAGCATGTGGCCTTCCTGTCTTTCTGCTTCCCTCCACCTTTCCTAACATTATTGTTTTTTCCAATCATTCATGCCTTCTCATGATGTGCCTAAAGTATGACAGTCTAAGTTTTGTCATCTTGGCTTCTAGGGATACTTCTGGCTTGATCTGCTCTAGGACCCATTTGTTTATCCTTTTGGCTGTCCATGGGATCATCAACACTCTTCTTCATCACCACATCTCACATTAGTCGATTTTCCTCCTATCTTCTTTCTTGACTATCCAGCACTCACATCTATACATGGTAATAGGGAATGGCTTGTATGATTTTGATTTTTGTGCAGAGTTGTATGTCTTTCCATTTTAGGATTTTTTCTAGTTCTTTCATAGTCACCCTCCTCATTTTTAATGTTCTTCTGATTTCCTGGCTGCAGTCCCCATTCCGATCAATGTTTGATCCCAGATATGAGAACTCTCTTACTATTTCTATTTCCTCATTGTCTAGTTTGAATGTGAATGTGTGTGTATGTGTAAGTTCTCTGTGGTCATTATTTTTTAGGGATATGATATTCTGCATGTCTTCTATCAAGGTGAGTGAGATGGACCTCCCTACTCCAGGACTTCTGCAGTCTGGGTATAGTTTCTAGAACAGCCTTCAACCTCAGTGAGAGTTAAACCATTTGAGGTTTCAGATGCAGAGATGTTTTAGTGAAGAGGAGAGGAACAATGACTTTCACCACAGGACCAAGATGGGCTTTGTCTTGGGCTGCCAACTAGTGCAATCACTTGCTGCCACTCCAGAAATTCAAGGCTAACAGAAGTAAATATTTTCTCAGTATGTGCACATATGCAATGGCTTGTGAGCCTAGGGGACTGAAAATTTGCAGGTCTCTTTTGGTCTGAATGTTAAGAGGGGGTAGGAAAAAAGGAGAATCCCTTTCTGCACTGTCCTTTCATGAGTCTTTGAGGAGTACAGTGTGAATAAAAGTGGTTGCAAGCTAACTGTGTGGTGTTTTTGCAACCCTTTTTGCTTTCCACTCTCACCCTTACTCTGGTACTGTCAGAGCACTTTCAGGTCTGCTGATTTAGAACAGAACTGTGAGAGATTAGGGAGGAGGAGGAGGAGGAGATGTTTATACCACACACTTTCCCCAACAGTGGAATTCAAGGTGGCTTACAAATTAAAACATATTCCACTTAGCTAAATAATACAAAAGATCAAAATTAAAATAGAATTAAACTATTAACAACACTCCAAACAATTTAAAACATACAATTAAACTGTTAAAAAGGATCAACTTCCCCATACAATTAAAATAATACAATACATTTTAAAAGCCCTTCCTTAAAAACCTTTGATTTTCAAAAGCCTGTAGGATTTTTTAAAAATAAAACATTATATTCCCGCTAATTGAGAGACACAAGTAGGAGGCCATTCTAGCCTTGCTAGGAGAAGAGTTCTGGGGGCAACCACTGAGAAGGTCCTATCACATATCCACATGGTGGCTTGTAGATGGATAATTTTCATGCCTCCACTGTGCTGGATTGTAAGGGGTCAGCATCATGGTTTGAAAAGAGATGATAGAGGACTTGCTTTCCAAAGACACTGCTTTATTAATTTATTTGAATCATACTCCTCTTTTCCCTTGGCATGGGATGTGGGCAGGTGGTTGCCTGGTACCTTGTTGAATTAGGAAGGACTTATAGGACCTAAGACTGAGCAAGAAGTGGAAAGAAGTCATTTTTTCAATCCCCTTTCTGCTGCCTAAATGTGGAGTCAGATTTAGTAGATGTGGAAATGGAAATGGGAATGTCTCTGTTGCTACAATCTTCTCCTGTCCTTAAATCTTATTTGGATGGCAATTCTTCAAATTTTTGTGCAAATCTTACTGACCATTCCCCAGTTCAGAGATCCTTAGTTCCATTTCTGCCTACAGATATTGGGAGTAGGACATTTTTGTATTTCTTGCCCCTGTCTCCAGGGGCACTACATTGTGCCCTGTGTGTGTGTTAAAGTCTGCTATCAGTCTACTGAGGCTTAGGTTTACTTATTGTAATAACTCATCATAAAAATCATGGCTGCTTCTGAAGAACAAGCACTACATGTGAGTGCTCCAAATACACTCCATCTCCATGGAAAATGCTTGAGATTCAAAGGACTGGAAGTGTTGTGGAAGTGAGAACATCCCATGAGATTAATTTCAAGTATGCTTTATGTACTTGAATCACATTATTGGGCATTCATCATACACACACATATACTGTGACCATGTACAAATCCATGAATTTGTTCTGCATTACATACTTCAATTTTCCATGCATGGTGTTGATATATACTCCAGGTATTCATGTTAAAATGCTGAATGTACACATGAATGTCAATACTTCATAGAATGCTATTTATTGTTTGCTTTTTCACATTTACAAGCTAGAGTCTAAATTTAATTACTAGTCCCAACTAGAGGTCTGTTGAATCAAATCTAGCATGGTGTCATGGTGTGAGTTTTGGGCCACGACTCTGTAGACGAGGGTTCAAATCACTGCTCAGCCATGGAAACTGACTGGGTGAACATGGGCATGTTCTCTCCGCCTCAGAGAAAGGCAAAGGCTAAGCCCCTTTCAATAAATCTTGCCAAGAAACCCCATGATAGGCTCACCTTAGAGTCTCTTTAAGTTGGAAATGATTTGAAGGTACACAACAGCAGCAACAACAAAATAAATGCTTATGTTAAACCTCATTGATTCAATTGGAGTGCTTTAGCTGAGATTAACAATTGGACCTAGGTCTAAGAGCGCATTGGTGGTCATGGTATAAGAGTGTTGAAAATGATTATGTACCACTGGATGTTTATACTTACTATGTCCCTAATAATTATATAATAAGTAAATAAGAAAAAAACATACATGCCTCCCTCTCAGCCAAAGAAACACCTGGTACCTAGCAGATTTCATAACTTTTAGGAACACTGAGTTTGGTTTGCTTTGATAGCATGTTCCCCCAAAATGTGAATTTCATCTAATCACTGAAAGAAATGTGTTTTGCAGGAATTGTTTGTTATTTGGCTCAGTAGCCATGCTTTACAGCAAATGAGATAATGTTTCTTTAGAAAGTGTAGGCAGACTCAGTGTGTGCTGTGCAAACAATTTCATATACTTTATCAGGGAAAACCAGTGCATTAATTGGAACATGTTTACAGAAACCTGAAATCTTCCAGAAGAGTAATTGTGTTAGTCTGTTGAAGGAAAAGCCATAGCATCTTTTAGATGCCTTAAAGGCTAAGAGCTTTTCAGACAACATAGCTCTTCCTTAAATTGCTTTCTTTGCCATATTAAAACAGTTGCATGGTCTCCCAATTTGTTTTCAAGTCCAGTTCAAAGTGCTTTTTGCAGTCTTTAGAGGGGTTTTTGGAAAATTACTCTAATTAATTACTGTAAAGAATATAATGACACATTGAAGCACCCTGAGGAGCTTATTGCATTCATTTTAAAACTGGCTTACCTGATTCAGATTAAATTTTACAGCGGGCATGATCTTAATATTATAAGAAGGATTTAGCCACCAAATTTGCCCCCTAGTCCAGGGCTGCTCTGGCAGCCATTTTTTTTCAGCCAGAAAATTCCTGGCTTTGAAAAGAGGCATACTGAGCACCCCTGGGAGCAGGGATGGATTCAGGTGGTGATTTTGGCAGCTAAATCCTTCTGATAATATCAGAATGCCCCCTGCTTTAAAATTTAATCCAGATCAGTTAAGCCAGTTTTAAAATGAATGCAATAAGCTTCTGAGTTGTGGCGGGATAATGCATTCTGACCCGTAGCACCATTCTACCACTGCCTAGTTAAAGACTATTTCAAAATGTATTTTATGCATTCCTGGCACAGGTATCTTTCCAAACTCTGCTTTAAAGTTGTATATTACAGGATCTCCTTGGAATGTAATCAGGATAGCTGAAATAAGTGTGTGAGTGTTTGCATGTAATGGGGAAGAAGGCTGTATCCAGACTGTGCAATGCCCTATTTAAGGAGGCTTCTCTTGTTCATCCCTGATAGCCTTCCTCTACAAGGGAGAATAGTACAATGTAAAGTCTATAAAGACTTTCAAACTCCAGCAGTTCCACTGGACACACACACACAACTCAACAAAATCTTTATTTTAGTATTATCATTGTACTGTCTTCCTGAATAAAGAAATGAAACAAGTTGCTTTATAACAGTTGATGTGTTTTTCAAGTGCTTTTTAAAATTGTATTTAAAAGAGGGAGCAAATATATGTGTTTTAAATCATGCAAACAGTAATATGGAAATATTAAAATCTCTACGGGGATTTGCACCATGGGCAAGTTCATTTACAACATAAATGCCTCTCACAGCTGATGTTTTTATTCAGATAACACTAACATGTCCACTCCACTTGAAATAATCTCCTGTGTGAAAGCATTATACTTCATTTTTGTAAGGGCCTACTTCATCATCAAAAGCTTATTATAGTGAATCAGTTCGTCTATAAACCATTGCTAGCATTTTTGTCTTATTTGCATACAGTCTTAAGGTAATGCTTCATTCTATTTTTTTTAAAGCTCCTGCTGTAATGGATGCAATTTATACAAACTCTTACTGTCCCTTTCAGTATGAATGGCAGTTACGAACTCTCTGTATGAACAGGCTTCTCAACTGCAGATAGTGATTTCCAAAGCATGGATATCTGGGAGCAAGTAGCATGTCTGATGCCAAAAGTGGTGCTGCCTCTGTGCAGTGGCATCCCTGCCCAAGGTGTAACCTGGTGCAGGAGACATGGCTTCTAGACGGCATAGCTTTGGGGGTAGCTGCCAAAATCAACTGGCACCATTGTACTCATGAGTAGAATGGTGCAGCACAACTGGAGGGTGTGCTCATTAGCCCCCCAACCTTCTGAGCCCACACTGGACTCAAAAGGCAGCCTTGCTCCCAAACACCCAAGTCCATGCTGGACTCAGAAGGCAGCCTCCCCGATGTGGTCCATACCCTTGCACCTCCTAGTGATGCTACTGCCTCTGTGTGATGGATGCCCTTTCCAGGCTGGCCCCACAGTTCCAACCCTTGAGCTCATATCACTCACCTTGCCCTTTCCCCCCTTAATTCCATCCTGGATTGGGTACTTGGGCCTCAAGGTAACCCCTTATGTGGACCAGTGGCTGCGTTGTTTTGATGGGTTCACTGAGGTAAGTGTGACCAGACTCTCCAATACACATACAATAGGCACAAATAGAGACATAGTAAATAAATAAATAAATAAATAGAACACACAGCTACAACTTTATTAAGACCCATTGAGTGAAGACATTAAACCCTAAACTACTCAATCACTCAAAACTTCCCCAAACCATAGTTAGTTCTTCCACTGCCTGACTGTCCTGTCTTGAAAGATTTGAGACAAACTGGCAGTAGCTTTTTGTCTTGTTAATGGATGTTCCTGGACTGAATCTCCCAGGACCCATATGTCCAGAAGGAGGAGGGGTCCACCTGCATGAATAGCCTTCTATACCATCTTTTACCATGTGTTTTGTGCATTTTGGTTTGTCCAATAAAGGTATCACTGTTTTGTTGATTTTGGATGATACTTTGTTATGTCTCCCTTATCTAAAATGCTTGGGTCCAGAAGTCTTTTGGATTTTTAATTTTTTTTTTGAATAAACACAAAATTAATTAAACCAGTGGTACTCCAGCTTTTTATCCTTGCGACCCCTCTTTACATCTACATGTGAACATTGCACCACCCCATTTGATGTAGTATATGAATAAAAATATTTTGCTTATTAAGTGTGCATATTTTCATTTGCACATTCATGTAATTTAATAAGAAAATGACGTTCAAATTAGAACAGTTTTATTTAAGTAAATTGAATATATAACTCATCTATAAATTTCACATATTAAAAAGTTTGAGAAGAGGAGGAGGAGGAGGGATCAGTGTCAGAGTAAAATGCACTCTGAAGAGAAAATGCCATAGATGTGGCTAGGGCAAAGAAACTGGGACAAAAATGAGAGGGTTACCTTAGTACAGTTGAGAGCCAGGATGACTCAACATTTGAACAGTCCTCAGTTACTGGGGGCTGATGCTACACTAGGCAGAAGGTTTAGTCAGAAACTTTCAATTCTGCTATGTCACATCAGTCAGGAGACAGGAAACTGAGTGACATCCCAGCAGTGGACTGGATTAATATCCCAGAAGGGGATACTGTATATAAGTGGGTGAGTTGGATACTCATGTGTGGGTGATTGTATATAGAGAGACTGGAGGAGCACTTTGTTAGTCTGTAACAGAAGAATAAAGAACCTCTTCGTGATACAAGAGAGAGTCCAGCTGTCTGTGTGGGAGGTTTTTTTCCTTGCAGCCTGCGTAGAACTTCACAGTGAAGACTGATCTTTGGCGTCTGTAGAATTAATTTCGCATGCGCCCCAACAATCAGGGCCTCCAAGTCTTGCACACCCTCTTCAGCAACTTTTGTGCATCCCTGGGGTAATGTCCACTGTTTGAGAGCCACTGCCTTATACACATAGTGTGTAGATAGTTTTGTGCAATATTTTTAATCACTTAGTACATGAAACAAAGTTTGTCTATGTTGAACCATCAGAAAATGAAGGTGTCACAATCTCAGCCACCCATGAAAAAAGTGTTGGTGTTTGGGATATTTTGGATTTCAGAATTCCAGTTAAGGGAGATGCAACCTATAGCATCTGTTTCCTGTCTCTTTGCAATCTTTTTAAAAAATCTCTGTATTATCATTTTCCTATCTCTCTATATCAGAAGAGATGCAAAGCTAGCAAATGTGATTTGAGTTTGATCATGATTTACAGTCCTAGTTTGCCAGTTTTGACAACACAGTAAACTGTGGTTTAAAAACCACTAGAGTGCATGAATGGAAGAGGGAATGCATGCATACAGATTCGAATCTGACATTATTTCACTTTTGGCACCCACATAAATGTCTCCATGAGAACCAAAAACCCAGTAGCGTGGAACTGTATGTGCACAGGCCCTCCTCCCAGATATTTATTACAAGGATGGCAAAATATTTTAAAATGTCCTAGGCTTCTAGTGACCTTCATTCAGTGGTGTAAATGTTCTTCCCCTGGAAATTCTCACTTCTGAGATAAATGGGCAGAGAATCACAGGTTGTTTCACAGATGGTCAATACAGGTAATATCAGAGAAATTATGTTTCGATTGTATACTACCTGGGACTTTTTCTGTGATGAAGGTTAGTAATATTACGTGCCCATTTTATGAAAGTGCTTTTTGAACACCATTCTAAGGCTTTGATAATAGATACCATTCAAAATTTCCACGCTTAAGTAGTTTAAGACTTATTAAACAATTTAGTTGAATTAAATCTGTCTGCTTTACTACTAAGATATTTTCTACCCAAAGGCATTTGAAATTACACTACAGCTATATTTTGTCATCCTTGTAATAATGACACTCTTTTCTTTCTTGGGGAAAAAGATATGCCATTGATGCATTATTTGAAAGATTCTACATTAAAATTAGCAATCAGCTATATGTTGTTTCTTACAAATGTTTCTAGACTGTTTTTGCACATAAGTAGGGAGCTTATGGCATGCAAAAATAAAGTGACTTACCCCTGCCGGGATACAGTCACTTATGGATACAATTGGGAATTATCACAGTAAAAATGCTGCCGATGCTACTGGGCAACTGCATCCTGGCTGCATCCTGGCTTCCAGCCATGCTCAGCTGGCTGATTTGCAAACACCATGTTTGCAAATTGGCCAACTGAGTGTGGCTAGGAGCCGGGATGCAGCTGGGATGCAGTTACCCAGCAGCAGCAGTGGCATTTTTAGTCTGCTAATTCCTGATTACATACTGTAAGTGACTGTATCCCAGCAGAGGTAAGTCACTTTATTTTTTCATAACATAAGCTCGTAGGTCTCTGCTTTGTGTGAATCTACACTACATTTCTTCTCTGAATAATTAATGTCTTGGACAAGATATGCCCATCCCCCATTTTGCAAATTTTTCATGAACAAATCATGTGTAGTATTATACCTTGGGTGCTATTATACTTTGAGTCCAGAGAAGGGAGTTAGCCTTCAGATCACCTCATCATGGAATCTGGCAGCTGTTCACAGGACCCAGAAGACCGTTAGTCTGGGAGGTGTTGCTAATGAGCCTTTTTTCACAGTTGAATTTACACATCCCTCCCTCATTCCTAAAAAAAAAATAATAATAAAAAAATGAGGGATATACATTTTAGAAGACAAAAATAAGATTCAAGATGACCTTGACAGGATGGGGAGCTGTAGTGAGATGGATTTCAAAAGAGATAATTGTAGAACTGCGTATTTACAAAGGAAGAATTAAATGAACTCATACAGGATGCCTGCTGTCCACCTTGACAGTAGCTCAGCAGTAGCACATGTGAGAAAAATATAAGGACTTTATTGTTGCTGCTAACTTCTATCAAGTTGATTTTGACTTAGGGTGACCCTACGAATGTGAGACCTTTAATTCACTCTGTCATCAACAGCTCTGCTTAGGTCTTGAAAATTCACATCTGTGACTTCCTTGATGGACTTTATCCACCTTTAAGAGGTTCTTTCTTTTTTCCTACTGTCTTCTATCTTGCCAAGCATTGTTGTCTTTTCAAATGAGTCATGTCCTCTCATAATACATCCAAAGTTTAGTCATCTTGGCTTCTAGGGAGAACTCAGGACTGATTTGCTCCAGGAACTAATTATTTGTCCTTTTGATAGTCCATGGTATCCTGAACGGTATCCTCCAGCACCACATTTCAAATGAGTTGATTCTTTTCCTATCAGTTTTCTTCACCACCCAATCTTGACAACTATACATAGAAATACAGCGGCATGAGCAATCCTGGTTTTAGTATTCAATGATATATCTTTACACTTGAGGGTCTTCTCTAATTCCTTCATTACTGCCTTTCCAAGTTCTAGTATTAGTTGGATTCCTTGACTGCAGTTCTATTTTGATTAATGACTGAGCTGGAGTATAGCAAATCTTTGACTATTTCAATGTTTTCACTGTCTGCTTTAAAGTTATGTAAACCTCCTGTGGTTATTATTTTTGTTTTCTTAATGTTTCATGTAAATCTGCCATTGTCCTTTCTTGACTTTCTTAAGTAGTCACTCCAAGTTTTTGCCATCTTCTGCTAGTAGTATGGTGTCACCTACATATCTGAAACTATTGATGTGCTGTCCTCAAATTTTCACACCTAATTCCTTAGAGTCTATTCCAGCTTTATGTATGATGCATTCAGCATACAAGTTAAACAAATAGGGTGATAAAATGCAGCCTTGCCTGATTCATTTGACAATTGAAAACCATTTTATTTCTCTAAATTTTTGTCCTAAAAGTGGCCTATAGTCCTGAGTACAGGTTATGTATTAGGATAATCAAATATTATTGTCCACTTATTTCTTTAAGAACAAGTAATAGTTATGAAAAACTATGTCTTGCTCTTAAAGGAATGGGTGTACCACAGCATTTCATTATCAAAGACTTTGCTATAATTTATAAAGCACAGGCTGATTTTCTTCTGAAATTCTTGAGTGCACTTCATTATCCATCATATGTTTGCAGTATGATCCCTCATGCCTCCTCCTCTTCTGAACAGTTGGACATCTGGCAACTGTTGGAATATGGATTGGATATGCAGTCAAAGTGGAAATGTAAAGGATGTGTGAAAAATCTCTTCTGAGAAAAGTGTCTAAGCAAACAAAGAGGACTCAGCCTGCAGGTGGTTTGAAACCAAAACAATTTCACAGTGAACAGAATAACAAGGATGTTGAGCCTGGGAAAACAGGATGCCAGAAGGTAAACATATGATCTCATCTGGTTTGCATGGGAACCAGGTCACATGGGGAGTGACATACAGCTAGGAGCTGGTCTAGAGGCTGGGATAAAGCTGATCATCCTATCATTATGTAGGTTGCCACCCAGGAGGTGGAGTTATGGGTTGGGCCAAGGGCTCCTTTGTTCTCTTTGTTAGAACTTGCCTTGCTTTTCAACTGAACAACAAATTGTGATCCTATGGTTTTCTATCATCTGCAAGATGGATTGTACATAGTTCTTTTCTGTGTTTACTACGCAACAATAAAGCTTTACTTTGGATTTACAATTGTGTCTTCATGGAAAACTAAAGCTGCTGGGAGAATGCAGAGAACAGCATTTCCAGGATGGCTGATGAAAGGAAAGTCTTCTGATCTCTGCTACATCTACATTTACATCACACAAATCAACAGCAACTCCCACTCCATATGGAAAAAGTATATGGTAAAAATTGTAGAATTTTGAGCATCACTTTGGTTGTGTGAGAGATTGATGTAATGATCTGGTGTTCCTACAATCCCTGCTGTCATCTTTCTTGGAGAATGGAATGTATATTGAGTGTTTCCAATCTGTGGGCCATTCTTTTGCTTTGCATATTTACTGACAGGTTTAGTTAGAATCTGAATGGATTATCTCTCTGTTGCTTGAAACAATATCTTTTCATGGTTTTCAAGTGCCCTAAGTGCAGTTTCTACTTCACTTTCTAAAATTATAGGTTCATCTTCAAATGGTTCTTCCTTGAATGAATATGTCATCCTTTCACCCCCTTTATATAGTTCTTTAAAGTATTGTTTCCATCAGCTTTTTATTTCTTCTTAATTATACAATGTGTTTCTCTGCAGGTCACAGAGCAGCCCCACTCTTGGTTAAAATTTCCCTTTAATTTCTGAGATCTTGTGGGCTGTATTCAGCTGGTGGATTTGGTGGCAATTTACATATGATAGTACCTGTCTACATCCCAGAAGAGTATTCAAGCCAGAAAAGATGACACCTTTTTTTCCTATGTGATAAGCTCCTAAGTTGTCCCATCTTCCTGCTATCTAAAGATGGTGAGATTTATCTCTTTTTACTAAATCCATCTCCAGTTAGATTAGGCTTTAGTTATTTTATGTAAATATTTTATGTATTTATTATTATTTATGTAAAAATTTTGTGCAAATATTATGTAAATATATTATGTAAATATTTATTAAACCCATTGTTTGTTTTTTAAACCATAAACTGCATGTTTGTTGTTTTTGTCTGAGTTAGTTGTTATTCTTTAGGAAGACAGGTTTAAAATAATAGTTTGACCCACACTTCTATTACTCTGCTAATGAAAGCTGGTTTCTAACAAGTTTAATTTTCAAAGTTGTGTATTTTTGTTTCCCTTTAAAGGGTTAACACTCTGGGAAACTCAAATTGCATCCCACATTTTTCAAGGTAGAAGTCTTCAGGAGTGGTTTACTATTGCCTTCTTCTCCACAGTACTAACAAGCTTCAGCCACTGCCATTGTCACTGGGAGATCCTTTGCCAGGGTGATCTCCCACTACTGCTGCTGCCTAGTAGGTATTTGGCACATTTAGTCTAGCTCAGTAGAAACTTGCCTTTCATAGGAGACTGTACTAGCAGCACTTCTTCCATCAGTATAGCCTCTTGCTTCCCAGCAACACACAGTCCCACTGTCACTGAAAGGTGGTACTATGTAGGATAATAGCCACAAATTAAAGATGAATTAATAGTTCAAGTTGTTGGCTAAATAGGTGAATGCAATAATGGACTGCATCAAGATTAGTAAAGCACTCAGATCCTGAAAAGTAAGGAAGCAACTCTATTTTGCTTTGGTCAGACATGATGTGGAGTCCTGTGTCCTGTGTTCTTAATTTAGGGAGAATATTGACAAACTAGGAGAGTGGCAACAAAGATGAGGGATCTGGACACCAAGACCTAAATCCCATTGTTAGTTCTAATTAGAGAAGACCCACTGAATCAATGAAACCTACATAAATGCTGACTTGATGCACTATACTAGTAGATGCATTTTTTTCAGGGTTGTGCAATTTTGCTGAAGGAAGGCAGACAAAGGGCCTTTACATACTGCCAGAAATAGTGCAGCTTGAAGCCACTTTAACTGTCTTGGCTCAGGGCTAAAGAATCATGGGAACTGTAGTTTATTGTGGCACCAGAGCTCTCTGACAGAGAAGGCTCAATGTCCCAGAAAAAAATACAATTCCCATGATTCCCTAGCACTGAGCCAGGGCAGTTAAAGTGGCCTCAAGCTGCACTATTTCTGCAGTCTGTAAAGGCCCAAAATCTACCAGACCCAAGTACTTTATTTCTTCACTGTTTTACTTCCTTCATAGCCAGAGCACCCATGGCTTTTTACTTCCTCTTGCTACTGCCTATGCTATTTATGTCAATGTAGTGCATCTGTTTGGCAGTAACACTTGAATTTAGGTTTAAATCCTTAAAGAAACATTAAAGGGATTGTGTGTGCTTAACATGGAGAAGATGACTGAGGCTGCATCTATACTGCAGAATTAATGCAGTTTGACACTACTTTAACTTCCATGGCTAAAGGCTATGGAATTCTTGGATTTGTAGTTTTATGTGATATTTAGCCTTCTCTGTCAGAGAGTGCCAATACCACAACAAATTAAAAAATTCCAGGATTCCATAGGATGGAGCCATGACAGTTAAAGCAAATGTCAAATTACATTGCTTCTGCAGTGTGTTAGCAGCTTGAGACATGATAGGATTGTATTTTTAGATATATTGCTTCCCATTTTGGAAAAAAAACCCCTCCCAGCCTAAAAGAAACAAGAGGACACTAAGGAGCTTATTGCTTAGGGCAGGGGTAGGCAACCTTTCCCCTTTAAGGGCGGAGGGACTTCAGCTCCCAGAATCCCAGGAGCTATTGGCCAACATGGGACTATTGGCCAACATGGCTGAGGCTTCTGGGAGCTGAAGTCCCTCGACCCTTAAAGGGGAAAGGTTGCCTACCCCTGGCTTAGGGTTTTAAATCAAATCAAGCCTTCCAGGCTGCAGTCTGGAGGCGGGGATTATTGCATGCTAAATCACCACCGAATCACCAGCCGCCATCAGCCCAGGTCCCAGCTGGGCTCAGCTGGTGCTTTTTAGAAATCAGAACACTTTTCAGTTTCTAAAAAGCACCATCTGAGCCTGGCTGGGACCGGGCTGCTGGCAGCTGGTGATTCAGCAGCGATTTAGGATGTGATAATCCCCACCTCCATCCCGCCGGCTGCAGCCCAGGAGGCTTGATTCAATTTAAAACCCCAAGCAATACGCTCCTAGGTATGTATACAATTAAAACCTAATTGTGGTATTCTAGACCACTCAGAAACAACATCTGGACCATAGAAAGCAGACATTATGAAAACCTATCAGCTATTTGCACATATAACAAGATCTTTAATTTGAAGAAGGGCTTCTTAATTTCTGTCTCTCTTGCTCGGTGTATGACAGCTGGTGCTTTATAAATGAATCATACCAGAATACAGGTGTCCCATGATTACTAATTAAGGTGGAGAAATAGTAAGACCAAATCTAAAGCTCCTACACTTATCTGGGATCCATTGATGAGGTTGGGACTTTATTGTTGAGTAAACATGGTTAGATGGCACAGTTTATTTGGATTTGCAGGGATGAGAAAATGAATATCTCTGGAGCCATGAAAGGTATTGAGAGAGAGAACAGAACAGTTAAGTGACTACTTCTCTCACTGTTTTCAGGTTTCCTTTTTTTCTGGCTGAAATTAACTCAGCTCTACACATTTGTCATGCTATAAAACTTATAATAAATGGTACAAATAGGAGAAGCACAATGCATAAGGGAGCCTTTTTAAGAGTGTGTGGGTGGGTTTTCCAGTTTTAACTTTTGTAAGATTTTTAAATGATTTTAAAATTGTGATATTTTAATTTATTTTAATTTTATTTACAATTTTTTTAGCTAATTTTGTTTTGTTTGTGACCCACCTTGGGTTCCACACTGGGAAAAAGATTATTATTGCATATAAATGTAATGAATGAAAGAAAGAATTTAAATGGTCCCTACATTTGCTGATGACATGGGGCCTTTGCAGACTGCTAGAAATAGTGCAAATTGAGTCCACTTTAAGGGTTAGGGTTAGGGAATCATGGGAACTGTATTTTATTGTGGCACCAGAGCTCTCTGACAGAAAAAACAAAACAATTCCCTAGCACTAACACTAACCCTTAAAGTGGACTCAATTTGCACTATTTCTGACAGTCTGCAAGCAATCAGTCTGGAGGACCCAATTGAAAAGGTAAATTTATTGATGGAAATAATGAAAACATTTGGTGAAATTACGGGTTGTAAAACAAACAAGAAAAAGTCAGCGATTATTACAGAAAACTTGGACCTTGGAGAAGAAGAAAGTCTGCAAGAAAGAGCAGAAATAGAGATAAAGAGAAAAGTGAAATATCTGGGGATTCAAATTACAAAAAAATCAAATGAATTATTTGAAAATAATTATAAACCACTATGGAAGGAGATAAAGAATAATTTGGTAAGGTGGAACAAATTAAATCTCTCCCTGTTTTTGGAGGGGACATAAAATTTTTAAAAAATTTACTTGACAGGTTTGGGAGTGAATGTATGGGTTTTGAGGCCACAATGCCCTCTGGGGAATGAGGGGGGGGGAATACAGCTCACAACTACATTTTCCTGATCCTCCTCTAGAGATGAGGGAAAGTCAACAGGTTCACATTTAGAGACAAAAAAGAAAAAGAAAGGAAAAAAAAAGATTCAGATTAAATGTTAGGGAGAAACTAATGGATGATAAGTTTGACAGTGCCTGAGACTGGTCTGGAATGCAGTGGCCACATCTTCATTAGAGATTTTGTAGCTGCAGGATGAGCAGTTGGTATCAGTAGTGGATTTCATGTGATAGCAAATGTTGGACTTGGTGAACTTTGAGGTTCCACCGAACTCATTCACTGTGTCATTTCCCCCTTCCCTCACCCCAATAAAACCTGTATTGTTTTTTATGGTTTTTTCGGGCTGTGTGACCATGTTCTAGAAGAGTTTCTTTCTGACGTTTCACCAGTATCTGTGGCTGGCATCTTCAGAGAATACTGGAATGGAAGAGAGTGGGTATGTGTGTGTGTGTATATATATATATATATATATATATATATATATATATATATGACCCTGGGTAGGGAGGACTGATTCCCATGTAAACTGTGTATTGTTCTGTTGTTGATGGCAGGGCCTCAGGGTGACAGGATATGCAAATGAGGATTAGTATCTGCTAATTGGTGATCATTGTCTGCTGGGAAAGCCCCTGACCCTGGGTGGTTTCTCATTTGCATTTGCTGAGTGCTGATTTTTCTATTTTGCAGGACTGGTAGCCAAACATTGTTTACTTTAAGGGTTTCTTCTTTCCTGTTGAAGTTGTCCAATTTTGATGGCTTCCCTGTGCATTCTGACCTGATAGTTTTTGGCAATATGTGTTCTGCTACTTCTGATTTTTCTGGCTGACCCAGTCTGTAGTGTCTCTCATGTTCCTTGATTCGTGTTTGGACACTGTGTTTGGTGGTCCCTACATAGACTTGTCCACAGCAGCATGGTATGCAGTAAACTCCTGCGGCTGTGAGAGGGTCTTTCCTGTCCTTCGCTGAGTGCAGCATTTGTTGGTTTTTCTTGGTTGGTTTGTAAACCATTTGGAGGTTGTGTTCCCTCACCACTTTCCCTATTCTGTCTGTGACTCCTTTGATGTATAATAAAAAATACCCTCCCTTTGGGTGATTGCTTGTCTTCACTCCTCTGGGTTTTTCTGGGTGTGGCAGCCCTTCTGATGTCTGA
The DNA here is from genome assembly GCA_026167975.1 of Phrynosoma blainvillii. Taxonomy (NCBI): domain Eukaryota; kingdom Metazoa; phylum Chordata; class Lepidosauria; order Squamata; family Phrynosomatidae; genus Phrynosoma; species Phrynosoma blainvillii. The sequence continues at coordinate 84,292,275 of JANUYF010000002.1, forward strand.
GCTGGAAACTCTTCTGGCCACACAGCCCTAAAAACCCACAAAAATCTATGGATGCTGGCCATGAAAGCCTTTGACTTCACATTGAAAACCTGTATTATTTTTTAAAGAAGAGGAAAGAATTCCCCTGGGCCAATCTTTTTCAGCTTTGGAAAATTCTTGAAGCTTGAATAAACCCAGCCAACTTTTAACCAAAGTGACAACTTTTACCTATGTCTATTTGTATCAGAATTGTGCTATAGAAGCATAGATATGGCCAGCATATCAAGCTTGCAGGTCCTGGTATGTGGAAAATTAGCCATATATTCTGGTTTGGCAAATGTTTTATCTCCTTCATCTTCTGTGTATTTTGGCACAAAAATGTCTATCGGTTCTGCAAAGAGATTAAATAACAGCATATGCCAAAAACACAAATGCTTCATATTTAGCAGTATTCAGTAAGCTGGTACATAATGGGTGATTGGGAAGGAAAGTAGACATTTCTTTCCTGACAGACATCCCAAAGTAACAGGAGTTATGGTATTTGGGGATCCTGCTTTGATTAACAACTCGTAAATGTTTGTCATAAATACGGGTAGGATGAATAGGAAAGAACTGGAGGCACAGCCAATCCATTCTTGGTTTTATGGCTGTTTCTCATGCGACATAAGTATGGGAGCTCACCTGATGATGAACCTCTGTTGGAAATAGGGTTCAGCAGCTGCGTGTCTCCCATACATAGTGGGAGTCAGTCAATCATATATCTGTTTGATCTATCAATTTATAATTCATTTGTATCCTGCCTTTGCCCCAACATGGAGCTGAAGTTTGTTTAAAACAGGGTTAAAACAAAATACAACAGGCCACTCAGTGTCAGTGCTGGACTGGTACCCATGCCAATACAACATTTCAGTTCTTTCCACAGTAGTAAATGGCAGCCATTCATTCATAAGTAAAGGCGATCACACACATACAAATGTAGTTCAACCTACAATTGACCTTGTGAGTGAAATTGATGAGGATCATACTTTACCCATATCAGAAGTGTGATTTTTGACCATCTAGCTTGACAGCATTTGAGAAACAAGACTGCATTAACCCCTCTATGGACCCCATTATTTTTGGCCATGCTACTGTGTATTTTGATGTAAACTAGAAAACTGGGATGCATAGATATTCATAGACATGTCCACAATGAAACATAAAACAGTTGGATACAGAGTTTAAATTCAGACTAATTAGCATATAAATTAGTGAGTTTGATTAATCTTAAAATAATTATTTGTGAGTATGAACTGTCAACATTGTCTTGGAATCTGAAGAGCCAGTGTGAGATAATACCAGTACTGTCGTCAAAACAAGTGAGAATCTAGAATGCAGATAAGCAATTGTGGGTCTCCAGATGTTTGGACTGTAGCTCCTTTCATCCTTAGCTAGCATAGTTGATGGTGAGGAATTCTAAGAGTTGCAGCCCAACAGCATCTGTTGGACTACAGTTGACCATCTCCAGGCACATGTCTACAAAATGTTGGCCAATGAAGAAGCTTAATCTTTCATCCTGTTTACAAAATTCAGAGGAGTGTCAGTCTTTAAGTCACAATACCTGCGCACTAGAGAAAGTGAGATCAAGAGATCTCAAGATGTGCAGAAATAAGATTTAAAAATAGTTTTAAAAAGGTAGTGAGCCAGTATATAGGCCATATAGTCCAGACCATGCTCAGTGACCACGTGATGCTGAGATTTGGGGAGGGGATTGATAGAATAAGATCCTTGACCAGGACAAGCCTCACTCATTAGAACATTATAGGGGTATTCCACACTGCAGGATTTTATAGCAGGCCCCACTGATATTACTATAATTATTATAATATCACTTATTATTGTAAGACCCACTAGAAATTTAGCAAGTAGACAATAGGAATTCAGAACAATGTGCAATGAAATGCCTTCAAGGTGCAGTTAACAAAAGGGCAACACTTCTAACATTTAATTATATTAATTTAAGACAGAGTAACAATTAGAAACTTGCAAGGCTGGAAGATGAAGCCAGGGGCTGCACATATGTCCTAAGTAATAAAATGCATTTCAATTATTCAGAGAAGACGTTAGGCAAGTTACTTCATCTACTAAATTCCAAAGGGTGTCCTAAGATTTGGTGTCTTCTTGACAAAGCTGACCTAGTTATAGCACTCACTGTTGGGAAAGATTTGCTTGGTCCTTCTCAATAGTTTGCAGGCAACAAGTGAAACACTGAAAGAAAGAGAGAATGAAAATAGAGACATTTTAATTGATTCAGGTTTTGAACTAAATCTGGAGGCCTACCCAACTGCTAGCCCAATAGAATCGATAGGATTTACATAACCATTGATTTGTTGTTGTGTGATTTCAAGTTGTTTCAGGTCTATGGCAATCCTAAGGTGAACTTATCCTGAGATTTTCTTGGCAAGATTTGTTCAGAGGGGATTTGCCTTTGCCTCCTTTTGCGCCTAAAAGAGAGTGACTTACCCAAGGTCACCAAAGGGGTTTCCACAGCCAAACAGATTCAAAGCCTAGTTACTCAAGAGTCCTCATCTAACACAACAGTGAGTCAAAGTTTGGGTTAACTATTGAGCAATAGATACAATGGATCAACTATACCTTACCCTGACAATTGGATTTAGGTAGTGTAATTTAATTTTAGCTCTTGAAATCTATCTATCTCGGTTGTGTTTAACTTGGAGACTGGATTTCCATTGAGAAAGTAATAGTACCTAACATTATTGTCAAGAACAATCTCTATAGCATAACTGTATACTTTTGGATGTCCATAAATAATTACAGATAGATTGTTTATTGCTTACTCCAAAGACCATTGCAAACAAAACATCCAAGATTTCATACAATTACGAGTACAGAATCAAAATTAAAACATTAAAATAGAATTAAATAAATAAAATACATACCTAAGCTTAAGATACATGTCTTGCATTATAAAACAGATCACACTGTAATAACATTTTAATTTCAAAAGAAGTTACTAAAATATTCTGAGGGCAGAGAGAATTGTCCTACAAAGCAGGGCCTACTATGCTCAGGCAGTATGGGCCACCCCTTTTTTCAGCAGGTGCAACTGAACAACCAGCCCTGGCTGATTGCATTAACCAGGAAATATATGGAGCCAATGAAGAAATGTTGGCTCTCTTCTATGTCCTGCTGATGTGTAGCAACAAAAACACAAACCTAGGCCCACCAGAGATGCCAACTTTCAGCACTGTCTGGGGTAATTGTCCTCAACAGCAGCTAGTAACAGCAGAGTATTGAAGCACCAACTCAGTTTGCAGTATTTGGCAATCTTGCACTAACCAACCTTGAATAATTCATTGACACAGTTGGATTCTTCCAAAGTCCCTGGAGGCTCTTTTATCTCTTGTTACAATATATACAAAGTATTTACAAACTCCCACCAACATTCATTGTCTGCTATACAACAATACACTTTCTCCAACCAAACCACTATCTTCAACCTACACATGCCCTGAGTTTCAGAGCACTTATATACAGTGGAGATGACTAAGAGTCATCACCTGGTGCTACTTAACATTTCCAGCCATACAAACTATTTTACAACATCTTAAAGAAACATTGTTCCCAACAGGTTTCAGCCCTCAAAGCAGCATGTTCATGTTTTCACTCTGCAAAAGGTGAAAAATGTCAAAAATACAAACCAACAAGGTATTCCATCATACACATGACACATAATATTCATTGTGCACAACTCCATATACTCCTCTCACCAGTCAGTTGCCAAGCCCCATGGTATGGCCATTAACTGCTAGGAGAAGGGGAGGGAAGGATTAGAGGGAGGCAGGCAGATGAATGAGTAGCAGGAACTGCCTCTCATCCCTACTGCAGTTCTTTGAAGGAGGAGGATAAAGTATGAAATTATTGTTTCCCTTCTTTTCTCTCTACAGAACTGTAGCAGTGATTGGAGACAGTCCACACCACTCAGTCACCTCAGTCCCTCCACCTCTCTCAACCATTTAATAGCCATAACAGTGTTTCACAGTGCATGGCAGCTCCTAAGGCAAGAATTTTGAATGGAGTACAAGGGCTAGTAAAAATTTACAATAGCCACAGCAAACCTCCAAAAGTTCTGCTTAGGGCCCACAATTACCACCTAACCAGACTTTAAGATGTTAGAATTGTAAAGGCTTCCTACAAACAAACATTCAAAATCAAGAAATCCGACATTCACACTAACTGTAAAATTGTCATACCTAGTGTTACTGTTTCTCTAACAGATCATTTTAGCTTTAAAACACACACACACACACACAGAGACACAGACACAGACACACACACAGACACACAGTGCTAGAAGACCCTCAGTCTTCTTCCTGTCACAACCCTAATTCCACTGAAGGCACAAAATGGCCAGGTTGCTGGGAAAGGGCTATCTAAAAGCATCCACGCTATATATAGTAGTTATATATATAAGGTGCGTCGCTCTTCCCCACCCTTTCCGGTGCAGCGTGTCATAATGCTATGCCAGGAGGGCGTCCTGCCACTGCGTGCGGTGTGTGATGGAGCACGGCATCAGGATGGTGTCAGCATGGGGTCGGGGCAGCTGGCATGCAGCTGCCCCACACCAACTTGGCCTCCAGCCCAGCCCTTTGGGCTGGTTTGCAGAGGCCCTTAGTCTGGAAATTAGAATTGTTTTCTAGAAAGTTGTAGTAATGTTGCAGTTTAGGGAAATACACTTGATTTTTGTAGCAGAGAAAATGCTCAGGAAATTACAAATCCTAGGATTCCATAGGACTGAGCCATGACAGCTAAATTGGTATCAAAGTACTATAACTGTGTGGTCTAGACACACTGTCTAGAGTCTGCTTTTCTCTGCTGTTCATTTGTTTTCCGATGATATACAGGGGAGAGGGAAATGTAAGTTCAGGTAAGGTACATATGAATGAAAGCTTGTCTTCCTCTCCTCCATGCTGGTCAGCTGAACAGTGGGCAGAAATAAGGATGGGCCTTTGCAGACTGCCAGAAATAGTGCAAGTTGAGTCCACTAACTCCCTGACTCAGTACTAGGGAATCATTGGAACTGTAGTTTATTGTGGCACCAGAGCTCTCTGACAGAGAAGGCTCAATGTCTCAGAAAAAAATACAATTCCCATGATTCCCTAGCACTGAGCCAGGGCAGTTAAAGTGGACTCAGTTTGCATTATTTCTAGCAGTCTGCAAAGTAAGTAAACAGATCTGAGCCAATATCTTGCATCTGGAGATGCCTCATAAAGTTCCACCCATGTAGTCCTCTTCTGTCCTTTTTCAAGACTCCCCTTCTCCTTGTGAGAGTCTACTCTCCATGGCCATATCGCTGTGGGTGGAGAGTAGTGGGAACCAGAAAAGATTCTGGCTACATCCCTAGAGACAGACACAGAACATGCATGTCATCCTCTGGGTTGTCCAGTGACCAAGAGGCTGACTTTTTCATTCTAGCCATGAGGGTGTGTGTGTGTGTGTGCAGACAGGTGGAAGGTGAGACTTGCAGGGATGGGAAACCATTGGATGAGCAAGGTTCTGTTTTCTCTCTGCAATAATCCAAAGAAGATATGCACAGGAACAAATTGGACTTATGCCTGCATATGTTACTAAAGCAATGCTAGCCAAAGGAGGGCATCTGCTCTAGCTTGTTTCCATTCAGTTTCAATTCATCACATTCTGACCCTGAGAGGAGACAGTCAGTTAAGCTGCAATGGGCACTTTGCAGACACTGGCAGGACTTGTGGAAAAAGCAAACACTACAAATTTCAGGATGGTGATCACTATGGTGCACTTCTGTTTTTATTTTTCAAGTGTGCATGCAGAGAATTAGGCAGGCCACAATCACACACACTAGAGTGAAGAGTGAAGTGTTGGGATTTGTAGTCAAAGTGGAAATGTACAGATGTGAGAATATTTCTACTGTGAAAGTTTCAGCCTGCAGGTGGGTTACAAGTAAACAACACGTACAGAACACAGTCAAGGTCAATGAGCCTGGAAACATGGAAGAAAGAGTGTAAACAGATTAGGTCATCGAGTTTGGTGAGAACCAGGATCACATGACACATAAAAGAAGGCTGGGTTTAGAGCTGTTTAGCAAATGTCTATAAAGGTAATACCCTGGAGGTGGAGTTTTTCCTTGAGTGGCTTGCTGGGCTTGGCATGGCTTGGCACAGAGTTTTCTTTGTTCTAATGGCTTTTCTTCAATGTAAATAGTTACCATGTTAATTCTGCATCTGAAGAATAAAGACCCTTCTTTTGGAGAGAATTTAGTCTCTGGTCTGGTTCATGGAATGCCGGAAGGCTGTAGCAAGTTACAGATCCAGAGATGTATGGAGCTAGTGAAAGGCAGTCCTGCATACACTCTGCACACTTTCTAACCATAAATCAACAGTTTGAGGGATGAAAAGATAGCTGTATTTAAATATCTGAAGGGATGTCATGGGGAAGTTGGTGTGAGCTTATTTTCTGTTGCTCCAGAAATTAGAACATGAACCAAATGATTCAAATTACAAGAGATTTTTCTGAAACATTAGGAGGATTCTGAAACAATCTCTTGACTGTAATAAGTGTTCAGAAATGACATCAATTACCTTGGAGGATGGGGATCTCTCCCTCTCTGGAGGTCTTTAAACAGAATTGGATGGGCATTCTCAAGAGAGCATTGGTTGTGTACAGAAGGGGGTTGCACTAGATGGTCCTCATAATCGTTTCCAACTCTATGATTCTGTAACTGTTTACATGCATCAGTGAGCCTAGAGATGAAGAGGCTGACTTAGGAGTATGTATTCAAAAAGAAAGTGGTATCTGGATATAGCTGTAAGTGTGGACCCAGCTGGTCTCTGAGAGTCTTGAGGCACCCCATCTATTATAAGAAACTATCCTTAGTCACTTAAAAACACCACTCAAAATGAAGTAGAATGCCTGTGTGTGAATTGTATATTATTCTTCAAAATGTTGCAGCTTGAACTTTAGTAGAAGATAAAATTTAGACTCAAGAGACCTGTGATTTTTAACAAGGGCAGCAGCTTTATTCAGCTATTATGTCAATTCAGTTGCATAAGCTTTTATTTAAGTCATCTTGGCATCCTGATGCCTTCCAAGATGACTGGTGTGGATTTCCTATAATCTGTCCTGAGGTGTGAGTTTTCTCACTAGTCAATTTGAGTGTATTTGATAGAAAGTTGGGCTAGAAATATCGGCTAGAAAGACTTGTCTGCTGCCTCACAGGGGGCTAGGGGCATATCCACATTACAGATTTACAGCACTTTGTACCACATTAATTGGCATGTTTCCATCCTAAGTTTGGTGATATTCTTAAAATTCTTTGCTAGAGAGGTGTAGTCTACTCCCTGAAGAGCAGTTCTGGAGCTGCATAACATAGTACAGAATTCTAAGTACCCCAGCAAGCTACAAATCCTAGGCTACTGGATTAGTAGCTCCCCCTCATGGCTATTTCTGTGTTGTCAGGGAGGAAGGAGATGAGCAGAGATGTGTTCAGATATTCTTCTGTTGCGGGATGCACTGCAAAGACATAATCTGTAGGCACCTCCCAAGGATCCCTGGAGATTTCTGCAGATTTCTGTCACAGAAACAGTGCATCATGCCACACAAAAATAGATGGATGCATCCCTGCTCATCCACCTGTTTACCAACAACATGCAAATGGTAATGTATGTCAAGGAGCTGTGTGGTCACAAGGTGGGTTTGAGGACCAACATTGGCAGATGTATCTATGGAAAAGTAACTGCATTATATATGCCCATCTCCCGATGCAGGATTTAGCTAAGGATTAATTTCATTTGAATGTTAGGAGGCTTCTTGATGGTAAGAGCAGTTTGACAATGGAACCAGTTTCTTGGTTTATGACATCTTTTTGTCACTAGAAGCTTTCAAGAAGAGGTTGGACAGCTATCTGTTGGAGATGTAAGAGCTCTGTGCTTCCTCCTCAAGCAGAAGATTGGAATATATGACCTATAGGCCTCTTCGAACTCTATAATTTTGTAAAAACAAAGAAATGTTCTGTTCTCAATTAGTCATTCAATGATGGAAACCTAAATACTAGAACCCTGCAAAGAAAAACAAGAAATACATTCATGTATATTAAGTTTTTCCATTACATCTCAGACTGAGATGTATGGTCCTCCAACTACATTGATGACACCCAGATATATTTTTTCATGTCTCAGTCTTCAGCTTTGACTTCAGATGGCGTCTCTCCTCTCAATGATCGTCTTAAGACAGTAATGGACTGGAAGAGGAAAAACAGATTGAGACTGAATCCAGACAAAATGGAGGTACTTACAGTAGCGTCCCCGAACCCCGGTATTGGGTTGCAACCTCCAGTCCTGGGGTCACACTCTCCTCTAAGGACTGTGTTCACAGTCTGGGGGTGCTCCTGGACCCATCACTTCAGATGATAAATCAGGTGAATGCGATGGTCAGGAGTGCCTGATCAGCTTCGGCTGGTATGCCAGCTGCGCCCTTGAAACTGTTAGGGACCTTGAAACTGTGGTGCATGCTTTGGTAACCTCTTGTCTTGATTTCTGTAATGCGCTCTACATGGGATTACCCTTGTACATGGTCCATAAACTTCAACTAGTACACAATATGGCAGCCAGGCTGGTCTCAGGAACAAGAAGAGACCATATAACACTGATCCTAAGATCACTTCACTGGCTGCCCATTAGTTTCTGGGCCCAGTACAAGGTGTTGGTTATCACCTTTAAAGCCCTAAATGGCTTGGGTCCAACCTATCTTTGGCACCGCCTCCTCCCTTATAATCCACTCCATGCACTTAGGTCCTCTGGGAGGAATTTGTTGCAGTCAATGAAAACTAGATTGTCTACAACCGCCCAGAGGAGCTTTATGGCTACCGCTCCCAGATTATGGAATGGCCTGCCGGATGAGATCCATCATATTACCACCTTAGACAGCTTTAAAAAGGCTGTTAAGATGGATCTCTTCCGGCAGGCCTTTCCCTGAATAGATATCCCAGCCATCAAAAGGCAGCCATCCTGCTCATCCCTGATTCGGCTGTAGCTATTTTTATTTGTTTCTTTGTTTTTGTGTTATTATTTTAAGTGTGTGTTTAAATTGTCAATTGTTTAATAGTATTTTAAGGGGTGAGTGGGATTGTAGGATATTGATATATATTTTAAAGTTGTAAGCCACCCCGGTTGTGTTACACAGAGGGGTGGGATAATAATAATAATAATAATAATAATAATAATAATTGCCCCTGTATATAATAATGGGATAATGGGGAATGTAATGCCATGGAGGATTCTGACTTTAGTGCAGGGGTAGGCAACCTTTCCCTTTTAAGGTCCGAGGGACTTCAGCTCCCAGAAGCCTCAGCCATGTTGACCAATAGCCCCATGTTGGCCAATAGCTCCTGGGATTCTGGGAGCTGAAGTCCCTCGGCCCTTAAAGGGGAAAGGTTGCCTACACCTGCTTTAGTGCTTTGCTGTATATCTTTACTCTTTAGGAACTTGACCATTTCTTTCATGGCTTCCTTTTCCATTCCTAGTCGTTGTCTTCTTATTTTTTTTTACTGCAATCCATTCCTGTCAATGTTTGATCCAAGGTACAGGAATTCTTTAACTATTTTGATTTCCTCATTATCTAGGTTGAAGTAATGTAGATCCTCCATGGTCATTATTTTTGTTTCTTTATGTTCAGCAGTAAGTCTGCTTTGATCTTGCCTAGTAAATGTTCCAAGTCTGTGGTGTTTTCTGCTAGTTTTATGATTGTTGATGTTCCTGCTTCCTATCCCTTCTCTCCTCCTCCTTCTGAGTCTAAGCCTGTTCTCTCTCTCTGTGTTGTGTGTGTACAAGTTGAACAAGTAGGGGGATAGAATTCAGTCCAAACATATCTGGAAGGCTGCATTTTCCCCATTTCTATATATGCAATAGATCCACACTCATTTTTTAGTTTCCAGTTATATCTAAATGAGAAACTAAGGATAATGGGAATTGAGAAGGTATTCTCACTGTCCCTTTTACTTTTGCTGCTTAAACTGAACTCTTGGCAATTATTAATCCTGCAGTTTTCTGAACTGCAGGTGAAATGGCAGCAAGCCCAGTGTGAACAACACAAGTAATCCATACAGAAATAAAGAATAACGTTTGCAGCACATACTGTGCTTCTAATGGAAGTAATGGGTTTTTTTCTGGTGGGGGGGTTGGCTTCATAATCCTCTTGAAGTAAGATAAATTTATCTTTATACAGAGTCCCCAGTTTGGCATTTTGCAACCTTTTCATATCAGTGTTTTGCTACTGTCTTTAAGTTGTTTTTAATCTTCAGAATATTGTGGTAAGCCATAGTATTTTGAGAATTATGTTAAAGGAAAGAAGTTGGAACTTGTTGTGGCTATGCTTTCACCTATTTTTTTGAAGTACAGTTCAAGCAAGACAATAAAACAACACCTGGATGGCTTAGCATCATGTGTCTGCTCTGTCTGCAATTTGATTCCTACAGCCCAGTATTAAATTTCAAGATAACTATGTGATCACTGGTTTCTCACCTAGATCTTTGTGTATTCCAGTCACTACCCTTGGTAATCTGATTTTTCTTTGAAATGGAATGAAAAGTGAATAAAAGTCAGCTATAAAATACAGACAGCAAAACTGGTTTCTTTATGGAAGGTTCACTTCAGAATTCTCTAATAATCTTCTTGATGGTGTCCCTATGAAATGGTATAGCTTGCTTCTTGTAATGAGCAATTTCCCATTCTTGCTCTCCTGGTTAACTTTTACTTTTTAACAATTTTGGTAAGGGAAAAAGAGCTTGAAATGTCATTAACTTAAGAGATACATTTCAAAGTTAATAAGACTATAATGTATTGATGTTAGGGTATCAGACAACATTTCCTCAGATCATGTTTCCACAGTGTGTCTGGGACTATAAAAATACACATGGTGCTGTGGAATCATAGAATCATAGAGTAGGTAGTGACTTCAAGGACCATCTTGTTCAACCCTTGCCATTCCTAAAGCATTTCTTGAAGATGACCAGCCTATTTTATTGTTGAACAGGTTTTATCATTGAGTTCTTCTTAATATTTTAGTGGAGCTACATCTCTTGTAATTTGAATCCATTCGTTCATGTTCTAGTCTCTGAAGCAGTACAAAACAAGCTTGCTTCATCTTCTATATGACATCCTTTCAGATATTTAAATATGGTTATCATATCTGTTCTCAGTCTGCTCTTTTCCAAGCTAAACATACCAGGTTCAATGAGCCATTCCTCATAGGGCTTGGTTTCCAAAGCTTTTATTACCTTGGTTGACTTCTGGGCATGTTCCAGCTTGTTAATGTCCTTCTGAGGTGTCCAGGACTGCATGCTATATTCCAGGTGAGAGGTTCTAAAGTAATACTATATAAACCATAGTATTATTTTAGTACCACTCACCTGGAATACAGTGTCCAGTCCTAACAGAGTGCTAATAGAGTCATATTGTGGCTTTGCAAAATGTATTTTTTTGGCCATTTATTCAGTTAAAACACTTCACCATATAGCATTCTCCAGCAGAAAAGGCTCCCAGAGTGGTTGGCATGAAATCACAAACAAACAAGGCAGCCCTTCTGGCAGGTCTACATTCTAAAAGTCATGACACAATAAGGAAAATGGGATAGGGAAGGAAAAGAAAGACAAGCAAAACTCAACACTGCTTCTTATAATTAAGAAATTTTCACAGTGACTAGTATGAATGGAAAGACCTCAAGTAGAAGAAGAGAAAACGATAACTAATCCCTTAGCAAAACCATTCCCAATACATAGAGATTAGCTTCCCATCATTCTCTGGAGCTGCAATCAAATGGCTGCTGCTAAATGAAGGAAAAGAAAAGCTTCACACTTCTGGGTTTTCTAGGCAGGGGCCCTGCTACCTGTCTTTTCCTCTGTTGAAGCCAGTTATACTTGTTCAAGTCATATATGACAGAATTGTAAGATTGTCACTCCCCATAAGTCATGTTGGCTTGTTTTATTTTAAGATGCACTTGTCATGTCCACATATGTCTAAGTCCAGCAAGAGAGAGAAGCTTGATTCTCCAGGCTCCTTTCCTACAATCACCAGCAGACTTTGAGGTTAGAAGTACCTTAAGCTATTGCATGAAGAATCATTCATTTGTGAAGGACATGGGAGTGGGCTGAGGAAGATAAAAATGCCTGAGAAAACCAAGACAGTTAGAAAATCTGTGATTTTAGTTTGCAGTTGTTGATAGGTGTCTCAGGTAACAGTATCAGGTTTTTTAACCATTGATCTATAACAAAGAAGGGTTTCTGTATTTCTTTAGTAATTTTGTTGTACTATTATGTGTTCTATTTTATGGCCTGTATTTTTTAACACCATTTCAAAATAAAATAATCACAATTATGAGTTCAATTTATATTCCACTCTTCCTCATCAGAGCTACATAAAAACAGTATGTTGAAGCTACAAGTTACAAACATTTAAAAACAGAAATTACTAATATCTAAAAGAATGAATTACAAATGTCTTTTGTTGTTAACTGCCCTCGAGTTGATCTCAGCTCATGGAAATCCCATGGATGAGACATCTCCAAGACTCCCTGTCCTCCACTGCTCTGCTTAGTTCCTGCAAATTCATACCCATGGCCTCCTTAATAGCATGTTACTTTCCTCTCTTTCTACTTCCTTCCACCTTTCCTAGCATTATTGTTTTTTCTCCAATGAGTCATGCCTTCTCATGATGTGACCAAAGTACAACAGCCTCAGTTTAGTCATCTTGGCTTCCAGGGAGATTTCTTGATCTGTTCTAGGACCCATTTGTTTGACTTTTTGGCTGTCCATGGAATCCTTAGCACTCTTCTCCAGCACCACATCTCAAATGAATTGATTTTCTTCCTATTACCTTTCTTCTGTCCAACTCCATAGATGGTAATAGAGAATACAATGGCTTGTATGATTCTAACTTTCATGCTCAGTCATTATGTGTTGTTGATGTATAGGCTGTCTTACTCCGCTCACCATCACCCCAAAGCCTTGAAGGGCAATGGAGAACTCAGGTGGAGGGAGGCTGCTTGCCCTGCCCACCATCACCCCAGAGCCTTGAGGGGCAACAGAGGACTTGGGTGCAGGGAGGCTGCCTTGCCCAGCCCACCATCACCCCAGAGCCTTGAGGGGCAACGGAGGACTCAAGTGGAGGGAAGCTGCCTTGCTCCACCCACCATCACCACAAAGCCTTGAGGGGCAACGGAGGACTCAGGTGGAGGGAGGCTGCCTTGTTCCACCCACCATCACCCAAAGTCTTGAAAGGCAGTGGAGGTCTCAGGTGGAGGAGGATTGCCTTGCAGTCGGCTTGCCCTCAGAGTATCTGAGGCTGCTGTTGTGTGACAACAGGGGCAACCACATGTGGCTGGGTATGATTTGGGAGTGGATATTGAGGTTGTGTGGGGGAAAGGAAGATATGGTGGGAACAGAGTGAAGATGTGCTACAAAGGAAGGAGGAATCGATGTTTAAAAGCTATCCCGCCTTCAGTTCACTCTGTTTCCAAAAATGGACTGGAGAGCATACCAACCATTCCACAGAACCTTATCTTGCTCCTCTGCAATGCCAGGTCAGTTAAAAATAATACCTAGATCATTTATGATCTCCTCTTAGATGAGTATGCCAACCTGGCCTGCCTTACAGAGACCTGACTGGGAGATGATAGCACTATAACTTGGGCGCAGGCTCTTCCAGCCGGGTAGTCTGTCAGTGAGCAGGTAAGGGGAAGTGGGTGAGGGTGTGGAGTGGCCTTGGTTCATAAGAACAATCTCACCTTGACCAGGATACCTATCTGGAAAACAGTCCACTTTGAGTGTACGTACCTGAGCCTGAGGACTAAGGATAGTTTGGCGATTCTATTAGTATACCATCCACCCTGTTGTCTAACACTCCCTAACCAAGCTGACACAGCTGGTCTCTAAGTTGCTGTTGGAGTCACCCAGACTTCTAATTTTGGGCAACTTCAATATTCCACTCGAGGTCAGTTTGTCAAATCTTACAGCTGTGGCTTGGGAGTTAATTGAGTCCATGACAAACATGGGCCTATCCCAATTGGTCGTTAGGCCTACTCACTGTGCGGGTCATAACCTAGATGTGGTCTTCAGTACAGAACAGGAATATCCATGGGTGGAGGTTATTAAAACCTCTGCATTGTCATGGACAGACCATTTCCTGATCAAGGTTGAACTAAGAACCACTATCCACCCCGTCAGGGGGGTGGAGGGGCCATTAGAATGGTCCGCCCTCAAAGGCTAATGGAACCAATTGGATTCCAGAAACCCTTAGAGGGTTTAATGATTGGTAATGCAGGTGATTCTGTGAAAGCTTTGGTTAATACCTGGAACACCGATCTCCGCAAGGCTGTTGACACAATCGCTCCCAAGTGTTCTTTCCAACCCGCTTCAAATAGCCAACCATGGTATATTGAAGAGCTCAGGAGGCTGAAGAGGGTTGGACAACAACTAGGGTGCATCTGGCAGAAAACTTGACTCTTAATTGACAGAACTCTTCATAGGAAATGTCTTTGTTCCTATACAGAGGCAATATGTGCAACGAAGAAATCTTCTCAGCACGTATTGCATCTGCAGAATCCCATCCAGCAGAGCTGTTTAGGATGGTGCAGAACCCATTACTTAACCCAACAACAGCCTGCTGTGATGCGTTTAACAACTTCTTTGCAGATAAAATCCCTCAGATAAGAGCCGACCTGGATGCCGGGGCTGGAGCAGAATCGATTGTTGAGGTGTCCAGCAACTCCATTGATGAGATTATACTGTATCAGTTTGAACCTGTGAGTACTGATGACATGGATAAGCTTTTTGGTAGAGTGAGGAAAACAACTTGATCTCTTGATCCTTGCCCTTCATCTGGCCGTCCAGGGGGGTTATGCCTTGAGAGTGTTCCTGAGGGACATCATCAATGCATCCCTTAGGGATGGTCATGTTCCATCCTGCTTGAAGGAAGGAGCAGTTAGGCTGCTTCTGAAGAGACTTTCCCTGGATCCCTTCGACATGAATAGCTATAGGCCAGTTTCTTTACTACCTTTTCTGAGCAAAGTCATTGAGAGGGCTGCTGCTCTTCAACCCCAAGCTGTCTTGGAAGAAACCGATTATCTTGATCCATTTCAAATTGGCTTTAGGACAGGATATGGAGTTGAGACTGCCATGGTCGCCTTAGCTGATAACCTTTGTCTGGGCATCGACAGGGGTAGTGTGACCCTGTTGGTGCTATTGGACCTCTCAATGGCTTTTGATACAATAGATCAGGGGTAGGCAACCTTTCCCCTTTAAGGGCCGAGGGACTTCAGCTCCCAGAAACCCAGGAGCTATTGGCCAACATGGGACTATTGGCCAACATGGCTGAGGCTTCTGGGAGCTGAAGTCCCTTGGCCCTTAAAGGGGAAAGGTTGCCTACCCCTGCAATAGATCATGGCATCCTCTTGGATTGCCTGA
Source organism: Phrynosoma blainvillii (assembly GCA_026167975.1). Taxonomy (NCBI): domain Eukaryota; kingdom Metazoa; phylum Chordata; class Lepidosauria; order Squamata; family Phrynosomatidae; genus Phrynosoma; species Phrynosoma blainvillii. The sequence continues at coordinate 84,307,738 of JANUYF010000002.1, forward strand.
GAAGGTTAGGAATTAGAGGCATTGCACTATAATGGTTCCGCTCCTTCTTCTCAGGCAGATTCCAGAGGGTGATGCTCAGGGACAGTCGCTCTACAAGGAAAGAGTTTAATTGTGGCATCCCACAAGGCGACATCCTGTCCCCAATGTTATTCAATATATATATGAAGCCTCTGGGAGAGATCATCTGGAGACATGGGGAGGGGTGTTATCAGTATGCTGATGCCACCCAGATATATTTCTCCATGCCTCAGTCTTCAGCTTTGACTTCATATGTCGTCTCTCCTCTCAATGATTGTCTTAAAGCAGTAATGGACTGGATGAGAAAAAACAGACTGAGATTGAATCCAGAAACCCAGGTATGGGGATACAACTCCCAGTCCCAGATGGGGTCACACTCTCCTCAAAGGATTGTGCTCGTAGCCTGGGGGTGCTCTTGGATCCGTCACTTCAGATGATAAATCAGGCAAATACGACCGCAGGAGTGCCTGTTATGAGCGTCAGCTGATACGCCAGCTGCACCCTGTGGTACATGTGCTGGTAACTTCTCATCTTGATTTCTGAATTGTACTCTACATGGAGCTACCCTTGTACTTGGTCCAGAAACTTCAACTAGAACAGAATATGGCAGCCAGGCTGGTCTTAGGAACAACAAGAAGAGATCACATAACACCGATTTTAAGATCACTTCACTGGCTGCCCATTAGTTTCCAGGCCCAGTACAAGGTGTTGGTTATCACCTTTAAGCCCTAAATGGCTTGGGTGTAACCTATCTTTGGGATCACCTCCTTCCATATAATCTACCCCATGCACTTAGGTCCTCTGGGAGGAATTTGCTGTAATCTATAAAAACTAGACTGTCTGCAATTGCCCAGAGGACCTTTTCAGCAACCACTTCCAGATTATGGAATGGCCTGCCAGATGAGATCCGTCGTATTACCACCTTAAACAGCTTTTAAGGCCTCTTCCAGCAGGCCTTTCCTGAATAGATATCCCAGCCATCAAAAGATAGCCCAACCTGCTCATCCCTGACTCTGTTACAGTCATTGTTTTATTTGTGTTATTATTTTAAGTCTGTTTTAAATTGTCAATTGTTTAATAGTATTTTAAGGGGTGAGTGGGATTGTGGGACATGAAATGTATATTTTAATGTTATAAGCCTCCCCGGTTGTGTTACACAGAGGGGCGGGATGATGATGATGATGATGATGATGATAATAATATTGCTCTTTAGGAACTTTTCTTATTCTTTCATAGCCACCCTTCTCATTCTTAATCTTCTTCTGATTTCCAGTTTGCAGTCACTGTTCCTATCATGTTTGATCCCAGGTATGAGAACTCCTAGCATTATTTTTCCCCCAATGAGTCATACCTTCTCATAATGTGACCAAAGTACAACAGTCCAGTTTAGTCATCTTGGCTTCCAGGGAGATTTCTGAAAAACAAAACATTATGTTGTTCAACAGTAACCCTGCCTTTGCACTTTATTCCTTGATTTTTCTTAGCAGTTGTTCTAGGTCTGTGAAGTTTTCTGCAAGCAATATGATGTTGTCTGCATCTGTATAATATGTTCTGCATATAGGTTGAACAGGTGGGGTGAAAAGATGCAGTCTTGCCTGACTCCTTTACTTGATTAGTACAAATATGTACTAAATGCAATAAAAGCAACATAAACAAACAACGATAAAGCATGGTAAAATACTTGCGTATTTCCTGAAAACAATGTGCCTTCATATGTTTTTAACCCTAACCCTAACCCTTTAATTAGAAGTATAATACTGCACTTTATATCACAAACGTATAAAAATATGGCAGATAGTGTCATAACAATACCTTTTTAAAATGAGTATATTTTAAAAAGACATGTATTATATATATGTATATGCATATGTGTTCTCTTATATATACATATACATATACATGTAATAAAAATGCTCCTGATGCAATATAGGTTAGTTAGTTTTAATAGAAACTACTGAGCTGAGAAACAAGAGTGTAGTGAACAATAGGATTAAATATAGGGCTAACTAGATGGTATTCATTAAATGAATGAGACTTAAGACAACACTTATCTTTTCAATTTACTTTACTTTAGTTGGATCTAATGGCTTTACTTTAGTTGGAATGGCTTTACTTTAGTTGGAACTAACAATTTGAACAAGGAGCCAGTGTGGTGTAATGGATTGAGAGTTGACCTCTGACTTTAGAAAGAGGGCTTGCATCTCTGCTCGGACATGGAAACCCAGTGAGTGACCTTGCACAAGTCATTCTCTCTCAGCATCAGAAAATCCCATGATAAGGCCTCCCATAAGTCAGAAACAAGTCAAAGGCAGACAACAACAACAAGCAACAATGAGACTTAACCAGTAGTGTCTTAAGGAAAATGCAACATGGGACATACAGTGATAGAAATAAAATATGTATGTGAAAGTCACAATGACTAACCAAGAGCAATTATGAAGCTACACAGGTGCAAAAGCTAATGTAATTTAGAAGTCCTGAGAGCCAAGGACAGAGTTATAGAATGCATATTGGAAACACCTGAGATTCATTACGTGTACAAGGTAAAATGATGAAATACTTGGGTTGGTCTTAAGTATGGGTTGAACTATGTGAACCAATCAAAATAAATATACACACCCACTGGGTGGAAACTAACTAGTGGGTGGTGATTAACAATGGCTATAATAATTGCAATGTTTGCCAATGTATTTGTGTGGAGTAGTTTTGGAGATATTGTGGGTAGCTGAGGAGATTTGTAGAGATTGTGATTTGTTGGGCATATAGTACTTGTATATAGTAGAATAAAGTAGATCTTTTATATAAGACTACTGAGTTGTCTGGTGTCTTGAGTGAAGATACAAGAGCCAGCAGAATCCTGGGAAAGTTTGGAGACATCTGGGGAAGAAGAGTGAGAAGGCTTGGAGAGTTTGTCAGGGTCTTCAGCCTATTCTCTGAAACTCTGCTGCTTTGGAGAAAAGCATTAACCACTGATCAAAGCTGGTCAGCTCTGCTGCATAACAAGGTGGTGAGTTAGAGCCAGAGGTGAAGAGCTACAACTCTCATCATCCATGACATGGGTTATGGGCCCAGTTACTAGAGCAACCAGCATCCACAGAAGCTGAAAGTTCCAGAGAGTGGAAGAAAGTTTTGCGGACGACAGATCAGAGCAAGCTGTTTGCGCTGCACTGATAAGCTTCGTGAGTAAATCATTTTGTGTTTTGTTTAAGCCCAGACGGGTCAGCTGTGCATACTCAGAAGGACTGTGTCAAATTGAGTCACTGCACAAATTAAGATGGAGATTCTAAAGTTTAGTAAATTAAATAGAAACAACTACTCTACCTGGAAGATTTATGCCCAATCTCTACTTGTAAAGGAAGGTCTGTGGTCGGCAGTTGAAACAGGGCTGGCAGCCGATGCTAATGCAGCCACTCGAGAAAGAGATAATAAAGCAAAAGCCTGTCTTTATCTCATGCTTGAAGAAGACTTGATTAATGACGTCAGAGATAAAGCGTCCGCCAAGGATGTGTGGGATACCTTGCAGAGATTACACACTCCTTCAACTGCTTTTGCAAAAATGCTATGGTCTAAAAGAATATACAGGCAAAAGATGACTAAAGGGCAGTGTGTGATAGAACATTTAAAAACAATGCAAGATTTATTTGTGCAAGCTGAACTGAGGGGAGTGGAAATTAGCAAAGAGCAGCAGTGTTACATTTTAATAGAATCGCTAGACTATTCTTGGGACAACATTATGAACAGCTTGCAAAATTTGCCAGAAGCTGAGCTTAACAGAGACTTAATTGTGGCCAGAATATTGGAAGAGAACCAGAGAAGAAAGTCTGAGCAGGGTGACTCAGCAGGTTTAAAGTCTGTGCCGAAACAACAAACAACGCCTGATTTGCGAAAGCAGGAAGAAGCAGCTTCTACAAGGGAGCAACGGAGGTGTTTTTATTGTAAGAAGATTGGTCATCTGCAGAGACAATGTAGACAATTTGCTGCTGAGAGAAGCAAGCAAGGAGAGAGCAGATGGCAGCCGCGGCAGTATCAAAAACAGTCCAGACCTCCATTTTTGAAGGACAGTGGTAATCAAAAGGGGGTTGCAACCATGATTAAGGAAAAACAAAATACTAATTCAAAATGGCTGGTTGACTCAGGAGCCTCATCTTTAATGTGTAATAATATTAATTTAATAAGTAATAGAAAATCAGCTAATGTAAATGTTGTAGCTTTGGCTGATGGGAAAGAGCTCAGTACTGTAAATCAAATGGGTACAGTTTTCATTCCAGGGCTAAAAGAAAACTTTAATGATGTTTTACATGTAAAGGAGTTAGAAAATAATTTGTTATCAGTAAGCAGATTAACAGACAGAGACTACACAGTCATCTTTGAAAAGAACTTGTGTAAGATAAAACTGAATGGGGAATTGCGAGGCATAGGCTTGAAAAAGGATAAACTTTACTATTTGGAAGACAATATTGATAGCTACAGTGTTGAAAATGCTAATAACATAGACAATAGTCCAATACACAAAGACTGTATACATGAACTCCATAGAAAATTTGGTCATGCTAGTTTCAAATGTTTAAAGAAGTTAATCAGTATGTGTCCAGATTTAAAAGTTGCTGAGTGCAAAAATCACTTAGATTGTACTGTATGCAATCAGGTAAAGGTCAGAGCTTTTCCAGTAGCCAAGAAAACAAAAATAATTGCTCAAAGACCATTTCAGTTTATTCATGCAGATGTTGCCCAAGCTAATTGTTTGTCTTTAGGGGGAAGCAAGTATTTTCTAGTAATTGTTGATAGGTTTACAAGCTTTGCGTTTGTGAAAATATTGAAAAACAAATCTGACGCTGGGCAAAGTTTAAAAGCGTGGGTGAGAATGGTGGAAAGACAGTTTGATAGCAGAGTAGGCACCATTGTTACTGACAGAGGAGGAGAATTTTTAAATAATCAACTGTTTAACTGGTTTCAAAAGGTGGGAATAAGGCATGAAACTACAAACCCTTCTTGTCCTAGTGAGGATGGTTTAGCAGAGAGAAAAATGCAAGACATAAAAAGAATAACTGCTTGTTTGATGGCAGATGCAGGGTTGAAAGATAGCTTTTGGGCAGAAGCAACTTTGACAGCAGTACATATTAGTAAGAGATTGTATCATTCAGAAATTGAAGACATTCTCTACAGGGTATTGTATGGGAGAGTGCCAAACTACAAGTATTTGAGAGTTTTTGGACAGTTTGCTTATGTTTACACACCTGCTTGTTTCAGGAGGAAAGGAGAACCCGAAAGCAAAAGGCTTATGTTTTTGGGGTATTCCAGAAATAGCTACACGTTTCATTTGGGTGGAAAAGAAGTGCAGTATTCTAGGTCTGCAAATTTCGAGAGACATGCTGGTTGGGACAAACTGCATGCCAATAAAGAAGTTTTTTTGAGGTTAGGAAGTTCAAATGAGCCAGAAGCACAAACTGAACCAACTTCAGGAAACAGAGGGGTTTCAGTTAAGCCAGAAGCACCAACTAGCAGTAATGGTAGTTCTTCTGATAATGAGACACAATCTAGGCCTATTACTACTCGAATGACTGAAGACAAGAGATTTAGTCGTAGAACTACAACTCTTAGTACAGAAAGTGAGGATGAAAGAGGCAGGTCAGCAGATTTTATTCCCAGGCGTAGTCATAGAGTTAGAAAGTCTCCAGATAAGTTTGTTGTGACAAAGGCAAGAGCTTGTTTAGCAGTGGAAGAGCCTGAAAGTTTTGAAGAGTTGGAAAGTTTTTCTAGAGAAGAACAGGAAAGATGGTTTGATGCAATGGATAACGAGTTTGGTTGCCTGGTAAATAAAGATGTTTTTGAAATTGTTGACAGACCCAAAGACAAGAAAGTAATTGGTTGTAAGTGGGTGTACAAAAGGAAAGAAATGCCAGATGGAAGTATTAAATATAAAGCTAGGTTAGTAGCTAAGGGTTTTGCACAACAGCAGTATGAGAACTATGATAAGACATATTCTCCAACTGCAAAGCCAGAAAGTCTGAGAATGGTTCTAGCTGTAGCAGCAAAAAGGAATTTAGTTGTAGAGCATTTTGATTTTGAAACAGCTTACTTGAATGCTAGTTTGGATGAAGAAATATTTATGGAGCAGCCACAAGGTTTTGAAGAAAATGGTAGTCAGAAAGTTTATAAATTAAAGAAAGCATTGTATGGTTTAAAACAGAGTGCCAGAGCATGGAATTTGTGCATTAATGATGAGTTAGTCAAGCTAGGATACAAAAGGAGCATTGCAGATGCTTGTGTCTATACAAAAGGAGACATAGTGTTAGTGATTTATGTAGATGATTTGTGCGTAGCAGCAAAGTCAAAACAGGAAATTGAGTCAGTAAAAAGAGAATTGTCTGAAAAGTTTATTTTGAAGGATTTAGGTTTATTGAAGTCTTATTTAGGTATTGGTGTTGAATGGACAGAAGAAGGACATTGTTTGTTAAGTCAGAGAAAGAAAATTGAAAGTTTGATTGAAAAGTGTGGATTACAAAATGCTAAAATAGTAAAAGCTCCAATGACAACTGGTTTTGTGTCTGAAGAAACAACTAGAGCTTTTGAGGACAAGACTTTATTCAGGAGTATAATAGGATCTTTACCATTCATATCTTGCCACACCAGACCAGACATTTCTTATGCTGTAAATGTATTTTTTAGAAGGGTTAATGATCCAAAAATTGAAGACTGGACAGCAGTAAAACATTTATTGAGGTATTTGAAAGGAACTTTAGATAAGAAATTGATAATCAGAAGCAGTAGTTCAGATTTAGATTGTTATGTGGACAGTTCTTTTGCGTCAGAATTAGGAGACAAGAAGTCAGTTACAGGAATGATAATTAAATACAGTGAAAGTCCAATAGTTGGAGAAGTAGAAAACAAACTAATGTAGCGTTGAGTATGACTGAAGCAGAATTTGCAGCTTTGAATGAGATAGTGAATGAGGTACAGTGGGTTGAGCAATTGTTAAATGATTTAAATGAAAGTTTCAAGATACCAGTGGAAATTCTGGAAGATTCACAGTCATGCATAGCGATGGCTGAAACTGAAAGTTTGAAGAACAGAACAAAATATGTTGGTGTAAGATATCAAAATGTGCGAGACATGGTTCAGAAGGGTGAAATAGAATTGAGATATATAGAAACACAACACAACATAGCAGATTTGTTCACAAAAGCATTTTCAGTAGAAAAACATGAAAGACTGACACAAATGGTTGGAATGACATTGTAAGACACATACAATATTTTATTTCGGAGGGGATTGTTAAGGAAAATGCAGCATGGGACATACAGTGATAGAAATAAAATATGTATGTGAAAGTCGCAATGACTAAGCAACAGCAATTATGAAGCTACACAGGTGCAAAAGCTAATGTAATTTACAAGTCCTGAGAGCCAAGGACAGAGTTATAGAATGCATATTGGAAACACCTGAGATTAATTAAGTGTACAAGGTAAAATGATGAAATACTTGGGTTGGTCTTAAGTATGGGTTGAACTATGTGAACTAATCAAAATAAATATACACACCCACTGGGTGGAAACTAACTAGTGGGTGGTGATTAACAATGGCTATAATAATTGCAATGTTTGCCAATGTATTTGTGTGGAGTAGTTTTGGAGATATTGTGGGTAGTTGAGGAGATTTGTAGAGATTGTGATTTGTTGGGCATATAGTACTTGTATATAGTAGAATAAAGTAGATCTTTTATATAAGACTACTGAGTTGTCTGGTGTCTTGAGTGAAGATACAAGAGCCAGCAGAATCCTGGAAAAGTTTGGAGACATCTGGGGAAGAAGAGTGAGACTTGGAGAGTTTGTCAGGGTCTTCAGCCTATTCTCTGAAACTCTGCTGCTTTGGAGAAAAGCATTAACCACTGATCAAAGCTGGTCAGCCCTGCTGCATAACAAGGTGGTGAGTTAGAGCCAGAGGTGAAGAGCTACAACTCTCATCATCCATGACATATTTGTCATGAAATGTAACACTACATGCTTGTTATCTTGAAAAGAATGGTGGGGGGTGGGGTGGGTAGGGCACACACAGATTGTATTCCAAACAGCTTTAAGCATTTAAAAAACATTTTAATGAAGTCTTTTCTCTAGTACTTTTCTAAAACTATGTTTGTATTAATATGGCATACTCCCTACTCCCTTGATTTTCTCATGTGGGTGTATGTAAAGATAAAGGAAAAGTGAGTGTCAGCATCTGTTTTACCCAAGAGCTGTGAAATGTGGAAGAGAATTTGGGATTGGCCATGAAATGAGTTCACATGGAACTGAGGCCTTCAGGGGGTCACTATAATTGGCCATCAAAATCTAGTGACATATTTGCTGGCCACTCACTATGTACATCAGAATGAACTAGTTTTTTCAGACAATGAAGGAGAAATGACCGACAAGTACCTTGTGGGTTTGAAATTTTACAGATAATTAGATGTCATGGGATGCAGGCCCTGATCTCAACACCCTTAACTGATAGAGACTAATTCCCTAAAGGCTTATGAATTATGTCTTTCTCATTAATATAGTTTGCCTATTTTAAAATGCCATTTAAATGGTTCATATTTTAAAACAATATTGATGGATAACTCAAATAGTAATGCAAAGAGATGTTTGAGCACCTTTGAGACTAATTGAAAGAGAGAAATTGATAGCATGATCTTTTGTAGACTTGATTCTACTTCCTCAGATGCATGGGGGTAGAGTGGAAAGTCCAGAGACAGACCTGTATAGCAATCTATGTGTGGAAATGTCCACAGGAATCTAAAACCTTTGTAGGGTTTTTTTGGGATGTTGTGCAAAGACAAAGGAAGATTGGAAAGAGAAGCAGCAGAATTGAAATATATCAACAAACTGCAGTCTATCAACTGTGGGTTGAACAGAGACAATGGTTTCCTATCACACTACACACATTGTAACACTAGCTACCCCACCCACCCACAGCCTCTTGGGGGTTTGTTTGGCCAGTTCATCATGTCTTCTTTTTTGGTTCCCACACTACATCCCAATACTCATTCATATGGTTATTCACTCACCTTGGCTTTAGGCAACATATTTCCTCCTGCCTCGTCCCCCAACAACCATAGTTAAAACTGAACTTTGAAATGTGGCTAGGAATATTTTTTTAAAAAAAATAAAGTTCAGAATAGATGGAAAGTTATGGCCTGATGCACAAACATCAATGGCCAATTTTTCTTTCATCTAAAAACATAGATGAATGGACCTATCACAGAATGGATCTAATTAAGAATGACAGTGTTCTACCTATTATCAGCTTAATTATTTCTTATGAGTATTCTTTTAAAAATTTTACTAGCTGGAAGAGATGTGATCACCATTAATTTTAATTAATTTCCAGTGCAGTAGAGAATAATTGAACCTTCTGTGACCCTGGAACAATTTTTAACTCAAAAATTTTCTTATTTATAAGTGTTAATGGGGTCTCCAATTGCTGGGATTGAAAATTCTTATAAAATGTCCTTTATGGGTTTGATAACCTGATACCTCATTTCTCAGTACGCAATTAGATTAGCATCAAAAGAGAACTCTCTAAAGTGAAGCAGGAGCCACAATAAAGCAGTGGAAATAATAATAATAATAATAATAATAATAATATCCTACAACATGACATAATGAACCTTGTCTAAAAAGTGAGTATTTCCAAATGTTATGGTGGAAAGGAGAGATCAGAGACCATAACAGGCTATTTTTGTTTGCACCCCATTGGGAAAAGTATATGGTCCTCAGCTGTATTATAGCTGCAAACCAGTATATGGGGGATGGCATTATATATACTAACAAAGGGGGGAAGCAGATGGGTGGCCCTGGGCCACCCCAGGAAGCTGCGCCTCAGGACCGAGGCATCCCCATGCCTCGGTCCCGCGGCACAGCTAAATTGGCGCTCCTTTCACAAGTCGCCGAAGGTGCGCCGCAAAAGGCTGTGGCGCACCTTCGGCGACTCTTCCACTGCAGCGTGTGCAAATGCTGCAGCGGAAGGTCCTCCTCGGAGCGCCGGCCGTGCGGAGGGCCGGCTGCTCCAAGGACGACCTGGGGAAGGGGTTGGGGCGTCGATTGTGCAGCTGCCCCTCCTTTTCCCTGCCCCCAAGATGGCCCAATTAGCTGTCTGCTTAGCCCCCAAAAAAGCCACAATGGGTTGACTTCAATAAACACACAATACACATTGAAGCTATGAAAAAATTGACATTTTAATTAATCATGGATGCTAACATGCAAAAATAAGATGATGTGTTGATTGCACATCCTAGTAGCTCAGATCCAAGGATCTTATTAAGTCAATTTACATATCACCTATTGTGTCTGAAAAAGTAAAAGTATATTAAAATAGAAACCCACATAATGATATAAAAGTCACTACCTGGTTGGATTTAGACTCCCTGGTTATTTGGAATGTCTATAGGGGTGGGGATTGATAAGATTGTCCACTCCAGGAGGCTTATGGATCCAACTGGATTCCTTATGGCTATAGGGGAGTGTCCTGTTGTCTTGGAAGGTGATCCTGTCAAAGTCCTGGCTGATCTTTGGAACAGGGAAATGGCCAGGACAGTAGTCATGGGACCAAGTGAATGCCCTGGCTCACTAGGGAGCTGGTCATGATGAAACAAGTGGGATAGAGACTAGAGCAGGGGTAGGCAACCTTTCCCCTTTAAGGGCCGAGGGACTTCAGCTCCCAGAATCCCAGGAGCTATTAGCCAACATGGGACTATTGGCCAACATGGCTGAGGCTTCTGGGAGCTGAAGTCCCTCGGCCCTTAAAGGGGAAAGGTTGCCTACCCCTGGACTAGAGTGATGATGGCAGAAGACTCGGAGTGAATCCAATTGAATATGAGCTAGGGCTCATTGGAAGACCTATGCTTCTCTGCCACCATTGCATCTGCCCAGCAGAGCTGTATTGAGTGGTCAGGGGCTTTTTACATTCTGGCCCACAAGAAGAAAATACAGAGCACTTGACAGCCTGCTGTGAAGAATTTGAAATACACTGTACAATTGCTTGGATCTGCTCTGACTTGGATGCTGTAGTTGATACAAGTCCAGTGGATGTAATCTTGTCTTGCATTATTGCAGGGGTAGGCAACCTTTCCCCTTTAAGGGCCAAGGGACTTCAGCTCCCAGAAGCCTCAGCCATGTTGGCTAATAGTCCCATGTTGGCCAATAGTTCCTGGGATTCTGGGAGCTGAAGTCCCTCGGCCCTTAAAGGGGAAAGGTTGCCTACCCCTGCATTACTGCATATATTTCAATCTGTGCAGGGTGAGGATGTGGACAAGATCACCAGAGAGGTAAGAGCCACCACATGTGTAGTGAACCCTTGCTCTTCCTGGTTCCTGAAAGCAGCTAGAGGGGGACTGGTTGACTGGGTAAGAGGAGTGGTGAACATTTCAGTGCAGAAAGAGAGGTTTCCAGCCTGCTTAAAAGAGGCTGTTGTGAGGCCATTACAAAAATGAAACAAAACAAAACAAAAATCCCATCCCTGAATTCCATCATGTTTGAGAATTATAGACTATTCTCAAGCACTCCTTTCTTGAGCAAGATCCTAGAATGTGTGGTAGCTTCCCAGGTTCAGGGATTCCTGGATGAGACAGATTATTTAGATCCATTTCAAGCTGGCTTCAGACCTGGTTATGGGATAAAGACAGCTATGGTCATCTTTTTTATTTTATTTTAATATAAACTTTATTATTATTTTTTTAAAAAACAGGATTTACAATAGATGACACTGTTACATTCTTTCAATCTTGCATTGATTCATATTAAATTCCATCATCTTATCTTCTAAATGTAACTTCTAAGTTAAAAGAAGTATTTCCTTAAGTTTCTTATTTAGTTAATCATTGTTTCTTTTTGTCTCTACAAAATTATCTTTTATAAATTGCTTTAGTTAAATTCCTTCTATATGTGCGTTACCAATGCCCAAACTAATAACAACAATATTCATTAAACAATTTTCTTAATTTCATGTATATACAATGTATATATTTATATCATTCTTGCTGCTAACATTAATGTTGATATCCGATCCTTTGGACTTAATAGCACCAACATATTCTTATAAAATACTAAAAAAAAGAGTACACTCGTTTTAACCAAAAAATAAATATGTGGTTTCTTTACTGCTCCATTCTTCTATGTTTTGTAATCTTATAAGCTTTTTTTTAATTTACCACATTTCTCTCTCTTTTCCTTTTTTCCTCCTTTCCCTCTCTTTTGTCTTTATTATAATATATATGTCTATATGTGCATTTTTTTTCTCCCTTAATTCTTCTTATTTTTGTAAATATGCTTGTATCCAATTCTCTATCTCTTTCCATTCCTCTTTGTGTTTTTTGTTGGGAATATCCCTTAATGAGTTGGTTAATTTATCCATCTGGATATAGTCTAATAGTGTCCAGCACCATTCTGCTATGTCAGGTACTTTATTTAATTTCCAAAGGGTGGCATATGTAATTCTGGCCGCTGTCGTCATATAAAATATTTTTTTACCAATTTTTTTTTCTAAATTAGCATCTGTTATGCCTAATAAAAAGAGTTTGGGATCTATTTCAAATCTGCTTTTTAACATCTCTTGCATAGTTTCATGAATCTTGGTGGATGACATAGACAGGGAAATGGACAGGAAAAGTGTTTTCCTATTGGTACTCAGCAGCTTTTGACACCATCAGCCAAAGCATCCTTCCAATCTGCCTCTCTGGGATGGGATGAGAACATTGTTATGCAATGGTTCTGGTCCTTCATAAAGGGGTGAACTCAGAAAGTGGTGCTGGGGACCTCTTGTTTGAGGCCTCAGCCATCAGACTGTGTTGTACCTCAGGGTCCACTTTTGTCCCCATGCTGTTTAACATGTACATGAATCTGCTAGGAGGTGTCATCTAATGTTTCAGGGTTTGGTGTCACCAATATGCTGAAGATGTCCATCTGATTCCAAAGAAGCTGTCTGAGTACTGAACCAATGTGCTGATCAATGTGTCAGTATTGGACAGGATAAGGGCAAACAAACTGAAACTTAGGCAAGATAGAGGTACTCCTGATGAGCGGGTCAGGGAATAGGGATTCCTCCTGTGTTGGATGGGCTTACACTGAAATCTGTTTGCTTGTGTGTTCTCTTGACTCAACCTTGAGGCTAGTTTCAGCAGTGCCCAGGAGTACATTTGCACAGTTAAGACTGATGTGCCAGCTATGCCCATTGCTTGAGAAGTCAGATCTGGCTGCAGTAACATATGCCTAGATTACATTCCAATTGGCCTATTGTATCACACTCTATATGGGTTCCTGGTGGCACAGTGGTTAAATGCTGGTACCTCAGTCACAATGTTGTAAGTTCGAACCTAGAGGAGTGCTCCATGGTCCACTCAGCCTTCCATCTTTCGTAAGTCAGTAAAATGAGTACCCAGCTTGTTGAGGGCAATTGGCTTACACATTGTAAACTGATTAGGGAGTGCTAGTTCACTGATCAGCTGTATAGAAATGTACTTGCTATTACTATATTGCTATGGGGCTGCCTTTGGAAACTTTCAGAAACTTCAGGGTCCAAAATGCTGCAGCCAGAATGCTGACTGGGCTAGTTACAGACAGCATATGACTCCCTTGTTAAAACTGTGTCACTGGCTACTGGCTTGTTTCTGGGGATAAATCAAAATGCTGATTATGACCTATAAAGCCCTGTATGGGTTAGCTCTAGACTATCTGAAAGATGGTGTATCCTTATACAAGGAAGCGCCTTCAGAGGAGAGCATTATCTTGGTCCTGCCACCATCACAGGCTTTCTTGATGAGGATGCAGGAGAGAGCCTTCTCAGTGGCTGGTTCCATCCTCTGGAACTCCCTTTTAGTGGGAGTCTAGGCTGGCCCCTGCCCTGCCTGGCCCCTCCAATGTTGACTTAGAAGGAAGAAGCTTCTGTGATCAATGTGATTTCCCTGTCACTTGGGAAGCAGTTGACGGGTGTTCCCACCATCTCCTGTGACCAATCTTCAATGTGACAGGCAGAAGCAGGACTCCTATTTCAATTCTCCCACACACCAGAGATCACTTGTGCAATTCGGGTGGATGGGAATGACAGCCAAATGGTTCCCAATTGACAGGAGAACAAACCTGTCAATAGCAATAGCAATAGCAAGTACATTTCTATACTGCTTATCAGTGCATTTAAGCACTCCCTAAGTGGTTTACAATGTGTAAGCTTATTGCCCCCAACAAGCTGGGTACTCATTTTAGTGACTTATGGAAGGATGCAAGGCTGAGTCAACTCCAAAGCCCCTGGATGTTATTGAACTCACAACCTTGTCAATTGCAGCAGCTGCTACCTGATAAATGGGGAATAGGGACTTCCACAGTCCCTATGTGGCTGCTACATTAGGGGCTACATAGGGATTGTGAATGCATAATACAGTTGGCCCTCCGTTTTTGTGGGGGGTCCATTCTGGACACCCCACAAAAATGAAGATTCAGGAATATTCAAGTCCCATAGGCTTGAATGGGATGCGCACCTGCGAGCATATGCAGGGGTACGCCCATGGGGACACATTCCATTGATTTTCATTGAGGTCGTCCCTTTGTGGAATATGCAAATCTGCTGACTTTAAGTCTGCGAGAAAGGAGGGGTGACTGTAGTAACAAGTGCATCATTCTAGGTTATGCATTTGTAAATGCCATAGAGGATTCCAGCTATTACTCTTATATACCTTACAAACAAAACTATGGTTATTTTCTTGATCTACACCTTCTGCTTAGTGAATTAATTACTCTGATTAAAAAATCCACTACCTCTCACATATTCCCCAACAAAGAATCCCTTTCCTTCTGTCTTTCTGTCACAAGGGGTCAGTCCATCAGCATGAAGAAGGCTGATTCTGTCTCCAAAAAAGACCTGAGCCCAGGCTGAAATGGAATGAAACAATCCTGGTATATCTTAAGTTGTTCCCCATCCTGTATAGTGACAGTGCGATAGTTGTTATAAATCACTGGATTCAGGGAGGACCTTTTCAGAAATGGGCACGTTGTTACCTCCTTCAAGGCGGTGTATACCACGTTATCATGCATTCACCACTTCTTGCATCAACTTTTTGCATCAACCAGTTTTTTTTCTTGCCCAGCTACATCATATATGCCAGAATTATTATCCCTATTTTAGTGCTACAAATATTGTTACAGTGAATGAATACTTATGTTTCAGAAAAAGTTGCACCAGGGGAGTTCTGAAACTGTTTGATTTTTATTTCCATGCTTGAAAATTTCAACCTTTTAATGGTTGTGAAGTGCTATTTAAATGTGCATTTCCCAATCCAGTACTTTCAGCATTGTGACCCTCATGACTGGCATAAAGTGTTTGCAGTGCCAAATTATATAGCACGCCAATTTAATGGATGAAAATTATAACCAATAACACCAAAATAGTGGTAAAGATAGCTAGAAAATTGGGACCTTTTGCTTTTCCTTTGCAAGGTAGTCATGAAATAAAAGCAGGCTCACTTGATTATTTTCACTATATTACAGCACATTTATTGATTTGTTTCAAAATAAGCCACTATATAATTTCATTGTTTAAAATATTTTAATACTGATTTATTGCTTCATCTATGGGGGGAAGCAGACAGGCGGCCGTGCTCCTTCCACTAGTCTGCTAAAATAGCGCTCCTTCCACAAATCGCCGAAGGTACGCCGCAAAAGGCTGGTGGCGCACCTTCGGCGACTCTTCCGGTGGGAAGGCATCGTTGGAGCACCGGCCATGCGGAGGGGCTGGCGCTCCGATAATGCCTTCAGGAAGGGGTTCGGGTGCCCACCGTGCAGCTGCCCCTCCCCTTCCTTGCCCCCCAAATGGCCCTTTTAGCCGTCTGCTTCCCCCCATGTTGAGATGTAGCTGCTACTGATACTGGAGTCACATTTTGGAATGCCATTGTGCCCTAAAGAGAGTAAATAACATCAGCCAGCTTGAGAAAGCCACTCAGTAAATATATTTTTGGTTGTCACTGAAATGATCACAGAGTGATTCTAAATATGATTACTACTTAGTGAAGAAAATTTGTAATTTCATTTATTCACACACACACACAGTTTCAAGAGGGGTAGCCATGCTAGTCTGTTGCAGCAAAAAGAACAAAGAATCTTTTGGCATCAATTTTTATTATGACATAAACCTTCATGGACACTGCCATCCACAAGGTTACCTCAGTTGGCAGATTTATATCTACAAGCTAAGATGGTTGCCCCCCCACTGTAAACAGTGGGGTCAAAGGAAACAGGAGTGCAAACAAACAAACAAACAAACAAAACAACAACAACAACACAGTTATAGACATAACATTTTCTTATTACCCTGGTCAAAAGCCTTAGTTTTCAGACATATACCTCATGAACAAGGAGAGGACATGTTGGTTCCCCAGAGCCATGTTCTTTTACGGAATTTACTGTAGAACCAGGCATTCTACACCATTGTGAATGGCAGAGTTATTATTATTTTTAAATGGGTGGCATCCTGTTAGTGATATATTCATGACTAAGGCTGCATCCACATTGCAGAAATAATGCAGTTTGATGCCACTTTAACTGCCATGGCTCACAGCTATGGGATTTTTGGGAATTGTAGTTTTGTGAGACATTTTGTCTTCTCTGTCAGAGATCTCTGGTGCCAAAACAAACTACAGTTCTCAGATTCCCATAGCATTGAGCCATGGGCTTGCCAGAGAGTGATGGGGCAGGCAAAGGGACTTCGGGAGATGAGGAGCCTCCTCTGTTTGCCAGCCTCACTGCCCCATGGGCTTGCCAGGGAGCAATGAGGCAGGCAAAGGGTCCTGGGGGAATGGAGGATCCTTTCCCAGCTGGGTTGCTGCCTGGCTGGCTGGGAAAAGCACAGAGTTGGCTCCTGGGCTTTTTTTTCCTGAGGGGAAAAGCCCAGGAGGGAGGGGGAGGAGGAATGCCTGGGTTAGTGACCCTGACCTCATGAATAATCAAAACCGCAAGTCTCAAGGCTGTAAATATGGAGGGCTGATTGTATATGAAAATACATTCAGATTGTACATATGATATTGTAATTTGAAGGTATAACTTTTAATTTTGCTAGTTGTTTATTTCTCAACTATTCGCATTACATTCAGTGGTATATGGAATTATGATTTACCAGTAACATTAGTGCCAAAAAGCATTCTTAAAGATTCTGTACAGTGTAAAATGGGAGGAGGTCAATGGGAAGGGGAAACCATGAGTTACCGCACTGGGTAACACCAACCCTAGGGACACCACTGCTAGGATGCAGCTGGGAAGCGGCATGGAGACAGGAATTATTACATTGTAATTCACCACCGAATCGCTGGGAGACTGCAGCCCAGGTTCCAGCTGTGCTCAGCCGGCCCTTTTTCAAAGTTGGCAAGCTCCAGAGTTTTAATGGCAGCTGGCTGAGCATGGCTGGGGCACGGGCTGCAGTCACCCGGCGATTTGACCATGAATTACAATGCAATAATTCTCACCTCCATGCCTCTTCCCAGCTGCATCTTGGGAGGCTAAATTCAAAGTAAAAGGTAATACGATAAGCTCCTGAATTGCCCCCTTCCTTGTCTCATCACTAAACAATTGCAGTAGAAGCCCCTACCAGTGCTTTACAGCTGCTGGGGAAGGAGGAAGACATGGAACTGTGTGGGAAGAACATTAATCTCTGCATTTTTTATGTAAGATCTTAGCCAATTTTCCAAATTTCAGGCAGTGCTGTACACCATTTCCCCCCACAAAGCCAAAAATGTCTGGACATTTTTATTGGGATAGAGAAAAAAAAAAGCTTTTCCCAAATAGAGGAAAACACCTTAACAAATCTCATACACTGAAGGATGGTGGCAGTGGCTCTATCCTAGTCCATGCATTACATTGGGACTAAAAATGTCGCAACCTATTTTTCAACAATTTGCATCCCACTCCAACACAAAGGGTTTCGATGGGATGTATAGTTTGCCCAAGACCACAGGGAGACAAGACTTAAAAGGTACCTCAGCACTTATGCCGAGGCTGGAAGATTTTGGGGGCATGGCCAGAGCCAACTTATGGTCTGCTGGCCCTAGCTGCTTCACTTCAATTTTGCAATCAAGGAGAATGGACAACAGTTATTAGGCTGGGCTAAATGTTCTATTTTTCATCATTCCCAACTTTAACAGGGAGAGGAAATTGGGTTTTGGCTTACTTACCTCTCTCTTTAGCCATCTCTAATATTTTCCTGGTTTATCAGTGAGGGAGGGTTTTTCGTCAGCATTGTTTGGGCCAGGGCTTCCTTTATATCTCACTAGCCTTTCCTTTACTCTCTTTTTTGCCTTGTTCTGTGTCTTCTGGTTGGGAGGTTTTTGTGCCCCCCTTTCCTTGTTTTCCCCCACTTGTTCCCAGCCTCCTTCTCCCTTCTTTTAGGCCCCTTTTAATTATTATAGGCCCAGCAGCCATTTTAGCCCCCTTTTGGTTTGGCCCAGCGGCCATTTTATATTGCTGCACCTGCAGCCAATTTGCTCATAAGCCTGGTGGCTATTTTATACTCCTGCACTTGCAGCCTTGTTTAGAATAGGTCTATGGCCTTGTGTGTGGGGATCTTATACAACATAAGAGAGCCCCAACTCTGCAATAGCAAGCTGATATCACTGGTTTTAGAGCTAATTGCCATGCTAGGCTGGGTCAGGCCAGATGGTTTTTGGATGGGAATCCGCCAATAAATACAAGTGCTTTTGGCTTTTTATTTGCCTACCTGGGACCAGCTGTCACAGTATCAGTGACAATGTGTGCTAGTTTGTTCATTTTTAAATCACTTTGTGGCTTTTGCTGGATGTTGACATTGCACAATGCTTTCTGAGTTATTCTCAGTATCTCATAGACATTTGAAGCTAATTCATTGGCTTAATTGTGGTGATCTTATTCATAGCATTGTCATCCTTAGTGTTTTATTGTGGCTATCCAGATGATTTACCAGTGGAAGAGATGTTCTCCAGGATTCAAGCCCTGGAGAAAGCACATGGGGTGTCTGCTGGGGTTATTCTTCAATATTCTCAACCCCCTCAGACTGCTTCTAAGTGTGTTAGATACAAACAGTTGTTTAATGAGATGAAATCTCGTATCACCGTTTTGGAACAGGAACATGCTAAGGTTGATGTGTGGGTGTCCACATCATTGGGTGCCGAGGCCATGCCACAACTGAACACAGATGTCACACCTCTACCAACTGTGGTGCCACCTCCATCAGGTGAGTCAAGCACCTTATACAGTGCTCCTGTTGTGGGATACCTATGGCCATGGGGGGGGGTGCCTGGTTATTCACAGCAACAAAATCATCCATTGCCAAAGGAAGGAACAGCTGTACCACAATGCAAGCCCCACATTGGGGAATGTGGCCTGACTATTCCATGACACCCCCTTACCTGCCTCTGCCAGCCTGTGCCTTAACCCAACAAGGGCCCCAAGCCAAGCAGGGCTATAACACAGTAGACCTCTCTGCTGCTTCCCCTAGGGGATTATCTTCTCCAGTCTACCATAAATAAAGATACTCAGGGGTGAATATATAGATGTCTTTTCCCTACTATACCAGGGGATGGAAAAGAAAGACAAGAAGGAGCTTGATGATAACGATAAGGGGACTTTAAAAAAGCAAAAAGTTGAATGCAATTTTGCTAAATGGTTGAATGGGTTCTTTATCTATGCAGGTGTTATTGCTAAGGCACAGCCCATGCACACAGAGGCCTTGATTCAATACATGGATATTAAACTCTGGGCTTATGTTGACTACTCTGGGCCTGCTTGGCTACTATATGATGAGGCTTTCCATTTGCATGTAACTATTTATCCTACTTTATGTTGGGATCTTTTGCATTCCCAACTCTGGATGCAATTAATGACACCAGCACGGCCCATGCAAAGAGATCATACACATAGTGGATATTTGGTCCACAAATCTGGTAGCGCTTCATCTGACAAGATGCAGGATAAGTCTGCTAAGTCTCAAAAGCTTCTGTGTTGGGAATTTAGTTTTCAGGGATTATGCAACCATAAGTTCTGCAAGTATAAACATAAGTGTTCAGTCTGTAAAGGGCCGTACTCATTTTGGAATTGTACCAGAGGGAAGGGCCAATCAGCTGCTAATAAAGAAGGGCAATATGATAAAAAAGGGGGAGATGCTCTTCCACCTTCAAAAGGGTCCCCGCCCAATTAAGATACAGGTACTGAGGTGTCTTTTGTCCTCATACCCTAACTGTGAAGCAGCCCTATATTTGTTACAAGGTTTTTGTAATGGTTTTCACATTCCATTTCAGGAGTGCATCACCTCTCCTTGTCTAAGGGCCTTTGCAGACTGCCAGAAATAGTGCAAATTGAGTCCACTTTAAAGGTTAGGGTTAGTGCTAGGAATCATGGGATTTTTTTTTCTGAGACATTGAGCCTTCTCTGTCAGAGAGCTCTGGTGCCACAATAAAATACAGTTCCCATGATTCCCTAACCCTAACCCTAACTCTTAAAGTGGACTCAATTTGCACTATTTCTAGCAGTCTGCAAAGGCCCTAATAATCTTAAGTCTATTTCAGCCATGGAGCACATTGTTAGGCCAAAGGTCTTGAAAGAGGTTTCTGAGGGTCATGTCGTTGGTCCATTTTTAGTCCCCCTCAGTTAGCAATTTGAGGGTTTCCCCTTTAGGCATAGTAGCCAAGAAAGCCCCAGGAGAATATCACATCATCCATCACTTGTCCTACCCCACGAGTCATTGGTCAATGATACCATCCCTCATGAGTTACGTTGTGTTAGGTACACGTTCAATGAGGCAGTTAGGTTAGTTCACAGCTATGGGAGCTGAAGGGGGATGCAGACGGGCAGCCCTAGGCCGCCCCGGGAAGCAGAGGATTGAGGCCGAGGCTGCCGGACACCTTGGCCCTGATCTTCCCTTTTGCCGCCTGCAAAAGGAGCGCTAAAATAGCACTCCTTCTGCAAGCTGCAAAAGGGGTGCCGTAAAAGGTGTGGTGTGCCTCTTTGGCATCTCTTCTGGCTCAACGTGTGTGGACACTGAGCCGGAAGGACATCATTGGAGCATCCGTCATGTGGATGGGCCGTCGCTCTGATGACGTCCTCAGGAAGGGGATGGGGCACTCAGCGTCCGGCTGCCCCTCCCCTTCCTTGTCTCCAACACACAAAGGGCTCGTCTGCAGAGGCCTTGAACTTACCAAGTGCAACATCAAATCTGCATTCCATCTCTAACCAGTCCACCCATCAGATTTTGAGTTGTTGAGTTTTTGATTCAATGGCCAGTTTTTTATGGACTGAGCCCTCCATATGGGTTGCTTGGTTTCATGTGCAGCTTTCAAAACATTTAGCACTTTTTTAGAGTGGGGCCTTAGGGAAAGAACTGGTTTTCATGGTGTGGTGCACTATCTGGATGATTTCTTATTCATTGGTCAGTCAGGTTCTGGTCACTGTTCTTTTTTATTGAGAGAGTTTCCAGCCCTTGCTCTTGAGCTGGGTATGCTGCTAGCCCCTGAGAAATCTAAAGGGCCCTCCACTCGATTGGAATTTTTGGGAATTACTATTGATACAATTAATCAACTTTCTATGCTTCCAGGGGATAAAGTTTCTAGCCTTTAGCACTTCTCAACCCAATGAAACGCTACACTACATAATTTTCAGGAGATCATTGGTCACTTGAATTTTGCCTGTAAGGTAGGGGTTGTACAGACCAGCATAAAGAGCTGGCCTGGGGGCAGTGTTGGGGCGTGGCAACCGGACGCCGGCCACCCTGACTCTGCCTCATGCCGGCTTCATGCTGTGCACCTCATCACATGGCAGGAGGTGTCACAGCACTCCCTTACTGCAGCGTCTACACACGCTGCACCAAAGGAGCATAGGAAAGCCACTGCTGCTGCAACTAGGATGCCCTTTCTGTGGCACAAAAAAGAGCTGCTTTTCGCAGCTTCTTTTTGCACTATGGAAAGGCCAGATCAGGGCTGTGACATGCAGCTGGCATGGCCCCAATCTGGCAAGGAAAAGGGCAGCATCCCACGGCCCTTTAGGGGAAGTCTGTACAGCCTGTAGTTGCCCCGGGCAGAGCATTTTTATGGTATCTGTGTGATGCAATTAGTGGGGTTCATAGGCCACACCACAGCATTCGGCTTACATCCAGCATCAAGGCTGATCTGGTGCTTTGGATACAATTTTTGAATGGATGGGGTTTCCTTTTGGCGAGAAGAACTTAAGCTTAAGGATGTTTTGCAAATAGGGTCTGACATGGCAGGGTCAGTGGGATTTGGAGTGTTCTTTAAAGGGAAATGGCATGCACAGGTGTGGCCTGATGATTGGGCTCATTCAGGATTGACCACGGATTGGACCTTTCTTGATTTTTTTTCCAATTTTAGTGGCTGTGACAATATGGGCTGAGGAGTTGTTGAACTCTTCAGTCCACTTTTGGTGTGACAACTTTGCCACTGTGCATGTTATTAACTCATTAACCTCCAAATCTCATCTTATGCATCTTGTCTGGGCTTTTACCCTTCAGTGCCTACACTTTAACATTTTGTTTACAGCACAACATGTGCCAGGGATTGATAATGCAATTCCAGATGCTCTTTCCTGTAAACAGATGCAACGTTTCAAGACACAGTCCTTAAACTTGCTGAGTCACCCTGCTCAGACTTTCTTCTCAAGTTTTCTTCCAACATTCTGGCAACAATTAAGTCTCTGTTCAGCTCAGCTTCTGGCAAATTTTGCAAGCTATTTGTAATGTTGTCCCAAGAAGGATCTAGCGATTCCAGCAAAATATAACACTGCTGCTCTTTCCACTCCTCTCAGTTTAGCTTGCACAAATAAATCTTGCATTGTTTTTAAGTGTTCTATCACACACTGTCCTTTCGTCATCTTTTGTCTGCAAATTCTTTTAGACCAGAGCATTTTTGCAAACGCAGTTGAAGGAGTGTGTAATCTCTGCAAGGTATCCCACACATCCTTGGTGGACACTTTATCTCTTACGTCGTTAATCAAGTCTTCTTCTAGCATGAGATAAAGACATGCTTTTGCTTTAGCGTCTCTTTCTCGAGTGGCTGCATTAGCATCAGCTGCCAGCCCTGTTTCAACTGTCGACCACAGAGACTCCTTTATTAGTTTTTTTCCAGGTAGAGTAGTTATTTCTATTTAATTTACTAAACTTTAGGATCTCCATCTTAATTTGTGCAGTGACTCAATTTGACACAGTCCTTCTGAGTATGCACAGCAGACAAAATACAAAATGATTTACTCACAAAGCTCCACAAAACTTTCTTCCACACTCTGGAATTTTCAGCTTCTGTGGATGCTGGTTGCTCTAGTATCTGGGCCCATAACCCATGTCAGGGATGATGGGAGTTGTAGCTCTTCACCTCTGGCTCTAACTCACCACCTTGTTATGCAGCAGAGCTGACCAGCTTTGATCAGTGGTTGATGCTTCTTTCCCAAGCAGCAGAGTTTCAGAGAATAGGCTGAAGACCCTGACAAACTCTCCAAGCCTTCTCACTCTTCTTCCTGAGATGTCTCCAAACTTCTCCAGGATTCTTCTGGCTCTTGTATCTTCCCTCAAGACACCAGACAACTCAGTAGTCTTATATAAAAGATCTACTTTATTCTACTATATATAAATATTATATGCCCTACAAATCACAATCTCTACTCCACCAAAATACTCCACACTACACCAACAATATGCATTGGCAAACATTGCACTTATAGCCATTGTTAGTCACCACCCACTAGTCGGTTCCCACCCAGTGGGTGTGTACATTCATTTTGATTGGTTTACATGGATCATCCCATACTTAAGACCAACCCAAGTATTTCATCATTTTACCTTGACTACTTAATGAATCTCAGGTGTTTGCAATCTATAACAGGTGTTTTCAATATACACTCTATAACTTTGTCCTTGTCTCTCAAGGCTTCCAAATTACATTATCCTTTTCACCTGTGTAGCTTCATGATTGCTCCTGCTTAATCACTGTGACTTTCACATACACATTTTATTTCTATTACTGTAAGTCCCATGTTGCATTTTCCTTAACATATTGTGTGTACCTACATCATAGAGGAGTAACTCCTCCTTCTATTTGGTTGCGCCTTTCAGTGATTGCATTTTAGCTGAAATTATAAGGGGTTTGTGACCCAACTGTTGACTTCCACATCAGAAAAGTTCTTGAAGGCTGGACTAGGGAGAGGGGTAGAGTATTGGATGCTAGGATTCCACTTTATCCAGATATATTGAAAGGTTTATGCCAAGTATGGTCTGATATTTGCATATCACCATATGAGGCTCTATTATTCCATGCCACCTCTGCCCAGTTTGAGCACTCTTTAACTATGTGCATGTGAGGGGACACCGTGCAGGTCCTTTGTTTATTCATCAGGATGCTTTTTGCATAGGTGTCACTTCGACTGCTGCTGTGCTTGGATTTCACTCTCAAGCTATCAAGTGAATAAGCTGATGGAAGTCCTCTGCTTATTGGAAATATGTTCAGAACTCTCATTGTTAGCACTTTTTTCCCCAGATCACAGCTGGTGGCCAAGGAGACATTGAGTGCTGGTGTGTGGCCACAGCATGATCTATTGTGCAGCCCACTAATCCAAATTGAGCCACTTTAGATCCTATTTTGAATTGAGTGATGTTGCTCAGTTTGAATGGCTCAACAAGTGTGGGCTGCATTGGCATGGCCTGTTGCTGTTGTTATATAAGGAGCACTGTGGGCCTCCACCCCAAGTTGTGGTTATTCATTTAGGGGATAACAATCTTGGTCTGCTAAAAGGAATTGCTTTGGTCTTGCAAGCAAAGCAAGATTGTAAAGCGATCAAGCAGCAGTGTCCCCAAGTTGAGCTGGTGTGGTCAGTGCTGCTACCATGTCAGGTATGGGGTGTGTGTGAGGACGACCCTTGTTGCCTGGATAAAGCCTGATGGTGGGCTAGTTCTGAGATTCACTGTTCTTTGGAAGAGGGTTGGGTCACTTTTTACCACATCTGCAAATTATATTTCAAATGCATGATCTTTATCAAGTGGATGGAGTTCACCTGTCTGAACTAGGCAATTCTATTTTCTTAACAGACCTACAACAGGGCATTAAGGGTGTTTTGGATGTGTTGATGGGAGATGGGGCTAAGTAGATGCTTGCTCCATTGGATTTCAGTGAGTGCCTAGGACACCACTTGGGTGGAAGAGAGGTCTACTGAACCACCTCTTTGGGCCTTGGGACCTGGGAGATGGGGAAAGAGATATCCCTTGGAGTATAAACCCCTCTCTTTAATTCTTGGGCATTGGGAGAGGGACTTGCATGTTGGGGGTGGGGTGGGGTTGCAGACTGCCAGAAATAGTGCAAATTGAGTCCACTTTTAGGGTTAGGGTTAGGGAATCATGGGAACTGTAGTTTATTGTGGCACCAGAGCTCTCTGATAGAAAAGGCTCAGTGTCTCAGGGAGAAAAAAAACAATTCCCATGATTCCCTAGCACTAACCCTAACCCTAAAAGTGGACTCAATTTGCACTATTTCTGGCAGTCTGCAACCCCCATGGTCTTCCTGATGCAGGCCAACCAATGGATAACTCAGCTTTTGGGTTACCGTTGGGGCTCAGGTGCTATCGCCCAGGGGAGGTGACAGAGGTGGTCTTGGAGATAGACCACTGGTTGCAACTGCTCCCAACCGTGGCTATTTCCTCACCTGGTTTGCAGTTCCATTAAGAAATTAATAACTAGGTCAAGTTAATAAATGGCCCTATTTTAATCCACTTTCCATTGCCTTGTCGCATTATTCCTGGGCTGGGTGGGCAATTTGCATCCCACTTCCACACAAAGGGTTAAGATGGGATGAATAGTTTGCCCATGCCCACAGGGAGACAAGACTTAGGACGTTATCACTCGTGGGCCAGTTTTGTTGTTAAAGAGATAATAAAGTGGAAATGAAGCATCCCGAAAAGAAAGTGAAAATAGAGCTTAATTTCGCAAAAGCTTTTCACACGTAATTACAGTAATAATGGAATTAAGTTAAAAGCAAAAAAAGGATGTTTTTAACTTTCATACACATGAAAAGAACCCGTACATGTACTGGAAATGGGTGTGTTTTGTGACAAGACTCCTCCTTTTCCAGGGCGAGTCTTGCATTTCCCAGGAGGAAATGTCAGACTGTCCTCCATTTGGGGTCATGTCCTCCCGCACAGGTCCTAACCCCCTTCTGTTGGGGTTAAGAGAGCAGAGGAGGAGGAGGCTGGAAAGGCAAGGCAAGGCAAGGCAAGGCAAGGCAAGGCAAGGCAAGGGAAGGACTGAGAGGGGGAAACTGGAGGTAGCTCCAATGCCTGCCCATAAGCCTTTCCTCTTTGTAGGACCTGCAGGGCAGAACTTCATGGTGAGATGGAGCTTCAAGTTGCTCCACAAGCACATTCCACACTTGCACCCACATCCACCCACAGCTGCTGTGAGGGAAGCCTTCTTTCCCCTCCTTTCCCCTCTATCCCAAATGTCAAACTTCTCCTCCATCCCAAACTTTTTTCTCCTGGGCTGCCTTCCCTTCCCTTCCCTTCCCTTCCCTGGCACTGAGAAGGAGCCCAGGACTCTCCCTCCCTGGAGACCCCTCCTCCTCCTCCTCCTCCTCTTGGCCCTCCTCCAGGTTTTAAAAGAGAATTGTCCATACGTATTTGCTTTTCACATTACAGTAAATGCGAAATTTTACACAAATGCATTTCTTCTAAACTCCCGAAATTAAAAAGATCTCGGATAATACTACTTTCTGTCCAGTTTCTGTGTGATGTCATGTGAAATCGTGAGGCACAAATTCAGTTTTTGTTTGGGATTTGTGTGGATTAACCGATTTCCCCCGTGTGATAACGTCCTTAAAAGATGCCTCGGCTGTCATGCCCTGTTATGGCCCTGTTTGAACCAACTTTATGTTGTCTTGTCTTGTTATTCCTGGGGTGGGTGGCAAACCATTAACAGCAAATCAGAATTTGCTTGTCTGTCCGTTTGTTTCCTGCACCATGTCTAATGATCTCAAGACAGCATAAAATAAAATTACTTTAAAACATTTTAAAACAATTCAACACGGTAAAAATAAATAAATAATCCAACTAGGAGTGGATTAAACAACGTGACATGTTAAAATAATTAAGTTTAAAACTAGTTAAAATAATTTAATACAATTCAAAACCACACATGAAATCAACTAAACTCAAAAGGCTTTAATAAAAAAAATCATGTTTTTATTTGGCACAGGAGTGAACTTGATGTTAGCACTGATTATTCCTCTTAGGGGAAGGTGTTCTATAATCTGAGTACTGTGTCAGGAAAAGCTCACTCCCATGTTTCCTGACAGTGTATTACACCCACTAGTGAAATGCGGGCTGCATCCACACTGCAGAAATGATCCAGTTTGACACTGCTTTAATTGCTATAGCTCAATGCTATGGGATTCTGGGAGCTGTAGTTTTGTGAGACATTTAGCCCTCTAACTCTAGTGTGACAACAAACCACAATTCCTGGAATTCCACAGCATTGAGCCATGGCAGTTAAAGTGGTGTCGAACTGGATTATTTCTGCAGTGCAGATGCAGTCACAGAGGGGGGAAGCACACGAGTGCTTCCAGGACGCTGCGGGACGGTGTGCCATGGGACCGTGGCATCCGCACCGCGGCGCACCGTCCGCGCCTCTGAAAGGAGCGCTAAATCAGCGCTCCTTTCAGATGTCAGTGAAAGTGCACCCCAAAAGCGTAGGGTGCACTTTCACTGACTTTTCCGCCGCAGCGTGTGCGGACGCTGCAGCGGGAGGTTGCCCCCGGAGCGCCGGCCGTGCGGAGGGCCGGCAGCTCTGAGGGCAACCTCAGGAGGAGGAAGGGGCGCCGATCGTGCGGCTGCCCCTCCTCTTCCCTGCCTCGGAGATGACTCTATTAGTCGTCTGCCGAGGCCCAGAGAAAGCCTCCTCCAGAAGACTTCAGTCCTTGGCCAGATTTAGATAGGTAGAAGCCCTTCTTCATATATCAAAGTCGCAAGCTTTCTTAGGATGTTGACTGTCTTTGCAGCACCTTGAATTCAGACAGGAAGCATATTGGCAGACTGTCCTCTGGCTGGAGTAGATTAGCCCCATTCAGGAGAAAATAAAAAGGGGCAAGAAATATCCCACAATATATATATTGTGCTCCTTTTAACTTGTTTATTTTACTTTCATTATACTTTGCATTTTCTGATTTTGGGTAAGTGAGTTCTTGATTCTGCACACACCAAACTCCTTTGATCATGGTACATTTATATTGCATAATGCAATTGAATTCACTGTGATCCAAAAAAGCCTCACAACTCACCCATGACAGTGCCCTAAGGCCAAATCTATTTCTCAATTCTCAATGTGTGTGTGTTGAAAAGAACAAGTTTTGAAGATTTACAATTTTTCTACAGTGTAATTCCAAATTGCCTAGTGGTTTTTGAATGGCTAAATCATTAATTTTGAAACATTCATGCCACATGTTTCTATAACATTATATATATATTAGTAAGGCTGTGTTGTAAAGAAATTCATTAAAATGCATTTTCAGATTAGAGCAACACGACCTTAATAAGGAAAGAAAGCAGTTCAATTTTGGGGGTCATATAAAAGCAGCATTTTTAATAACTAAAGACATTAGGGATCTGGAGTAAAAATTTTGCTCTTGGCTAAATTTGTGTACTAAGTATAGTTGATGGAATGTACTAATTATATTGCAGAAGAAACAGAGTAAAATAGCTGCTTCCAATTGGATGCTGAAATGCATATAAAAATACACATGCAACATTATCTAATGAGCAGCAAAATGCATTTGAAGATGATGAACAGAAGGAACTTTCCATAGTCCATCACTGAAACCATCATCAAAGCCATCATAATGGCAGAACAGCCCAAGGGCTAGATATACCAACCTTGCTTAGCCTAGATCAGTGACCACTTGTTGTGTAGATATTCCACATTTTTGTACATTACAACCTGTTATGAAGAATGTACAGTCATTGAGATTGTAGTCCTATACACATTTACCTGGGCATGTCCAATAGATATAAATAGGACTTCTGTGGAGACATGCATAGTAAAGGATGTGGGATGTGGGAAATAAGGCCCAGTTTCTATATCATATACAAAGTGCAAGTTATTAAGTAGTGTGTTCAGGCAGAATCTGCATGTTTCACCTGTCACCTAAAATATGTGTATATGTGCACATGCTGTGTGCTTTATCACAGAGAACAGAGTGCATATATGGATGCAAGTTTGTCAAGAAAATATACATATCCAGGGTAGATGTGTTGGCCATATATCAAAATACAGTATCATCCAAAATCCACAAAAGAGTGATACATTTATTGGTCAAACCAAAATGCACATTATACAAAGTTTGTTACAAGCTTTCAGAGCCCCCCTGGCTTCTTCACTAGGCAATGGTGTTAAGAATTATACAAGAAGAAGAAAAAAAAATGACAATGGGCCTTTGCAGACTGCCAGAAATAGTGCAAATAGGGTCCACTTTAAGGGTTAGAGTTAGTGCTAGGGAATCATGGAAATTGTTTTTTCCCCCTGAGACATTGAGCCTTCTCTGTCAGAGAGCTCTGGTGCCACAATAAAATACAGTTCCCATGATTCCCTAACTCTAACCCTAACCCTTAAAGTGGACTCAATTTGCACTATTTCTAGCAGTCTGCAAAGGCCCAATGTTAGTCAAATTTGGCCAAGATGATGTGGTTGTTGTCCTCATTTCAGATGGTATGAAATGATATTAACGCAGGTGGACCCCTCCTCTTTCTGGCCATGTAGGTGCTGGGAGATTTTGGATGAGAAAATATACATGTTGTCCTCCATATCCACGGATTCCTTATTAATGGATTCAACCATCCATGGGTTTAAAGTATCTTTAAAAATATGTAAATTTGAAAAGCAGACTGTGATTTTGCCATTTTATATATGAGACACCATTTTACTATGCTGTGGACTTGAGCATCCATGGATTTGGGTATCCATGAAGGTCCTGGAGCCAAAACCAGTGGATACCAAGGGCCAACTGTACAAGCAGTATTACTGTCTCATAATGTTTTAAATACTTTATTGGCTATAACTCTCATTTCTCATATGAAAAGTTGAACAATGTAATGGGCTAAATCCAATAGTTAGTCCCATCTAAAATAAAACCATGAATCAAAGGGAATGAGGATGCATCCACACTGTAGCAATAATGCAGTTTGACACCACTTTAACTGCCATGGCTCCATACTATAGAAACCTGGAATTTATAGTTTTATGAGGTACTGGCATTCTTTGGCAGGGAAAGCTAAAGACTGTGTAAAACTACAAATCCCAGGATTCCATAGAATGGAGCCACAGCGCTCAAAGTGGTATCAAACTGCATTATTTCTACAGTGTAGCTGCACCAGCAGATATGTTTTGACTCAACAAGTCTCCTATATTCAATGGGGCTATTTTACTTGGCGCTAACAATTTTATCTAGCTCAGTATCTTGAAGCCTTTGCCTTTACTCTCTTCATATGTTTCAGTGTCTACATTCTGACAGTGACTAAAATGCCTTTTAGTTCCATAACAATGCATCATTAGGCAATTATATAATATGGTACACTACCTATAAAAATGTCTTTGTTTCAAATTTATGCTTTAGCAATGAAATACATAGCACTTTGCATGTTGAAATGACATTCCTCTAATAGTAACATCATTGTGGATTTCACCTTAAAATCAAGGACATGATCCAGCTAAAATCAGCCATGTTCAAGAGCCTTTAATTTGGGTGTACAGATGTTCATAAATGCTTAATTTTTTCCTTTGTATTGTTTTGTCATAACACTTAATCTAAACAATTTGGAAAGATTATTAACTGTTAGATTTGTGATCAAACTTTTTTATTTTACATAACTGGACAGAAGTGATAATGAGCATTTGTAAGCCAAAGTCTGAGCTTGGTTCCAACAGTATAATTTGATGCTTTTAACATGTTATTTTATTGTGGAATTGGACTGTAGTTCAGACTTTGGCAGAGGAGAGATAAAAGACACAAGGAATCCCCTGAAAAAAGCTTGCTTCTAACACTTTACTGGTACCACCTACCATATGAGACTACCACCTCAATGGTTCATCCAGCATGAACATGGTAGAGACATGCTACAGTCTTCTCTAATTTGGGACAAATGAGATCAGAATGTGGTCATTTTGAGGATAGTTGCTGCATGCGATAGAATGGTTATGTTTTACTGCACAGAAACTCTGCATTGCAGACTTTATATTAGGTTTTTGTACTAGAATGATGGAGCAAATTGAGTTCATGATGTAGGAGGGTAAGAGAAGGTTGCTTCCTTCACAATGTCTGTGATACATGATTATACATGATTATTTTTCAGATCATCTTCTACAGAGTAATTACAACAAACGGAGTATTGTCAAAATGCACTTTCCAATATATGTGTATGGTTGTGAAAGCTGGACAGTGAAGAAAGCGGTCAGGAAGGAAAAAAAATGAAACATGGTGCTGGAGGAGAGTTCTAGGGATACTATGGATTGCCAGGCTCCACCAATCAGTGGCTCTTATAACAAATCAAGCCTAAACTCTCCCTCAAAGCCGGAATGACTAAACTAAACCATTGTACTTTGGACATTTCATGAGATGATGTGACTCATTAGAAGAAATGACAATATGTTTGTTAAAATGAGAGGCAGTAGGATAGATTCAGTCAAGAAAACCATAGCCTTGTGTGTTCAGAAACAAAGCAGAGCTGTTGATGACAGGGTGTCTTGAAGGTGTCCTCATAAATTGATGCTGACTTGATGTCAATTAACAATGATGCAACAGCAAAAATTATTGCCCTTTGTTCTTTAATCCTGGATGGATTGAAGAGCAGGAGTTTCAGCTTTGCTGGGCATCCTGTCCCATTTGAAATCTTTGCCCCTTTGCAGCCTTGTGGTACTCTGACATTAGGGCCTGCTATATCTTTGCAGTTTCGCATGGCACTGGACCATAAAACTGTTGCCCAGATGATTTGGTTTAGGAAGACTTGAAAAAACACGAAGCACCAAGGGCCACTTTCTGTGCCCACCTTCATAGGAGTAAGATTCATTGAACAAAATGGCTTTTACGTCTGAGTAGTTCTTGTTGGTGTGTGGATGATGAGTGTTGTAGTGATGCCTTTTGGCACCCAGCAGAGTCTGCAGGACAAGCTGGCTGCTGTGATCCACAGCCACTGTGTAGATTTGCCATCAACTGGCTCAGCTTCTCTTCTCCAGCATCCTGTCTTCCTCAGTCAAGAAGACACATTGTAAAGTCCAAAAACATAGCTTTATTAATGCATATAAAAAGTAAAAATAAGATAACTAAGTAAAATCCATTGTGATGAACTTGTCCAGTTCAGCCATACAAGATTACATCTTTAACAATCCCAAAAGCATTAGGATCCAACTTGTTGCAGTTAAAAACCACACACCCTCACATCTTGAACAATAAACAATTCTTAGACAAAGGATTTTCTAAGCCCATCCCATACTCCACCTTCTAGGTGTTAACTTTATGTTAATTGGATAATGACAGTATGATGTATGTTAACCCAGCCTCTTGTTGTCCATCATCCACCACGTGAGTAACTTTCCCAAGCCTAACGATGTTTAATATTTGATATCTCTTTGTTATCCATAACAAAGTCTGGTTCCATTAGTTTTACCTCTGGGAAAATACATTGTTGATGTCTCTATTACCACCTGGCGTTGATTCACCCTGTTTCTCTAAATATTGTTTGTGCCTTGTCCAGAAACTGTTCTCAAGTAGAAAATTACAAACACACACACATCTTTACATTTCACCTTTGACTGTATATCCCATCCATATCCTAACAGTTCTATATAGGATTCCATTGTGAACAAAGTGAATGGATGACCTGACAGATTTAAAGGTTATTTTTACTTGAAGTTCTTTGCTTCATATTTTCCCAAAATGATTGGTACCTAATGGGGGGAAGCCTCTAAATGTATAAATGTGGATGTGGTAGAACTAATTCACATTGTTCTTTGCAAAGCCAGTCACCATTTATTTTGTGTACATCAACATCTTTAATATTTCTTTAATGGTTTAAATTAATTCACAGAGACAAAGGGCCTCTGCAGATGGGCCCTTTGTGGCATCCTCGAGGCAGGGATGGGGAGGGGCAGCCACACTCTGGCTGCCGCAACCCCTCCCTGAGGACGTCCTGACACCACATGCTGTTACGCATGGTTCACGGTATCAGAACGTCCTCCTGGCACAACGTCTTGACACGCTGTGCCAGAAGGGATGCAGAAGAGCCACGTGGCAGCTCTTGGGCTGTCCGTTTTGATGGTTCTGAAAGGAGTGGCATTTTGCTGCTCTTTTCCAGGCTGACAAAAAGGAGGATTGGGACTGAGACATGGGGCAGTCTTGGCCCCAATCCTCTGCTTCCCAGGGCAGCCTAGGGCTACCTGTCTGCATCTCCCCAAAGAAAGCATAATGCATTAATGTATGGAAATGCTTTTTTTTCTGAAATGAAGTAAGAACAGCTTGCAACTTAAGAATATTCATTCACAGGATGAAGTCAAATTATCTGCAATGAAAATGCTTAGGTTTCCACCTTAAATCAAATTAATGCAATGAGGAAAGAATGACATTATTTTAATATATTTGCTACAATGGATGAAAGTGTGCATATTGAGCTGGGAAAAGTTTCTAAAGTTCAGCAATATTGGTATGATTGAATTTCATTGTTAATGAATTTTTTCTTCTAGTAAATTGAACAGAAATTGCTGAATTGAAATGACTTCACTGTTATTTTCATATTTTTTCTTGCCTGGGATATATCATGGGAAATCTAAAAATGAAAATGTGTCTCATGAGTAACTGGACATTTCCCCCTTCCTTCTTTTCGTCTTTCCTTCCTTCTGAACAAAGCTGTGAGCAATTGAGCCAGAGTTCATAAGTATAACATAATTTTCAAGGTTTTTCTCCATTTTGGCTTGGAAGTATACTTTTCTGCATCTTTTCTTCCTTGGCATATTTTCATGTACATAAATTTTGAGTCATCATTGCTTCTTCTGACAGGTAGTAGTTGTATAATAAATTGAAACTATTTTCAAATGCCTTCATAAAATAAGTTACAAGTAAAAGGAAATGAAAATGCAAGGTCACAAAAGAGATGTGTTTCAGCTGTCTTTAAAAGCATGGATGACAAAGAGAAAAAGTAATTCCAAATGTCACAAAATACTCTCACAAAAGTGGTTTTTCATTTTCAACTGAATTAAGCTGCTCATGTCTAAACAGTAATGCATGCATTTTAAAACATGAAGCATTTTCATGGCTCCAGAAATAGTTCTATGTTTCACAAGTGCTGATTCAGTTCTGGCTAATTTTATGGTGCATAAGGGTGACCAAATTGATAGCCATGTAGCTGTAAATATTAAACCATACCTGTCATGAGCAAGGGTAGGCAATTGAGGTACAACAATTAGAACTTGGAAACATGACTTTTTGGGGTAGCAAATGGAGGATTTTAGGAACTGTAATAAAAAAAGTGATATTTCTCCACACTACTCCAGAAGTTGTTGGGCTTCAATTTCCATGTTTCCTCAGCATTAACTATGCTGACTAGGACTACTGGGAGTTGTAGTCTAACAACATTGGGAGGGCTAGAGTTATACAATTCTGATCCAGAGTAAGTGCAGAGAGGTGCCACCTTGTATGGAACATCTGGCATATATCCTAGCTCTATTTCCATCTCCAGTGTAAGACTTCCATCTGAACAATGCAACTCTGTCTAGCTGTATTTGTATTCACTTCTGGCCAACAAAAGATCAATCTGAATGGCAAATATCCACTCAGGAGTATGGTGTTCGAACTAATGTATCATGTGGTAGGCATGTGTGTGAATTAAAAAGAAAATATCACTATTTGGGTTGGTGGCTTCATATAGGGCCTTTGCAGACTGCCAGAAATAGTGCAAATTGAGTCCACTTTAAATTGAGGCACTGCCCTGGCTCAGTGCTAGGGAATTATGGGAACTGTAATTTATTGTGGCACCAGAGTTCTCTGACAGAGAAAGCTCAATGTCTTAGAAAAAAATACAATTCCCATGATTCCCTAGCACTGAGCCAGGGCAGTGCCTCAATTTAAAGTGGACTCAATTTGCACTATTTCTGGCAGTCTGCAAAGGCCCATAGTTAATTAATTGAATTATGAGCATGCTGAGTTTGTGACACTGTAATTATAGACGCTTGCTGGTATCCTAGGTTAGCTACTTAGTTGTTGAGATGTGCTTTCACATTGTTTCCAATTTATGGAGACCATAAGGCCAACCTATCATGTGGGTTTCTTAGCAAGATTTGTTCATAGGGGATTTGCGTTTGCCTTTTTCTAAGGGCCTAAGCAGACGGCTTAAAAGGCCATCTTGGGGGCAGGGAAGGGGAGGGGCAGCCGCACGCTCGGTGCCCCCTCCCCCTCCCGAGGTCGTCCTCGGAGCAGCCGGCCCTCCGCATGGCTGGCGCTCCGAGGAGGACCTCCTGCCACAGCCTTTCCACGCGCTGCGGCGGAAAAGTCAGCGAAAGTGCGCCGCAGCCTTTTGCGGCACACTTTCGCTGACTTGTGAAAGGAGCGCTAATTTAGCACTCCTTTCAGGGGCGGTGAAGGTGCGCCACAGGATCGAGGCATGGGGATGCCTCGGTCCTGCGGCGCACCTTCCCAGGGTGGCCCACAGGGCGGCCCACTTTAGCAGTCTGCTTAGCCCCTAAGACTCAGAGAGTGTGATCTTCCCATGTGAACTGCCCAGTGGATTTCCATGGCCAAGCAGAGATTCAGACTCTGATCTCTAGAGTCTTAGGGCCTTTGCAGGCTGCTAAAAATAATGCAGCTTGAGCCCACTTTAACTGCCCTGGCTCAGTGCTAGGGAATCATGGGAACTGTAGTTTTTTTCTGAGACATTGAGCCTTCTCTGTCAGAGAGCTCTGGTGCCACAATAAACTACAGTTCCCATGATTCCCTAGCACTGAGCCAGGGCAGTTAAAGTGGACACAAGTTGCATTAATTCTGGCAGTCTGCAAAGGCCCTTAGTTCAAAGTACAAACCACTGCACTATACTGGCTCCCAGCTACTTAGTCACATCTGCATAACTAAGGACCTTATCACACGCGGGCCACAAAGCGATAAGAATGCGATAAAGGAATAAATCCTGAACTAAACCGATAGAAACCCCACAATACGCAAATGGCTATCACACGCAATTACTTTCATTGCACTTTTATCGTACTTTTTAGAAAGCGCTCCTGGGAACCGTATCTGCCGTCCACACACAAGTGAGAAGATCCCGTACATGTACAAGCAATGGTGTTCTTGTACATGCGCACTATGCTCGCCGCGGCTGTCACTCTTTCTCAGGTCGTCCTCGGTGCAGCCGGCCCTCCACATGGCCGGCGCTCTGAGGAGGACCTCCCGCCGCAGCCTCCACCAAGGAGGTCCTCCTTGGAGCACCGGCTGTGCGGAGGGCCGGCTGCACCGAGGACGACCTGGGAAAGGGTGACAGCCGCTGCGAGTGACAGCTCCAACGCAGGGCCGGCGCTCCAAGGGGGACCCCCTCGGAGCGTCGAACCGACACAGGGCTGGCGCTCCAAGGAGGATCTCCTTGGAGCACCGATCCAACGCAGGGCTGCCTCTCCAAGGAGGATCTCCTTGGAGCGCCGATCCGACGCAGGGCCGCCTCTCCAAGGGGTCCTCCTTGAAGCGCCGGCCCTGCGTCGGATCGGCGCTCCAAGGAGGTCCTCCTTGGAGTGCCGGCCCTGCCTCGGCGTGGGGCTCGGAGGAGGTCCCCTTGGAGAGGCGGCGCTATGGGGAAATGCTTCCCAATACGTATTTGGCGATACGTATTGGGTGACCATACTTACAGCAAAAGCGATATTAATCCCATCACACATTTGTACTTCCTGAAGAAACTGAAATTCAAAAGAACTCGGATCATGCTGCATTGTGTCGGGGTTCTGTCGGAGTTCTGTGCGACGTCGTGTGTAAACACGGAAAAATAATATGTATTAGGTCTGGATTCCTTTTGGATTCTGTCAGGATTTGGCCCTATGTGATAAGGTCCTAAGTAATGTCCTATCTCTAGCCCACTGTTAAGAGCCAGCTGCCAGACTGGGGAAAGGAGGTCGACTCAACTTCCAACTGGAGTGAAAAGAGGATGATGTTGCCACCCCCTCTCACCAATGAACACGGCTACGACAAGGACTTGCAACTGGAATTTTGCTTCTCATTGTCACAGCCTCACTTGATGGTGCAAGGAGGTGGCATTTATGTAGGTTAACTGTAAGACTACATAGCCTTACCAAAGACAGATCAGTTTTAGATCCAGCCACTATAATTATGTCACATTCTATCATTTTAAAAAAAATATCTGTCTTATTATTTGCTCAGTAAAGCTCATCATTTGAGAACTCCACCATAGGAACTACAACAAATTAGTTCATGCTTATGAAAACCATCCCTGGATATATTTTGTTTACTCCAGTTGAAATTTTTGGAATTCCTGTTTTGGCTTCCATCTGCAATTCAGTGACCTTACCTTCCCCACCAATAGAATGAGGACTTTGTGTGTGTTCATGGTTTCTTCCTTCACTATCAAAGTTATAATTGTATTTACCAACATGAAAATGACCTTAGGCTGCAATCGTAGTAATGCTTGGGACAAGATGCAGATGACAATCAGTTGGCTGTGCATTTCAAATATGTAGATTTTTGTATTCATTTTATAGACATAGAGCTAGATCCAATGTTATGCTTGTAATAACATCAGTATTTTCTTTCTCTTCTCCTATCTGCAGCCCTCTCTGGTATTTCAGAGTGCTTGCAAGTGAATGGAGATTAAGACTCACCGCTTCCATCTTTGGGAGCACACCATTGCATTCTAGCCATAGACAGTGGTGAAGCTAGTCAAAATTTATCTTCTAAAAAGAGAATGAAAGTGGGTTGTGGCATTTCATTACCTCAGCTCTTCAAAGTCCTATGAAAGAGTCTTCTGAGGTGCTGATTTTTGGCTGTTGCTTTTTCTACTGCTGCAGCTGTTTCCAGAATTCAGGGACAAGTTCAGAATACTTAGCTAGCTAACTTTCAATAGCAAATATTAGATTTTGATATAATACCATGGGTTCTTCAGGAAATGACCCCAGATCAGATTGGTAGTCCTATAAAGGATATGTTGTTGGATTTATATTCCCCATAAGACTAATAGGCCATTCAGAAATGGCTGTTTTCCCTACAGTTGAATTTTTAAAAATTATCTTACAGAATTATCTATATTACTTGAAAGTATAGATAATACAGAATTATCTATATAATTTGACAGTAACTGCTCAGCATGCTCACTTGCCACCCAATGGGGGTAACTGTGCTAGTGGTAGGGGCAGTTGGGGGGAAGCGGGAGCAGCAGCAGCCCTTCACCTGGCCAAGTAGTTCATGACGTGTGGGGGCAGGGAGAAACAGGGAAGAGGATGGAGGGGAGGTGGGAGAGCAGAGGGAAGGAGAGTTCTAGTTGTTGAGGGCTTCTTGGAACTGCACTGAGGTGCGTTCTGGTTGCCATTGCTGGTGTGACAAAGGCAAGTGTGAGAAAAGCATTCCTCTCACCACTGCCACTGCTTCTGCTCTTCGGGCTCCCCCCACAGTGCACCATTACCCAGTCTGAAGTTCCTGATTGGTGCAGGGGTTTGGTGAAGACCAGCTGCAACTCGCTCCTTCCCAGCTCTTGGCTTCCTCTGCACCCCTGCTGACCTCCATCTATGCTGCTCGACTTGTGGATAGAACATCACCATGGCAGTGAAGGAAAAGGGATGAGTGCATCCCCCCAAAGCACTGCCACTGCCTCCTGGAAAATCCACTACCAGAAGGCCCACCCCCAAACGCTGGGTGACACCAGGAGTGGGGACACCACTGTCTAAAGCTATAATTTGTTACTTAATGTTGATAAATGTATGACACCTAGAGTTCCTAAATTTGCAGTGGCCATCCAAAATTTAAGGAGAAGCTTTGCTGAGTGAATTTGGTCAAGTGTAAATATGTATTTGGCCTCCTTTTACTGATTTAATAGATCTTTTAATCTAAATAGGCAATTGGATAGCTTTTCCCTCTATCTGTAGGGTCTTTGGTTTCCTTTTACCGTTTAAACATATCTTTTAATGTTTTCCTTATTTATGATTCAGCCATAATGTCTAAAACTACAATAAAGAATGGGAAGTAGTAAAATTTAATCAAGGCAAGATTCACTTTACCAGTAAGAAAATAATAAAAGAATAGCTGTGCTGGATCAGTCTGAATGTCCATAGTTCCTCCTTTTGCAAGATGATACAAAGTTGAAGGCTGTCCCTAGGGAAATGTGCTAAATCCTGTTAGGAACCAGAGCTCTCTGACTCCAGAAGAAGTCTAGAAGAGCTATAGGAGGTTCAGCACAGGAGGATGCCACAGACATGCATGCCACAAACTCACAGACACTGCATTGGCTACATCACCTCACATTCATCTTCTTTTCTTAGCTAGGGGCAGGAGGATATTTTGTGAAAGATTTGAAAAAGTTTGGTAACTGTACTTAACTGAATGCACTTATACATCTCTTGTGATGAGGAATGCTGATATGACAGGGATTCCAGTCAAAGGTGCTTTGTAAATAGATTCTGCTGAACTCACTTACAAAACCCATTTAAAATTTTGGTGCTAAATGAATCACAAACTTTAGAGCAACCAGGGATGTGCAGGGAGTTGTGGAGAAAAGAATGTTTGGACACCTCTTCTCTCTTTTAGAATCATAGAATCATAGAGTTGGAAGAGACCACAAGGGCCATCCACTCCAACCCCCTGCCATGCAGGAACTCAAAATCAAAGCATCCCCGACAGATGGCCATCTAGCCTCTGTTTAAAGACCTCCAAAGACTTTTTGTCCTATTGTGTTTCAGGTAAACAGCTGAGGCCATTTCACATTCCAAAACTATAGCACTATAATTCTGCTGGAGCTGCCATAGCTGTACCCTATGGAATCCTAGGGTTTGCATTCTGGTGAGCCATAAGAACTCTCTCACTGAGAATTACATAGCACTGTAATGGTGTGAAAGACCCTGGATAGGGCTGATATTGCCCCCTGAACAAATATTAAGTGCTCCCAATAGCATTAGCTGTGACCTAATGCTTTGATTTCTTGCCCAGCTCACCACCAAAAATCTGTTACCCTTATCTCCTCTTGGTTCATTTCACATCTTCACCTTTTGCCTTATTCCCTCTCTTCCTGCTTACTTGGCTGAAAATAGAAAGCTGACTTTTCAATAATTCTCCAGAAGACCAAGATGGTAGAAAAAGAAACATAATTAATATATAAATCTATGTACCAATAAATATGAGTAATTCCAAGAGCATGTATCTATTTTACATCTATTTCTCTTCCCCCTTCCCAAAGTCTTAAGTGTTTACAGAGGCAGTGCTATGAATTTGAGAAGAGGATCCACTTTCCATCTGGGAACAGGTCTACCTTTAGGAAAAGCTCTCCAGTTGAAATGCATACAGAAAAGATCTAGATTAGGATTTACTTCTTCTACCCATGGAAGCAAAGGAGCAGCTGTACTAGCTCAAGGCACCAGACATGTGGCTAAAAATAACACAAGCATCCTTGCTCTATTCTTGTCACTGTCTTCATAAAACATATTTTCTCCCAAAACACACACACACACACACACACACACACACACTATTTCCTGATTTTTCATAAAATAAAACAAGCTAAAAGGGCAGGGGGAAGGATTCTTGAACATTATTTCACATTTTCCAAATGATTTATAAAATTGTTCAAAATGCAGTGTTTAACCAGTTTAATGCATATGACAGATTTCTGGCTTAAAATATCCTGCTGTTGCATAGCTGGGAATAAACACACCTGAGCCTCACAATGACATTTTCACTTATAGTAGCAGAGAAGCAGTGTGCCATCAAACCTTTTTTAATAGCATGTAACGGTACAAGGAAAACAGATTCAATACCACCAGGCCCACTTCTCCAGCTAGGGCAAACCTGATTGGATGCACCGCTTGAAAGGTTTATTTTTATTTTGCTGTGATAGAAAGTAAATACGCATGAACTTTGCACCTTTTCAAAACTTCTTCACTTTCATACTCTTTTGTTGTGTCATTATTCAGAGTAATTTCTCTATTTCTCTGATAGCAGAGATCTCTCTATAACTACTTGTACAACATTTATTAATTTTAAGCATAATTTTAAGTAGACTGGTCCAAAACATATTGCAGAAATAATCCAGTTTGAGACTACTTTAACTGCCCTGGCTCAATGCTTGGGAATTCAGGGAACTGTAGTTTGTGAAACATTTAGCCTTCCCAGGAATCTCTAGCACTGAGCCAGTTAAAGCAGCCTCAAACTGAATTATTTCTACAGTGTGTTTTGGACCACTTGAAGGTGCATGCATGCACTCATCCACAGAAACCAGCACCAACTGAGGACACACATTTAATGCAATGGTGGGAACTATGCTGCCATTCAAATGTTGTTGGACTGCAACTCCCATCAGTTATAGCCAGCATAGCCCATATAGACTGGTGAAGAGAACTGCAGCTCCTCAACATCTGGAAGTGTGTACAGTTCCCATTTCTGCATTAAATGTGTGTCCTCATTTGGGATGTGTATGTGTGTGCCTTCAAGTTACCTGAGGACTAAAGGTAACCAATTAATTTCAAAGGTCTTTTTAAGGCAAAAAATACTCAGAGGTGATTTTGCCAGTTTCTTCCTCTGAAATATAGCCTACAGCATCTGGTATTCATTGATAGGATCTGTGTATAATAATACTTTACATGACTCTGTTAAGAAATACTACAGTTCAGCAGCTGGACTGTTAGCTATTTTCATATGCTGAATAACACCTACCATATATACTGGACTATAAGTCAGCTTCATGTATAAGTCAAGGGCAGGTTTTGGGGCCAACATTATGGATTTTGGGGGGAAGCAGACGGGTGGCCATGGGCCGCCCCGGGAAGCTGCGCTGCGGGGCCGAGGTATCCCCACACCTCGGCCCCACGGTGCAGCTTCGCCACCCCTGAAAGGAGCGCTAAATTGGCGCTCCTTTCACAAGTCGCCAAAGGTGCACCGCAAAAGGCTGCGACACACCTTCGGCGACTCTTCCGCCACAGCGTGTGCGAATGCTGCGCCAGGAGGTCCTCCTTGGAGTGCCAGCAGTGCGGAGGGCCGGCTGCTCCGAGGACAACCTGGGGAAGGGGTTGGGGTGCCGATCATGTGGCTGCCCCTCCCCTTCCCTGCCCCCAAAATGGCTCAATTAGCCATCTGCTTCCCCCCTTTGATGGATAAGTTGAGGGCAAAACTTAGGGGCCATGTAATAAAGGATGTAAAGCACAAAGCAAAGTAAGATGATGCCAAAGATTTTACAAAATTATGGCAAACAGAACTGTTTGTGCTCACCGTAAAGGCTGGATTGATGAGGAGGTAAATCATGGCTGTGAAATGTTTGGGGGAGGTGACCAGGAGCAGGCAGGGCTAAGAAAACACACCCAGTCAAAATGTATGCAAAGGCAAAGCAAAGAAAATTGTGATTATAAGCTTTAACTTTAATGTGATAACTTTGCTTGACTTTAACCCAGAAAATCTGAAAAACAAAAATGTCTTATTCAATCCCCAATCCACATTTCTATCAGTGATCCTTTGAAGAGAAGGTACAAAGAGCTGCAATTGCTACTGTTTTCCCTCCCAGACATTTACAAAGGTCATAAGCAGTGCCACAACAGACAGTAGAGGGGATCAATGATTATTTTTGGTGGTCCCAGGATTGACTAAGCTCTCACCTTTCACCACTCTACTCAGATAAGGGTCTGGTTCTTTTCTTTAAAGTTAAACTACAGTACTTACATTGACCTGTGGAT
This sequence comes from Phrynosoma blainvillii, assembly GCA_026167975.1. Classification (NCBI taxonomy): domain Eukaryota; kingdom Metazoa; phylum Chordata; class Lepidosauria; order Squamata; family Phrynosomatidae; genus Phrynosoma; species Phrynosoma blainvillii. The sequence continues at coordinate 84,350,668 of JANUYF010000002.1, forward strand.
AAATCAACCCCATTTTAAAACTAAAATTTCTAGACTTGTATATAAGTATATACAGTAAACTCTTACAGAGCTAATACTCTGTAGTTTGTGCTAAATTAGAGATAGGCAACATGAACCCTCCATTTCACATCTGGCACCCCTCCTTTCTCTGAGTGACTTCTAACGTCCTCTCCTGGATCTTTCCATCAATACCATTATGAGGCAAAACAGAACAGTCAGGAGGAGAAATAGAATAGTAGGCAAGTTCTTGAGTAATTTAGGTGTAGTGCCAGAACAGATGTGAAAGAATCTCACAACTCTCAAGATTTTTCTTGAATGTAGCCATCTTGGCATGATGAAACTGTATTGTTAACTTTCATCAACTCACTCAAGAACTCTTAGATCCTAAAGACCGCACAACACTTTTATTAAGTGCTGCAAGACTAAAAATAGCAACATTGTGGACAACTTTAAAATGGTTCTCTATATAAGGATGACCAAATAGACTGTGGTCTATGACATTATCAGAAATGTTAACACATTAGATTAGTAAAATGAGAAATTAGAAAAGGTATGTTTGAAGAAATTTGTAAGCCTTTTAATCATATGTGTTACTTGTACAAAGTCCAGGCTTAAACTATCACTTTGATCAAACTACTGGAAATTGCATTTTGAAAGATATGAATAACAACCAACCCATTGATCAATACTTTGAAGATAGACTATGCTTGTGATGATTGACAGTGATACATATTTAGACTCAGTAAATATCATTGCATGGGAGAGGAAAGTGGGGGAATGGAGGTAGAATCTGATTGTCATATTGTATTACACAAATAAGGTAATGGAAAAGTTTTTTTGGGGGGGGGGAGATATCAAAGCTCCATCACAAGAGTAACATTCCAATGTTTTTGTTCATGGTGTTTCCCATAATTTATGCAAGTTTATGTACTTTGTGCAAAACCCTTGATTACTGAAAGTTAAGATAGACTTTCTTAGAAATAAATGTTGGGACTTTTCTGTAGGAAGGGCCCCAAATTTTGTATATGCAAAATGCATCCAACATTTTCTAATTCAGACAGCTAAGAAGACAACAATTATTTCAATTTCCAATAATGCACACTTTACTAAATTAGCAAAAAACTGTATGTGAAAATGGAGAAAGTTTCTCTGAGGGTTGAAAATTGATTTCTCACCATCTTGTAATAAGGGGGGAGGAATCCATATGAAGACACATCTAATCAGGATGTACATCCCTGATAGAGGTGATCCAATATGATGGAACATGTTTAGGAAATCCAGATAATTTTTGCTCTGTGTATATAACTCACACAGCTCCTCGCTCTGCTGGGTCATTTACACAGGTATCTGTAACTCTGAAGAAATGTTAACAAGTTGGTCAGCATAACCTGAATTCTAAACATGTCAGTACTAATTAGGTTGTATTGATTTCATGGGGCTTTATAATACATAAAGATATTTATATGTTGTATTACTTATATAATACCCTAATAATCATCTGAATATGTGAAACTGCCACGAGGAAACAAATTGTCATAATGAGACATATTAGATTAAATCCTTATCATGTCTCAGCTCATAAGTGCCCTGGAGAAAGTAGAGAACATATTATCCATAGAATCAGATTTTGATATATTCACAGACTATGAGAGTTATTTAGGTGATGATGATGATAATGATGTGAAGAAACTAAAGCTGTTAAGGAGAACTTCAGTGTGATGAATGACCTCTTTCTTGCCTGGTCGTGTGTTCCTTGTGACACCATTTTTTGATTCTTTGATGTCAGGACTTCATATTATTGTGAAGCAGAATTCATCACATATTGGCTTATTCACAAACTGTTGCCAAGGCAGCTTACAACATAAATTAAAACAAGGCAAAAACCCAACAGTTATACACAAAAAAGAACAATTAAAAGCAGTCAAATAAATGATCACGTTAAAAGCCAAACACTGAATTAAAACAGTTTAAAAACATTTAATAGCATTAAGATGAAAGGGGAAAGTACAGCACCTTCATTAAAAGACCCATCCACAACAATCTGTTAATGGCAAAAAGAAAACACAAAAACAAACCCCCCAACCCAAATCAATGTTCCTATAATATGTGTTGTGCAATTTCAGACTGTCCTTTCATCTCAGAGCATGTCAACAGCTGAATATCTTTTCAACTTGAGTCCAGTTGCATCATTAGCCACAGCACTACTTATACTTGTCTTCTGCTGTACCCCAACAGCTCATTGAGTGCCTTCCAACATGGAAGCATCTTCTTCTGGCACTATCTCTTGTTTCATTTGGGATTGTATCATCGTAGGGTTTTAAAGATAAAAGGCATTCAAAAGGGAATTACTATGCCTCCTTCTGCACAATACTAGTAAGCGTTAGTAACACAATACTAACAAGAGAATACACTGTGGTATTCTCTGGCATATCCCCCTGCCCCAATACTGCTGCTGCCCAGTTGCTGCTTGATATAGTTAATGTGGCTTCTCAGCAAATGCCTGTCTGACGTGAAAAATCCTACCAGCCACACTGCTGCCATCAGCATAGCATCTTGCCTCACAGTAACATGCAATCCCACTACCACAGAAAGGTAGTGCCATGGTGATTACCTTCTAAAAGTAGCTTTCTAAGCTCTGGTCACTGCAGTCCATGTCAAGAAATACAGGCATATTAGTCTTCAAGAATATGATGGCATCAGTTTATCCCACCACTGTTGTTGTTGTTGTTGTGTGCCTTCAAGCCATTTCTGACTTATAGCAACTACCATCCCCATTGTTTAATGACTTGGAGCCTATATACTATGAATGATTATTGGTGAGTCAGTAGTTATATATCTGAACTATTTGGTCCTGACTGTGCCCTTTGTGAGTACCATAATTACGAGTACCAAATGCTGATAAGGACTTGGGTTCCTTTCAAACCTCAGCAGATTATAAGTAGTGCATTCCCTTTGTACTAGCTTCAAACCAGACATACACACAAATATTTATTTATATATACACACAGTACTTGCTGCAGACACAGAGAGTGTTAGTGATGCCTTGAGAACAGCATCAGATATTGATTTGAATCAACATCTTAATAAAGAGTTGAGTTCTGGCCCAGATAAGAATTAGAAGATAAGGGGGGAAAAAAGCTTATCCTTCTCGGCTAAGGAACCCCATTTATGGAATGCTCTCTTCTTGGAGACCTCTGGTTGACATCAACAGTGATTTCTTTCAGATGCCAAGTTAAAACACATCTTTTTATTAAAGCCTTTAGGGCCTAATCAAATTACCTTTTAAGGGGAAAATCTACATGGTTTTAACTGTATATGCCTTTTCTGCTGATTTAACCTGATACTATTTTATTATGCTTTTATCCTATTTAAAGTATTCTGTTGTTTTATTTGGAATTGTTTAAACTGTTTATATTGTTTAAATTTATATTGTTTAAATTGGGGTAGGCAACCTTTCCCCTTTAAGGCCGAGGGACTTCAGCTCCCAGAAGTCTCAGCCATGTTGGCCAATAGTCCCATGTTGGCCAATAGCTCCTGGGATTCTGGGAGCTGAAGTCCCTCGGCCCTTAAAGGGGAAAGATTGCCTACCCCTGGTATATGATGCAGATCTCACCGTAATGGTCAGAATAGAAATATTTAAGTAAGTAAATAAATTTTGTTGTTGTTAACTGCCCTTGAGTCGATCTCAACTCATGGCGACCCAATGGATGAGACATCTCCAAGAGCCACTGTCCTCCACTGCTCTGCTTAATTCCTTCAACCCTTTAATACCCATGACCTCCTTAATAGAGTCCATCCATCTGGCATGTAGCCTTCCTCTCTTCATACTTCTCCCCACCTTTCCCAGCATTATTGTCTTTTCCAATGAATGCTCCCTTCTCATGATGTGTTCAAAGTACAACAGCCTCAGTTTAGTCATCTTGGCTTCCATGGAGGTTTCCGGATTGATTTACTCTAGCACCCATTTGTTTGTCCTTTTGGATGTCCATGGAATTCTCAGCACTCTTCTCCAGCGCCACATCTCAAATGCATTGATTTTCTTCCTATCATCTTTCTTAACTGTCCAGCATTCACATCCATACATGGTAATAGGAAATACTGTTAGCATATGTGCATTTTCATAAAATTTTGGACACATGTGGAGTTCCCTCTGTGACCCCAGACTGACCTCTGAGGGATGTCAGCCATAATCCCCTAGATTGCAGGTCATGTAGGCACGGAAAGACCTGCTCAAGACCACTGGAAAATTCCCTAACAGACAGGTTTGGGAGTTGCCAAAAGGGAAAAACCATTATACTGGAAAAGACACATAATAGTGTTTATTTGTCTTGAGTCTCACACTTAATAGGGCAGTGATCAGATTTGACTGCACCCTTTTCTCTAGCCTCCCTTCCTTGATAGTTTTGAAACCAAATGCATTGTTTAGACCAGGGGTCGGCAACCTACGGCCCCCGGGCTGGTTCCGGCCCAGGACGCCGGACTTACTGGCCCAGGTGGACCCTTGCCGCTGCCGCCGCCGCCTCCGCGCCTCCGCTGCCTGTTTTCCTTCCTGGTCTGTGTGGTTTTCTGCTAGTGCATATCTAGATTGTTAATATTCCTTCCTATTTTCACTCCTCTTTCTTCTGTGGCCAAGCCTCCTTTTCTTATAAAATTCAAATAATAATAATAATAATAAAAAAAAAAATAAAAAAATTTCCACCAAACAGTGATACCTAAATGAAGCTGCTTTATTGGCCAACCGAAATGCACAATATACTTGTTACAAGCTTTCAAAACTCCACTGGCTTCTTCATTAGGCAAGTTGTTACAAACCAAACAGGAGAAAAACAATTGAAGATGTTCAGATACCTGCATTTTGACGTTTCTGTCCTTAGTTAATATGGTATGGGGAGGGTATCTTTTGCAGGCTGCCTCCTCCTTTTGGCCATGTGGTAATTGGGAGATTTTCAAAGTCCAGGAAATTTAAAGTCCATTTGCATCTCAACAAGGACTCCTCTCTTGCAATCCAATATGTCTCCTTTCCTGTGAGGCTGCAAGCCTCTTTTTAGGCAGAGGACTGCATTTCTCAAGAAGTCTCCATGTTTTTGCATCAGAAACATTTTGGTAGGTGTAGAGATAAAACATGAGAATAGTTTGGTTTGGTTTGTTTGGTTTGTAACATCTTACTTGATGAAGAAGCCAGTGGAACTTCGACAGCTTACAACAAGTATGTTGTGCATTTCACTTGGCCAATAAGGCTATCACTGTTTGGTGGATTTTTGTTTGAATTTGCTAAATGCTATCCCTGCATGTTTTCTTATAATATGTTTTGCATACAATTTGAACAGATAGGGTAAAAGGATACAGCATTGTCCGACCCCTTTGCTAATTGGGAACCATTCTGTTTCTCCATGTTCTGTTCTGACACTAGCCTCTTGTCCTGAGTAAAGATTCCTCATCAGGATTATCAGATGTGTTGGCACTCCCTATTTTTAAGGGTGCTCCATAGCCTTTCATGATCTATGCAGTCAAAGGCTTTGCTATAGTCTATAAAGCTTATGCTGATTTTCTTTTGGAATTTCTTTTCATATGTTTGGAATATGGTCCCTAGTGCATCTTCCTTTTCTGAACCCCACTTGGACCTCTGGGATCTCTATTTCCATGTAAGGTTGGAGTCTATGTTGCAGAATTTTGCACATAATTTTGTTTGCATGGGAGATCAGTGCTATGGCCTTATAGTCTCTTTTTATGGATGGGAATGTATATTGATCACTTCCAATCTGTTGGCCATCATTTTGTTTTCAATATCTGTTGACATATATTGGTTAGCACTAGAGTTGACTCTGTCAATGTGGATTGCAGCAGTTCAACCATCTGTTCCTGGTGATTTGTTTTTTGCTATTTCTCTTATTGCAGTTTCTACTGCACTTTTTAGAATCTAGGGTTCATCTTCATATGGCTCTTCATTCCATGTGTCCTTCATTTTGATGTTCCTGTCATCAACAGAATGGACCTCCTTCTCCCCATGCAGTTGATGCCAGGTAAATTAGGTTGGGGGTGAGTTACAATAGTGTCAATAGTGTCAAAATCATGATTAAGTCGTGATCATGAATAAAATAGAGTTACCTAACTGTAACTATTTTTGAGTGAAACTTTTCTGATTTATTTATTCATGACTGCTGTGTATTCATGATCATGATTTAGTCATGATTGTAACATTATTGCCATGATTGTAACTTGCCCCCTAACCTACTTATCAGTTGCATGGGGAGAGGGAGGTCCATTCAGATGGCGATTAAAGCATGGTTGAATGACAGTTATGTCATGTTTTGGGTGGGGAGATTGAGCTAGGAGAAGTTAATTCCTCAAAGACATGGCTCTCATGATTGAATTACTTCACCCGTAATGTAGTACAGTTGGCCCTCTGTTTTTGTGGGGGATCCGTTCCAGACACCCCCCTCCCCCGTGAAACAGAGATTCGGAAATATCCAAGCTCCATAGGCTTGAATGAGGCGCACCCTTGTTGATTTTCACAGAGGTGACTCCTCTGTGAATATGCAAATCCATGGACTTTAAGTCCAGGAGAAAGGAGGGGCAACTGTAGTAATAGTTTCCTGTGAGTCATGGTGTATCATGATATGTCAAAATTATGACAGTTTAGTTGGGTTGTCTTGTCTTTGAGTGATAGTTCAGGCCTGATTTGCTGTAGGATCTTTTTGGGATCATTCTGTCTTTTTTAAAAGTCCATGGTATCAAAACAAAACAACAACCAAAAAACAAAAACAAAACCACCCCTCCTCCATCACCACATTTCAGATGAGTTATTTTCTTTCTGTTAGCTTTCTTTACTGTTCAGCTTTCACAACCATGCAAAGAAATCAGAAATACTATAGCATGAGTGATTCTGACTTTGGTATTAACAATATATCTTTATACTTGAAGAACATATCTAGTCCCTTCACGACTGCCTTTCTACTGATTTCTGGACTACAGAAAATAATCCATTTAGATTAATTCTCTAGTTTGATTAATAACTGAGCCAACATATAGAACATGAGAGCTATTTCAGAGAAAATTATAGGGGCTTAATCATGTGTTATATCTGGTCAATGTGCTTTCATGATAGATGGATGGATAGATAGATATGGAATTTCAGGCATGTGTGTGATTAGTGGAGCTTCGTTTATTTATGAAAAGATTCATGCACTTGGGTTCCTGACCTAACAAGTAACTTTTATTGCTGTTTTAACTATGTAAATAAATAGAAAGAGTCTGATAATGAAAATAATGGCACCACCTACTAACAAATCGACAAGCCCTTATTATCTTACTAGTCTTGTGATGAAAAACCTTTTATAAAAATCCTGAATGTTTTGTTGTGCTGGAAGATTTGAAAATATTTATTCATTCAAATCAACTGTCTATGTATGTAATTTTACTCTTTCAGCCTTTTATCTTTTATTTCAGTAGGTAATTGCTTGTATTTTAAAGATAGTTATGCTCTTGATCCATCAGCAGTCATCTTAGATACAAAAGACAGTTAATTTTATCACCTTATTAGCGTATAAATTATAGGGATAAAAACATTTATTCCTAAATGGATTGGAATAATATTATTTTCAATTATTATTTTAAAATCAAGGTTACTTTTAGGATCTAAGGGACTAAATGTAGGAATAAAAACTATGATAATAATGTTCAGTTCTGAATATAGACTAAGCCAGTTTATGACTGATAGAAAGAACAAAATGTATTAAAATGGTCATAAATAGGAAACAGGTAAAGGGGGTGGATTGGTCATAGGAGCTGCACAGATGATCACTGTGTGGAGCCATCCACCACTTTACTTACACTATGGAGTTTATCACACGGGGGAAATCCCGTGAGGAAACAGGGCTTTAAATTGGGAAAAAACCGCAAAAGCGGTTAGATTTTCAGATGACGTCGCTGTTAAAATGGAGTTAAAATGAGGTTAATCCGAATGAAAACTCGTCAAAAACTGAAGCAGTTTCAGTTCGGATTAACCTCATTTTAACTCCATTTTAACAGCGACGTCGTCTGAAAATCTAACCGCTTTTGTATTTTTTTTCCAATTTAAAGCTCCGTTTCCACACAGGATTTCCCCCGTGTGATAAACTCCTATGTCATTCCCCCCACCTGGGATTCATGGTGGCTTACAAAACAAAATATTAAAATATGGATGGATTTCAACAATAAAATTTTAGAGGATGTTCCCAAAAGTTTCCTCCAATGGAGCAGAAGAGCTTCTGTTTATTGTCACCTGTCCTATTGTTTACTGTCACCTGTCCCATTTCCTAGAGAGATCTGGTTGATAGAGTACTGAGGCAGGTTCCCAGAGAGTTTATATTGGTTCCCTCCTTGTTTCCAAAATAGTTTAAATGAAGGAATGAAATAACATATTTATGCTCACTTTTCATAGTTAATGATACGAAAATGGATTTGATGGGGAGTGGGAGCTGATACTCTTGCATACCCTGCTTTTGGGCTTGCCATAGATTTGACTAGTGTCAGCCAAATGCTGGTCTAGACAGGCCTTTTTAAAACAAAACAAAAAAAAAACACAAAACCTAGCTAACCTAACTCGTTGGGAGAGACCAAAATATTAGCCTCACCTTGTTGCTCCAGGTAAGACTCTTGAGCCCTGAATCTGGTTAGGAAGAAAGAAACACACACAATAATAATGATGATAATAATAATAATAATAATAATAATAATATAATTTTTATTTATAGCCCGCCCCTCTGCACAACAATCGAGTGGGTTACAACATTAAAACAAACAAACGAATTAAAACATTCCCTCATCCCCCAATCCTACCCTCCCAACCCCTTAAAACAGGATTAAACTAGAAGAGATTAAAATACACTTATCCATTAAAACAATAGCAATAAAATCAAACTACAATGGGGACATAGTCATAATAAAAACTGAAATCACATCTCCCTAAACAGATGCTATTCTGGGAAGGCCTGCCAGAAGAGATCCATCTTCACTGCCTTTTTAAAGGCAGTGAGCGTAGTAATGAGACAGATCTCGTCTGGCAGGCCATTCCATAGCCTGGGAGCGGCTGCAGAAAAGGTCCTCTGGGAGGTCTGAGACAGCCACACACACAGAGAGAGAGAGAGAGAGACAGAGACAGAGACAGAGAGCATTGGCCAAGGCATTCCAGTCTTGGCTATTAGGTTCCTAGTCCAATCAAGAGTTCAGAGTGGTCAAGATGGACAACTTTATTCTGAAAATACTAAGCATTTATATAACTTTTTAGCTTAAGCAAGCATTTGTAAACATCAGGCATGAAACCAACTCTCTTCTCTCCTCCCTCTTTGCACCTCACTACTCTGAGAACAGGGTCTGCTTGACTGTTACAGCATGTACCACTAACTCGTTTTGTTCTAATCGCAGGGCCATGAAAGCTATCACCACTCTTTTAGTTAGCCAATTCTGGGTACAAAATTACAGCAGTATTTGAAATATCAGCAATTTGACAATGACTAACAAAATGTATGAGCAAACGGTTCTGTGTTCCTTAGGAAACCAAGTTGTGCCCTTTCCTGGAAGTAAGGGACCTAGAAACTGTAGTACATGCACTTCATGACTCGATGTCTGCAATGCTTTCTACATGGGGCTACCCTTGTGCCTAGTCTGGAAACTCCAATTAGTACAAACCATGGCAGCCAGGTTGGTCACTGGAAAACCTAGGAGTGACCACATAACACCTACGGTATTTTGAAATCACTTCACTGGCTGCCTATTGGTTTCTGGGCATACTACAAGGTGTTGGTTATCACTTTCAAAGCCCTACATGGCTTGGGTCCAACCTACTTAAGGGATTGCCTACTTCCATATAATCCACCCCGCACCCTCAGGTCCTCTGGGAGCAATCTATTGCAGCCTATGAAGACTAGACTAACTGCAACCTCCCAGAGAACCTTTTCTGCTGCTGCTTCCAGACTGTGGAATGGCTTGCAGGAGGAGATCTGTCAACTTACCAACTTTAGCTTCAAAAAAGTTGTCAAGACAGATCTCTTCTGGCAAGCCTTTCCTGAGCTTTTCCTGAACAGAATATATTGGCTATAAACAAACCCCCTTACACTGTATTATGCTACCTTTCTTCCCAATAGATCATTGTTATTAATAGTTTTTAACAGATTATATTTTTAAGTTGTGCTAAATTTAATTCTTTTTAAAGGGGTGGTAAGATATATGACATGTATTGTATTGGTTTGTTTTAACATGTAAGCCACTCTGATTACTATTATAGTAGAAAAGCGTGATACAAATAAAAGTTTATTTATTATTATTTATTATTTATGGGGTTACACTCCCCCTGAAAACTCAGGATCTCAGCTTGGGTGTGCTCCTGGACTCAACTCTGAGCCTGGATGCCCACGTTTCAGCAGTGGCCAGGAGTGCATTTGCACAATTAAAACTTGTGAGCCAGCTACACCCATTCCTTGAGATGTCAGATCTGGCTACAGTGACACATGCTTTGGTTACATCCTGTTTGGACTATTGTAACATGCTCTACGTGGGCTGCCTTTGGAGACTGTTCGGAAACTTCAGCGGGTCCAAAATGCCGCAGTTAGAATGCTAACTGGAGCCAGTTATAGGGAGCGTATAACTCCTGTAATGAAACAGCTTCACTGGCTACCAGTTCATTCCCGAGCACAATTCAAAGTGTTGGTCATGACCTATAAAGCCCTACATGGCTTAGGTTCAGACTATTTGAGAGATCATATCTCCCCATATGAACCAGCTAGAGCCCTAAGATCCTCAGGAGAAGGCTTTCTCTCAGTCCCACCACCATCCCAGGCTTGTTTGGTGAGAACACAAGAAAGAACCTTCTCAGTGGCTGTTTCCACCCTGTGGAACTGCCTTCCATGGGAGGCTAGGCTGGCCCCTTCACTGCTGGCCTTTCGCTTGCAGGCAAAGACATTTTTATTTAAACAAGCCTTTTAAAATCCTGCAGGCTTGGTTTCATTGGGGGATGGGGAGTTAGTTTTAGATGATGATGATGATGATGATGATGATGATTAATTCTGTTTTAAAATTTATATTTGTAATTTTTATATTTTTTACAGTTTTAATTGTATTAATTGTTGTTTTAATGTGTTTTATATATGTTGTTAGCCGCCTTGGGTCCCACTTTGGGAGACAGGTGGGATAAAAATAATATAAATAAATAAATAAATTTCCCACTGTGATTTGAAGTGATTTGCGGATCACTTTATATGTGCCTCGTTCACACTGGAAACAGTTTCAGGTGTGACTGTGATTGTTCAGATTCACTTTGAAGCAAGACAAATGCAAAAATGCGCTCTTTCTAAAGAGTAGTTTTTTAGTGGTTCTTTTGAAAAGAATTGATTAGAAAGCATGTTCAACAAGTGGGAACAACAGACCTGAATTGCATCACACTGGAGGGGAGGGACTAGGGGAGGCAGAGGGGTGGTACTATCCTGCCCCAGGTTTTGGGCAAGCCACCATTTTTCTCAGCACTGCTGCAGTGCTGCCTTTTGACTTCCTTGGGGTTTTGGAATTCCCCAATGTCCTCCCTTTGGGGCATGATGGGGAAGCATGGATGGACATTTCTATGTGAGAGTGTGTTGCAGCCTTGGTTTGAGAACATCCTCCTTTTTCCTGGAATGTCTGCTGTTTGGGTGATTGCCTTGTCTTCCTTTGTGGTAAGGAGATCTGGTCAACATGGATAAAGGAGGCTAGGCAGACAGAGGAGTCAAGAGGGATGCATTGAAGCATAAGGGGTCTGGAGTCTCCTCACGCATTCCTCGCTCTCTTTGGTCTCCTCCATGCTGTGTGTGTGTGTGTGTGTGTGTGTGTGTGTGATCTCAGGGTGACCAAATGTCCTTACTGCAAAGGAGGACAAGGCACCGCAAAGTGGAGGACATGCAAGGAAAAAAGAGAGAGAATGCTTCTTTGTCATGCTGAAAGTGGAGGATGTTTTGAGATTCCTCCTGGACAGAAGGTCAGAATGGAGGATATTTCCTTGAAATAAAGGATGCCTGGCCTCCCTGGGTCCAGCCCACTGTTGGGATATAGCAACCTCGCATGCTGGTCTCTCTAGGAATGTGTTTTTATGCATGTCTGTGGTTGTTTTGTCACCCACTCGTAGCCCCTCCTCATTTCTTTTAACTGAGCTCACTTCCCCTACTGGCTTATATTTGAAAAATCCTTCTTTACTCTGCTGTTCCCGCTCTTTTTCTTCTTCTAACATGGCTGACCAGCAAGCATGCAGAGCTACTTATTTTCTGTCTTGCAACTAAAGTTTAACTTGTATATTTTTATATACATGACCTTTTGTAAGTAAAGTTTATTTTTATTATTCTACTCAAAAATGTCTGACTTGTTTTAATAGAGACGTGGGTGTGGAGAATTTAGGTGGACCTAGTGTGTGTTCCTGCTCGCCAACTTCTGCAGTGGGTTGCTCTGCTGAAGAGATTAAACAATCTTTTCTTCTTTCTTGATAATCTTAACCAGTATCAAGAATATATTCCAACAGGTTATGAGGCCCAGGTGCGCTGAGCAGAAGGGAACAATTTAAAACTAGATTGTTCGGGTATTTTGCCTTTTGCTGTTTTTGGATGCTGCTGGTTTACTTAGCTGAGTAATTGATTATTGCGATTTTGTCCACTCTCCCTTAATAACCCGTGTCTACCAGAGAGAGTTTTAATTTTTGCTTTTGAGCAGTTGATGCTTTTTATTGATACTGTGTTTTGAGCTTTGATTTTTGGCTGACTATTTTTGCAAAGATGTCCCTACAATCTTCAAGATTAAAGCTCACCCCAGATAATTACTCTGAGTGGAAAACAAGGTTAGAAGTTTTTCTTCAAGCCCATGGGGTATTTCACTGTGTGGACTCTCAGATCCCAATTACAGAAAAACAAAGATTAGTTTGGTTGAAAGAAGATGCAATTGCAAGACACATTGTGCAAGAATCTCTGTCTAGAGACTTAATTTGCTTAGTACATAATTGCAAGACTGTCAGAGAGATGCTTTTAAAGCTTGAAGAAAATTTTGGAAAGAAGACCACTAAATCACTCTCTTTTATCATGAAAGATCTTATGAATCTTAGGTTGAATTCTAAACAACACTGTGAAAGACATATCTCCCATGTAACAGAACTGTTTGAAAAAATGACTCTTTGTGATTTTACACCTTGTGATAACCTTAAAATTGCCTATTTACTGGGAACATTGGGAAAAGAATTTGATGCCTTTTGTACAGTCATTAATGCTTTGCCAGAAATGGGATACAACCAAGTTTTAAGTAAATTGAGAGAGGAATGCATCACAGAAACAGGAAGTTACCACTATGAAAGCCAAGAAGCTTCTGCTTCACTTCACCATTTTGCAAATCCAGGGAGAAGAAGAGCCATTCCTACTGGCCAATCAGAGGTTACCTGCTATAGATGTAATAAAAAGGGGCATATCTCAAGAAATTGCTTGCTTCCTAAGAATTCTTCAACCTATTCTCAAGCTGATTCTAGGACACAGAGACAGGATGACCATCTTCAAGCTGATTTTAGGAGACAAAGACAGGACAATTCCTCAAGGAAGGAAGAGAGAGGAAAGACCTTTTACACAAAGGCACAAGCTTTGTCCACTGGCATTAACAGAGATCATTCAAATTTTTGGATTATCGATTCAGGCTGTACACAACATTCTACACACTGTGAGTCTTGTTTTGATAAAATTGATAAAAATGTTAATGGATACATTGAGACTGCAGGAGATCAGCATTTGATTGTTGAAGGAAAAGGAGATTTTAAACTGCCTTTCAAGGTGCCTGGTAATAGAGTTATTGAAAATACTATCACAAATGCATTGTATGTTCCAAATTTGAGAGGAAATATGCTCAGTGTGTCAGTTTTAGACAAGAAGGGATTTGAAATCAACTTCAAAGATGGACAATGTACAGTTTCTAAAGACAATGTCATATATGCACAAGCATTTGAATGTGATGGTTTATATGAAGTGAACCTTTCAGCTCCACAAGTGAATGCACTTCAAGGACACATGGATGAGAACAGCCTTGAGCTATGGCACAGACGCTTTGCCCATCGTGATACCAAAGCAGTTCTTCAATTACAAAAACAAAATTTAGCTACTGGGATCAAGATAAAGTCCCAAGGCTATGAAAACTCTGAAAGGTGCAGAGTTTGTATTGAACAAAAGGCAGTGAGTCCTTCCTTTAGAGCAAGTACTGAACAAAGAAGCTATCAAGTACTGGATTTGATCCATTCAGATATCTGTGGTCCATTTTCTCTTCCCTCAATGGGTGGAAACAGATATATACTAATATTCATGGATGATTTTTCGAAATACTGTGTCACCTACCTTCTAAAGCAAAAGAGTGAAGCTCAAGAGATGCTAAAGAAATATGTTGAAATGGTGACAACGAAATTTGAAAAAAGACCCAAAGCCATCCAAACAGACTTTGGGAGCGAGTATCTGTCAAAATATACTCAATCCTTCTTGGAAGAACATGGAATTCAACACAGAAGAAGTGTCCCATACACACCGGCTCAGAATGGTTCAGCTGAAGGAAAGCTAAGATCTCTCTTGGAGATGACAAAGTGCATGTTAGCAGATGCAGGTCTTCCTAACCAGTTCTGGGGAGATGCCATCATGACAGCCACATACCTTCAGAATAGATTGCCAACCAAGGACACTACACAGACACCTTTCCAGCTGTGGCATGGCAAAGTGCCAAACATGAAGCACATCAAGACTTTTAGAAGTCTTGCCTACTCCTACATACCCTCACAAAAGAGAGACAAGTTGGACGCCAGATCAGAACAAACTATTTTCATTAGATATGCGTCTGCATCAAAAGGATACAAAGTGATGAACTTAAAGACTGGAGAAGTGTTCATCAGGCATGTGGTTTACTTTGATGAATGAAGCAGAATAAACAAGAAAGGAACTATTCTTGAATCCTTAGATGACCAAGATGGTGCATTGGACTTCTCAAAAGAGAAAGATGCAACATCAAGGTTCAACCCTCAGCCGATTGTTGTCCCTATCAGAAAAGATGCACAAGCAGACTCTACATCTTCAGAAGGGGATGCAGATGAAGCAGATGAGATGCCTGGACTGGAGAATGCTACAAAGACAAGCGAGGTTCCAGAGCAAGATTCCAGATACTTACTGCGACCCAACAGAGGTAAACCACCTACCCGACTTTCTTATCTTACAAAGTCAGAATTGCCTAGAGAACCATCAAACATAGAAGAAATTGAAAGAATGCCTGCTGATGAAGCAGTTAAATGGAGAAAAGCTGCTGAAGAAGAAATAGAGGCACTACACAAAAATAGAACATGGACACATGGACAAGCTGGCTGCTGTGATCCACAGCCACTGTGTAGACTTGCCATCAACTGGCTCAGCTTCTCTTCTCCAGGCAATCCTGTCTTCCTCAGTCAAGAAGACACATTGTAAAGTCCAAAAGCATAGCTTTATTAATGCATATAAAAAGTAAAAATAAGATAACTAAGTAAAATCCATTGTGATGAACTTGTCCAGTTCAGCCATATAAGATTACATCTTTAACAATCCAAAAAGCATTAGGATCCAACTTGTTGCAGTTAAAACCACTGCATCCACACACGCTCACATCTTGAACAACAAACAATTCTTAGACAAAGGATTTTCTAAGCCCATCCCATACTCCACCTTCTAGGTGTTAACTTTATGTTAATTGGATAATGACAGTATAATGTATGCTAACCCAGCCTCTTGCTGTCCATCATCCACCACGTGAGTAACTTTCCCAAGCCTAACGATGTTTACGTATTTGATATCTCTTTGTTATCCATAACAAAGTCTGGTTCCATTAGTTTTATCACTGGGAAAGTACATTGTTGATGTCTCTGTTACCACCTGACATTGATTCACCCTGTTTCTCTAAATATTGTTTGTGCCTTGTCCAGAAACTGTTCTCAAGTGGAAAAATTACAGACACACACACATCTTTACATTTCACCTTTGACTATATATCCCATTCATATCCTAACAATCCCCTCCTGAAATGTATAGATGTGTGAGATCACTATTATTGTTGTTGTCGTTATTGAAACTGTCTTAACACAATGTTTGATTTTATATATTTAAAATGACATCTCAATCTGTTATAACCATTGTTAATGTTGTTTTATCTCTAAAACCTTTGTTAATATATCTATATTGTTGTGTTTTGGCCTTAAACCCTAGGCACACAATTTTATTTTAAACCAGCTCTCCCTAGCATTTTGTTACAAAACTCTAACGTATCTTGACCTATATTTTAACATTTTTAACACCTTTGTTTTTGTCATAAAAATGTATGTCTGTGAATCTCTATATATCACAACTGATAACTCACAATTTAAATCTTATAACTGTTTAATCTATTTTATCTCATTTAATGTTATATATATTTGTCTTATCAGCACTTAAAACTCTATCAACACTTATAACTATATATCCTTATTTTTAATCTATCAAACTATTAAGCTTGTCTATATTTAAACAACAATCTTTAAACTGACTATCATATAACTTTAAAGTAAATAAACTATCTATAAAACACTCTTATTTTAATGTGGCTATTTTAAATCACAAGCCTCTATCTCTTAAAAAAAAACTTATCAAATGTTTTATTGTTGTCTAATCTATTATCTTAAAACAATTGTTTTTTAACACCTATAACAACACAATTATAATCTATTATTGTTAACTATAAACATCAAACCTTTTATAAAACTTTTTTTATGCATTTGGATATTTAAAACCCCTTATAACTTTATTTTAAACAAAACCTTTTGACTTTAAACCTGTTATTACCTCTTGTATTTTATAAACCACACTTTTTAAACTCTTTTTATGTTGACTCACTAAACCATATGCAGTCTAGCAACTTTAAAAATAAAATCTCAAAAATCAAAACCTTTAATAACAAATCTCTCTGGACAACCCTTTTCATTTTTTTTTTAAAAAAATCTCGAATCTAAACAACCAAAGCTGTAATCTCTTTTTGTTAACACATCAACATTTAAACAAACAATCTCAAAACCAAAATGTTGAACTTACTAGCCCCTCCTTACTGTTAAAAGCTTATTTTAGTCACAAGCTCTCAGCCTCAGACTGTTTTATCAATGTTTTCAAACCTTTGTTGAACAAATCCTTTTGTTATTTATCTAGCCTTGTAACTCTCATTTGTCATCAGGCATCTTTTATTTTGTATATCCATTTACCTTATGATTTTTGTTTTTTTAGGTCTATCAACCACATTTTAAAACATCTCTTTGTCAATTTTAAACACTTAAACTTTTTGCTGTACTGCAGTGTATCATTCTTCTTCTCTCAACAGAAAAAAACCCTTTTATAACTTTTAAAACCTCTGAAACTCCCTAAAACTCTTTGATACTGTCTGAAACTCTTTGAAACTCTCTGACACTGTGTGAATTTTTTTTTAAAAACTTTTTTTGAAACTCTCTGGTTCACCAGCCACTTATGTATAAATTCTTGTCCTTTGTATAATAAACTTGTGTGTTGTTTTCACTCTCTATGAATTTTCTTTGACATAACATGTATCATTTCTGGACTTGTGTGTCTTTTGATTTTTGTCATTCTACCTTTTAATGATCTTGTCTGTATTGTCTGATCTAAAGTGTTTCTCTCACTTTTTTTTAAAAAAAATGTCTGTCTATCTTTTGTGTGTTGTGTGCCCCTCCATTTCCTGACACTTGGATCTTTAACTGTCTTATTTTCAATAAAATCTCTTTGTTTGAATGTATCTTTTTTCAACTTAGAATCATAAAGTTGGAAGAAACCATAAGGACATCTAGTCTAACCCCCTGCCATGCAGGAACTCCCAATCAAAACTTGAATGTTTTTCACAATTGTTATTTTTTTAGACATTAAAACTTTTCCCACCATCAAGGTGAAATCTCTAACTGTTATTTTTGAATATTTTATAACACCATCTTAACACTTTGGTTTAATTTTTCTTTTAAAACATGTTGGCACATATATCTTTGTATATTATCTAAAACCTGTCAGATACTTTAAATTTAGTGGATCCCCACATAACATGTGTAATGATGTTAGATTTTTTTCTTCTTTCTCAGCCATTTTTTTCAAACTGTGAGACAAGAATTCTCTTTTTTTCTCTGGTCTATGAGCAAAGACCCTTGTAATCAATTTTTTTTTATATTTATCCATTGTTAAAAACTTTCAATTGTATCACATCTCTGTCTTAAAAATCTGACATATAAAAACTCTGGAAAATCTATCCATAATCACTAAGAAAATATTTGTTGTCACTCAGTAACACACATTTGTCTCTTTTGTTTAACAGCAACCTCAACAGGTCATTTTTGCAATTCACTTGCTCCGGTCTTGTCACAGGAAAAACCTTAACTTTTTACTCTGTGGCAAACCAAACATCTCTCAAATCATTTGTACAATAAAACATTTTTAAAAATTCAGGACCTATATCCCACCAGCTTAAAACAAACTACCAAATCCTATGTCCCCTAGGATTTTATATTATTGATGTGTATAACCAGAATGTAATTATTTATTACCCACACCTGTACATTTAGCATTTGTCTCACTTTGTATAAAACACATATTTTTTTTCCTTATAGCTTTTGTACACACCTCCCCATCCGGGGTGATTTTATATTTATCTCCCACAATAAAACCTCAGTATATATCTCCTGACACACCAACTAAACAGTTTTGTAAAATCAGGTATATATAAAACATTTTTCAAAGTTTTCTCACCAAAACTTGGCATGTAGACATTTCTCAATTTTTTTTAACATCTCTTACCCCTCCATCAGCTAGATAAACATCTTTAAGATTGGAGGATCTCTTTATTTTTCAGCAAAACTGCAACATATGTCCCAGAATATATAGACTCTTGTCCTCAGGTTTCACCTGTTTGAATCACAGTCACAGCTCTGTAAAACAGCTTGTAGCTTCTCTGTTTCTCCCAATGTCTCTGGATTGTAGATGGATTGTTGATTGTAGCAAACATCCTTGTATTGCCATTTTTAAAACTCTTGTTTTGTTTTAGTAAAAGCATCGATTCGCACTCCGTGCATCAGCTGCCTTTTTTTTCAGGACGCATATCTTGACCTCAAGATGCTGTCCCAGGCTTTCTCTCAAGCTTATATTTTTGGCTTTTTCAAGCAAACTGCTTCTTTTGGCATTCTCTGGCCTTTTCAAGCAAACCGCTTGGCTTAACAGATTCCCATCTTTTGGAACCTCAGGCCTCCAGCAAAACTTTTGGCATTTAGCTACACCGTTGCAGCCTTTGAACTTCAGGCATTTGCAAACCTGCTACAGCTCCACACAGCATTGGACCACTGTGTAAAATTTCACCCCCACCAGGGATTTTTGTATTTTTCACCAAGAACTGTAAAGTCCTTTGACCACAGCATTTATGACAAAGTTGTGTAGAAAACATTCATTCTTTTCTTCAGTTCCCAAAACCTTTGGCTGAAGAAACATCCTCTCCCAAAACTTAACTGTAACTCAGAGAGGGGTAACAGAATGAGTTCTCTTGGCTTAGGCAACCGCCTGTGTCCAGCAATCATGTTGCATTTTAAAACTGCATACATTGTAACATGTATTCTGTGACTCAAGCCCCAGCTGCTTCCATATCAAACAAAATGGCCTTTAACAGAGTCTTTTGCAGCTTGAACAAAAACAAAATTTTCACTGCATTGAACCCGCAGTATTCTCAGCATTCCTAGGCTTTGATTTTCTCTGTATCTTACTGTTTAAAGAGTGGAGTCCTCAGACAACCGTCTTTAAAGAGTTCTGCACTCTGCCATCCGGCAAAAACAGCTTAGCAGTAAACTTTTACTTACATCTGAAAATTTGAAGCCACCTCTGCTTTTCCCAGCAACCGCTGAAGCATGGTTCCCTTGTCCCGGCACAGCTGAAGTCGTGGATAGGCAAATTTTGCCTCTTGGCCACATTGCAAACATGTCATCTGGACTCTTGGCCCATTTGTCCTCCTGGACATTTGTCCTCTTTGTCCTCTGGCAGACCAGCCACATTTGGCAGACAAGCCACTCTTTAGGCAAAAACAGTCTTAGCTGGCAGACTAGCCACAAACTGGCAAAAACAGTCTTAAATTGGCAAAACAGCCATAACTGGGCAAAACAGCCATAACTGGCAAAAGCAAGCCACAAACTGGGCCCGTAACCCTTGTTGGTGTGTGGATGATGAGTGTTGTAGTGATGCACTTTGGCACCCAGCAGAGTCTGCAGGACAAGCTGGCTGCTGTGATCCACTGCCACTGTGTAGACTTGCCATCAACTGGCTCAGCTTCTCTTCTCCAGGCAATCCTGTCTTCCTCAGTCAAGAAGACACATTGTAAAGTCCAAAAGCATAGCTTTATTAATGCATATAAAAAGTAAAAATAAGATAACTAAGTAAAATCCATTGTGATGAACTTGTCCAGTTCAGCCATATAAGATTACATCTTTAACAATCCAAAAAGCATTAGGATCCAACTTGTTGCAGTTAAAACCACTGCATCCACACACGCTCACATCTTGAACAACAAACAATTCTTAGACAAAGGATTTTCTAAGCCCATCCCATACTCCACCTTCTAGGTGTTAACTTTATGTTAATTGGATAATGACAGTATAATGTATGCTAACCCAGCCTCTTGCTGTCCATCATCCACCACGTGAGTAACTTTCCCAAGCCTAACGATGTTTACGTATTTGATATCTCTTTGTTATCCATAACAAAGTCTGGTTCCATTAGTTTTATCACTGGGAAAGTACATTGTTGATGTCTCTGTTACCACCTGACATTGATTCACCCTGTTTCTCTAAATATTGTTTGTGCCTTGTCCAGAAACTGTTCTCAAGTGGAAAAATTACAGACACACACACATCTTTACATTTCACCTTTGACTATATATCCCATTCATATCCTAACAGACAGATTTTATTAAGAACAATGAACAAGAGGCTTGTCCACGGCCCATACTGACGAGGCAGCTGAGGAGTTGGCTGGTGTGTGTGTGTGTGCCTGCCTTCTTCCTACAGTGGAACACCTGGCCTTGGAGGAAGCCTTTAAAAGACGCTTTCCTGAGCTCCCTTGCTTGCTTGTCCACGGCCCATACTGACGAGGCAGCTGAGGAGTTGGCTGGTGTGTGTGTGTGTGCCTGCCTTCTTCCTACAGTGGAACACCTGGCCTTGGAGGAAGACTTTAAAAGACGCTTTCCTGGGCTCCCTTGCTTGCTTGTCCACGGCCCATACTGACGAGGCAGCTGAGGAGTTGGCTGGTGTGTGTGTGTGTGTCTGCCTTCTTCCTACAGTGGAACACCTGGCCTTGGAGGAAGACTTTAAAAGACGCTTTCCTGGGCTCCCTTGCTTGCTTGTCCACGGCCCATACTGACGAGGCAGCTGAGGAGTTGGCTGGTGTGTGTGTGTGTGTGCCTGCCTTCTTCCTACAGTGGAACACCTGGCCTTGGAGGAAGCCTTTAAAAGACGCTTTCCTGAGCTCCCTTGCTTGCTTGTCCACGGCCCATACTGACGAGGCAGCTGAGGAGTTGGCTGGTGTGTGTGTGTGTGCCTACCTTCTTCCTACAGTGGAACACCTGGCCTTGGAGGAAGACTTTAAAAGACGCTTTCCTGGGCTCCCTTGCTTGCTTGTCCACGGCCCATACTGACGAGGCAGCTGAGGAGATGGCTGGTGTGTGTGTGTGTGCCTGCCTTCTTCCTACAGTGGAACACCTGGCCTTGGAGGAAGCCTTTAAAAGACGCTTTCCTGAGCTCCCTTGCTTGCTTGTCCATGGCCCATACTGACGAGGCAGCTGAGGAGTTGGCTGGTGTGTGTGTGTGTGTGCCTGCCTTCTTCCTACAGTGGAACACCTGGCCTTGGAGGAAGACTTTAAAAGACGCTTTCCTGGGCTCCCTTGCTTGCTTGTCCATGGCCCATACTGACGAGGCAGCTGAGGAGTTGGCTGGTGTGTGTGTGTGTGCCTGCCTTCTTCCTACAGTGGAACACCTGGCCTTGGAGGAAGCCTTTAAAAGACGCTTTCCTGGGCTCCCTTGCTTGCTTGTCCACGGCCCATACTGACGAGGCAGCTGAGGAGTTGGCTGGTGTGTGTGTGTGTGCCTGCCTTCTTCCTACAGTGGAACACCTGGCCTTGGAGGAAGCCTTTAAAAGACGCTTTCCTGAGCTCCCTTGCTTGCTTATCCACGGCCCATACTGACGAGGCAGCTGAGGAGTTGGCTGGTGTGTGTGTGTGTGTGTGTGTCTGCCTTCTTCCTACAGTGGAACACCTGGCCTTGGAGGAAGCCTTTAAAAGACGCTTTCCTCCCCTGCGTGCTTGTCCACGGCCTATACTGACGAGGCAGCTGCACTCTTTCTTCTCCTCTTCATTCTCTTTTTATTTCACTCTTTTTTTTATTTTTACTCTCACCAAGCCCCTTCCTTGCACTCTTTTGTTCGAGTAGAGGAGGGGTAGTGGAGGGGTGGGTTTTTTTTGTTTTTTTTTGTTTTGTTTTTAACTTTGATTGAAGCTTAGTATTATTAATATATATATATATATATATATATATATATATATTAAACTTGGGGTAGGATATACTAGTTTTGATAACAAAGATTTAAAATATGCGTACTAGAGGTTCTTATAGAGCTGCAGGTATGCTACCTGTTTTTGAAAGTATCCCACTAAATTATAAAGAAAAGCAGTTGAAAATAACCAGATTTTTTACTTCAAAGGTAGTGGATAATCAAGTAAAATGTAACCCTGATTTTATAGTGAGTGCAAACAGGGCTCAGGTATTGAACACAGACTCAACACAGGACTTCAATAAGCCCTCAATAGAGAAAAATCCCTCTCCCCCCAATTTGGACATTGAGCTGAGTTGTGCAGAGCCAGAAATGAATCAAGAACCTGTTCAAGTTATAGCTGACCTAAGCAGAGTGACTGAGAGCTCTATTTTTGATCATTTTGTCTTCAGCCCTTGTCTTTTTAATAGAGTATAAAAGGGGGATAGCCCCACAATGCAAAGCCCTGTAAATAAAGGGTTAAGCGCCTTAGCAGATCTACCATTTCCTTCCATTACTTCAACTATTGGAATTACTCCAAAAACAAACTGGCTCGATGACTTTACTAAGAAACAGCTGAAGGAGCTAGCTTGTTCCAATCTACCTAGGATGGACCTACCAAAAGAAGAACCCTTGAGCACACAAACTGTCAAATTGGATGTTAATTCTGCTATAACTCAAGGGGGGTTACTAATGATTTATGAAGAGCTTGTACTTGTTAAAAAATTTCTGGCCGAATGTAATAATTTGCTAACTTCTCTAGTTGAGAAAAACTTAATTTCTGGAGAAGATTCAAGGACTAATGGAGCCAAGGAGGACATGTTTACTCCTATTTCCTCTGCTTCTCCAACCATACCTATCAGACTTAGAAAAGCCCCTGTAAGGTGTCATTCTCAAACTAATAGTAAAGTAGTTTCAAAGGGAGGCAATATAACACGAATGAAAACAAAAAATATTAAACAACAAAGAAAAAAGGCTAAAGTTGTACAGTTCCACCAGAAAAGAGTGTGGGAAAGGCTGTTCAAATTATTGGAAAACAACTTAAATGATGGTAGCCGGGAGGAAAATAGAAAGAATGACAGTAAGAAAGTTAGGCAAAATGAGAGGAGTTACTGTAATAGCCCGACTGACCTTTTGAGATCAAAGGGTGAGCTGGGATGTAACATGCTGCCAAAGGGAAAACCAGTATCTTCAGTAGTTAATGTCTATTCTGGGCCGCCTCAAGATCCCTGGGAGGATGTACTTTGTGTAAGTTCTATTAAGAATAATACCAAAACTTTGGGATTTAAATCTGAACCCCAGAAAGAACAAACCCAGACAAATATTGAGGCAGAGGATAAGGTCAAAGCAGCTAAATGGAACCTGGTTATGATACCATGCAAGCTGTTTTTCTTAAATTATCCTAAGCCAGCAGGAGCTCTTTCAAAACAAAGGCGGGTGACCCATTTTCTAGATATTGCAAATGAGGTTTTTCCTGGTTTATTGAGCCCAGCGGATGTAAATTCAATTGAATATTTGTATTATGATGGACAGAATGCACGTGCGGGGATTACTTTCAGTAATAGTAACATTGCTAATGTCATCTTTGACAAAAAATATCATTTTTTAAACCATGGAATCAGAGTAGTAAGATTTTTTGAAAATCAGATCCCTCCAGTTCCCCTATTTGGCACCTGTCCTGTCTCTCATTTAAAACAAGCTGAGACTGATAATCAAAGCTCAGTTATTTTGATCGATCTTAATCAGCCCCAAGAAACTAAAATCCAAAACAAGCAGATAGAGAACAACAACTTGGATTGTGTTATTATCAGATCTCCTACAAATATCATAGAAACACAGACAAAGAGTCCAGAAAACTTAAACCTATTTACTCCAGAGGAAAATGTTCTAGTGAACCAATATAGGTTATGCCCCCCAGAGGTTCAAAAAGAGATTTTGTGTAGACTTGAGCAATTGAGAAATTATTTAGAGTATGGTAGTTTGTTCCTGCCAGATAAATCTGAGACTTGTCAGGTAACTTATGGATCTAATCTGAACAAGGTAACAGATTTGGAAAAGAAAGTATCAACTCAATGTGTTCAGGCAGAGATAAATCTCCTGGCCCCATCCTCTGAGACAAACCCAGAGGAAGGAGTGGTTTTTGACTTTGTGTTGGCCAATAGAAAGTTAAGGAAAACAGTGGATGCTGAGAATTGGGTCAACATGAGGTTCTTGGAAAATAAAGAGTTGGGAGATGTTACAGGGCTTAGAAGCTTTAAAAATCACAATCTAGAAATATCTAAACCAATAAGGTCAAATGGCTGCAATGTAAATTCTTCCTCTATAGATGAACTGGTTTGTTTGGATTGTGTGGAGGATGAGATTCCTGTACAACCTGATAGACCAAATAATTCAACTTGAATTGCGGAGGCGCAAGTGGAGCAGAATCAGACCTATAGACTGTACGAGCATTTAGAATCAGATATTACCTTGGCAGCCATTTGTCCCTCTGAGTCAGGAGAAATTGATTGTACTTCAATAAAACTGGTCTCTTGGAACATTGCGGGGTGGAAGAACACTCTTGAGGGAGAAGATCTTTATAAATTTCTCCAGAGATTTGATTTGATAGCTTTACAGGAAACGTGGCTCTTAAATGAGAATAGAGATGTCCTAATAGGGTATAAAACATGGTGTGAGCCTGCTTATAAAACTAACAGCAAGGGCAGAGCTTCTGGTGGCCTATTGATAGCCGTTAAAGAGGATCTAGGATGGGAAGGAGAGTTGATATCAGATTTTACAAATCCTCCTAATTGCCAAATTGTAAAGTTCCATACATCGGGCAATCTATTAATTTTGGTAAATATCTACATCCCTCCTGCTAATTCTAGATATTATAAAGCTGAGGTATGGACCCTCCTAAAGCACTTATTAGAAGATATTAGCTCAAAATTCCCCGAAGCCTTAATTGTGATGCTTGGGGACTTTAATGCTCGTATAGGATCAGCACCCAATAAGATACAAATTCTAGCAGGTGCCCAGGAAGAGCTTCAGGAAGTGTTTTGTTGGCATTCCAGTGACAAAAAGGTCAATCAATCTGGATCCAAATTACTAGAGCTGTTGCTCTCTTTTGATTTGCAGATTTTGAGCCCTTATGATTCTAGGCTGCATTATCCTTTTACATACTATAACCGTAATACTGGCAGTGTTATTGATTTCATATGTGTGTCAAGATATAAAAGACATCTTTTTTCTGGCATTACTGTGAATATCAGAGAAGATAGTGATCATCAACCAATTTCAACACAGATTAGACTGAGTTCTGATTTGAGAAAAGTGTCACAGACACAAAAACAGTTAACACAGTGTATGGATATAGTGAGAGAAAAAAGACTGAGATGGCAGCAGGTGGATGTGAAGAAGTTAAATGCTTTTTATAAGTCAGAATTAAGTAGTTTCCTTGGTCTCTTGATTTGTAGTGAAGATTCAAGTATCAACGAAGTCTTAGAGGCCTATTTTGGCAGTTGTTCCTATATAAGACCCCTGTTAATATCTCAGTACAAGAAAAAGAGCAATAATAATAAAAACCATCCATGGTTTGACACTGAGTGTCATAGATTAAGAGCTCTTTTGAGAAAACAAATGAGATTAGTACACCTATCTCCTGATACTGATCTATATTTAGTTGTGCTTAACACCAGAAAGAATTACAAAAGATTAGTTAAGAACAAAAAAAATTGTTACATAGCTACTTGCTGGACTGAATTGGAAAAAGAAGCAACTAACAAGAATTCAGCTCAGTTTTGGCAATTAGTCGCCAGGAGATTAGGTGATTTCAGATATAATTTGGAGATTCCAATTGCTGCATCAACCTGGGAAGATTATTTCTCAAATATGTTTAAAGAGCCAATGACAGATAAAATACTAACATCAGAGATATCTCTTGGGGAGTTAAATGACTTCCCCAATTGGCCCCCAGTTACGGTTCAAGAAATTAAAAGTATTATTAATTCATTGAAGAATAACAAAGCACCAGGTGAGGATTGTTTGCCCCCTGAATTGTTTAAAAATAAAAAAGATTGGTGGGCTACTTTATTTGCAGGTTTATTTACCCATATAAATAACACTGGATACATCCCCAAAGGTTGGAGAGCAGGTATAGTTATTCCTGTGTATAAAAAAGGTGATAGAAGAAATCCTCAGAATTACAGGCCAATCAGCCTAATCGATGTAGCAGCCAAAATCTATGCAAAATTCTTACTACTGAAACTGGAGGACTGGGCAGAGCAAAATGAGATATTAGTTGAAGAGCAGGCTGGCTTTAGACAGGGAAGAGGTACTTTGGATAACTGTTTCATTCTTTATCATTTGATTTCAAAATATTCTATGAAAGGCTGTGGTCTATACACAGCTTTCATAGATTTAAGTGCGGCTTTTGATTCTATCAATAGGTCTCTTTTGTGGCAAAAATTCTTAAAGACTAGTATTGATAGGAGACTTCTTTACCTAATAAAGGAGCTTTATACAGATACTAGTCTTCAAGTTAGAACAGGTGTAAATTTAGCTCTAACCAACCAGATTTCTATGTTTAAAGGTGTCCAGCAGGGCTGTATTCTGGCCCCTTTCCTCTTTAATTTTTACATCAACGACATTGTTGCTGAGATGTATGGAGCGGATTTACATATGCCTAAGATAATGGAAAGACCTGTTAATGTACTTCTATACGCAGATGATATGATTTTATTATCCCATACAGAGATAGGTATGCGTAGACTCCTGAGTAAATTCAGTTCCTATTGTCATCTTAATGAACTGGTAATTAACAACAGTAAGTCCAAAGTTGTCATCTTTGGTAAAAAAAGGAGAATTCATAAATGGCGCATAGATGTTAAAGAAATTGACCAAGTTGAAGTTTATAATTATTTGGGTATAACATTTGCATCCAGAGGTTCATGGGCTCCACAGATAAAGAAAAATGAATTGAAAGCAGCATCCAGTATTCATGCTTTAAACAGGTTATTAAATTTCAAATACCCAAGCACACTTCATCCCATTGTAAAAGTGTATAAGGCTAAAGTTTTGCCTATTTTGTTGTATGGTGTAGAGATATGGGGAATTAATATAAATATGAAAATTGAAAAAATTCAGAACAAATTTTTAAGATTAGTTTTGGGGGTGTCAAGAAGTACCCCTGCACATGCTGTTAGGGCGGAATTTGGCATGGCTGCTGTTTCTGATTATTGTTTTCTCCGGATTTTCAATTATTGGATTAAACTATCACAAATGAGCAATGACAGGTTACCCAAGTTATGTTTAACCGAACAGAAGAATAATCCCTCTCTAAACTCATGGTATTTAAAATTCTCAAAAAGGCTCCCCAGTGTAGGCTTCAGTGTAATGGCTTTTAGAAAAATCAATACAAATACTGCTAACATATTCAAACAAAGAGTGCTTGATATCAGAGCTCAGTCAGATCTAGCTGCTTTGGCCTCAGTGAAATCACTAAAATGGTTATCGAGGGCTAAAACATCATTTCAAGAAGAGAAATATTTGTCTTTTCTTATGAAAAGAGAACATAGGAAGGCGTTTGTCAATCTTCGATTTGAGCAAATGGAAACAAAGGTGCTTCAGGGCAGATTTCAGAGTATCCCCTTTTCTGAAAGGTTCTGTATTTGTGGTACTTCAAATATTGAAGATCTAGCACATTATTTGTTACATTGCCAAATATATAATGATATCAGAGAGAAATATCTGACCCCCATCATTAGGAAATTAAGGGCGAGGGATGATAAAAGCAAGTTGTCTTTATTATTGCAAGGTGTTGAGCCCTTCATAACTCTTAGGGTTGCTTTATTTGCAATAAAAGCAGCTACCATACGGAGGGTTGAGGTAGCCAAAGTCCTGAATTAGAGTGTTGCTCCAATTTTAGATGAGAATAATTTGATTTAAATATATACTAAATACATGTTTGGACATATGTATATGTATATAAATACTTTAATTTTATCTTTTAGTATTTTTATTTATATATAGTTTTAATCTTTATATTTTACCATTTTATTATTTTATTACTTTGTAATGTTTAATTATTATGTTTATATGTGAAATGGTCTGAAGACTTATTCAATAAAGATTGATTGATTGAACAAGAAGAACCTCTAAAAGATAATGACTTGTACAGAACAGCAATAGGAAAACTACTGTACTTGACCACAAATACCAGACCAGATATAGCTGCTGCTGTTACAATTCTTTGTAGAAAGGTCAGTGCACCTACCCAAAAAGACTGGACTGCAGTAAAGAGAGTAGCAAGGTACTTAAAAGGAACTATGGATCTTCAGTTGAAGTTGCCAGCCAACAATAACCCGAGCCTTGTATGCTACACCGATGCAGACTGGGGCAATGATGTTAAAGATCGCCATTCTACCAGTGGATATCTATTTTTGTATGGCAATGGACCTATTTCTTGGGCCAGTCGAAAACAAGAGATATTGGCCTTATCCTCCACAGAGTCAGAATACATAGCTGCATCAGAAGCCTGTAGAGAGCTACAGTGGATTGATCAACTATTCCTCAATTTTGGAATTAATGAAAAGAAGCCAATTGAAGTCTTTGAAGACAACCAAAGCTGCATTAGACTTTCTCAAACAGAAAATATATCAGGACGAAGTAAACACATTGATATGAAGATTCATCATGTGCGTGAGTTGATAAAGAAAGGCCTGATCAAGATGACCTATTGTCCAACCGCTGAGATGACAGCTGATATCTTGACTAAACTGTTGCCGAGAGATGGTTTCCAGAGACTACGAGTCAAGTTGGGCCTGGGGTGCATGCTCGGTTGAGAAGGGGTGTTGGGATATAGCAACCTCGCATGCTGGTCTCTCTAGGAATGTGTTTTTATGCATGTCTGTGGTTGTTTTGTCACCCACTCGTAGCCCCTCCTCATTTATTTTAACTGAGCTCACTTCCCCTACTGGCTTATATTTGAAAAATCCTTCTTTACACTGCTGTTCCCGCTCTTTTTCTTCTTCTAACATGGCTGACCAGCAAGCATGCAGAGCTACTTATTTTCTGTCTTGCAACTAAAGTTTAACCTGTATATTTTTATATACATGACCTTTTGTAAGTAAAGTTTATTTTTATTATTCTACTCAAAAATGTCTGACTTGTTTTAATAGACACGTGGGTGTGGAGAATTTAGGCGGACCTAGTGTGTGTTCCTGCTCGCCATCTTCTGCAGTGGGTTGCTCTGCTGAAGAGATTAAACAATCTTTTCTTCTTTCTTGATAATCTTAACCGGTATCAAGAATATATTCCAACACCCACAGCCTGGGAAAAGACTCCCCTCCATACACACACAACTCCCTTCCACCTCCAGCCCCCTATTATTTTGGTCACATCCTACTTGCTCCCCTGAATGTCCTCCATTCAGAGCATCACTCAGAGAATGGAGGACATTCAGAGGAGCTTTAGGCTTTGGTTTGAAAATGTCCTCCATTTTGAGCCAGACTAAGAGGCATGCGTTGACATTCCTAGCAGTGTTTTGGGCTTTGATTGGGGATGTTCTCCATATATATATATTTCCATTGTGTGTGTGTGACTGGTCTTTCCAGCCCTCCCTTCCCCCTTCTCCCTCCTTCCTTGTGTCAATTCTCTCTCTCTCTCCAGACCCTGCGGCACTTTCAGAGGAAGGGAGAGAAATGGGGGGGGGTCCCCTTTCCCTTCCAAACACACATTGGGGGACTTCCAGAGATGGCCCTCCCCCCCCGGCAAAGGACCCCCCCTCCATACACAACTCCCTTCCACCTCCAGCCCTTTTCCTCCCTCTGTGCCAACCCAGCACCAGTTATCCTCCCAAAGCACCACCCCACACCCCACAGAGCCCCTTGGAGGCTCCCCACACAAGGAGGGACCAGTGGCAGGTGCAGAGACCCCCAGATCTGGGGAGAGGTCCAGGGGGACCCAGTGGCCTCCTTCTCCAGGACCTGTCCTCCATTACAACTCCCCCCCCCCATTTTCAGCAGCACATCCTACTTACTCCCCTGAATGCCCTCCATTCTGAGCATCATTTGGAGAATGGAGGACATTCAGGGGACCTTTGGGCTTTGGTTTTGAAATGTCCTCCATTTTGAGCAGGACTAAGAGGCATGCATTGACATTCCTAGCAGTATTTTGGACTTTGATTTGAGGAATCAAATTCTCCCTTCCCCCTTCTTCCTTGCATCACCAGTTATGTGTAGATGTGCATAATATGAGTGACATTTTAAAAATTATTTTCCATATTTTAAAATACATATAACACTCTATACACACAATTTAACAATACATATTACAAACAACAATATAACATAGACAAACATACATAAAATAAGGCTTTCCTTCCTTTACTTTGGATATATATTAATTAAATATTTCAACTTTCATTTATTGCCCTTATTATATTCTGATATTTTATCATTCTCAGTCTTTCATAATCTGAACATATTCTTCATTATCCATCTTTATCTGTTACACATCAAATATAAGAACCTGACCAACTGCTTATTTTACCAGAACCAGTTATTTGTTTGTATTCATATATATTTATTTCTCTTTAACTCATTTATTCTCTTCATTGTTCTTTCAGAGCAATTACACTATTTCCCCCCCATAGTTTTCTAAAATAATTTGTAATCGGGGACCATTCTTTTTCAAATTTATTTCTATTTTGACCTTTTAAAAGAGATGTCAGCTTGTCTATTTCCATAACATCATATAATTTGCATTGCCATTCTTCTAGGTTTGGACCCTCTTTACATTTCCATTTTTTTGCAATTATAGTTCTTGCAGCATATAACATATAAAATAGTATCTTGCTGAATTTCTTTTCAGTTTCCTCATCTAGTAGTCCTAATAAGTATGTGGTGGGTTGTTTGATCATCTTAATATTCAAAAAAATTTCTATTTCTGTATGTATTTGTGACCAGTAATTTTTCGTTCTTTTACATTCCCACCATATATGTATGTAAGAACCATTTGATTTTGAACAAATCCAGCATTCTTTATTGTTATTGTTATAAATCTTAGATAATTTTTCTGGCATTAAATACCATCTGTATTGCATTTTGAAACAGTTTTCCTTTACTTCATAACTTAATGTATACTTTAGTCTCTTCTTCCAATTCTTTTCCCATTCTTCCAACATTATTGGTCTTCCCACATCCTGAGCCCATTTTATCATATATTCTTTAATAGACTCCTCTTCCATCTCTACTTTCAATAATATTTTGTATAATCTTGAAACCGCATGTTGCGTATCTTCTATCATGAGTTTTTTGAATTCTGTTTCCTCCTTTTCAATTTGACTTGTTTTCTGATCCATTTTAAATCTTTCTAAAATTTGTCTGTATAAGAACCAATTACATTTTAAGCCTTCTGCCAGAAGTTCATCCATTGTCTTCATTCTTGGCTTGCCCATTTCCCAAATTAATAAATCCTTATATGTCATCCAATCATCATCTTGCATTCTTTCTCTCCTGTAGAAGGCTTCATTCACTGACGTCCATTGTGGGATTTTTTTTAACAAATATTCTTTGATACTTTTGCCAGATCCTCAATATCAATTTTCTTATAGGACAGGGGTAGGCAACCTTTTTGAGCCAGGGGCCGGGTTGCTGTCCCTCAGACAATTGGGGGGCTGAAGCACCCCCCCAAAAAAATTAAAATTAAAATTATTTTTTTAAAAATATATATGCATGCACACTCTCTTAGCTCCAGAAAAGCCATGGCAAAACCCCCGTGGAGATTTTGCCAAGAAAACTCCAAGAACAAGTAATAACAACAATAATCAATATCATCATGGTGGGTGGTGGTGGCGGCGGTGGCAGGACCAGCCTGGGGTCGGTCCAAAGGCCTCGGGGGGCCGCATCCAGCCCCCAGGCCTTAGGTTGCCTACCCTTGTTATAGGATGATTATTAAATTCTCTGTTCACTTTAACTTTATCATAAATTAAATACACATGCCAGCCATATGACAAATCCGCTCCCTCCAGTTGTAACAATCTATCATCCTTGATCGTCACCTATTCCTTAATCCATTCAAGACAGGATGCATAATAATATATTTTGAGATTCGGAATGCTCATGCCTCCTCTTTCCTTGTTATCTTGTAGGACTTTCATTTTTATTCTTGCCTTTTTATCGTTCCAAATAAATGCTGAAATATCCTTTTCCCATTCTTTAAATGGTTTGTTGTTGGTTATAATTGGGAGTGCTTGAAAGAGAAACATCATTTCTGAAGTTATATTCATTTTGATAGTAGAAATTCCACCAGTCCATGATAAATTCATTTTTTACCATCTTTGTAAGTCAGTCTTTATCTCTTGCCAGATCTTATCATAATTGTTTTAAAATAAATCTGAATTCTTCTTTGTGAGGTAAATTCCAATATGATTGACATTTTTTAAAAGAAGACCAAGATGGAGCACCTAGTGGGAATGACAATCATGTCAAAAAAGACACAAATGTGTGGGATACTGAAATAATTCGCTTCCATAGTGGGAACTATGCATCGGCCTGAATCAATTCAGCGACCCAGTGTCAATGCGACTTGCAAACTGATTTAAATGCAAGTGAGATTGAGCCCTCAATGTCTTGCTTGCAACTGGAGCTTCAATGGTCTAGGCCAGGGGTAGGCAACCTTTTTGAGCCAGGGGCCGGGTTGCTGTCCCTCAGACAATTGGGGGGCT
Source organism: Phrynosoma blainvillii (assembly GCA_026167975.1). Taxonomy (NCBI): domain Eukaryota; kingdom Metazoa; phylum Chordata; class Lepidosauria; order Squamata; family Phrynosomatidae; genus Phrynosoma; species Phrynosoma blainvillii. Next base: position 84,383,968 of record JANUYF010000002.1, read on the forward strand.
GAAGCAACATAAATAAATAAATAAATAAATAAATAAATATAAATAATTTTTTTTTTTAAAAAAAATATGCATGCACATTCTCTCAGCCCCAGAAAAGCCATGGCAAAATTCCCTGTGGAGATTTTGCCAAGAAAACCCCAAGAACTAGTAATAACAACAATAATCAATATCATCATGGTGGGCGGTGGCGGTGGCGGGAGGCGGCAGTGGCAGGACTGGCCTAGGGCTGGTCTAAAGGCCTTGGGGAGCCGCATCCGGCCCCCGGGCCTTAGGTTGCCTACCCCTGATCAAGGCCCTAGGATTTAACAACCCCCTCCCCCTGAGTGATTTTTATGATGTAGGGTGACTTTTTCAGTAAATAGCAGCAGGTCCGTCAGTACTCCCAGGTAGTTTCCATATGTTAGAGCAGGTGTGTCTCAGACAAATTTTCAAAGCGTCTGTATCTTCAGTGGTCACTGCTGGCCTTGTGGGTGGAGGCATGGGTTTGGTGGATGTAGGATCTCTTTCCTTTTAAGAATAGAGCTGCCTGTATAGAATAAGAAATGGGCTTTGTTACAGTAAAAATAAAAACTGAAAAACAATAATGTGACTCCCACCCAATAGAAGGGTTGACACATGCCAATGGACAGCTCTTTTTGGAGGTCTGCAATAGATTATTCACACACAAAAATTATCCCTTTAGGCAGTACCTGAGGCCATTTCCATTATGTTTCCTGATATTTTTTTAAAGCTTAACGTGGTTATCAGCTCTTGGTTCATGTGCCCCATCTTACCTGAGGACAATAGGATAAGGTGTTTACAGGGAATGTGAAATGTCAAGGCTCCTTTTTTCTTTCGTATACATGAATGCTCCCCCACCCAAACCAGAAGTAATACTGTCAAAGGACAGGTATACACTGAGACAAGGCACAAAAACTCTTATCTATACTCATCTGTGAGTCCCCCCCATCCATTAATATACTATTTTTTTACAGATGGACAATATTCCTTTATTAGGAAGATTGGCTGGTTAATAGTCCAGATGCATCTGCTATTAGCATCTAATGACAAGGAACATTCTGTCTTGTGAAATATAAAGGAAGAAAATGAATGTGGCCTTCAGTTGTGTCCAGTGGAGAAATCAAGCAGTTATCCATGCACAGAATGCTTCTTGCACAAAAGTGTATGTAATGTTTCCTGTTGCAAATAAGGCAGACTCACAAGCTGGTAAGTTTCCAAAGACAGCAGAGAGTGGGTTTCTTTTTCTTCTTTTTCTTTTTACAAACTCCAGCAGAGCATTGTGAAGCTTCAGCCCATTAAATACAGCTACAGTAAAAGCAGGTTCACTTTAAAGAAACATTACGCCATATCTCCCTTTCATAAAACAAAAAGAAATGTTGGTATCACAGAATGCAATAGAAATACTGTATTTCTCAAACATATCAATATAAATAAGCAAAAGTCTAAAAAATATTACAAAAATTACAACTGTTACCATGGAGCCAGAGGTCACCCATACCTAGCCTGCTCTCAAAATGGTCTTTACCATCATATCTCCTCAAGTAATGTATCTTTCAGGAAAAACTTAGATCTGCCTCAAGATGTTACATATACAATGGGCCTTTCCCATCTGTGGGGTTTTGGTTATGCCTCCCACCATGTGAATGGGCAAAAACTTACAGATTAAGCCCATAAAGGTGGCAACATGCATGTTCTTGCATCAGTGTGCCCATGAACAAGTGCTGTCACTGGCTAATATGGGGAGGAACGAACTGCAAGAGTTTCAATCCACTTATACCTAGCTCACCCATATATCAGGCTCACTGTACAGGATACCTGTCTACAGCTGGAAGTGCATATGTCTCATAAGATCATGATCTTCATTGGCCTCTTCTATATCATTTAGGGAAGTATGAGGAAACTCAGCAGATTGAGTATTTGGTTCATCATGCCTTAAACCTATGTAACCAGGACTTTCAGATGTCTGCCTTTGTGGTCTTAATGGATGCCTATTATGCCTCCTGAAGTCCTCACTCGATATAAATGTGGTTGTTTACATTTATCTGTAACAACAACAGGGAACCATTTTGCTTATGATCCTTAGATTCCATCCATACTAAATGTCCCTCTTGTAACAGCTGAAGAGACCCTGCTGTTCAATCATAGAAATATTTTTACTTATTCTGGACTTGCTGATGTCCCTGACACATATCAATAGGAACCTAGGGACATAATACATTAGTTGTTAGTGGAATTTTACTTCTTATTATCTTGCAGATTCACTTTAAAGAAATACCACACCACAGAGTAAGTGTGTGTATACAGGTGCAGGGGGGCAGCTTTGTGATCTTCCATTGCATCATCTGTGCTGCAATGGAGTACCAGTCTGCTGTAACAGGATCCTACTTTTTAATAATCAGATCTCAAAACATTGACTGAGATTCTGCATCTGGAGAAGATGGAATATAACATTCCTACCTATCAAATCCTGCTTGCTCACCCCACACAGCAACTTATTGGCAGGTGGAAATGGGAGGAGGAGAGCAGTGGTAGAGAAATTTTCAGCTTTATACCAGTAGATCAACTGAATCTATGCAAATGCTGGACCAGTGCCTAGATGGTGTAATCGACTGAATGAGGGTCAATAAAATGAACATTAACCCTAATAAAATGGAGAGTGTGTGGATTGGTTTCTCTGAGTAATCTACCTGCCCTGGGTGGTTTTGCACTCCCTCTTATGGAGCAAGTGCATAGCCTGGGAATATTCATAGAGCCATCTTTATCACCAGTCATCTACATTTCTAGTCTTTGTGTCTTGAATTGTTTGGGGTCTACCTCTGACTAGTCCACCTGCTTCACTTTTTCTGGGCAGGGATAACTCAGTTCCAATGTTGCTGCCATTCCAGTGCCAAGAAAAAACATGGTTATTCATTGAAGTACAATTGTCCTAATTGTTTTTTTAATTGTCCTAATTGTTGTACTCTCACATGTACATGGTTTTAAATTGTTTTAAACTATTTTAACTAGTTTTAATTAGCAGTATAACTTGTTGAATTGTTCCGTATCTTTTGTACCTTTTAAATATTGTTCGCCCTGTTTTAAATTATTCAAACTACTTTTATGGTACACTGTTCTGACATCTTTAGAAGGCAAGTTACATTTATGTTTGATTGTTTATGTAAATAAATAAATATGGATACAGAACATTATTATGATCTTTCAGGATCCCCAGAGGACCCCCTGGAAGATCCTAGAATTGCTTTCTATCCAGCTACTGACACACAGATGGATGCTTCTCAATTGCCACCTTGTATACTGTCCACCAGCCAGAAAATGGCCAGGTTTGGGGTGGGGTAAAGTGGTAAGGCAAAGTTGAATACTATCACCCTGTTTATTCAACCTGCATGCATAAAATATTGTTCACACACCAGGCTTAGAGTCAGAGGCAGGAGGAGTGAAAATCAGAGGTAGAAACATTAACAACCTAAGACAGGGACCGGCAACCTACGGCCCGGGGGCCGGTTTAGGCCCCGGGCTCCACACTTAGCGGGCCCGGCCGGAGGTTGCCGCCGCTGCCGCCGCCGCGCACTGCCGCTGCTGCCAGAGCGCGTTTCCAGGTGCGCTCACGGCAATCGCCATTTTGAAAGTCAAAATGGCGGTCGCGACACGTTTGAGCATGTGCGGTACTCTTGCGCATGCGCAAATGTGTTGCGTCCGCCATTTTGACTCCCAAAATGGCGGCCACTACATGTGCGGCGGCTGGAGCCGCGCGCGCTACGGCAGCGACCGCAGTAGCGATTGCGGCGGCTGTGTGTCCGGGGGGATTGCGTGCGCCGGCGGCGGGTGCGCGTATGCGCGCGGGTGCGCGTGTGCGCGCACCGCCATTTTCTCCCCCCTTGGCCCAGCCGCGACCTGGGCGACGGCAGACCGGCCCAGGTAAGAAAAAGGTTGCCTGTCGCTGACCTAAGATATGCAGACAATACAATACTACTAGCAGAAACCAGCACAAATCTGGGGCAATTATTGAAGAAGGCCAAGGAGGAAAGTGCCAAGGTAGGCCTAATGCTAAACATTAAGAAAACAATAATAATGACCACAATAAAGCTACAAAAATTCAGCCTAGACAACAAGAAAATAGAAATAGAGTTCCTATACCTGGGATCAAATATAGACCAGAATGGAGACTGCAGTGAAGAAATGAGCAGACTAGGAATGGGAAGGGCAGTTATGAATGAATTAGTCAAGATCCTAAAGTGCAATGATATAACTCTGAAAACTAAAGTGAGGCTAGTCCAAGCCATTGTATTTCCTGTCACAATGTATATGGGTGTGAGAGCTGGACAGTGAAAAAAGCTGATAGAAGGAAAATCAACTCATTTGTGATGTGGTGCTAGGAATCTTGGAGATATCTCATCCATTGGTTTGTCATGAGTTGAAGTCACTTGAGGACTGCTAACAACAAAAACGTGTAAAATAAAAAGAAAGTTTTGGCTATTGTGTGAGAAAGAAAGAGTATTCCAACCTCCACAGCAACCTCCCAAAAGACATAGGCAGGCTAGTGGCATCACTAGGGTTGGTGTCACCTGGTGTGTGTGTGTGTGTGTGTGTGTGTGTGTGTGTGGTGAACTGCCTTGGAGTCTCCCGCCTTGCCAAACCACCCCTCTCTGATCTTTAGAGTCCTGTGTGGCTGCTGCCACATGGGACTCTGAAAGCCCCACCATCCTCCCAGCCAGACAAGCCCTTGGCCTTCAGAGTCCTGTGTGGCAGCTGCCCTGGGGGACTGTGAAGGCTCCCCCCAGCCAGACTGACCCCCGACCTTCAGAGTCTCCTATGTGGAGGATGCCCCTTCTGGCCATACTGCCCACTCAGCCACAGTGCCATCATGGTCTTTAGAGTCCCATGTGGCGGTGGCTGCATGGAATTCTGAAGGCTCCATGCCCCCCCCTAGCCTTCCAAGTCCCGCCAGACTCGGAAGGCAGCTGCACCTTCCAAAGGCCTCTGAGTCTGATGCAGTGGCAACTGCTATGCTGGACTCAGAAAGCAGCCCCCTCCCTGGGTTTACCCGTCCACCGAGTGACACCCTCCTCTGTCACCCAGTACAGTTCACCTCCCCTGCACCCTACTAGTGATGCCACTGATGCAGCCATAACACCTGCATATATTCAGTACTAACAGGATGCCAGACATTATTTATTTATTATACATATTTATATTTCACATTTCATCCAATCTTGTCCAACCACCAGATTTGAGGCTAACGTAGATATCACAAATTGAGACAACTAATTTAAACAAAAAAATATATCAGGAGCAAAAGGTAAACATGAATATGTAAGTGGGATAAAAGATGATCAAGTGGTCTCATGAGTCTGTGTGTTCTTTATGGAAAAGGGATTCATCATCCTATTGCCAAATGACCTTATTTTTCCTGCTTTGCCACTCTCCTTTGATGGTTGCCCAACAATGCCTTGTGATAAGAAAGAAAGTTTTCTACAATAACAAATGTATTGGCACTATACAGTCAGCCCTTCATATACATGAATTCTTTATCCCAGATTCAACTATCCACAGCTTGAAAATATTTTTTAAAAATATAAATTCCAGAAACAAACCTTGATTGGGGAATTTGATATAAGGGACATCATTTTACTAAGCCACTGTATTTAAAGTGACTTGAGCATCCACAGATTTTGTATCTACAGGGGATCGTGGAACCAAACCCCAGTCAATACCAAGAGCCCACTGTATATGGTTATATTAATTTTATCCCACCTTTAATGTCATGGTTCCATTTTAAGGAACCCTGGAATTTGTAGTATCAGGAAGTACCCAGAATTTGCTGCTAAAGATAGCTAGTCCACTGCAATGAACTACAGTTCCCAAAATAATCTGTCTACTGCCTGTCTATATTAGAGAATTAAATGGAATTGATCTCATTCCCTGGCCCACTCAGAGTAGTTTAGGGGTATGTACTTGTGTGTGTGTGTAGGGCTCTAATTAAGAATTCTTAGCACCCACCAAATTACAAATTCTAGGATTCCTTAGGATGAAGCCATGACAATTGAAGTGATATAGAACAGATAATAACCATGTAGTACAGATACACTCCAAATTATTTGTGCTCCACCCAGTCACCTAAAATGGGGACATTTAGCACTGCAAGGGATTCGCAAAAATCAGCAGCGTCAGGCCAGGTGCTTGTATACATGGTAATGAAAATCACAATGACAGATTCCATGCTCTCACGGCGTGCTAATATTTGGGCTTCATGATTTATCACTATGGGGGAAAATATAATTTCTTTTAGGAAGGTAAGATGAAAAGGCAGCAAAAAAGATTTAAGGTAGTTAAAAGAAAGTAACAGAAACCATCTGTGTTCTGTTTATGATTTATCCAGTGTTTGACCTTGGGAAAAATCACAACTGTGATAAATGGCTACTGTCTAATAGCAACTGCTTAGAGTAGTTTTTCCTTTGGGTCAACTTATATGTTAGAAGAGTCTTGCTTCTACTACTTAGGCAGAGAACTGAATTGTTAGTCATTTACATCAACATGAAATGGTTACTACAGTTCTGAAAATGTACATTCATTTTAAACTGAAATAATGTTGCCTACTAGAAAAGTATTATGCTTTCCTGTGATAGATAGGAGCCCTGGTGGCGCAGTGGTTAAATGCCTGTACTGCAGCCACTCACTCATAGACTACAAGGTTGTGAGTTCAATACTAGCCAGGGCTCAGGCTAGACTCAGGCTTGCATCCTTCTGAGGTCACTAAAATGAGTACCCAACTGTTGGGGGGCAATGAACTTACAGTTGTAAACTGCTTAGACACCCCATAGTGCAGTATGAAGCAGTATATAAATGAAGCTGCATGTGGAGGTGGGGAATACTATCAATTTTCTTATTTGCTGGAGTTCCGGTTGGAAATGGTGTCTAAATGGGTGGTGTCTTAGTATCTCTGTGGGGAATCATTCACCATATGTGGTAGGGGGCTGTTTTTTCTAAAGGAAAAACAGCCAAAAATCGTTCCCTTATTATAGGGAACTTGTAGGTGTTCTACAGAAGTCCAGATCAAATCCTGGACAGCAGAAAGAAGAAACAACTAATATATTGTCTACCTGGTAAGGAACGGAGGGAACCAAAGAACCATACACAACCACATCTATGCCGCCATCATGGATGGTTCACAGATGCCACCAACTAATATTAATTGAAATGACAATCACTAGTAATATGAAAATTCTTTACTTATGAAACATTAACTAAGGGCCTTTGCAGACTGCTAGAAATAGTGCAAATTGAGGCCACTTTAACTGCCCTGGCTCAGTGCTAGGGAATCATGGGAAATGTATTTTTTTTCTGAGACATTGAGCCTTCTCTGTTAGAGAGCTTTGATGCCACAATGAACTACAGTTCCCATGATTCCTTAGCACTGAGCCAGGACAGTTAAAATGGACTCAATTTGCACTATTTCTGGCAGTCTGCAAAGGCCCTAAAACAAATGGAAGGACTTGACATTTAAGAATTATCTGATAGACTGAGACTAAGACAGAGGTAATGAGGAGACCAGAGTTGGAGAAATTATTAGAGTGATTAGAGTTGGACAGGAGACCAGAGATGGAGAGAGACCAGAGACGGAAATGAGGAAGAGACCAGAGGCAGAGAGGAGATGAGGCAGAGATGAGGAAGGGACCAGAGACCGAGAAGCAGACCAGAGATGGAGATGAGGAAAAGACCTGAGCCAGAGAGGAGACCAGAGATGGAGACAAGGAGGAGACCAGAATCAGAGAAGTGACCAGAAATGGAGAGAAGACTAGAGACAGAAGAGGAGATTAGGAATGGAGATGGAATGAAGACCAGAGTTGGAGAGGAGACTAGAAATGAAGATGGAGTGGGTACTAAAGACAGAGAGGTGACCAGGGATGGAGAGGAGGCCAGAGACAGAAGAAGAATGGATCTGGTCTCCTGTCCAACTCTAATCACTCTAATCATTTCTCCAACTCTGGTCTCCTCATTACCTCTGTCTTAGTCTCAATCTATCAGATAATTCTTAAATGTCTTGGATGAAACCGATTATCTCGACCCATTTCAAACCGGCTTCAGGACAGGATATGGAGTGGAGACTGCCATGGTTGCTCTGACCGATGACCTCCGCTTGAGCATCGACAGGGGTAGTGTGACCTTGTTGGTGCTCCTGGACCTCTCAGCGGCCTTTGACACTATAGATCATGCCATCCTCTTGGGTCGCCTGAGAGAGTTAGGAATTGGAGGCACTGCTTTGCAGTGGTTCCGTTCCTTCCTCTCGGGCAGATCTCAGAGGGTGAGGCTCGGGGACAGTTGGTCATCCAAAATCGAGCTTAATTGTGGCGTCCCTCAGGGCGCCATCCTGTCCCCGATGTTGTTTAATATTTATATGAAGCCGCTGGGGGAGATCATTCGGAGGCATGGAGCTCGGTGTCTTCAGTACGCTGATGACACCCAGATATATCTCTCCATGACCATATCATCGTCTCAGACCTCAGATGGCGTCTCTCCTCTTAATGACTGTCTCAGACCGGTAATGGGTTGGATGAGGAAAAACAGATTGAAGTTGAATCCCGACAAAACGGAGGTACACACAATTACAGGCCCGAAACCAGATCTAGGAATACAGTCTCCAGTCCTGGACGGAGTCACACTCTCCTCCAAGGACTGTGTTCACAGTCTGGGGGTTCTCCTAGATTCGTTGCTTCACATGACTAGTCAAGTGAATGTGGCGGTCAGGAGTGCCTGTTATCAGCTTCGGCTGATACGCCAACTGTGCCCTTTGCTGGACATGAGGGACCTGGAAACTGGTACATGCCCTGGTAACCTCATGCCTGGATTACTGCAATGCACTCTACATGGGGTTACCCTTGTGCCTAACCTGGAAACTTCAACTGGTACAGAACATGGCAGCCAGGTTGATTACAGGAACATCAAGGAGAGAGCACATAACACCTGTGCTAAAGTCCCTCCACTGGCTGCCGATTAGTTTCCGGGCACAGTACAAGATGTTGGTTTTGACCTTTAAAGCCCTACATAGCTTGGGTCCATCTTATCTTAAGGACCGCCTTTCCCCATATGATCCCCCCGTGCCCTGCGGTCCTCTGGGAGGAATCTGCTACAGCCAATAAGAACTAGACTGTCCCAGACCTCCCAGAGGGCCTTCTCCGCAACCGCTCCCAGACTTTGGAATGGCCTGCCGGATGAGATCCATCTGATTACCACTCTTGCTGCTTTCAAGAAAGCAGTAAAGACGGATCTCTTCCGACAGGCCTTCCCGGAATAATTGTCAGCCAAGGGATGGGTCCCTGACCTGCAAATCTGACTCTTTATATCATTCGCTGCTATTGTTTTAATATTGTATTTTAACTAGTTATTTGTTTAATTCTGTTTTAAGGGGATGGGAGGGTGGGACTATGGGATAATGGAATGTTTTTAACTCTGTTCTATTTTAAAATTGCTGTACCCCGCCCCGATTGCCGCGCAGAGGGGCGGGTTATAAATAAAAATTTATTATTATTTATTATTATAAGAATGCACTTGGAGACGGAATTCAATGAGTACTGAGAGGATATGGAGATGGGTAAACAGTTGGAAAGTGGGCTGATAGGAGGGTAGAGATTGAGAAGGAGGATGATCAGAGTTGGAGAGGGTGATAGAGGAGGATTGGACAGTGGAGTGAGACTGAGAAAGACAGAGGTGGAGAGAAAATAAGATCAGAGAAAAAAAGGTATATTACTGTGTCTGGGGAGAGAGGAGGGTGAGACTGAAAAAAAAGGACTGAGGAAAGACTAAAGAGGGAAGGACGAGAATTTAGTTGTTTTTGAATGTAAAGTCGGCATTTTCAAGGTCATCGAATATGCAGTGGGGGGAAGTGAAGACACAGCAAGGATAGTGACTTAAACTAACAAGGACTAGACTGTCAAATTATAAGAAGAACTCAGTTTGAGACTGGACAAAATAAAATAGCAACATCTAATGGAGAACTAATAAGGTGTGTCTGTAGATCTAAGGAAGACAGAAATACAGTACCAGGACACCCTCTGAACAATCAGGAAAAGAAAGGAAGAAGATAGATGAATTTATAAAGAAGATATTGTGGAACTGGAAATACTGTAATATTGTTAACTGGGCTCAAATATAAATTCTTAATAGCTTTAAAATATTAATTGTCTGTTGATATCTATATTGTTGCACTCTTCATTTCATTAGAAGAAGTTAAGTCAATAAATCAATCAGTTAAGACAGGGGTAGGCAACCTAAGGCCCGGGGGCCGGATGCGGCCCTCCAAGGCCTTTGGACCGGCCCCAGGCTGGTCCTGCTGCCGCCGCCGCCGCCGCCGCCGCCGCCACTGCCCACCATGATGATATTGATTATTGTTGTTATTACTTGTTCTTGGGGTTTTCTTGGCAAAATCTCCATAGGGGTTTTGCCATGGCTTTTCTGGGGCTTAGAGAGTGTGCATGCATATTTTTTTAATTTTTTAATTTAAAAAAAATTATTTTATTTATTTATGTATTTATTTATTTTTGGTGCTTCGGCCCCCCAATTGTCTGAGGGACAGCAACTCGGCCCTCGGCTCAAAAAGGTTGCCTACCCCTGAGTTAAGAGATAGATAATAGATTTATAAATAAGGAAATATAGTGATTTAAGATATAATAAATTAATTTCAATTTTACTATTAACTGCACTTATTAGATATCTAGACTAATTCATCTTTTTTTTTTTTTTTTAGGGAATAAATTTAAAGAATTGACCAGTTTGATTATTATTAAGGGCTTGGCAGTGAATTAATGTAGATAGAAGGGGAAGGGAGAGAAAAAGGAGTGAATCAACTGGCTTTTCTGATTATTGTATTTATAGAAAATAATATCTTGATATATAATTGGAAAAGAGAGTAATTAATCTACTTTTGATTATTTTATCTATAGATAATAACATTTTGATATACTGTCTATTGAATTGGTATTTGTATTGTGAATATATTAGAAATGAAAATGAGTAATAAGATGGCAGTTATAACAAGATTACAAACTTCAAAAATGCAACGACAACAGTTACAGAGAAGATCATCAATAGAACAACCTAAAACACAGGATATAAACATAATACTTTTGGAAGAGATAAGACAGATGAGACAAGAAATGAAGAAAGATAAAGATGAACTAAGGCAGAACATGGAAAAGATGAAAGGAGAGATAAAACTTGAAATAAGAACAGATCTGAAAGAAATAACAGAAGCAATAAGAAAAAATTATTAGTAGGAATATATGCCCCAACAGAAAAAGACAATTTTTTCAAAACTTTTCAAAAATTAAGAAAAATCTTAAGCCAATATGAATATAAAAACACGATCATATTTCTGGAGTCATCAATCCAGAAATTGACAGGAAATCAGAAAAACCAATCAAGAAGCAGGGAAAACTCCCCAAAATATTTTTGGTATGAAAAATAGAGAAAAAATAGAGAAAAAAATAAGTTGGAGAATAAAAGAAGGATTGAAAATATTAACAGAATAAAATCAAATCAAAAAAATTATTCCACAGATATTTTAACGAACTATTTGAAAAAATAAATAAATTAAAGAATTCCTTGATAAACAAAAATACAAATAATAAATGAAGAAAAATGGGAAGAATTAAATAAAAAAAGTATAATCATGGAAATGATCCAGGCGATAAAAAAGCAAAGGCTGGAAAAATGCCAGGCCCCCATCGTTTCCCAGTTCTATATTATATAAAAAAAATGTGAATTGTATAGCTGCCCCACTACAATTGTCAATGAATACAACTCTAGATGGTGAGATACCAGAGACATGGAAATCATAGAATCATAGAGTTGGAAGAGAGCACCATCCAGTCCAACCCCCTGCCATATAGGAACTCAAAATCAAACCATCCCCAATACATGACCATCCAGCCTCTGTTTAAAGACCTCTAAAGAAGGAGACTCCACCACACTCTGAGGAAATGTGTTGCACTGTCAAACAGTCTCACTGTCAGGAAGTTCATCCTGATGTTGAGGTGGAATCTCTTTTTCTGTAGCTTGCATCTGTTGCTCTGAGTCCTATTCTCTGAAGTATCAGAAAACAAGCTTGCGCCTACCTCAATATGTCATTGTCAGGTTTTGATGGGATATATAGTCAATGTTAAAATGTTGAAATGTAAAGATGTGTGTCTGTATTTTTCCTTGCTGAGAAAATCTGCTTTCTGAGGCCAGATTCACAACAGCCAGCCACAGGTGTGTGATAGTCTAAACAAAGCTAGTTAACAGCTAAAATTCTGTGAGAAAGAGTTTTATTTACACAAGGGGTTTTTCAATAACAAAGGAATGTTTTGGGAACGGTAGTCACATGATGTAATATGAAATTAAACGTTGGGCTAACACACGTCATGAAAGATCAACCAATTAGCCTGAAAGGGCTACACCCAAAGAGGTGGAGATATGTGGGCTGAAATTGTGTTTCTGGAAAAACACTTCACTTCTTTTCAAACCTTTAAGCTGAATGGATTAACTAGAAATATTTTTGCTGATGCTGTAGCTTGACTAATTTTTCAAAATGTAGCAGTTAAAGTTTTGTTCCTGCTTAGCCATTCTGGCTAAAGTGAAAAATGCTATTATTATTGTTATTATTATTTGTTTTTGCTCATGCTGATTTTTGCAATAAAACAAGGAGCTTGCTGAAGCTGCCTGGATCTTGGTGACTGGTTTCATAGACTGTTTGCTATACATTCATCACCATCACAATTCAACAGTCATCCCTTCCAATATTTAAAGAGGGCTATCATATCCCCTCTTAACCATCTCTTCCCCAGGCTAAACATACCCACTTCCCTAAGTCGTTCCTCATAGAGCATGGTTTCTGGACCCTTCATCATTTTAGTCGCCCTCCTCTGGACACGCTCCTTTTTCTCAACATCCTTTTTGAATTGTGGTGCCCAGAACTGGACGCAGTATTCCAGGTGGGGCCTGAATACAGAATACAGTGGCACTATTACTTCCCTTGATCTAGATACTATACTTCTATTAATGCAGCCTAAAATCACATTGCCTTTTTTAGCTGCGGCATCACACTGTTGATTCATGTTCAACTTCAAGTCTACTAGGATTCCTAGATCCCTTTCACACATAGTCTCATTAAGCTGGACGTCCCCCATCTTATATCTATGCATTTCCCCCCCTAAGTGCAGTACCTTACATTTCTCTGTGTCAAAATTCATTTTGTTAGCTTTGGCCCAGATTTCTAATCTATTAAGGTCATTTTGAATTTTCATCCTGTCTTCTGTGGTAGTAACTAGTCCTCTTAATTTGGTGTCATCTGCAAATTTGATAAGCATGCCCCCTATTCTTTGATCCAAATCATTGATAAAGATGTTGAGTAGCACTGGTCCCAGGACAGAACCCTGTGGCACTCCACTGGTCACTTCTCTCCAGATGAAGGGGAGCCATTGCTGAGCACCCCTTGGGTTTGGTCAGTCAACCAGTTACTAATCCAACTAACAGTTGGATTGTCTAGCCCACATTTTACTATCTTGTTCGCAAGAATATCATGGGGGACCTTGTCAAAAGCCTTACTGAAATCAAGATATGCTATGTCTACAGCATTCCTTTCATCTAGCAAGCTGGTAATTATATATATATATATATAGAGAGAGAGAGAGAGAGAGAGAGATCAGATTAGTCTGGCATGACTTGTTTTTGTGAAACCCATGTTGACTTTTAGTGATTATGGCATTCCCTTCTAAATGTTCACAGACTCTCTGTTTAATGAACCATTCTAGAATCTTTCCTGGTATTAATGTCAGACTAACCGGGCAAAAGTTGTTGGGATCCTATTCCCCCCCCCCTTTTTTTTTGAGGATGGGGACAATGTTTGCCCTCCTCCAGTCTGCTGGGACTTCTCCTGTTCTCCAGGAGTTCTCAAATATTATTGCCAGTGTCTATGAGATTACATTTGCCAGTTGTTTTATAACACTAATACTAAAAAAAGGACAAGGAAATACAATATGTTAAAAGTTTTTGACCAATCACATTATTCAATACAGATTATAAAATGTTCACATATTGGCAGAAAAACCTGAAGAAAATATTAACTAGCTGGATAAAAAAAGACCAAACTGTTTTTTTGCCCAATAGACACATGAAAGAAAATATAAGAAATATAATCAACATTATAGAGTACCATGACAAAAGGCCAGACAAACAAGCAGCATTAATATTTTTGGATGTGGAGAAGGCCTTTGATAATGTTAACTGGGAATTTTTAATAGAAACATTAAAAAAAAATGGAAATAAGCCTGAATTTTTTTGAATTGGATAGCAGTGAGTTATAAAAAAGAAGAAGCTAGAATATTAATAAACAGAGAAAAAAAGAAATCTTTCAGATTCAAAAAAAGAAGTAGACAAGGCTGTCTTTGTCCCCGCTTTTATTTACAACAGTGCTAGAAGTACTGAACAACAAAATCAGAACAGAAGAATCAATCACTGGAATAAAGATTTAAAAATTTGAAATGTAAGATAAAGACATTTGCGGATGATATGGCAGTAGTTCTATCTAATCCGTTGGAGAGTGTCTCACCTCTACTGGAAACAAGTAATGAATATGGCAAATATGCAGGTTTGAAAATAAACAAAAAGAAGACAAATATGTCAATGATGAATATGACATAGATTGAAAAAAACAAATTACAATAACTATCAAGATTTGAAATAAAGAAAAAGATAAAATATTTGGGGATATATATTACAATAAAAAATTCAGACCTATTTAAAAACAATTGTGACAACACATGGCAGGAGATAAGAAGAGATTTACAAAGATGGTCCAATATGAATTTATCTTGGTTATGAAGAATCTCAATAATTAAGATGAATGTGATACCAAAAATGTTATTTCTTTTCCAATCTTTACCGATAATAACCAATGAAAGCCTCTTTAAAGAATGGGAAAAAGAATTATTGATATTTATCTGGAACAAAAAGAAATCTAGAATAAAAATGAAAATTATGCAAGATAATAAAGAGGTGGACTTAGCATTCTATATATATATATATAAAAATCATGCCTGTAGCCTGGAATGGATCAGGGAGTGGGTCAAAATTAAAGGTGAAAGACTATTTCAGTTAGAAGGTTATGATATCCCATTTGGCTGGCATGCATATCTGATATATGACATGGTCAAAGTAAACAAAATTTAACAACCATTACATAAGGAAGTCATTACTGAGAGTATGGCAGAAATATAAATCAAAGCTTAAACAGAAGATTCCAAAATGGACCTCAGTAAATGAAGCATTGTATAGAAGAGAAAGAAGGAAAGCGGGAAAATGGGTTACATAAAACGAATTATTAAGCTTGGAAAGAGGAAATTACAGAATGAAAACAATGGCTGAACTGCTAAATGAAGATCTAAAATGTAATTGGTTTCTTTACAAACAAATCACAGAGAGATTTAAAATGGACAAAAAATTAGATCAGATAGAAAAGGAAGAAATTGAATTTGGAAAATTGATGCTTTATGATACCCAACATATCATCTCAAAACTTTATAAATTCTTGCTATACTTGGAAATGGAGGATGAAACAGTGAGACAATATATGATCAATTGGGCACAAGATATTGGCAAACCTATATTTTTAGAGGAATGGGAGAAGAACTGGAAAAAAAAAGATTAAAGCATACATTAAGCTATGATATAAAAGAAAATTACTATAAAATTCAATGTAGATGGTACCTAACTGTGGAGAAACTATCAAATATATATATAAAATAACAAAAGTAAATGTTGGAATTGTCCAGAAACTCAAGGTGCATTAATGCATATGTGATGGGAGTGCAAAAGAGTGAAAAATTATTGGAAACAAATACATACTAAAATAGAAATTTTGGGGGTATTAAGATGAATATGGAACCTACCACATATGTCTTAGGGATGGTCAATGAAGAAACAGAGTGAAAATTTGGTAAGATTATCTTTTATATGATTATACCAGCAAGATCTGTTCTAGCAAGGAAATGGAAAAGTAAAGAAGAACGAACTTTAAATGAATGGTTGATAAAATCAGACGATGTAATACATGTCTGTTGAGGGATGAAACAAGAAACAGATATGAGAAAGAATGGTTGTTAATAACACCTCTCACAAAGGTGGGGGAAAAAGGTGTAATAGCTTTAGTAGAATACATTTAGAACAATATTGGAAGAATGTCCAACTATCAGATGCTAAACATATTACTGTCTTATTGAAGAATTAAAGGCATGTCTAGGACTGATTATAATAGTGTGGGATAAAATAAAATAAAATAAAATAAAAGAGAAAGGGTTATATGGAAATATATTTGAAATATAACCGAATTTTAGGGTGAAATTTGGAAATGAATTAAACTGTAAAATTTAATTGAATATCAGAAAGTCAGAATGGAAGAGATTTATTTGAAATATCCATAGTAAAGGAGGGGAAGTCATTTTATGTTGGTTTATATGTTTTTATATGTTTTTAATAGAACAGGAATAAATGTTTAGAGTAGATATGTAAGCATGTGTTTATATGTATTTTGTATCTTTATATGTATTGTTGTTTTCATATCTAAAACTTAATAAAAATTAAAAAAATATTTTCTTATTTGCTAAAGTAAATAACAAACCTATGCCAATAAAAAATGGAAAAGACAGAAGTGGACAAATTTATTGTAGCTCACATTGGCCTAAAATAATCAGAGTTGTTTCCGAAATAAGTAAGAAAATAATAAAATAGCTCAGTTACTTTCTGCACCACTTTATATTTGCCAAGTCTGCTACATTTCATAGTCAGATGTCACAAGTCCCTAGATTCTTGGGTTTCTACATACAGCTTTGTGTTGTCAGGAGAAATTTCCTTGCAGCTGCACCTATCCCACAAAAACTACTGGTAGGTTGTTGTGTAGTAGACAGCCCATCTACTAGAGACTACTTGGGATAAAAGGGCAAGAAAGTCTTCTGGATTATTATTATTATTATTATTATTATGCTTTCCCCCCAAAATTGGAACTCAAAGCAGCTTACAATTTAAAAGAATACAATTAAAAACATACAAAAGTGAACATTAAAATAGAATTAAACTGCTACAGTGTTAAAACAGATTATTAATTAAAAGAAGAAAATGCAGTTTAAAAGGTAAAGACACTTTCAAATGACATAATTAACACAACACAACATCCCCAGCCTGCTCTTTAAAGATTTTCTGTTTTTAAAGCATGTCTAAATAAGAAAGTCTTAGCCTGCCAATGAAAGGATAACAAGGAGGAGGCAATTCGGGCTTCCCTGGGCAGACAGTTCCAGAGTTTGGGGGCAGCCACTGAGAAGGCTCTTTCTCATGTCCCCACCATCCATGCTTGCAATGAGGGTGGGACTGAGACAACGGCCTCTCTTGAAGATCTCAGATCCTGGTCTGGCTTGTATAGGGAGATACAGTCTGCCAAATAGCCTGGACCTGAACCATATAGAGTTTTGTAGTCCTAACCAGCACTTTGAATTGTTCCTGGAAACAAACTGACAGCCAGTGGGGCTGTTTCAACATGGGCATTGTGTGGTCTCTGTAAGCTGCCCCATTTAACAGCCTGGCAACAGCTCTTTGGATCAGCTGGAGTTTTCAAATACTATTCCAAGGGAGCCCCAAGTAGAGTGCATTACAGTAGACCAAATGGGATATAACTAAGGCATGTACCACCATGGCCAGATCTGGGGCCTCAAGGAATAGGCACAGTTGGGGCACAAGCTTTAGATATGCAAAAGCACTTTTGGTCACTGCAGAAACCTGGACCTCCAACTTCAAAGTTGAGTCCAAGAGTACACCCAAACCAGGACAGTCTACTTGGACTGGCGTGGAAAGGAGTAGTAGAGTTGGGTGTCATCAGCATATTGACAGGACCACCCCAAACCCAGATAATAATAATAATAATAATAATAATAATAATAATAATAATAATAATAATAATAATTTTTATTTATATCCCGCCCCTCTGCAGAGCAATCGAGGTGGCTTACAACTTCCATTAAACAAAACAAAAAATCCCAAATCCCACCCATCCTTTAAGAATTAAGGATTCTTCTTATTCTAGGCTGGGTGGTGCTGGGCTTAGTGTCTCTCCCCCAGATGACATCAGATGGTAATGGAGGGAGGGCTCTTCTTCTTATTTTAGGCCCAATGGTGCTCAGCCTAGTGTCTCTCCCCCAGATGACATCGAATGGTAATGGAGGGAGGGCTCTTCTTCTTATTTTAGGCCCAATGGTGCTCAGCCTAGTGTCTCTCCCCCAGATGACATCGGATGGTAATGGAGGGAGGGCTCTTCTTCTTATTTTAGGCCCAAGGGTGCTCAGCCTAGTGTCTCTCCCCCAGATGACTTGCCCCAGTGGTTTCATGTATATGCTGAATAGCATAGAGGACAAAAAAAGAACCCTGAAGGACTTCATAGGCCAGTGGCCAAGGTGTTGAGCAGAAGTACCCCACTTCCACTTCCTGAGTTCACCCCTCCAGGTAGGAATGAAGCCACTGTAAAACAGTACCTTCAATTTGCATCCCAGAGAAGTGGCCCAGAAGGATATCATGGTCAATGGTATAGATAGCCACTGAGAGGTCCAGCAGCACTAATAGGGACACACTCCCATGTCCAGTTCCCTGCATGGGTCATCCATCAAGAGGACCAAGGCTGCTTCTGTTCCATAGCCAGGCCTCCCAAACCCACTGGTAGGATTACTTTTCTTGAACCATTTTTTTTTGTTGTTGTTGGTGTAGCCAAGTTAAATCCTGCTATACAGTTTATGGTACTCCACATTCTCATTAGATAGGAGGAGATTAAAGAGAATACCTCTAAAACCCATATGTAGAAAGGATGGGCAGCCTGACAGAGGTCTTCCTTAACTCCAGGGTTCTGTGTGGAAATGGATATGCCCATTGCAAAATGATTTTGCAGCTGTAGCTGCAAAACAAGCAAGGGATGATCATAGTGGTGGTGGTGGTAGTGGTGGTGGTGATAGTGGTGGTGATAGTGGTGATGCTGATGGTGCTGGGGGCTGGCATTCTGTTAGTAACTGTTTCCTATTCACATTGGCTGATATCTTCTGTGTACTGCAGTGGACCCTTTTTATCTTTTGGGGTTTGGTTCCAGGAACCTCCCCCCCCCCCATGGATACCAGACTCTGTGGATGGCAAGTCCCATTAAATATACAGTTGACCCTTGGTATCCATGGATAGCAAGTCCATGTTGTCCCCAATGTGGCATAAGCATGTGGCCACACCACCATTAGAGACAATCCTCATTGTCCCGTGGCAGTACATGCACACAGCCATGCCACTGTTAAGTTCTGTTGTCCCCAGTGGCAGCATGGCCACATGCATCCACTGCCATTGGGGACAATGGAACTTGAGCCGCTGCAGATTTTGGTATCTATGACTGTAATGGCATAGTAAAATGGTGTCCCTTATATACAGTAGCAAAATCAAGCTTTGCTTTTTGGAATATGTATATATATATATATTTATAATGTTTTCAAGCCTTAGATGCTTAGGGCCTACTGTGGCTACAAAGGGCCTATTTTACTATAGTAGGTGTGTAGCTATGTAGTGAATCCCAGCCAAACCCCAACCCCAATCTCCAGTTACCAGTGATCAGCCACTGTAATAAATGGGAATCTGTTTTCCTGTCAGTTGGGAAGCAGCTGTATTCCCCCTCCCTCCTGCATAAGCAATCTCCATTGCAACATGCAGAAAAAGGGGTCCTGTTGCAGTCCCCCTCTTGCAGCAAGAAATCTACCTTAAAAGGCAGTCAGCCATTTTTGCTGTGCCACTCAGCAAGGCCCTGCCAGATTCTACCTGGAAATGATAAAACTCCATCAATCAACATGGCTGACTGGTTTTTAAGGTGGGTTCCATGGGTAGAATCAGGAACTGGAGTGGAGATTCCTAGCTTAACCTAAACCTAGTTAGGAATCATATCTCCTCTCCAGTTGCAGAATTTTAGAGGATTATGATGATGATGATGACGACGATGATGACAGCTGGAATCCAGTTGGACAGGATGTTTAACTTAGAGCTATGCATTTATGACTATTTCATATTCATGATCCCTGCATAGCCTTTGGTTTAGGGGCTATGTAGGAACTACAAAAGTCTCCCAATCTCCACATATCTGGAAGCAGATTAATGTGGGTCTGTTCCCTAGTTGATCAGGAAGCAGCTGGCTGACAGTGCCACTCACTCCTCATGAAAGCAATCTTTGGCATGAGGGGGAACTGAGACAGGGATGTGGAACTCAAGGTGACCTACAAAAGTTTAAAAAACTACAGCTGTTAACATTAAACACATAATTAAAAACATCTTTCAGGAGTGGGCATCTTTGAGGCAAGCTTTGGTTATGTCTTCCTGCATGAACTAGGTAGCCTAGGTTGGACTAGGTGGCACTTATGGTCCCATTCAGTTCTAAGCCTCTATTATTCTAAAAACAGTTAAAAGCCCTAGATATCATCCTGGGAGTATAGTAGAATATCAAACAAACAAACAAACATAGAGGCATGTAAACTGGTAAAATCCCTGATTGCCTTTGGCAGCTTTCCATAGCTGGGAGAGAATCCAGTAGGACTTCTCCCAGCTGTGCAAAACTGTTATGGAAGGGAGCATATTTAGGCTGAATGAGTGAGATGGGGCTAAACCAGGAATTCTTTTTTACTTGGACTCCAGTCAGAAAAATGTGAAGACTGGTAAGTTTACCCCCAAAGCTTGTCACGAGCGTTCAGTTCAATGAGCATCATTGGTATCCATACGCAAGGCACGGGCAATTATAAGCTCCATACGCAAGGCACGGGCAATTATAAGCTCTGGGAATTGCGGCAGTAGAAATTATGGCCATACTGTACAGTTATTTATTGAGGAATCTTCTGTGAAGAGTAGGAAATAAGAAAGAATATCTTAACAAAGAAATATGAATCAGGTTTCTTTTTTAGAATGGGAAGCTTCCATACTTGAAAATTGGTGGGCTAAGCATGGCTGGAGGACGGTTTGTAGTCGCCCTGCAACAAGAGTTGGCATTTTAGCGTGCGATAACATCTGATAGCAACCCGTAACGCAACCTTATCCCATTGGAGAAAAGATGCTTCATTTGAGCATGCAATAATCTCCTGAAATAATATCTATGAGTAGGATGTTTTCCTTGATAATTAATCTAAAAAATAGCAGCCTTTTGTACTGGCGTCTGAAACAAATTAAAAGCAAATTAGTTACAGAATATTTTTGTCCTTGGTTATAATGAAGAGAAAATGTTGTTTTTGCAAAATTCTCCTATATTGTGAATGGTACTGGTAAGGCCAGTATTTTTTTTTTTTTTAAATCCATGCAGGTATGCATGAGTACAATTCTTTTCACTTCACTGGCAAACTGACCTTTGATTCTTGTGTGTGTGTGTGTGTAAAATGTCTCCATAAAGCTGCATTTGTTATGCAGGCTGCTAAATGTTGTTCTTAATAAGTAACAGTAATTAAGTG
Organism: Phrynosoma blainvillii; assembly: GCA_026167975.1. Lineage (NCBI taxonomy): Eukaryota > Metazoa > Chordata > Lepidosauria > Squamata > Phrynosomatidae > Phrynosoma > Phrynosoma blainvillii. The sequence goes on from JANUYF010000002.1 coordinate 84,405,483, forward strand.
AAAAGTTTAACAGTTGGCTATACTTTGGTAAGAGTAAAATGAAGATTAAATGAGGAAAATGAAGCTGGATATATTGTGTGAGAATGGCATTTGAGGAAAAAGTCTTTAAGAGCAGTGCTAAGAGTTATTGGTCTGTCTTGCTTATTCTGAATTACCATTCAGTTTGTATTGTTCAGTCAAGGATGAATTAATTGGTACATTTTTTTAAAATAGAGAAAGTGTTTTAAATAGTGTAAAAGTGTTCCTTGTTTTATGCTCTATGTTCATGATGGAACAGCATCACAGTCCTTCAGAATAAACTTTTCATATAAAATGTCTAACATTTAAGGCACTCTGGTAGACAATGTTTATTCCTAAAGGAGCAGAAAAGGCAAGACAGGTGAACTGAGATCCAGTGTTACAATTTTAATTTAAAAAACAAAAGGGAGGAAGGAAGACAGGAAGGCAGGAAGGACATATATTTTGTTTTGTTTTGGGTTTAAACATTGTCTACCAGAGTTTAAATTTTTTTTGGAAATACTATGATAGGCAAGGATTACAGTTTTGGCTAAAAAGATGGAAGGATCCTTAACCTGATGATTCAATTGCTGTTGAAAATCCCCTCCCTGTACAATAAACTAAAGAATTTGCTTTAATTGTCTATAAACCATAAACACTATTAAGACGTGAAGTTGAAGGCTTTCATGGCTGCCATCCATGTTTTTTTTTTTTTTTGTATGTGTGTTTCTCAGGCTATGTGGCCATGTTCTAGAAGATTTTATTCCTGACATCTGTGACTGGCATCTTCAGAAAATGTTGGCATGGAAGTGAGTGGTGTGTGACCCTTGGTTGAGAGAAGATGATTTACATGTTAATGTGTGTGCTGTTCTGTTGTTGAATGGCAAGGCCTCAGACAATTTGAATATACAGCTGTAAAACATTAAGGCCAACCATCCATTTCTGGCAAACATAGTAGTCCATTTAAAACAGAGATGGACAACTGTTGGGGGTTACCATTGCCCCCGACCCAGGGAATGTGGAAGGCTGCACTCCACTGCACCCCACTAAAATTGATTATTATTTTTTTGGCCTTCAGATTACCTTTAAGCTAATATGTGGAGGTCTCTCCAGGGCCTCCTGGGAGAGTGTTAATGTGCCAAAATTTCTTTGGAGTCCCCAGCCACCTAAGATATATTGAGAGGCAAAACAAAACAAGGATGTATTGGGAGCCAAAAATGCCTTATACAGGCATATCTCCATTAACAAAGTCTCTGGTAAAGAAGCTCCTTTTTACAAAGTCTTTTTATGCTCACTCATACTCCTTTTTCTCTTTGTCTTCTATGTAACTGGGAGTTTTTTAAAACAGGCTTGGCATTAGGAGGAAGGTGAAGAAGGGCTGGAGAAACGCTAACCCTAAGCAGACTGCCAGAAATAGTGCACATTAAATTGAGGCACTGCCCTGGCTCAGTGCTAGGGAGTCATGGGAATTGTATTTTTTTCTGGGACATTGAGCCTTCTCTGTCAGAGAGCTCTGGTGCCACAATAAATTACAGTTCCCATGATTCCCTAGCACTGAGCCAGGGCAGTGCCTCAATTTAATGTGCACTATTTCTGGCAGTCTGCTTAGGCCTACAGTTCCAGTAGCATGTCCACAGTTCAGTAATGAAATAAAGCTTGAGCTGCAAAAGAAGGGGGTTCTAAACCAATCCCATAGCAGCTGTGTGTGCCTGCCTACAACAGGCAAGGTAAACAGCAACAGCCCCCTGAATCCCTGGCATAAACAGCAAACAGAGAGAAAAGGGGAGAGCAGGTTAGCCTAGTCCACTAGCTACCTCCAACCTGTTTGGAAAAAGCTTTCATGTGGTCTCTAGAAGATTCAAAATGTTCTTGTTTAGTTATGTAATACTGACCTGACCTGGCTATTTTATTTCAAATGAGCATTTTATTAGGTTTGAATAAACAGTTTGCTGAAATATGTTGACCTCCACTTCTTTTTTGTGGTGTAGGAACCTATTCCTATTCTTTCCATGTTAATTTTGTCTCTGGTACCAAAGTCTCAGTTAAAGTAATGCAAGGAACCCATCTATTATGTTAAGTCAGGTATACTTGGAGCTTGAAGTGGTCAGGGGGTTCCTTGGATCCACAAACATGGTCCTGAAGTCCTGATGCCCACAGGCTGCACTGTTCCCAACCAGATTTGAATGGTTATAAAGCATTCTTTTGTGGATGATTTCATAGAACGCTTTTGCCATTTTATTTCAGTGGAAATTGTTCTGGTAATCATACGCTGATGCCCAATTTTAAAATGCAAATACAGGTGAAGAATGAAATCAGACATGATAAATGAAGAGAAGAATTATAAATCAGAATCTGGCATTGTTAAAGCTGCTACAGCGGCCATAAAATAACTATTTCATCACAGCTTCTCCTGCTGCTTGTATACATCTCTCTCTTTCTCTCTTCCTTAAGAGTTAGATAATCTCTCCATTACAGGAGACAACTTTGAAGTTTTCACTATGGCCTCTATATGCAAGGCAACAAAATGACTGGGAAGAGGAGATTGAACATATGTTTACATTTGCTAAATTTCATGTATGTTGCTGTGTAATTTCAGATAGTTGAAAACTTATGTTCATCCCTGGCTAATTAGGACAAGTGTCAACAGGCTATTTCAGTGGAAACCAGTGCCCATTCCATCATGAAAGGACAAAATAAAGACCCAAGGAAGTCTAAGCACCCCCCTATTTTATTTTCTGGGAGCATGTTGGGGTCTATTACTGGGTATCAAGACTCTATGATGGTGGATAGAGAGGAAGAAGAAGTAAACTTAGGTTTCAAGCTTGGAAAGGTCAGGCTAGAGCAACTTCAGCTATTCTCTCTAATGAAGCAAGAATGTAAACCTTGCCTTTGAGAAACAGACAAGGCAGGAAAAGATTCAGAAACCACACAGGTTAACGGGCAAGGTGTTAATAGCCTAATTTGCAAAGTGTCCCCCACACTTCAGTAGGAACTGGAACTAAATGTTAGGAAATGAATTCTCTCTTTTTGTATTGAGTTTTCCCCACCCAAGCACCTTAAAAGTGTCTGTGGGCATTGGGGGGATACTTGAATTAGATGGAACATACCTTTGACAAAAACAGAACTGAATCATATAGGATCAGTATTAAAATGTAAGGTAAAGCTCTAGTTCACTGTAAGAGTTATTTTTAACTGCAAATTTAAAAGTATTTTGTTTTTCTAGTAATGAAACCTGTGGTATGGCACTTCATTATGGTAATCTTCATGTTTTCTCTTCCAGGCTTGTGAAATTGTTTCTGAACAGAGGGATTCAATTTTCACCTTGATTGTTCTGGAAAGGACAGATTTTATGGAACCAGGAAGCAATTTATACTTTTAAAATGTCTTTGGAGAACTGTAAAGTCCCATATGGCTTAAGTCCAGATTATTTTGGAAAACTGATTGATTGAGGGCTCTTCCAAGGATTGCCATGGCAGAACTGTTCTAGACTCTGAGATCTCAGGATCCAAACCTGAGCCCTAAGGACAAACCCTTGTCATGTCAATGGCTATAGACCCTGGTGATGTTACAAGGAGCTCTTGGTGATGCCACTAAACACAATAAGTTAAACATCAACCAAAGTTGCACAAAGTATGCCATTCAAACAAAATGAAGAAAATATTTCAAGACAGCATGTATTTCAAGACAGCACTCTGTCTCTGAGATTCCTCCCTTTGTTCTGAGGATTAGAGGAAAGGGTTCAATCCCTGACATGAGGGAACCATAGCTCTTCCAGATTGATCTAAAGAAGTATAAACTGTCATGTTATAGTTCCTTAGGTTTTGGCAGTTGTCATAATCTCTACATCCACTCATTCCATTCTTTGGTGGGGGCTGCTTGCAGTGATTTCTTGGATCAGAACAAGTTTTGTTTTTAAAAACAGGGTATGACCACCCCCTACAGTCAGTTGTGACTACACATTCATGTCAAGGGACTGGCTTTCCTTTACCTTTATTGCTTGCTGAGGTGCTCCTGTAGTTTGAAGGAAATTTTTTCTTCTCTGTTTTTTTTAAATTATATTTTTACAGAGGAAAAGCACGTTTTCACTGAGGCCCTGAACTCAAAAAGAAAGAAAAGAAGAAAATGCAACATATTGTTTTGATATTCAAAGACATGGCCATGTTAATTTGGAATATCAGGATACAAAGGGATCTTATAGCTCCTTTGAGACTGGAGGGTTGAGCAGATGGGCCAGCATAGCACAGGCTCAGCCCATATTATCCTGGCCCTGGTGCTCACCTGGTTTGGTCACTGGGGCAGATGCATGTTTACATACTTGTCCCCACACTGACTTGGGCTTAGGACAGGTGTGTAGTCCTTAAACTGCCATGATGTCACTCTGACTGAGAAGCCCCCCCCCCACATGTCCAGGCACCCTATTTCTGCATCAGGCACAGTGATGGGAGCTTCTCAATTAGAGCAACAGTGCAGCAAGGTAAGGAGTGGGTGGAGGCTGTGTAAACAGCCAGGGCTTGTCATGGAATTTCCAGGAAACTTTGCTGCAAACCAGGGATTATAATACATCTGTTTACCTCACAATCAGGCTGAATTCACCAGATCTGTGTCTGATTTACCAGGATTGTGCCTGATCCTGGCCCTGGGATTTTGGTTTGTGTTGTCTGAACTAGATGACTCAAGGTTGGGGGAACATGGGCCTTTTGGCCCATGCAGACTACCCCCAAGAGATAGAAGTTGTAGCATAAACTTTCATAGACCTAAGATGCATCCACACTGCAAAAATAATTTAGTTTGACACCACTTTATCTGCCATGGCTTAATGCTGTGGCATCCTGGGATTTGTAATTTTGTGAGATATTTAGCTTTCTCTGCAACAACAAACAATAATTCCTAGAATTCCATAGCATTGAGCCATGACACTTAAAGTAACGTCAAACTGGATTATTTCTGCAGTGTGAATGGAGCCTTAGGCCTTAAGCAGATAGGGCAAAAGGAGTGTCCAGAGGCTGCTCCCATCCCAAATGCTGTGGGACCATGGCAACTGCACACTCCCAGTCCCAATCTAGGCTGCTGCTTCAGTTTTGAACCAGGCTGTGAAAATGAGCAGGTTTTTTTTCTGCTTCTTTTTGGCCTGGCTCTTCTGGGTTGGGGTGGGCCCAGATTGGCTTCTGGTCATGTTCAGAGTGTATGTTGTGTAAACGCCACCCCCCGCCCCTAGTGTGGCCTGACAGCGGCCCTTTTACATAGATCTGAAAAAGTAGACTGCGGGCCTTTACAGACTGGCAGAAATAATGTAGCTTGAGGCCATTTTAACTGTCCTGGCTCAGTGCTAAGGAAGCATGGGAACTGTAGTTTATTGTGGCACCAGAGCTCTCTAACAGAAAAGGCTCAATGACCCAGAAAAAAATACAGTTCTCATGATTCCCTAGCACTGTGCCAGGACAGTTAAAGTGACCTCAATCTGCATTATTTCTGGCAGTCTGTAAAGTCTACGTCTAAGAAAGCTTATGCTACATCTTTATCTCAATTAGGCCTGAAACAGAAGGGCCAAAAGGGCTGGCATCAGGCCATATTGAAGGCATGGCGTTTATATGATGCATGCCCTGGACATGGCTGGAAACCGCTTCTAGCCCACCCCAACCTGGAAGAGTTCAGGTCAAAAAGGATTTGGGGAAAAAAAATCTCCTTTTCAGTGGCCGTTCAGGTCCATGGTGGTGGCCTGGATCAGGACTGGACACGTGCAATTGCCACAGTTCCACAGCAATTGGGGCAGGAGTGGCCTCTGGACATTCCTTTTGCCCATCTGCTTGAGGTCATACTCTAAAAGCTGCTACAAGATCCCTTTGCATACTGTTCTGATATGTCTCAAAATTAAAAAGATATCCTCTCAAGGGTAGGAATACAAAGTTGCAAATGGTGGTGGTAATTGCTAGAAAACAGTCTGGGAGAAGCAGAAACTTGTTTGCATTTTTTTTCAAAAATGAAAATATAACCCAAGAATGACAACAACAAGTACTGAAGCTTCCCAACCCTTTTGTCCCATCTGAAGAATTCCTGTGTCAGTGTCCTATGCAGGGAACTGTGTAGCAGAATAGTAGAATAGAAGTCAGAGTTTGGGATGTAGAGGTTCCTGCCAGTTGTGAAGATAACAAGTTTAAAAAGAGTGGGGTGAGGAGGAGAGGAGAGAACACTTTTGCCCTTCAGCTACTTCAGAAGAGCCAGTCAGGAAAATATTTCAAACAACTCTTTGGGGTTAGTTCAAAGGATTGTACAGTCTTTTTATTTCTGATATCTTTCTGGAATTCCATCAGGGTCAAACTAGATGTTAAGAGGAATCTGTAGTCCAAATGGCTTAATTTATTAAAAATAACTTTTTAAAATGTTTAATATCTATGTTTCTACCCAGGTGCGTTTCTTATCTGAATATCTTTTAATTTTTGTGAGCCACTGGGTGTGTGTGTGTGTGTTTAAGCTGCCTTGAAAAAGACCTTTCAGGATCAATTGGGAAGACTGATTGGCCAGGTTGGGGGAAAATTAAAGACAGTTTAAAGACTAGTAGCAAAAGACTGATGGTAAACCACCACCAACAAAAAATGAAAGCATTTTAAAATCAAAGTGAAAATGAAGCACAAACTGATAACGTCCTTTTGGTTCAGCCATTCTTTGAACTGTATGCCTTTCTTGTAGCCATCTTTTCCCACTTATCAAAATATTTGTCAAGGAAAACTGCACTTGGTATACTTTGTTCAGAGATAACTGAACTGCAAAGTCTCCTTTAGTTAATGTAAAGAAGAAGTATGTGGGGTGTTTTTTTTTTGCTTTAATAATAATTTAATTTCAAATATGTATTGGAGAGCAATTAACCAAAACACTAACTATATATTTTAAAATGTAACATCAAAGCTCCTGCTGCCTATTTCTGAAAACAGCTCATTAATGATCCTAGTTAAGATTTCCCTTACTCCTTTCACATATTGCCTTATTAACTTGTGCTTTTAGAATCTTTTGAAGATAATTTATTCCTACCTGAAATCACCTAGCAGCTAATTATTATTCTCAGGGATTCCACACCATCATGCATCAGTCCCTGAGTTTTTCAGATGAAGGAATAACACGAGAACACAAAAGTGGAGGTAAATATTTCAGTTTAACAAGATAAAGTCAATGGGCTATGTAATACTCTGAGTTACAGAACTGAACTATACAGACCAGTGTTCTAACTCAGTACAACAATGGGTCTTATGAAACCAAACATAAGCCTAAATTCAACTGTTAGCTCCAACTGGAATAGATAATTTAGTCAATGGCAACTAAATCAAAAGTTACTTGTAACCTGATATTGCAAGTCATTTTTCAAGTTTGCCTAAACAATGATAATGGACAACATTGGCAATTTGGTAAAGGCATTATTCATTCCTTGAGTCAACTTTTACAGACTGAACCACATTTTATTAACTTAGGGGTGAAACAGATGGACAGAAGATGGATTTGGGCCTTCTGAAGATGGATTGGGGCCACGGCAACCACACACTGTGGCCCTAATCTGCCTTGAAGCCGGCCAAAAAAGAAGTGGCAAAGATCCAATCCTTTTTCGGATGCCAAAAAGCCATCTTTTCCTGTCCCATTGCAACCCCAAGACGGCTTCATGATGTTCTGGTGGTGTGCGGTGTTTAAATATCACGCCACCAGAGCATCATGAAGCTGCTCATGTCGGGCAGCTGGGCAGCTTCAAGATGTCTTGGGGGCATGTGGCATCTAAATTCCATGCCCCCATGCTGCTGGGAAGCCAGCTTTTAGAGCTTAGTTTCTATTAATTTGCTACAAACTTCACCAATATCTAAGAGATTGCTATTGACCTTTGAAAAATCCACCATTCCACTTATGTTAAAAATGAATGTATTTTTGTGGACCTATCAAATCATTCCCATTCAGGTTTTCAATGCTATGTCTGTCTACCCATTCTTCCCTTCTAAAGAGGTTGTGATCCAGCCTCCTTTATCTAAAGTCCAGCCCCCTTTAGCTGTTTCCACCAAGGTTTCCTGACAGTACAACTCCATATCCAGCAGTGCTTTAATGAGAGATTCAGTAACACCTTACAGAGTGATGTGAACAAGTCAACAGAAAACCAGCTGCTACACTGTTCTGGAACTCCATCATCAAATGAACAAATTGAAATCCTTGATAGGATGGCAGAAATTAAGCATTATTGCATTCCTCTGCTGATTTACTTATACCATGCCTTTCTGATAGATAAAGAGGATATTATCCCAAAGGGTGCTGTGAATGACCTTGATTCAAGGTTTAAACTGTCTTTCATTTTTTTCTATCATAACACTAAACTAACTTCATCAGATAGCTTCTTTATCATCATTAGGGATTCAGTTCTTGCAGCTGAACAAAAGAATATTAATCATCCAGCTACAAAGGCTGATGAGTCAGAGATTCAAGTATAACCAAACATTTTGTGATGATTGGAGGCAGTTTGTCAAGGCCTTTCTTTATAGAAAAAGGTAATTCTACTGAATATGCTAATCCACTTAGGGGGAAAGCAGACTGGTAGTAAGAGCTGGCTTGGGGTGGTGTGGGGGCATGGTGACCACATGCCACATGCCCTGACTCCACTCCCAAGCTAGAGTCACACTGCCTGCACAGATGGCCAGCAGCATGGGAACGCTCCTGCAGTACAGCGATTAGACACCACATGCCACAGGAGCAGAGGAGAACCACAGTGGCAGTGAAAGGGGTGTCTTTTTTTCCGGCACAAAAAGGAGCAACATTTTGCTGTTTCTTTTGTATCAGAAAAAACACTGGATCAGGGCTGCGGCATGCAGTTGCTTCAGCCCTGATCTGGCCCTCAAAGGAGTGGCATTAAGCTTCCCCTTTATGGGTGTCTGTTTATCATCTTAGTTACTGGTCTTATATGCCGCCACTGACTATACCAAGATCCTGTGCTAGGAAGGATCTAATTCGGGGAATTTATAATTAGCTCAAATATGCAAGAGTGGGGTCCTAACAAAACCCCACGGGACCAGGTACCATTATGTATACGAGAGGACTAAGGAATTCCACAATGGATGACGCTGAGACAGGCTTCTTCAATTAAAGTCTAAATAATTATTAAAAGGGGAAAACTGCACACACACAAATATAGCACACACACACATTGCACTCTTAGGAATAAAGGAGTGAAAGCGGCAATAGCTTGAGATGGGCCAGACTGAGGGAGTTACTAACTTCTGAAGGCTTCTCTGGGATCTGCTGTGGATGTTGATGATTATGATGATGATGCACAGCTGCCAAAATGGGGGGGGGGGGGGAAGGATGACCAAGGGAGCTATGTTCAGGGTACAGATCGACATGGAGTCAGCATGCACTCCAAAAATAGCACATGGAGCCTATAAATCTCAGGGTTTAAATATGAAATTTCTACCTTCTGGCTATTGACTAAATGGCTTGACTGAAGCTGGGATAAAGGCATTGATAGTCTTAGCTTTGTTGAACCTAGGTGTGAGAATAAACAATGCATTTGGTTTCGAGGCTATCAAGGAAGGAAGGCTAGAGAAAAGGGTGCAGTCAAATCTGATCACTGCCTCATTAATTGCGAGACTCAAGACAAGCACTATTATATGTCTTTTCCAATATACTGTATTTTCCAGCATATAAAACGACTGGGTGTATAAGTTGACCCCCAACTTTCCCAGTTAAAATATAGGTTTTGGGATATACTTGCCATATAAGACTACCCCTCTTCCAACGCACACCAAATAAAATTTTTAAAAAATCAGATTAGTTTCAATATGGTAATTTTAATTCAAATACTTATGACATGCGGGTACTTAGCAGGAAAACTGTCACTTATAAACACAACAAACTACAGCTCCCATGTTCCCTAGTATTTATTTCTGCAGTGTGTTTTGGGCCTTACTTTTTAAAAAATAGTCCAGATTTAAATGCTGCTTTAAAAATTATTTCCATCTCCCAGCTATGAGATGGTTGGGGGGAAATGAGAAAGTGTTGGGGGGAAGGACTGCCAATATACTAGGTGATGCATTCTGGGGTATGTACAATTTGTGGCCAAGTAAGTGACCCTAGGCATGTCACACACTCTCAGCCTCAGAAGATGGTAATGGCAACCCCCATTTGAAGAAGCTTGCCAAGAAAACCCCATGATAAGTCTGCCTTAAGGTTGCCATGAGTTGGAAAGGACTTGAAGACACATAAGAACAACAAAAAAAATCTTCAGTTGTTTCATAGGTAGTACATGGGAATAGGAACCAGCATGGTGTAGTGGTTTGAGTTTGGACTACCACTCTGGAGACCTGGGTTTGATTCCTCACTCTGCCATGAAACCCACTAGGTGAACTTGGACAAGTCACATACTCTCAGCCTCAGGGGAAGGCAGTGACAAACCTCCTTTGAGCGGATCTTGCCTAGAAAACCCCATGATGACCATAAGTCAGGAACAATTTGAAGGCACACAATGTACACATATAACCTCCAAGTTAAGGAACTTGGTTCCTCTTTAGATAAATCTTCAAGAGCACACACACACACACACTCTCTCTCTCATTCTGCAGAATTATTTGTTAAAGAAGCCATGCCAAAGCAACATATCAACTTTGGCTGCGTCTGCATTGAAGAAATTTATTAAAGCAGTTTGACACCACTTTAACTGCCCTGGCTCAAGGCTATGGAATTCTGGGATTTGTAGTTTTGTGAGATATTTAGCCTTTTCTGTCAGAGAGCTCTGGTACCACAAAGCAAACTGCAGATCCTAGGAGTACATAGGATGGAGCCATGGCAGTTAAAGCGGTGTCAAACTGCATTATTTCTGCAGTGCAGATTCAGGCTGCATCCATACTGTAGAACTGGCTTCCTTCTCTTTCTGCCCTCATCGTCATCCTCTCCCTGGCTTCCTCCTCTTTCTCCCCTCGTCCTCCTCCACTCCCTGGCTTCCTTCTCCTTCTCCCCTCATCTCCTCCTTTCCCTGGCTTTCTTCTCTTTTCCCCTCGTCCTCATCCTTTTCCTGGCTTCCTTCTCCTTCTCCCCTCACCCTCTTCCTCCTCCTCCTTTGCCTGGCTTCCTTCTCCTTCTCTTTCTCCTCTCCTCCTCCTCCTCCTCCTTCTCCTCCTCCTCTACCTAGCATATAAGATGACCCCGGACTTTGGAGACCCTTTTCCAGGGTTAAAAAGTCATCTTATATGTTGGAAAATACAGCAATGGTTTTTTTCCTTTTGGCAACTCCCAAACCTGTCTGATAGGGAATTTTCCAGCTGTCCTGGGCAGATCTCTCAGTGCCTACATAACCTGCCATCTAGGGGATTATGGCTGACATCCCACAGAGGTCGGTCTGGGGTCATAGAGGGAACTCCACATGTGTCCAAAATTTTATGAAAAAATCACATATGCTAACACCTGACAGCAAAAAACTGATATTTTGGAACATTGCTGGTAGCAGACTAGATTTGTGGATAACAATTTTGCTGGGTACATGAACCATTTTGATGTAGGGTTTTTTAAAGTAGGGAATTTGGAGTATAGATTCAGTTTCACTTTCTCTGGAAGGGCTTTGTTCAAATGCTCTTCCAGGCATCAAACACAGCTTTCATGGGAGTGGTGGAGTTTCAACTTTAATCTTAGTCAATGTTCAAGGAAATATCCAACTGTCATAACTTAATCCCTGGAAGAAGGCTATGGTGGCAGATTGTCAGGAAGCTGCAGGTCCTGATAACAGAGTCCTCTCTGAGTCAAAGGAAATGGAGGCTGGGGCGGTAGGAGACTCTGTCCCCCAGCAGAGTTGAAAGAGGGGTCAGACCTTTAGTGCAATTTTAATGCAATTTTAGTTAACCTGTTTAAGGGAAACAAAAATATGCAAGTATGAAAGTTAATCTTAAAGTCTAGCTTTCAGAACAACAGAAGTGTGAGCCCAACTAAATTATTCTAAATATGCTTTCCTAAAGAATATCTAACTGGATATGGTTTGGATAAAGAGAGATAAATCTCACCATCTTTTAGATAGCAGGAAGAAACTACAACATACTGTTTATTGACTGCTGACTGCAGTTACAAGTAGTTTAAAATCTTCAAAGAGATTCGGTGACCAAAGTGACATGATAGTTAGAATGAGAGAGAGAGAGGGAGGGTTCCCAAGTGAGGGAGTTGCTGGTATTTGATATCCTGTGGGATATAGTTGCCTGAGGGCTAGTATAGAAATAAGATTGGAAGGATAACAGTAAATAAAGATGGTGTGAGGGTCCTAAAGAATAGTATCTGGTGTTCTCTAAAGTTAAAGAGTGTGTAACAAAGTATAACAAGAACAAATGAATGCAACATCATAACAAATGAAACATTGTTAACTATCATTCAAATAAATGTTTATTGTTATTTAATTACAGGCTTGTCTGAACCTGGATTGAGTTTCCATGTTATTAAGAAGTAAAGAAACCAAGTTTGGGGAGTAAACTCATAGATATAAACAGAAGTGGTCTGGTACATCACATATTGGGGTAGTGGTGGAATAATAATACCCATTGGGCTGCCACATAAAGAAAAGTAAGTGCTTGTGACACTCATCATTAAGATGGTCCATTGCAGGTGTAGCCCCTTCTGGATGCAAGACCTTTGGAGAACAGAAGAACTCCATGTGCTTTGGTTGCTGGTGGGAGTCTTCTTCTACAGCAAATAAATCTGAATAAACATCTTGGTTTTTATTAGATATAGGCTGTGGTATTTCATCAATATAAACAGCACTTGTTAATTTTATTGTGCATCCATCTGGATTTAGAATTCTGTAACCATTTCGAGCATAACCAACAAAAAATCCCTCTTCACTTCTGCAGTCAAGATTACCTCTTTTCTGTTTGGGAATATAGGTAAATGCTTTGCTTCCAAAAACTTTCAGATGGTTTTATTTAGGTTTAACTCCATGTCATAACTCGAATGGGGTTACAGCTTTGGAACTACTTGGCAGTCAGTTACACAGGTATGTAGCAATCATGATTGCTTCAGACAAATAGCGTTTAGGCATATTAGCTTCCAAAAGCATTGTTGGACATCTCCTTGAGAGTTCTGTTCATTCTCTCTGCCACACCATTTTGTTCCAGAGAACAATCCTATGTAGTCTGATGATCAATGCCATGTTCTTTTAAAAATTAATCAATTAGCATTGGCAAATTCAGTGCCATTGTCTGTGCACAGGCTCTTTCGTTTGTAGCCAAATTTGTTAGAGACTAAATGGAAGTACTCTTTGAATTTTTTGAAATGCTTGATTCTTCTCTCTGTATGTGTCTGCTGAAATCATCAATAATAGTCATAAAATAAGAGTTACCGCCTGCTGACTTTTGATTTATTGGTCCAGAAAGATCAGCATGTAAAATATCCAATGCTTTGTGGAATTGTGTCTCAGTAACTGGAGGATGTGAAGCTCTTGTGGCCTTTGCTTTCAAGCATTCTACACATTTTTCATTGTTTGAGCATGCTTTCAGCTTAAAGTCTCTTGCAAGCTCTTGATCTGCCAGTCTCTTAATATTTTCCACACTTCAATGAGCAAATCTGCAATGCCATAAAGTTGAACAGTCTTCGTGATTACATTTGGTCACACTGTTCACAGATGAATTCAAAATCTGCATCTGATAACATTCATGAGATCCTAAGTCTGCTCTAAAAATCAAATTTTTACCATGAAACCCAAAACAGGTTTACTTTCTGAAACTGACATGGTCGCCTCTTGATGTTGTGGTTTGCACACTGTAAAAGGAGGCTTGCAAATCTGATACATAATAAGCATCTGGGATTTTTAAAGTTCCTATTCTGTCAGAACCAAGTTTTGTTTTCAAAATAACAGTCCCTTTTCATTGTGCAAAAACTTCTTGACCATTAGCAAGATAGACAGGAAAAGTTATATTTGCATCAAAGTCAACAAACCATTCTTTGTTGTTGAAGTAATGTGCACTTGCTCTACTATATTTATCTCCAGCAATTTGAAATAATTGTTGTTGAATCAAACCAGTATCAACATGACTGGAAGATTTCTGTTTCAGATTAAAAGATTTTCAGATTTCTTAGATTTTGCTTTTTCTTTTAGTATTCAGTCCCTGACTTTGCAGCTTTTTCAGCTCAGCTCTTGCTTTGACTTGTTAATATTCTTTCTATTTGACTTTGGAGAAAAGGAAGACTTTTTAAAATCCTCTGTGGCAAATTCTCTGTCTGTTGTTTTTGTATCATAGTTGTCTTCCATCAGGGCACTCTCAAGCTGCGGAGGACTGTTTTGGGCGTCCTGCAGCCCTCGGAGGACCACCTGAGTGTCTTGAGATGCTGCACCTGCAGGCAGCAGGGGAGGAGCCCCGGTGGACATAAAACCTCTGCCTGTTTCCATCTCTCACTGGCACTCTCAAGCTGCGGAGGACTGTTTTGGGTGTCCTGCAGCCCTCGGAGGACCACCTGAGTGGCTTGAGATGCTGCACCTGCAGGCAGCAGGGGAGGAGCCCCGGTGGACATAAAGCCTCTGCCTGTTTCCATCTCTCACCGGCACTCTCAAGCTGCGGAGGACTGTTTTGGGCGTCCTGCAGCCCTCGGAGGACCACCTGAGTGGCTTGAGATGCTGCACCTGCAGGCAGCAGGGGAGGAGCCCCGGTGGACATAAAGCCTCTGCCTGTTTCCATCTCTCACCGGCACTCTCAAGCTGCGGAGGACTGTTTTGGGCGTCCTGCAGCCCTCGGAGGACCACCTGAGTGGCTTGAGATGCTGCACCTGCAGGCAGCAGGGGAGGAGCCCCGGTGGACATAAAACCTCTGCCTGTTTCCATCTCTCACCGGCACTCTCAAGCTGCGGAGGACTGTTTTGGGTGTCCTGCAGCCCTCGGAGGACCACCTGAGTGGCTTGAGATGCTGCACCTGCAGGCAGCAGGGGAGGAGCCCCGGTGGACATAAAGCCTCTGCCTGTTTTCATCTCTCACCGGCACTCTCAAGCTGCGGAGGACTGTTTTGGGCATCCTGCAGCCCTTCGAGGACCACCTGAGTGGCTTGAGATGCTGCACCTGCAGGCAGCAGGGGAGGAGCCCCGGTGGACATAAAGCCTCTGCCTGTTTCCATCTCTCACCGGCACTCTCAAGCTGCGGAGGACTGTTTTGGGCGTCCTGCAGCCCTCGGAGGACCACCTGAGTGGCTTGAGATGCTGCACCTGCAGGCAGCAGGGGAGGAGCCCCGGTGGACATAAAACCTCTGCCTGTTTCCATCTCTCACCGGCACTCTCAAGCTGCGGAGGACTGTTTTGGGTGTCCTGCAGCCCTCGGAGGACCACCTGAGTGGCTTGAGATGCTGCACCTGCAGGCAGCAGGGGAGGAGCCCCGGTGGACATAAAGCCTCTGCCTGTTTCCATCTCTCACCGGCACTCTCAAGCTGCGGAGGACTGTTTTGGGCGTCCTGCAGCCCTCGGAGGACCACCTGAGTGGCTTGAGATGCTGCACCTGCAGGCAGCAGGGGAGGAGCCCCGGTGGACATAAAGCCTCTGCCTGTTTCCATCTCTCACCGGCACTCTCAAGCTGCGGAGGACTGTTTTGGGCTCTAGGAAGATCATAATGAAACTGAAAAATTTATGTATTTTTAAACTGTATATTTTAATTATTGTCATTTAACTTGCTTAGTTTATTGTTTGGGGGGATGGGAGGGTGTGGGAAGGGGGGATGAGATTTGAATTTGATTTAATTTTGATATTTGTTCTGATGTTTTGAAATCCTGTACGCCGCCCCGATTGCCTAGCAGAGGGGCGGGATATAAATAAAAATTATTATTATTATTATTATTATGTTCTGCCTATTTTGAAATTCAACCATTTAATCAATAGCATCTTGCAAAGAAACATCTCCTTTAACTTGCAGAACATTCATAATCAGAGAGTAATATTTTGGAAGACTTGCCAAAAACAGTCCTAGTTTTGCATGTTCTGAAAAAGATTCTCCAGCTGCTGAAATTCCAGACAAAGTTGACATAAAGCCATTAATACACTGATTTAAAAATTGAGGACGATGCAACTTGGTGTTAACAAGTTCAATCATGATAGCTGTGTAATGCTGGGATCTATAGACAAGCAAATATATGCTACTGCTTTCTCTGCCTTTTCATCAAACTGTTGTTGATGTTTTCCTGCTTTTGTGGCTCTCTGCCCATTAAGTAGACACATTGTAGTCAGATACATTTGCATTTCCCATGACCATGTTTTATATTTTTTTCCAGTTAAAATTTCAGTAATCATTGTTGGATTAGAATTAGTTCAATTCATTCTCTTTTGTTTGAGTAGGAAAAAAATATTTATTGTAGCCAGTATCTTCAGGAGAAGCAGTTTAAAAATAAACTAAAATATGACCTGACTGGGACTCCACTAGGACTCCTTCTGGGCCCATAACCTAAAAATGTGAGGTACAATTTTAGTTTCCCAGGGGGTTAACCCTTTTAAGGGAAACAAAAGATATGCAACTATGAAAGTTAAACTTGTTAGAGTCTAGCTTTCATTATCAGAACAACAGAAGTATGAGCCTGACTAAATTATTCTAAATATGCTTTCCTAAAGAATAAAACTAATTCAAAAAACAACAAACATGCAGTTTGTAGTTTAAAAAACAAACAGTAATGGCTTTAATAAATATATACATAAAATAACTAAAACCTAATCTAACTGGAGATGGTTTGGGTAAAGAGAGAGAAATCTCATCATCTTTTAGATAGCAGGAAGAAACTACAACATACTGTTTATTGACTGCTGACTGCAGTTACTAGCAGTTTAGAATTTTCAGAGAGAGCTGTTAAACTGCCTCCAGGATTCTGTGACCAAAGTGACATGATAGTTAGAATGAGAGAGAGGGAAGGTTCCCTATCTAACTAAGGAGAGACAGGAGAATGCAATGCAGGGCTTTGTTCAAATGCTGTTCCAGCCATCAAACACAACTCTCATGGGTGTGGTGGAGTTCTAACTTTAATCTTAGTCAATGTTCAAGAAAATATCCAACCGTAATAACTCAAGCCCTGGACAATGCAAATGAGAAGAGGGCTGTGGTGGCAGATTGTCAGGAAGCTGCAGCTCCTGATAGGAAAGCCCTCTCTGAGACAAAGGAGATGGGGGCTGGGGTAATAGGAGACTCTGTACCCCAGCAGGAGTTCAAAGAGGCTTCAGACACTGAAGACAAGACACCCCTTTGTAGAATGACAGAGAGAAAAATACCAATCCTAGAACCTGTTAAATAATACACACTGATCTGATTAGGCACTGGAATTTATCACAGTGCCCTTTTCCATCCTTCCTTCCCAACTTTGGCATGGGATGAAAACTTTTTAGCACAGACTTCTCCTGCAGTTTTTGAAAGAATTCGATTTTCCAGTTCTTTGCAAAGAACAGGGGCAGTCTGGGTCAAGTACAGGATACCAAGATTATCATAGAGACCACAAGGGCCATCCAGTCCAATCCCTGCCATGTAGGAACTCAAAATGAAAGCATCCCCGACAGATGGCCATCCAGCCTCTGTTTAAAGACCTCCAAAGAAGAAGACTCCACCACACTCCGAGGGAGTGTGTTCCATTGTCAAACAGCTCTTACTGTCAGGAAGCTCTTCCTAATGTTGAGATGGAATCTCTTTTCCTGTAGCTTGCATCTGTTGTTTGGGGTCCTGTTCTCTGGAGCAGCAGAAAACAAGCTAACTCCCTCCTCTATATGACACCCTTTCAAATATTTAAACAGGGCTATCATATCACCTCTTAACCATCTCTTCTCCAGGCTAAACATATCCAGTTCCCTAAGCCGTTTCTCATAGGGCATGGTTTCCAGACCCTTCACCATTTTAGTTTCGCTCCTCTGGACATGCTCCAGTTCTTCAACATCGATTTTGAATTGTGGTGCCCAGAACTGGACACAGTATTCCAGGTGAGGCCTGACCAAAGCAGAATACAGTGGCACTATTACTTCCTTTGATCTAGATATTATACTTCTATTGATGCAGCCTAAAATTGCATTGGTCTTTTTAGCTGCTGCATCACACTGTTGACTCATGTTCAACTTGTGGTCTACCTGGACTCCTAGATCCCTTTCACATGTAGTCTTGTTAAGCCATGCATAGATATAAGCCCCATCTTATATCTATGCATTTTATTTTTTTGCCCTAAGAGCAGTTCCTTACATTACTCTGTGTTGAAATTCATTTTGTTAGCTTTGGCCTAGTTTTCTAATCTATTAAGGTCGTTTTGAATTTTCATCCTGTCTTCTGGGGTATTAGCTATTCCTCCTAATTTGGTGTCATCTGCAAATTTGAGAAGCATGTTCCCTATTCTTTCATCCAAGTTATTGATAAAGATGTTGAATCCAACTGGTCACTTCTCTCCAGTATGAAGAGGCGCCATTGCTGACCACCCTTTGGGTTCGGTCAGCCAACCAGTTACCAATCCACCTAACAGTTGTATTGTCTAGCCTACATTTTACTGTCTTGTTTTCAATGATATCATGGGGGACCTTGTCAAAAGCTTTACTGAAATCAAGATATGCTATGTCTACCAAATTCCCTTCATCTACCAAGCTAGTAATTTTATTGACTTGTTTTTGAGAAAACCATGTTGACTTTTAGTGATTATAGCATTCCCTTCCAAATGTTCACAGACTCTCTGTTTAATGAAGTGTTCTAGAATCTTTCCTAGTGTTGATGTCAGACTAACTGGGCAATAGTTGTTGGGATCCTCTTTTTTCCCTTTTTTGAAGATGGGGCCAATGTTTGCCCTCCTCCAATCTGCTGGGACTTCTGTTCTCCAGGGGTTCTCAAAGATTGTTGCCAGTGGCTCTGAGATTACATTTGCCAGTTCTTTTAATATCCTTGGATGTAGTTCATCTGGTCCTGGAAACTCAACTTCATTTAACTTAACCAGGTATTCCTGTACTTCCCCTTTACTTATTTTGTGCTGCATTTCCCCTATTGTGTCCTCTGCTCCATTTTCCTCAGGTTGAACACCCTTTTCCTTTTGTGAGAAGACTGAGGCAAAGAAGATGTTGAGTAGTTCTGCCTTTTCTCTGTCCCCTGTTAGAATTTCTCCATCTTCTCTGTGCAGTGGCCCTATCCCCCTGTCAAATTTTTGTTTGTTTTTGTTTTAACTGCTATATTCATGTTTTAACTCAAAATTAGTTTAATTCTGTTTTATGGGGGGGGAAGGTTGGGGTCAGGGTTGTGATTTTAACTTGTTCTTATTACTTATTCTTTTTAATTGATGTACGCCGCTTCGATTGCTATGCAGAGAAGCGGGATATAAATAAAATTTATTATTATTATTATTATTATTATTATTATTATTATTTTGCTATGGACATACTCAAAAAAGTCCTTTTTGTTGTTCTTAACCCCTCTAGCAAGCCTGAGCTCATTCTGTGCTTTCCTGACTTTACCCCTACATGTGCTAGCTATTTGTTTGAATTCCTCTTTAGTGATTTTGTCCTTTCCATTTCTTATACATCTCCTATTTAAAACTTAGTTCAGTTGAAAGTTGTTTTGTCATCCAACACGGCTTCTTGAGACACCTCTCATTTTTCCTTCTCATTGGAACACATTGAGATTGTACCTTCAGTATCTCCCTTTTGAGAAACTCCCATCCATCTTGAACTCCCTTCTACTTTAATATTCATGATCATGGGATCACTCCCAGTGTTTCCCTAAGTTTATTGAAATCAGCTCTCCTAAAGTCTAGAATGAGTGTCTGACTATGCCTAGCTTCTCCTTTCTACTGTATAAGAAACTCCAGGAGAATATGATCACTCCCACCTAAGGATCCCACCACTTGCACCCCATTTACCAGGTTATCCCTGTTCATTAGGATCAGATCTAAAATAGGTGCCTCTTCCACCTTTTGGACAATGAAATTGTCTTCCAAGCAAGTGAGGAATTTGCTAGACCTTGAAGTATTGGCTGAGTTTAACTTCCAGCAAATATCAGGATAGTTGAAGTCCCCCATCATTACTACATCTCTCCTTTCTCAGTGTGTGGTCATCTGTTCTAGAAAGGCATCATCCAATTCCTCAGTCTGACTTGGGGGTCTGTTGCAGACTCCTGCAATAACATCACTGTTGTTTTCTTCCCCTTTAATTTGTATCCAGATGCTCTCCACCTATTTCCAGGATTTAAGTCCTGGATCTCTTCACAGATGTAAACATTCCTGACATAAAATGCTATTCCTCATCCTTTTCTGTTTGGCCTATTTCTCTTAAAACGACTCCTCTATTCCTACATTCCAATAATGAGACTCATCCCACCAGGTTTCAGTGATGCCTATTATATTATATTTGCTTCGTTGTGCTAGGAGTTCAAGTTCATCTTGTTTATTTCCCATGCTCTGTGCATTAGTGTAGAGACATCTAAGAGTATGGGTCCTCCCCACTTGCTGCCTGTGTGAGGTTTTTTTACTTCCCACTGTTGGGCCCTTACATTATTTGCCTTGTCCCCTCTATAACACATTGATTATTATCTCCAGCCCATGATGTACTCCTGCCTTCCAAGATACCTTCCAAGGTACTTTCTCCCTCCCCCACATCACTCAGTTTAAAGCCCTCCCGATCAAATGTTTGTGAATATTGGCAAAAGTGTTTCTGCCAACTGGTGTGCAATGCAGCCCATCTCTTGCTAGAAGTCCACCCTCATGGAACTGCAGCCCATGATCCAAGAATCCAAATCATTCTCGTTGACACCATCTATGGAGCCAGTTATTCATATCTACTATTTTCCTCTCCCTTCCTGGACTGTACCCTTCAACTGGGAGAAGAGATGAGATAACAACCTGTGCATCCAGCTCTTTCAGTTTCCTACCCAAAGCCTCATAACCCGTTCTTATATTCTGAAGGCTATGCCTTGCAGTATCATTGGTTCCCACATGGACCAAGAGGAAGTGGTAATGGTCAGTAGGCTTGACAAATCTTGTCAGCCTCATTGTCACATCACAGATTTTTGCCCCAGGGAGACAACACACCTCCTGGGACATCTTGTCAGTCCAACAAAGCACTGCCTCTGTACCCCTCAACAAGGATCCCCCCCCACACACCTCCTTTGAGGCTTACAGTGGCTGTTCCCTGCAGTAGTACTCTCAGGGTCCCCTGCACTGTCCCTGAGTACTGTCCCTGCTGCTCTTCCTTTTCATTCTTGATAAGGGAGAGAGCTTCAAATTGATTCTGGAGCTGTAAGATCCCAAAACGATCCTTGGTTTCCTTACTTCTATGTGTGATGTTCCTCCAGCTGTTGACATCCTGTGTGCGTGAAGTGACCTCCTCCCCAACAACTTCCTCTGTGTGGTCCCCGTCCAAGACCATTTGTTCCACTCTGTCCAGGAAAACCCATTGCTCCCTAATATATTGAAGTGTAGCTACCCAGGCCTCCAGCTGCTGGACTTTCTCTTGCAGGAGGGGTACCAACTTGCACTTGGTGCAAGCGAAGTTCCCCACTCTCTAGGCAAGAAGACAAACACCCCACAAGTGTTGCAGCTGACTGCAGCAGCTCCCTCAGTGTCCATATTGAGAAATCTTAAGTAAGCACTGAAACAGGACTGTGAGCTTCTTCCTCAAAAAGTTCCCTGGTAAAGACCCATGTAATGGGCCCCGCTTGACTTGCCTTTTCACCAGGTTCTGTCAGCTAGCTCAATCAACTGGGTTTATAACTCTACAGAGAGATCCTGGATCCCACCTTATTCTAAAGGCAAGTCTCTGATTCTTTCTCTGAGCAAAAAACTCCAAAAGCCCTATAATTTTTTTAAATGTTTTAAAGGAGTTCCCAGGCTGCCTTCTATTGGTGCTGTGCCTTCCCTTGCCATGTGAAAAATGTGTGCGGCATTAGGCACATGTCTCTGGGAGAAGTTATATAGAGCTAGGTGGCTAGCTCCACTCCTAGTGACTCACAGATGTGACTCACAGAAGCCCCACCCCCTTGGTAAGAAACACACTCTCCCAAGTGTTTTTTAAAAAATTAAACGCTCAACCACTCAACATGGCTGCCCAGAAACTGCTTTCCTTCTTATCTCTGGCAGGGACTGGCCTGGAAAGCCTCTGAGAGGAGTTGTGTAGAGCTAGGCAGCTAGCTCCACCCTCTAGTGACTCACAGATGTGACTCACAGAAACTTGATCTGATCTCAGATTAATTTATTTGTGTTTTTCACAATCCAGGGCAGGGGTAGGCAACCATTCCCCTTTAAGGGCCGAGGGACTTCAGCTCCCAGAAGCCTCAGCCATGTTGGCCAATAGTCCCATGTTGGCCAATAGCTCCTGGGATTCTGGGAGCTAAAGTCCCTCAGCCCTTAAAGGGGAAAGGTTGCCTACCCCTGATCCAGGGTATCACCAGACCTTATGAAGATAAATGGGATGAAATGAAAACCTCATGAATGAAATCCAATAACAGATTGATCTGGGTACCATCAGCACTCCTTCCTATATCTCCAGGCTATGCACTGAGTGAAGTGCCCAACATTCACCATTCCAGGATGTGTCCCTCCCTGAAGCTAGCCAAGGAATATGAATGGCTGGCTTGGAAGGAAGCTCCTGATGACTGCCTCACCTCTGTGGTTGTCTGCTGAAATAGGAGGATGACAGCCATCCCCATCTGTAAGTTCCCCCAGTTCCACTCCCCACGTGGATGTTGTGACATGGATCACAATGAGGAGCCCAGGCATGTGGTTGATGCTGAGCACCCCATTTTTGACCCCAGAAGAAGTAACTTGCACCAGTGGTGGCAACACTGGGTGGCACAGTGGAACATGTAGGAAGACAGCCACCCAGCATCACTTTGGAGTGTGAAGGTAACAGGTAGAATCCAGGGCAGCTTTAGGGCTAGAATACTCTGGGAGCAGCCCAGAGTATTCTGGCTGGTGTAAATGAGTGCTAAGCAGCTGATAAAGAATTCTGGCCAATATATGGCTATTGCAGCAGAGATTTAGCAAGAATGGAGCAGAATCTGATGGAAATGTCCTTCAGCTATATTCCAATCACTTGTAGATTTGAACTCCTTATACCCATGCAGCTGCTGCCTGTTAAATACCTTGGGCGGGGTGGGGGCACTACCATCAAAAGCATGACTAAATAGTGATCATAAATATAAAACAGATATGGATCAGTAAACCAGAAAGGTTCATTTATCATAGAATATCTGAAAGTCAGTGTCATAAAAGTATAATAGCAGCATATGAAAGGAAGTAAGGGTACCCGGGGCCTTGAAAAAAAATCCAGACAAGACTGAGGTGCTCACGGTAGTGGCCCCGAAACCAAGAATTGGGTTGCAACCTCCAGTCCTGGCTGGGGTCGCACTCTCCTCCAGTGGCTGTGTTTGCAGTCTGGGGGTGCTCCTTGACTCGTCGCTCCTGATGACAAATCAGGTTAATGCGACGGTCAGGAGCGCCTGTTATCAGCTTCGGCTGATACGCCAGCTGCGCCCTTTTCTGGAAGTAAGGGATCTCGAGACCATTGTGCATGCACTGGTAACCTCACGCCTTGACTTCTGTAATGCGCTCTACATGGGGCTACCCATGTGCTTGGTTCAGAAGCTTCAGTTGGTTGAAAACATGGCAGCCAGGCTTATTTCTGGAACATCTAGGAGGGACCACATCACTCCGGTTTTGAGGTCCCTCCACTGGTTGCCTATTAGCTTCTGGGCCCAGTACAAAGTGTTGGTTATTACCTTTAAAGCCCTAAATGGCTTGGGTCCAAGCTATCTCAGGGATCGGCTCCTTCCATACAATCCTCCCTGCGCTCTCCGGTCCTCTGGGAGGAATTTGCTGCAGACTCAAAAATCAAGGCTTGTGGCGACCTCCCAGAGGGCTTTTTCTGTTGTCGCCCCCAAACTCTGGAACGGCCTGCCGGACGAGATCCGTCAGTTGACATCACTGGGCAGCTTTAAAAAAGCTGTCAAGACGGATCTCTTTCGGCAGACCTTCCCAGACTAATCACCCCGGCCTTGGGTTCCTTGACTCCTGCATTCCTCTCGTGGCCCCATCAGTTGTTGATGGATGAGGAACGCAGTAGAGGTTGATTAGGGGGTGGGTTGGTTTTTCTTTTTGGAGATATGTTATACTGGTTGTATTGTAAGCCACTTGTATTGTCTGGCAATAAGCGGGATACAAATAAACATTATTATTATTATTTATTATTGAACTGTCAACCTGCTGATCTTGCAATCAACAGAGTCAGCATCTTAACCACTTGAGCCACCGCTTTTCTAGATCCCACAAGATCCATTTGAAAATCTGTATTTGCTTGGTCATAATTCTGAGGTCCAATTAATAGTGTCACAAGGTGTGTGCATTGAGAGACACCTGAGAAAGGGGGTGACATCCAGTCAGTCCCCAGCCCTTCCCAGGGCCTGGTAGCTCTGCCCCAGCCCTCCTTGGGGGCACACGGGGCTTCTCTGGGCTTTAGCCCTTCTTGGGGGTGTGCAGGGCTACTCCGGCATGCGTGTGCGCTCCCCCATGTGCTGGAAGCCCCACTCCCATAAGCCCTGCACCCCTCATGAGTGACCGCACCAGGTGACACCAACCCTAGTGATGCCACAGGGTCCAAGGAATTCTGGGGTCCAAATAAGGCTCCTGGATGAGATCCACATTGTCTAGTGTAAAGGAAAGTTCTGTTAAATGAAACCCCATTTGATATATATTTTTCCTCCTTCTATGGACAACTTACCTTGCTCCTGCTGTGCCTGATCAACATGGCCATTTAGTGGCCCAGGGAGGGCAGGAGTAGTCAATGAGCATCTGACTATTTTCTACAACCAGATATATGGTGACTAAGGGCCTTTGCAGACTGTCAGAAATAGTGTAAATTAAGGGTTAGGGTTAGTTCTAGGGAATCATGGGATTTTTTTTTTTCTGAGACATTGAGCCTTCTCTGTCAGAGAGCTCTGGTGCCACATAAAAATACAGTTCCCATGGTTCCCTAACCCTAACCCTAACCCTAACCCTAACCCTAACCCTTAAAGTGGACTCAATTTGCAATATTTCTAGCAGTCTGCAAAGGCCCAATGATATTCTCCAGGACCTCTGAAGGATCTTGGGCTTGGATGTCACTATGTGAAAATGATACTGCATATCTCCTTTTGCCATGACCACAAAAAGACATACATAGGTGTATGTCTGTATATGTCACCAGTATTATGTCTGTCTATGTCACCAACAGGATTATAGCCCCCATGTATCACAGCCACTGGAAATATCTATTTTGATAGAGATGGCACAATAAAATGATATTATCATTATCTATGGCTTCATGGACTGACACAAGTGAAATATTTTTTAATAATACTACTGTATTCCAATTTAATGTCCAAACAGTATTTTCACACAAATGTGGAAAGTCATTCATACATTAAGAATGTAATTATACATGAATTGCTGAGATAATTTCACTTAGTGACTTTGGTTATCATTTGTATTCATTCTGAATCTCAGTAACTGTTTTTTAGTGATCAATATTTAATTAACATACAGTAAAACTGCTTTTTAAGATTCAAATTAAATGCTTGTTTGAGATACTTTAGGAAGAAAAGGGAATGAAGCAAATGAAAAGCTGGTAGCAGGAGCAGAAAAAAACACAACCTCTGCATAATTTCCAAATGATGAATCAAACTAGATAAGGCATTTAGCATGCTTTTAGAAGAGTTGCTCCCATGAATAATGAAATAATTCTGCTTGTCATGGCATGTGCTTATCTTCATCTACATATTTTGCATTTAGTGTGATTTATTGTGCAGTTGATCCCTGGAAGGTAAACACAGGTGTAATTGAATCCTGTGCTGGTAAAAAGGTAATTTGCAAGTCTAATTGTTCAAGTATATACTGTATCTATGAGGCAATAGCACTGTAGAAGGAAAATGGATTTTTCATGGGAATACATATTCTCAAGGTGCATAACAGAGAATGCCTATTCTTCTTAAATCTGCTTTGATCCTCAGATATATTACTGCTTAACTGTTGGGTAGGCAGTTTTGACACTTGCCATTTTGCTGAATTAAAATCTGTAGACAGCCAAAACCATTTTTGTGATAAGTAATGAAGGTGGGCATGGGAAGTTTAAAGAAGTTTTCATGTACAAAGATACAAAAAGCCCAGAAACTTGCAGGGGTGTATGAGAGAGGGTGCAGGGAGCACTGACCCTATACTGTGGATGGCATTCCTCATTTACTTTCAGGTAGCTTCTCAGAAATGGATCCAATGTGGGCCAAATATAAGTCCCAACTAGGCCAAGGAGCTTATTACACAGCTAAAAAAATCCAGGTTACCTCTCCCGAGTTGAATTTTAATTCAGGAGGCAGCTGGGTCCTATTGCACACATTTTGCCACTGAATCTGCTGGTGGCGTCCGCCCTTGCAACCCAAGTCCCAGGAGCACTTCTCCAGCCACTTTTCAAAGTCAGGACTTTTCTGACTTTGAAAAGTGGCTTGCTGAGTGCTCCTGGGACCCAGGCTGCAGCCAGGCTGGATTCCATCAGCGGATTCGGCAGCAAAACATGTGTGATAGGACCGGCTGCCTCTCAAATTAAAATTCAACTTGGGAGAGGTAAACTGAGTTTTTTAAGCAGTGTGATAAGCTCCCAAGTGAGCAAAATTTCTTCCCAAGAGGATCATGGGAATGAAGTCTCTCATTTAATCTCCTTTGGAGACAGAACAGGGATCTTACTAGGTGGCTTCAGCTGTTCTATTCCTCAAGAGCTCCCTCCTCCATTTCTTGGATCACTAAATGCTTGCTATAAATGTCAGCTGCCAGTTAATAAGGCTGGATAAGAATTTTATACATCTGATTATTGTCTCTTGCCTAGTGAATTTTTTTACCTCCTTCATTTAGCAAGCAGGATTATTCCTCCTTGTTGATTTCAGTTTGACTACTTAGGCCTGAAACAGATTGGCAGATGGGGGCGGATTCCAGTGACTCTGGGGGCATGGCATTTACACAACACATGCCCCTGGAGTACCCTGAAGCTGTCCTGGGGCTGTCTAAAGTGGCCCAAAACCAGCTCCAAAAGGAGAGGCTTTTTTCTACTCCTTGCCATGGTCCATTTGGCACCCTTGGGGCTGTGGCATCTGTCTGCTGTGGCCCCAGGGCAATCCAGCTGGGAGCAGCTTCTGGCTACTTCTGGATGCCCATCTGTTTCACTGTTAAGTATACTGCAATACCCAACCTAGTCTGATACCCCATAAACCAAATACGAATGTCATTCACCTACACTCCAATGGACATATTTCTCCCTAAGCAGCTGAAACTTGTTGAAGTAGGTGGAGAGGATTACAATAATGGCAATAGTGTCACAATCATGACTAAGTAGCAATCATGAATACAAAACAATTACTTATACGAAGGGGTGTTGAAAAGTTCTCAGCCTAATCAAGAAAGGAATGGTCTAAAGCCATGAAATGTACATGCTATTCCATGTATTCACTACTAAGTTCAAGACATTTGGCACATTGTTTCTCAAGTTTCTTTAATCCTTCTTTTCAAAAAAGAATCTGATGTCTCGTCACTGAAATACTGCTCTGCTGCTGCTATCACTTCAGCATCATTTGAAAATTGCCTTCCTTTCAAACTCTTTTAAAGGTCTGGAAACAGGAAATAGTCAGATGGAGCAAGATCTGGTGAGTAGGGTGGATGGTCTATGCACTCAAACCCCAAACTCTTCAAAACACTGCCCCAACTCCCCAGTCCCCAATAACCAGGCAGCTTCTGGCTGAGATCAATAAGTCCAGTGTAGCAGAGAAGCAGGGTCTCACTCACAATCCCTCCTTACATTGGAGAGCACATGTGTGAGTAGGGAATAGGACCCTCAGCCAGCTGCTTCCTGATATTGACAGGGGGACAGACTCTTGTCAATTGCAGTGCCTGCTGCCCAGTAAATGGGTATTGAGACACTTTCACAGTTTGCATGTATCCACTAAACTAGGGAATATGTTAATACAAAATACAAATAGTCACATGTGTGTAACTCTAGGTTATGCATTCACAACTGCACAACAGGATTCCAAACCATATCATTTGCATCCCCTTAGGAGATGCAGAAATATATAGCACTGCAGTTGTGTGATTTTTAGCATTCTTTCTGTTTGTATTTTCAATGTGTACCTTTACCAAAGCCTTTGATTGCATAGATCATGAAAGGTTATGAAAATCTTAAAGACATGGGAGTGCCAACATATCTAATAGCCTTAATGAGGAATCTATACTCAGGACAAGAGACTCCTGTCAGGACAGAACACGGAGAAACAGAATGGTTCCCAATTGGCAAAGTAGTCAGATAATGCTGCATCCTATCACCCTACTTATTCAACTTATATGCAGAACATATTGTAAGGAAAGCAGGCTTGGACATGGAAGAGGGAAGAGTGAAAATAGGAGGAAGAAATATTAACAATCTGAGATATGCTGATGACACCATAATACTAGCAGAAAACCTCACAGATCTGGAACACTAACTAAAGGGGGGTGCAGACGGGCGGCACAGAGCTGCCCTGGGAAGCAGTGGATTGGGGCTGCAGCTACCCCATGCCGCAGCCCCAATCCTCCCTTTTTCCACCCTGAAAAGAACGGCAAAATGCCACTCCTTTCAGGGGTGGCAAAAGGATGCCCTAAGAGCTGGCACATGGTTCTTCGTCACTCCTTCTGGTGCAACACATCAGGACACAGTGCCGAGAGGGCATCCCGATGCCACACACTGTGTGTAATGGTGCATGGTGCCAGGATGCCATCAGCATGGAGTTTGGGTGGCCGGCGTGTGGCTGCCCTGCCCCATCTTTGCCTCCAGGCTGGCCATTTGGGCCGGTCTGTAGAGGCCCTAAGAAGATCGAAGAAGAAAGTGCAAAGGCAGGCTTACAGTTGAATATAACTCCCCCCCCAAATAATGACCACAGAGAACTTACATACATTCACATAGACAATAAAGAAATAGAAATAATAAAAGAGTTCTCATATCTGGGATCAAACATTGATCAGAACGGGGTTTGCAGCCAGGAAATCAGGAGAAGATTAAGAATGGGGAGGGTGGCTATGAAAGAACTAGAAAAGATCCTAAAATGCAAAGACATACAACTCAATACAAAAGTCAGAATCATACAAACCATCGTATTTCCTATTACCATGTATGGATGTGAGAGTTGGACAGTCAAGAAAGAAGACAGGAGGAAAATCAACGCATTTGAGATGTGGCACTGGAGAAGAGTGCTGAGGATCCCATGGACAGCCAAAAGGACAAACAAATGGTTCCTAGAACAGATCAAGCCAGAGATATCCCTAGAAGCCAAGATGACAAGACTTAGACTGTCGTCCTTTGGACACATCATATGAAGGCATGAATTGTTGGAAAAGACAATAATGTTAGCAAAGGTGGAGGGAAGGAGAAAGAGAGGAAGGCCACATGCTAGATGGATGGACTTAATAGTTCTTTAATGTAGAACATGATCTGAATCCTATCTTTCTTATTAACACTGGCTGAAGCATGCCATGTCAAATCATATATACATTTTTTTATTTTTTATTTTACTCAAAGAGAATGTTGATTTCTGTCTTATCTGTCATTGCACTACTGAATCCTCAAAAAATTAAATAAATCTCAAATTCATGATATTTGCCAAGTCAAGTAGAGCTACAGGGTAAACAGACTTTTTATAAAACAATGGTTACAACTAGCAATTTTTGCCTTGCTCATTCAGAAGGAAGATTGCTTTGTTTCTACATTTCTTTTATCTTATGGAAATACACATCTCTTGGAACATTTCACATGTAAAATGGATAATCTATCTTTAGATTTTTTTACCTTAATGGTATTTATAGTAGGCCCTTGGTATACACTGATGTTTGGTTCAAGGACCCCCATGGATACAAAATCCATGGATGTTCACATCCCGTTATATACAGTAGCATACTAAAATAGTGCCCCTTATATAAAATGGCAAAATCAAGATTTACTTTGTCAAAAATAAATACATTTCAGGCTGTAGATTGTTGCATCCATGTATAAAGAATCCATGGATATGGATAGCCGACTGCATAAATAGCTTGTCTATGAGTTTTGAGAAAATGGTCCTTTGTTGAAACAACAACAACAACAACACATCAGAGTATAGTTCCAGTTTGAATATGGTGTCTGTTTGCAAGGCTGTCCAGTCCAAGTGCAATCTGAAGACAAATAACCATAGGAAAGGAAAATCCATGTGTTGTCAATAAAAGTTGGACAGCAGATCAAAGTACACACATCTGGACACAGCTTTCACCTCATGATGGGATGTATTGCATTTCTATTTAAATTATAGTAATTATTTTAAAATTTGCATCCATACACATACTTTGGTACATTGGAGAAAGATACTGTGGGATGCCAATTATTGCTGAGCCATTTGTTTGCACTCACACTTTTGCTTATTATGATTCTGCCAGAAACATGAGAATGCCAAGTAACCTATTTAAATACAGCCAACATATATTTGCATAGTTACTTTCCCCACAGATAATGTCACAGTTAGCAATGACTATGCAAATTATTTGCTTGGAGAGCTAAGGAGTATGAATACACTCTCATGGGTATTGTACTTCCAATTAGTGTCATACATGTAGTCTTCCTACTCCTAAAGTAAATAACAAGCTTAATTTGACTGCCCTTGGGGCAAAGAGGAGATGTGCTATCATTAAATGCTTTAAGCAATAACCACCTATCAAACTTTTACTAGTGGTGGAGGGCAATGGTGAGAACAGTGTTTGTGCACTTTGACTTTTAGGAGGCAGAGAATCCAAATAAATGAACAATTTTCACAGTGGAGGGAAAGAGGGAGTGATGTTTCTTAACTTGCTCACAAATGATTGGATATTGAGATGAATAATGAGGT
Source organism: Phrynosoma blainvillii (assembly GCA_026167975.1). Classification (NCBI taxonomy): domain Eukaryota; kingdom Metazoa; phylum Chordata; class Lepidosauria; order Squamata; family Phrynosomatidae; genus Phrynosoma; species Phrynosoma blainvillii. Next base: position 84,436,318 of record JANUYF010000002.1, read on the forward strand.
GGAAAAATTTGCAAATGCTACAAAAATCATAAGTGATGGAAGCAGAGAAAGACTGTAAAGAGCTGTAAGAGATCTCTCCAAACTGGGCTAATGGACAACAAAATAGAAAAGGTGGTTTAATGTACACAATATGTAGATCACTTTTGTGTTAAAGTGGTACACATTAGAACAAAAAACCCCACACCAGACGATATCTTCATACATATAAACAATGAGGTGAGTTCCTACATTGTTCTTGCATAGTATAAATCTACATTCACATAGTAGGCAGTAATTGTGCAACTCCTCCTTCTGCTGAATGCCAACATTGTACAGCCAACTGCATATCTGCAAATGGGCTTGCTGTTTCCACAATCCCAGTAACCATGAGGGTGCCAGCCATGGTGTTTGAAGTCACAATGACCAATAGGGGAAAGGAACTGGGGTAATCCTAGATGGTTGAGTGAAAATGTTGGCTCATGGTGCAGCATTTGTGGAAAAGGCAATATCAATTTTTGGGATAAGTTAGGTATCAAAAATAAAACTGCCCATGATGTTATGGCTTTATAGAATGCAATAGTGTAACTGTGCTTGGAATAGTGTCATGAGACCTCTAAAGGGTTATTATAGATCTGTAAAAGGTGCAGAAAGGGCAACAGAAATAATCAGAGGATTGGTGCAAATAAGGAAAATCCAGTGAGTGTAGGGCTACTTATTTTTTAAATGATAAAAGTAAAAGTAAACACCACCCAGTGTATAATATGGATACAGCCATATGTGCTATTGAGCCTGCCACTGTTTTTAAGCCTAAGCAACCTGACAAGATTGTTGTGAAGATAAAATGGAGGAAGAACCTTACTCCTTTAAAGAGATGGGTGTGAGTAGGAAGAAATGGTGGGGAAAATGTAGAAAACAGAACAATGTTCTTTTTTTCTTGTTTGTTCATATTCAGGGTCATACCATGAAGCTGAATGGTGTAAAACTGAAGAGAGAGAGAGAGAGAGAGAGTAGCTCCTCACATTCCAGTGTGTAGATAATTTTTGAAATTCACTAGTACAAGTGATGGCACTAGTTTAGATGGCAGTGAGAGGAGAATGTACAAAGTAATGGAGGATAAGGCTATCAATTGATAGTAGTCATGTTGAGCAGATGCCACCTTCAGAAATAACATAACAATAACATTCTGGATTCAAGTTGCTATGAAATAATAGGATGCTGGATTAGATAGGCCTTGGGTTCCTTCTAGTACAACTCTCAGTATGTATATGGGTTTTGTGTGTGTGTGTGTGTGTGAGAGAGAGAGAGAGATAGAGATGTTGTTCATTTGAAATAGTGGCTTTGGATCATGGCTGACAAATAAAGTAGTCTGAAGTAGAAAATGCAGTTTGGTATTGGCACAAATGAGCAAAGTTCTAACTGCAACAACAAAGAAATTATCTTCATAATGTATTGTTTCTCCCCCTCTGTGTAATGTATTCATGGGTGTACACAACTATGAAGTAAAATAACAACTTTGTCACAACATCTTAGTGTTCTCTAAATTATTTTTATTGCATATCTTCTAGGATGATCAGAAAACAGGCTGTAGAGTTTCCATTTACTGAATAAGTGCAATGCTGATATTTATTTTTTTTAATAAAGAAAGGAAGACAGATAAATCCTTAGAGTTTAAAAAGCACTAAAATATTAGTTGACTTTCTTACACTAAAGAGATTGTAGTAAATGGACAAAGAGTTCTGTTCATAATCCAGTCTCTCTTTTTCTCTTTCTTTCACTTCTTTTTTTAAGCCGAGACAAGTTTCTACAGTCTATACAATCCATAATTATTTAATTTTTTTGTTTTGTTTAATTATTGTAAGCCATTTAAGGAACTTCATAGTATCAGATGACTAGTTTCATCACCCACCCATCCACACTGACAGAAAAGACACTCAAAATATTTCCTATCTAGTGAGTCACTCATCTGGACCTCTTCCATCATTGCTGGTGGCCTCTAGTGCCTGCTGTCTTGCCACCATCCCCCAAGATGAGATGTTCCTGGAGATTTCCTTTGGGAAGAAGGTAGCTGTCAGCAACAGTAACATGTCTAAGTAGATGGAGGTGTCTCAGGTAAACTGTGCCAGGATCTCTTTTGCTTGCAGCATGTGAGCAAGGGTGCCCCCCTCCCCCGCTTCATGTGAATACCATCTATTGTGGAGCAAGAGATGGCTGTTAATCCATCCTGTCTTTTGCCTTTAACAAAAGAACAAGAGAACAACCATACTGGATCAGGACAAGGGCTTGTGTACCTGTTTCCCACAGTGGCCAACTAGAGGGAAGCTCATAAACAAGGCATTAAAGTTGAAGGACAGGATAAGGTTCTTGTAGGATTTTACTTTCTACTTGGCAATGCCAAAATCTTTTGGACTGTGATCTATCTTAGATAAATTATTTCATCTTGAGTATTTCCGTGTGTGTGTGAGTGTGTGTGTGAATGTGTGTGTGTGAAAGATAGAGAGAGAATCTTTATATCTACATCTTGTTTTATTTCTAAGGGTTCTAGAAGGTTGAGAGATTTAAAGTTCCCATCAAGGTAAACGTTGCCCATCTAATAACAGTACACTATACTCTGACCATAAAGAGTGTGGGAATGTCTCATTAAATTTAATTGGAAGTAAGTGAGCACAGTTAGCTATCAGATCAACTAAATATCTATGGTCATTACATTTTAATTCAGGCATGCATTTCCAAATATAAGGGGTGATACTTCTGTTTAACCCTTTTTAGCATCAACAAAGCTTGTGCCAAAGGTAGTGCTATGCCAAAAAGTGCTTCCATGCTTTTACAGAAAAGAATTTGCTTTTGAAAAATGTTCAGATAAATTTTCATGGATGGGGTTTGGGGTTATTATGCTTACCTTACTTATGAAGGAGTTGAGAAGTGTGTGCAAGTGTCCAGTCTTTCACAGTACATTAATCTTTGTGGCACCTCAGGGAAAGCTTGGGGAAATGTTTCATGAGGCCATTTCATGAGGAAGAATACTAGAGGATGGTTATTAGTACACCAGCTAGTAACTCCTGCTTTTCCATGAGGCTGACATAAACTGTCCCTCCAACCTGCTACAACCTTTTCTGGAAAAATGTGGTTATAAATATCTGTATGTCAGGCAATATGCATCCATTCATAACCTTCCCTAAGTAATGTAAAGGAATGAATCCAGATTTTGTCATATATATTGAGAAGGTGCATTGGAATCAGTGGGACTTAAGCTAGTCATGACTAAGGGCCTTTACAGACTGCCAGAAATAATGCAGCTTGAGGCCACTTTAACTGTCCTGGCTCAGTGCTAGGGAATCATGGGAATTGTATTTTTTTCTGGGACATTGAGCCTCCTCTGTCAGAGAGCTCTGGTGCCACAATAAACTACAGTTCCCATGACCCCTTAGTACTGAACCAGGACAGTTAAAGTGGCATCAAGCTGCATTATTTCTGGCAGTCTGTAAAGGCCCTAAATTAACTCCCACTGATTTCAGTGGGCCTACTCTAAATCTTATTTACTTTGGACATAATTTCATTTTTTGAGAGAGTCCTAAGAAGGCTCTGGTGTCCTGGAAAGCCAACAGCAGGACTGATAGCCAAGGAAAGGGAAAGACTCAAACCAAGTCCCAGTTACCAATACAGAGGGGCAGCCAGTGAAGGATCAAACACGGCCTGAAGGTCGAGGGTTCCAGAGAAGCTGAGAGATAAGGCAATCCAAGGTTCAGAGTCTCAGAAGTTCAAGAGTAGTCAGCGGTCTGAGTCCACGATAGTAAAGGGTTCAGGCCAAGGAACAAGGAGAAATAGAGGCTTTCGCTAGGAAGCTCAGATAACCTCTGGCACTGAGGCAGCATTTCCACACCTGCTTAAATCCCTGAGCTGCCAGAGTTCAGCTGGGACTGATCACCTTGATTACCTCAGCATTTTTCATAAATCCTCCTTGAGCGCCAGAGGCCTGCCCTTTCTGCTCGATGCTGGCTGAGCACAGTCCCTTGATCCTCCATGTCTGATGGTTCCGCTGTCAGGAGGCTTGGCTGTGGTGCGACCTCCTGCGAAGCCACAGGCTCTGGTGGAGGCTCTGCAAGAGTTGGAAAAGCAGGGCTGCTAGGGCTGATGGGGCTCCTCTGCTGCAGGTTCAGGACCCGAAGGAAGTTCTGGTTCATCCTCCAAGTCCTTGTCCAAGCAGGGCATGACATCACTCCCCCTCCCATCAACCTTCCTCTTTCCTGAAGGAGGCCAGGGCCAGTCAGGGAAGTGGCGATGGAAGGCCCGGACTAAACAAAGAGCATAGACATCATCAGCATCTTTCCAGGAATGCTTCTCTGGCCCATACCCAACCCAGTCAACAAGGTACTGAAGCTCACCCTAATGACGGTGGAAGTCCAGGATCTGGGCCACCTCTAATTCCTGTTCCCCATCAACCAGGATTGGGTCAGGCAATGGGGCCGAGTTGGCTTTGGGCCAGACCCCCATGGCTGGGAGCAACAGGGACAGGCAGAAAATGGGGTGAATCCTCTAGGTCCGAGGAAGTTAGAGCCAGAAGGCCACTGGATTAACCTGGGCCACAATCTTATAGCGCCCCACAAACTGGGCAACCAACTTCCAACACAGCCTCTGAAGTGGAAGGTGCCACATTGACAGCCAGACTGGATCCCCCACCCACAAAGGAGGACCTTCCTGGCATTGCTGATCTGCTCTCTTCTTGTACGCTTCCTTGGCCACCTTGAGGTGGTCCTGCAACAGAGACTGCATGGCCTGGAGTTCCTGGAGCCACAGATCCACCACAGGGACCAATGAAGTGAGGGTGACAGCAGGAAACCTTCAAGGATGAAAGCTGCTGGTGGCAAAAAAGGGAGTCTACTGAGTCAAGGCATAGACTGAGTTGTTGTAAGTGAATTCGGCCAGCAGATGCAGGTTGACCCAGTTCTTCTGATGGTAACTGGAGTAGCACCATAGGTACTGCTCCAGCATCCCGTTAATGTGCTCTGTCTGCCCATCTGACTGGGTGTGATGAGCTGAGGACTGGTATGGTGCAATGTCCAGGAGACGCACTACACCAGGGGTAGGCAACCTTTCCCCTTTAAGGGCTAAGGGACTTCAGCTCCCAGAATCCCAGAAGCCATTGGCCAACATGGGACTATTGGCCAACATGGCTGAAGCTTCTGGGACCTGAAGTCCCTCGGCCCTTAAAGGGGAAAGGTTGCCTACCCCTGCACTAGACTGTCCATAAACAGGCAGTGAACTGCATGCCCTGATCCGAGGTCACTCCCTCGGGAAGGCCATGGATCCAGAAGACATGCTGGATGAACATCCGGGACATCTCCTTCACTGTAGGAAGGCCATCACAGAGTACGAAATAGGCCATGTCTCTGTATGATTTCTCCCAGAGGCTTCATATAAATATTGAAGAGCATCGGGGACAGGATGGCACCCTGAGGGATGCCACAATTAAGCTCTATTTGTTTTTTGAGCAACCGTCCCCGAGCATCACCCTCTGGAATCTACCTGAGAGGAAGGAGTGGAACCACTGAAGTATAGTGCCGCCAATCCCCAACTCTCCCAGGCGTTCAAAGAGGATGCCGTGATCTATCATGTCAAAAGCCACTGAGAGATCCAAAAGTACCAACTAGGTCTCTCAAATTCAGGGAGGGAGCTATCTCAAACCAGAAACTCCTTGTAATCCAATTTCTCTGTGTCAGATTTCTCCGATTGCAAAAACTGAGATATGACACCCAAGGTCATCCACTGGATTTCGACAGCTGAGCAGGGATTTAGACACTAGTCTCCCAAAATCCTAGCCCAATATTCAAACTGCTAGACCACAATGGCTGTGGGGCTAATGAATGAATAAGGAGACTCAATACAGTGACTCTGAATAGCAAGCTTGCTTTTAGATAGATAGAGAGGGAGACAGTATAGATGAGATACTTTATGAGAAGAAAGCTCAAGTGATGCTTCTTAAGGTATTTCTTTTCCTTCTTTCTTTTTTTAAACAATGTCATTTTGTCATCCTCAAACTTGCACAAAGTTGGATTAATAGACAGAGCTACCATCTCAGATACTCTTCTCATAACACTCAAATGATTGCTACTAGACATGCCACCTTCAGCAATAAAACCCACAGAGATGCCTTCTGCAATGACTCAAATGGAGGATTTGTCAACACATTTAATACTAAATACAAATCCAATGTAGGGGACCTGTGAATTGTAGGAATCACCTTTAAAGCAGCCCCTTTCAAAAAAATTTCCACATGAGGATGATTGGAAAAAATTCTGACCTTCAGGGGCCAATACTGTCGACAGCAGTGTAACTTGCCTTTTAAAAGTATTTGGCCTGAGTCCCTTCTCCATGATATCCTGCAGGTAAAATGTTTCCTACTTGAACCTGATCAATGGACACTTTCTTATTTTGAAGGACTTCCAGGTCATCTCATATATTCTTATAGTTGACTGTTTCCTTGAAGCCAGAATGGTATTCACCAATGAATCAGAATACCCTTGACTTCTCAAATGTTGCTACTCAACAACCATGCAGTTAGCTTCAGCTATTTTGATTCTGAATGAAAAATTGGATCGTGCACTAGCAGATTTTCTCTCTGTGGTAAATGTAAAGGTGGTGTGACTGATGTGTGCAACAACCATGGGAACCATGGGCGGCATGGCCAGTAGGGTGAAATTAACACTACCTGTGCCAATTCTAGCAGTACTTTTTTTATAACTATCTGCAGAATTGGTAATGATAGAAATGCATATATTCCCCTTGGGCATTTTGCTGTTAGAGCTACTTCTCCTTTTAATGAGAGTCTCATAGTGCTTTATTAAGACTTAAATCCAGTAGTGAATTTACATTTGTGTAATGCTCATTATGCCAACAGTTATACTTCCTTGGTCCCTGCAGAACAGCAGTTTCCAAAAACCGTTTGTGCACCTGGATCCACCATTTTCTCAGTGGTTAGCAAGTGGTTATGCTTTCTTTATATGTGACTAGGATGTGTCCCTAACTGTAAGCAGTTATGGGGGTTGTTATTGGCTTGGATGTTGTACAATTATTTGTACAATGGTACCACCTTCCAAAATTGCATGGGGATATAAATACACTATACAAATACTGCAGATGACCTTGGCTGGGTCAATGAAATGCAAAGTAATTAAGACAACTTAGAAGAATAGAATTGCTGTATCATTATAAGTGAAAATAAAGAAAGCAATCAACCCAGCAGCAATTTTATCTGGAACCAAAGGAAAGGGGTTGATGGGTGAAAATGGTCTTTTGGGAAATATTTTCCTTAGGTTATCATAAAAGAAATGTTTATCTCTTCTGTTCAGAGCTATTACATTGTCAGCACTGCTGGTGATTTATTGTGGTGTTAAACCCAAACAGAGTCATCAGCGTATAAGTAGTTTCTTGTAGTTGGCTGCCTAGATTGAAACAAAACCAAAACAAGGAATTATGTTGAGTTTTCTTTTTTAAAAAAAGAAACTATAGGAGGAACACAGTCCATTTGAGAAATGTCATCTCTTTCAGCAGACAAAGTTATATCACATGCCTAGTAGGTAGCAATTTTTTTATTAATACTATGCAAGAGGAATGACAAGATTTTTCTTTGTTCACTGTCATTCCACAATAATATTTTAAAAACAACAGTTGCTATGCAGAGAACAAGCATCCCTATTTTACAACAAACTTTCCATGGTGGAAAATCTTGAAGCCACACAAGTATCTTTCTTTCAATATGCCCAGCATCCAGTCAAAAATGGATATGAATGTGAATCTGAAATATGTCTTTGAATCAATATAGCTTAGCAGCACCCTACTGTTTAAAGATGTCTATTTGAAAGTAAATCTTACTAAATTTGAGGGGATTTACTCCCCAATAATGCATTTACAGTTGCAGCCTGACATTGCAACCCTGTAATGTCTACTCAGAAGTAAATCCCTAATGGGTTCAGTTCATCTTCCTCCCAGCTGCATGGTGATATGATTGTCCTTTGAGTCAGGATAATCTGTAAAAAGAGTGTTGGTGAGGCTTTAGCCTTCCTAGAAACTGGAAGCCATTCCATTTAATAGATAGCTCTGCTTCCAGGCCTCCAATGATTGTGTGTGGGTTTGGTGTGGTTAATGAATGTGTGTGTGTGTGTGTGTGTGTGGTCATTCCAGTTATGCTGGGGCATATAAAGTCCTCCCATGCAAGCAAAACCATGCTTAAAATTCTGCAACATAGACTCTCATACATGGAGAGAGAAATCCCAGAGGTCCAACTGGGGTTCAGGAAAGGAAGAGGCACAATGGCTAATGGAGTGCACCAGGGAATTCCAAAAGAAAATCAGTATGTACTTTATAGACCAGGGGTAGGCAACCTTTTTGAGCCAGGGGCCGGGTTGCTGTCCCTCAGACAATTGGGGGGCCGAAGCACCAAAAATAAATAAATAAATAAAGTAAAAAAGTAAAAAATATATATTAAAAATATTAAAAAATATGCATGCACACTCTCTCAGCTCCAGAAAAGCCATGGCAAACCCGCTGTGGAGATTTTGCCAAGAAAAGCCCAAGAACAAGTAATAACAACAATAATCAATATCATCATGGTGGGCGGCGGCGGCAGCGGCGGCAGTACTGGCCTGGGGCCGGTCCAAAGACCTCAGCGGGCCACATCCGGCCCCCGGGCCTTAGGTTGCCTACCCCTGTTATAGACTATAGCAAAGCCTTTGACTGCACAGATCATGAAAACCTATGGAATGTCCTTAAAGAATCTGTACTCAGGACAAGAGGCTACTGTCAGAACAGAACAGAACACAAAGAAATAGAATGGTTCCCAATTGGCAAAGGCTGTACCCTTTCACCCTTGCTGTTCAACTTGCATGCAGAACATATTATAGGAAAAGTAGGCTTGGAAACAGAAAAAGGAGGAGTGAAAATAGGAGGAAGGAATATCAACAATCTAAGATATACTGATGACACCATAGTACTAGCAGAAAACCTCAAAGACATGGAGCACCTACTAAGGAAAATCAAAGAAAAAAGTGCAAAGGCAAGCTTAATGTTGATCATAAAGAAAACAAAAATAATGACCACTGAGGACCTTCACAAGTTCACAAGTTGGGGTATGCTGACAGCGAGATCTAGCATACACACATGCAGAGTACCGTATTTTCCGGCGTATAAGACGACTTTTTGACCCTGGAAAAGGGTCTCAAAAGTTGGGGGTTGTCTTATACACTGGGTAGAGGAGGAGGAGGATGAGAACCAGGGGGGGAGAAGAAGGGAGGAGGAGGATCAGAGGGGAGGAAATGGAGGGATCCCAGGAAGAGAAGGGGTTGCAAAAGAGGAGAGAAAATGGAGCAATGAAGGTAAGAGAAGGGGTTGCAAAAGGAGAGAGAAAATGGAGGGATCCCAGGAAGAGAAGGGGTTGCAAAAGAGGAAGGAAAATGGAGCAATGAAGGTAAGAGAAGGGGTTGCAAAAGGAGAGAGAAAACGGAGGGATCCCAGGAAGAGAAGGAGTTGCAAAAGAGGAAAGAAAATGGAGCAATGAAGGCAAGAGAAAGGGTTGCAAAAGGAGAGAGAAAACGGAGGGATCCCAGGAAGTGAAGGGGTTGCAAAAGAGGAAAGAAAATGGAGCAATGAAGGTAAGAGAAGGGGTTGCAAAAGGAGAGAGAAAACGGAGGGATCCCAGGAAGAGAAGGGGTTGCAAAAGAGGAAAGAAAATGGAGCATTGAAGGCAAGAGAAAGGATTGCAAAAGAGGAGAGAAAACAGAGGGATTCCAGGAAGTGAAGGGGTTGCAAAAGAGGAAAGAAAATGGAGCAATGAAGCAAGAGAAAGGGTTGCAAAAGGAGAGAGAAAACGGAGCAATGAAGGCAAGAGAAGCGGTTGCAAAAAGAGAGAGAAAACGGAGGGATCCCAAGAAGAGAAGGGGTTGCAAAAGAGGAAAGAAAATGGAGCAATGAAGGCAAGAGAAGGGGTTGCAAAAGGAGAGAGAAAACAGAGGAATCCAGCAAGAAAAGGGGATGAGAAAGAGGAGAGAAAATGGAAGAATCCAAGCAAGAGGAGGAAGAGGATGGGGGGAGGGGGAGAAAAGAAGGAAGCCACTTCTAAGTTTGTTGTTGTTGTTGTTGTTGTTGTATGCCTTTGAGTCATTTCCAACTTATGGCAACCCTAAGGCAGCCTTATCATGGTGTTTGCTTGGCAAGGTTTCTTCAGAGGGGAGTTGTTGCCTTCTCCTGAGGCTGAGAGAGTGTGACTTTCCCAAGGTCACCCAGTGAGTTTCATGGCCAAGTGGGGACTCAAACCCTGGCCTCCAGAGTCATACTCCAATACTCAGACAGGGTGACCAAATGTCTTAAATGCAAAGGAGGATGATTCACTACAAAAAATGTATGACACACAAGAAAAAAAGTAGAGAAAGCTAAAAACATAAATGTAAATCCATGCTTCTTGTGCTGTGCTCAAAACGAAGGACATTTTGGAATTCCTTCTGGAGAGAGGGTTGACATGGAGGGCATGTCCTGGAAAAGAGGAGGCTAAGTAGCTCATCGAACTACAAATCCAAGAGCTCTCATAATATGGAGCCATGGCAATTAAAGGTGTGTCAAACTGCATCAGTTCTGCAGTATGGATGCAGCCTGAGTCTGCACTGCAAAAATAATGCAGTTTTTTTATTATTTTCATATTAAAACAACATATAATTTCAACAAATACAGACATAATCTAAAACAAACATAACATTTACTAACAATAACACAACATCTAACTCAAACTTACATAAAATGACTTCCCTCCTTTACTCGGAATATTTATCCTATTATACAATCAACTTTTAGATTTCCCCTTTATCTTCTTTTGGTTGTTCAATTACAATATTAGTTTATTAACATATTTTGTTATATAATTTATCAGTTTTAATTTTCAATACTCATCCTAATACGTGTTTTGTATACCTGTTTCCACTAACCAGAGCTAATATTTGTGTTACTTCAATACATAATTTAATAAGCATAACTGATCAAACAATATGACAAGATGATAAAGAAAGCGGAGGTATGAATATTCCAAATTTAAAATTATATCATCATGCTGCCTGTCTGGAATGGATAAAATAATGGGTCAACATTAAAGATGAAAAAACGTTGGAATTAGAAGGTCCAGATTTACCATTCGGATGGCACACATATTTGATTTATGATAAAGAAAAGGTGAACAGAGATTTCAACAATCATATAATTAGAAAACCTCTGTTGAAAGTCTAGCAAAAATACAAACACATGTTTCTGAAGAAAATTCCCAGATGGACCTCCGTTAATGAGGCCTTTTATAGAAGGGAGAGAATGAAAGATGAAAAATGGATGACTTACGATGATTTATTAATTTGGGAAGCAGAGAGACCAAGGATGAAAACGATGGAAGAATTGACTAAGGAAGGTTATAAGTGTAACTGGTTTTTATATAGACAAATCAATGAAAGATTTAAAATGGATCACAGAAATGTACAAATACAAAAAGAGGAGCTAGAATTTGAAAAGCTTCTAACACAAGAAACTCAGCATATTATTTCAAAATTATACAAATTGATATTGAAAGTAGAGATGGAGACAGAAACAGAAATAATGCAGTTTGATACTGCTTTAACTGCCATGGCTCCATCCTATGAACTCCTAGGATCTGCAGTTTGCTTTGTGGTACCAGAGCTCTCTGACAGAAAAGGCTAAATATCTCACAAAACTGCAGATCCCAGAATTCCATAGCCTTGAGCCAGGGCAGTTAAAGCGGTGTCAAATTGCTTTAATAAATTTCTGCAATGCATTTGAATTAAAATTACCATACTGAAATTAAATCTGATGTTTTGTTTTTTAATTTTTATTTGGTGTGCGTTGGAAGGGGGGGTTGTCTTATACGGCGAGTATATCCCAAACTCTATATTTTGACTGGAAAGTTGGGGGTCATCTTATACGCCCGGTCGTCTTATACACCGGAAAATATGGTCGCTGCATTTAGACAGGAATGCCCTGAAGCTGATTTTCAATTAAGAGTCTGCTCCAGATGGCATAGAAAAAACCTCCCACATGCAGCTCCTGCTTTCAGCTTGGAGAAAGGAATAGTTTCACAGTGAGGCTTCTCTCAGAGAGGGCTCTACTCTTTGTTGCAAATATTTACAAAGATACACAGAGTACCAGACGTCTGTCTTGAATACTCACAGCTATACAAAGTAACAAAGTGCTTTGCCAATCACCAACTACAACTAACCAACATCAGAGATTCTGACTGTCTCCCATATATAGGTGGTCTTCTTAGGAACATGTGACAGCCAAGCACTAATGAAACCTGATTGGTTTCAGCCCCTTGCATCAGGACTGTTGCATCAGACCTCCCATGATGCATACCTGGCTTGTCCCATCCACTGTGCATGTTGCATCAGGCCTCCCATGATGCACAGCTCACCAAATGCTGACTCATACACCTGCCACTTGAACTGTAGTAACCCTGTTATGCAGAACATTTGCTCCAGTTCCTCTCAGTGGCCACATCCATGTCATTTTCTAGACCAGGGTGCCACATAGTATCCACAATCCCCTCCAAAATGACATGAGATGTGTTCCATGTGTCCTTGCATTTGTCCCATCTGTCATGTAGACCTCACCCACTGATACCCAGCCTGCTAGCCAACCTCTCATGGTGTTCCACAGGTAGAGGCTTTGTGAGAATGTCAGCTATGTTGTCCTCTGAACCAACATACTGCAGCTTCAGCATCCCATTCTGCACAAGCTCTCTCACGTTCTGGTATCTTACAGCAATGTACTTGGTCCTACATTTCAGATTCTCTGACTCTGCCATGCCGATGCCCACCTGAGAGTTCTCATTCACTACAGTTGCTCTACCACAGGTCGATCCTAGGTCTTTCAACAACTGTCTAGACCATTGCACCTCATTTGCAACCTCTGACAATGTGGCAAATTCTGCCTCTGTTGTGCTGAGTGCAATGCAGCTTTGCTTCCTGGACCTCCAGATGACAGGGCTATCTGCAAAACTGATGATCAGTCCAGTCACTGACCTCTTATCAGCAGCCTCAGATGCAAAGGAACTGTCAGCAAAACCTTCCAGCTCTGACATCCCTCCTGTTATCACCATGCACTTGTCTTTTGTGCCTTTCAAATATCTCACAATGCATTTCACTGCCATCCAGTCCACCAGTCTGGGCTTTGCACTTCTTCTGCTCAGTACCCCTACTGCAAAGCTGATGTCTGGCCTGGTGTTGTTTGCCAAAAACAACAGACTACCTATCACAGAATGGTACAAGTCTGGCCTTCCAAACAACTCCTTAGACTCCAAGCTCTGGTAGTCAGGCATCAATCATTGGGCCCTTGACAATCTTGGCTTCGCTCAAGCCAGTCTTTTCAATCAGCATCTCTATCTTTCTCTTTTGGCACAACTTGAAGCAACACTCTGGACCCTCTCCACCTCTATCCCTAGGTAGTTCCTCAGGTGTCCAAGGTCCTTGAGCTTGAACCTTTGTGGCAACTCACATTGCACCAGTCTGATCTCCTCTTGATCCCTGGCTGCAACACACAAATCATCCACATAAATGATTAGGATTATGCTGTCCTTTTGTGTACACACACGCATCAGCCACACTGTACCAATAACCCAACTTCAATAAATCCTCGTGTATGCAAAGGTTCCAGCATCTGGCACTTTGCTTGAGTCCATACAAAGCCTTCCTAAGCCTGTAGGCCTTGTAACTGCCTCCACAATCATACCCAGGAGCTTGCTCCATGAACACAGTGTCCTCTGTGTATCTTTGTAAAATAGAAGAACACAGTGTCCTCTATGCTGTCTCAAAATCAAAGTGATTGACAACTAACCTCCTCTTGGCAGCAACAGCAAACACCATCCTAAGACTCTCTGCCTTGGCTGTCTGTGAGAATGTTCTGTCGTAGTTCTCAAACTGCTCATGTGAGTACCCTTTGGCAACCAACCTGGCCTTGTACTTCACAGTCCCATCAGGCATGTCCTTATTTCTGTAGATCCACCTGCATCTAATCACTTTCTGCCCTGCAGGACTCTCAACCACCTCAAACACTTTTCTGTCTGCCAATGCACCAAATTCCTGATCCATGGCCACATTCTACTTCTCCTGCTCATTACCTGGGTACCTGAGCATGTCCTCATAACTATCAGGCTCCTCCAACACAACAGCACAGGTTTGTGCCTCCTGCACAACAAATCTGTCTGGTGGTCTCCTGACTCTCTGTGTCCTTTGTGGAATGACAACTCTAGTCCTGCCATGCTCATCCTCAGTATCACTACTGCTTTCCTGGATGTTATGTCTCTGAACTGGTTCCTGCTTTGGTGTCTGTGTTTGTGTCTGTGTGTGGGTGTGTGTGTCCACAGAAGTGCTAGGTTGTTCCTCCACATCTCTGGATGTATCCACCCCTCCATTTCTGATGTTTGTACCAGTGTTTCCCGACTTTACACAAACATCATGGTTGGTGTGGATCGCCTCCTATACAGCATGTGTTTCAAATTTTGCACTCCTTGATTACAGGACTCTGCCACCACCCAATTGGAATCTGTAGCTGTTCCCCTCATAGCCTATGAACATTAGCCTCTGGCTCTTTGGTTCATTCTTCCTGTGGAACTGAGGAGAAATAAGTACTGAGGCAAATTGCCCCCAAACCCTCAGATACTTAAGGTTGGGTGCTCTACCATGTGACAGAAAGTATGGTGTCTGATTGATGGCACTGCACCATATCCTGTTAATGGTATGATATGCAACCTTTGTGGCTTCTTTCCACAAATTTGGTGGTACCCCAGCATCTTCCAGCATGCAAACCCTCATCTGATTGATCATGCCAATTCTCCTCTCAATCAAACCATCCTCGACTGGGCAAGCTGGATTGGTGGTTTTGTGCTGTATTCCTTTCTGCATAAACCACTGGTGCAGACCCTTGGCAAGGAACTCTCTGCCCCATCAGTCACAAAAGTGCCCATCTTGTAAGGAAATTCCCTCTCAATGGCATTTGCCCACTTTTTGACCTGGTCAGCAGTTTGACCCTTGGTTTTTAGCAAGGCCACATAGGAATACTGGGTGTGTCAGTCCATTATAAGCAGGGTAAACCTGTTTCTTTCCATGCTCTTGACCTGGTGTTGTCCTGACAAGTCTGCATGCACTGCCTGAAAAGGCCTCTGGGGAGTGTACTTGCTTACTTTGGGAACCGGGTAAGCTTTGACTTTCACTCTTTTGCACACTGCACAGTCAAGGTAGCTCTTGCAGTTCTCCACCCTGAAATCTGGGCAAAACTTCTCCAGGTTTCTCAAACCTTTGAAATTTGTGTGCTCCATTACTCTATGAAAATAGTGTGCACAATTTTCCTACACTTTACCTGTGTGGCCATGTGGTATACCTGGTTTTTCATTACAGCTTTACCACACACTGCCTCCTCCTTGGAGATCACTCTCTCATCCCCCTTAAAAATGGACTTCAAACCCATCATTAGTTAGGGATGCCACACTCACAAGGGAATTCTGCAGTCTAGGTGCACACAAAACATTATCAAATGTTTTCCCCAGCCCTGGGGATGCAACTTGGGATGAATACAGACCTTTAAACTCTACTTTACCAGACTCACCATCAGCAAACACCACTGTATCTACTGATGCTGGTTTTGGGTCCTGTAGTCTCCCCTTGTCTGGTACCATGTGGTGAGAACAGCCACTGTCCAACATGCAGACAAGATCTCCCTTATTCCCACTCACAACACCCTGCACAGCAGAAACAAACCCCCTCCCTTCCTGGGGCTTTTTCTTTTGTGAAGACCGTCCCTTCTTTGCTGCAGAGACTCTTGGACAGTCCTTCCTGAAAAGTCCAGTCTCTCCACAAGAAAAGCACTGCTTGGTCCTGCAGATGGCAGCACTCCCCTCCTTGGACATCTCGGTAGGGTGACTCTTGCTTGTTTTCCCAGCTTCCCTGGATCTCTCCTCGAAGTCACATCTCTGGACCTCCTTAAAGCAACAAGCTCAGTCCTCAGATCTCCCTCAGTGACTCCCTAAAGGCCATACATCAAAAAGTCCCACTCACTGGTCAAACTGCTCAGGAGAATAAAGACCTTTTGAGATTCCTCCATCTGGATGCCTTTGCTGCTGCATTTTGCAAACAAGCCTTGCAATCTTTCCAGATGAGTAAGTGCAGAAGTTCCCTCCTGCAACTTACAGCCATACAGTTTTCTACAACAAAGCATTTTAGATAAGGCTCCATCGGGCTGATGAACTCACTCCAGGGCATGCCACAAAAGCTGTCTGCTTCTCTCTGATGTGATTCAGCTGAGTTTCATCTATGTCTAGAATGATTGTTGCCCTTGCCTCTTGATCATCCTCGATCTGATAGTCATCTGTTGGGTCTAGCTGTTTTTGCACAATGTCCTACAAGTCCAGTTTTATCAATAAAGCTTGCATATAGATTTTCCAAGAGGCATAGTTTGATCCATTTTGCCTCTGAAATCTAATGGCTGTTTCCATGTTAATTTTGCTCTGAGTTACTGACAGTCAGATGCAGATGGACTTCTGGGCAAAGTGCCAACAGCCTGGGCAAGCAGCCAACACACGGGGAAGCTAGAGAAGCTTTTTGTGGCACACTGATAACCACTGATGGTGAGAAAACACACTTAACTCACTTAGCTCCAGGACTTTGTCTTTGCCCTCTGTAGATTCAGCAGCACCACTGGGACTTCTGGAACTCTCATAACCACTCAGGCATTGTCTAGGCACACAATGGGCCCGTAACCTGTTTTGGGGTATGCTAACAGCGAGATCTAGCAAACAAACATGCAGAGTAGGTGTACGTAGGCCGGAATGCCCAGAAGCTGGTTTTGTGTGAAGAGTCTGCTCCAGATGGCACAACCCCCAAAAAACAAACAAACAAACAAACAAACAAAAAACCTCCCACACACAGCTTGGAGAAAGGAATATCTTCACAGTGAGGCTTCTCTCAGAGAGGGTTTTAATCTTTGTTGCAAATATTTACAAAGATACACGTAGGGGGGTTGCAGACTGCCAGAAATAGTGCAAATTGAGTCCACTTTTAGGGTTAGGGTTAGGGTTAGGGAATCATGGGAACTGTATTTTATTGTGGCATCAGAGTTCTCTGACAGAGAAGGCTCAATGTCTCAGAAAAAAAACAATTCCCATGATTCCCTAGCATTAACCCTAACCCTAAAAGTGGACTCAATTTGCACTATTTCTGGCAGTCTGCAACCCCCCAGAGTACCAGACGTCTGGCTTGAATACTCACAGCTATACAGAGTAACAAAGTGCTTCGTCAATCACCAACCATTACTAACCAACAACAAAGATTCTTACTGTCTCCCATATATAGGTGGCCTTCTTAGGAACATGTGACAGCCAAGCACTAATGAAACCTGGCTGGTTTTATTCCAGCGTTGCATCAGGACTATTGCATCAGACTTCTCATGATGCATACCTGGCTTGTCCCATCCATTGTCCATGTTGCATCAGGCCTCCTATGATGCACAGCTCACCAAATGCTGACTCATGCACCTGCCACTTGAACTGTAATAACCCTGTTGCTATTGCTCCAGTTTCTCTCAGTGCCACATCCATGTCATTTTCCAGACCAGGGTGCCACATGGTCATAGAATCATAGAATCATAGAATCATAGAGTTGGAAGTGACCACAAAGGCCATCCAGTCCAACATCCTGCCATGCAGGAACTCCCAATCAAAGCATCTCTGACAGATGGCCATCCAGCCTCTGCTTAAAGACCTACAAGGAAGGAGACTCCACTACTCTCCGAGGGAGTGTGTTCCACTGTTGAACTGCCCTTACTGTCAGGAAGTTCCTCCTAATGTTGAGGTGGAATCTCTTTTCTTGGAGCTTACATTCATTGTTTCAGGTCCTAGTCTCTGGAGCAGCAGAAAACAACCTTGTTCCCTCCTCAATATGACATCCCTTCAAATATTTAAACACAGCTATCATATCACCTCTCAGCCTTCTCTTCTCCAGGCTAAACATCCCCAGCTCCCTATGTCATTCCTCATAGGGCTCGGTTTCCAGACCCTTCACCATTTTAGTTGCCCTCCTTTGGACATACTCCAGTTTCTCCACATCCTTTTTGAATTGTGGTGTCCAGAAATGGACACAGTATCCCAGGTGAGGCCTGACCAAAGCAGAATAGAGTGGCACTTTTACTTCTCTTGATCTAGACACTATACTTCTACTGATGCAGCCTAAAATTGCATTGGCCTTTTTAGCTGCTGCATCACACTGTTGACTCATGTTCAACTTGTGGTCCACCTGGATTCCTAGATCCCTTTCACACGTAGTCTTATTCAGCCAGGTGTCCCCCATTGTATATCTGTGCTTTTCATTTTTCCGCCCTAAGTGCAGTACCTTACATTTCTCCATGTTGAATTTCATTTTGTTAGCTTTGGCCCAACTTTCTAGTCTGTTCAAGTCATTTTGAATTTTGATCCTGTCCTCTGGGGGTATTAACTACTCCTCCTAATTTGGTCTCATCTGCAAATTTGATAACTATGCCCCCAATACCATCATCCAAGTCACAGGTCTTGACATGAAGAAACAGAAATAGTAAAATAATTCCCATACATGGCATCAAACATTGATAAAAATGGGGACTGCGCTGAGGAAATCAGAAGAAGTCTAAAAATGGGGAAGGTGGCTATGAAAGAACTAGAAAAGATCCTAAAATGCAAAGATATACAACTGAGCACAAAAGTTAGAATCATACAAGCTATTGTATTCCCTATTGCCATGTATAGATGTAAGAAAGATGATAGGAAGAAAATCAATTGCTTTGAGATGTGGTGCTGGAGAAGAGTGCTAAGAATCCCATGGACATCCAAAAGGACAAACAAATGGGTCCTAGAACAGATCAAGCTGGAAATCTCCCTGGAAGCCAGAATGACCAAACCAAGATTGTTGTACTTTGGACACATCATGAGAAGGGAGGACTCTTTGGAAAAAACAAAAATGCTGGGAAAGGTGAAGGGAGGTAGGAAGAGAGGAAGGCCACATGCTAGATGGACGGACTGTATTAAGGAGGTCACATATATGGGGTTGCAGGAATTAAGCAGAGAAGTGGAGGACAGAGGGTCTTGGAGATGTCTAGGGCTGCCGTGAGTTGAAGTTGCAGTTAACAACAACAGATATAAAGTCCTCAGCGTAACCCCTTTCACATGCCCATATACACCTAGAATGTCCTGAGGACTTTGTATAATTCTTACCAATTTGGTCATTTCCCCACCAAACATACAAAGTACAGTTTAGTTCTACTTTCTTTAATGCAAGAAGCAAGTCCCAGAATAACAACATTGAGGCAGGAAAAAAAACAGCTCAGTTTTGTGCATGTCTTCTCATGAGTAGGCCACAAAAGATAATACAGAAAATATGGTACATGCCCAGTTTCCACATGTTCTACTTGCACAAACAATATACTCTTTAAATATCTTCAAAATGTATGTAAACAGCAAGGTATTTAACATGAAAATGCCCTTAAATTACTTTTATCTTCAATCACTGATTGGAAATAAGAATGGGGTTCCCCTGCTTAGCAACCTGAAAAATATCCTCCCATCTCCCTAGGCAAACCAATACAGACCATTATTCTAATATTGCTAATGACAGCAGTCTTATTGCAGAAGCTCAGGTGATCAGAAGAGTAGCAGAGGAAAGAAGAGAATGGTACAAACCACAGCTGTAGTTTATTTTAATTTGTTTTAAGCTGTCTTGGGTTTTGTAACAACAGAAAGGTGGGATATTAAATAAAAAGATATATCAGTAAATTTCCAGTGGCTACATGCATCTCATTGGCCACAGATTCTGCATTCCTGCTGGAGATACTCAGAGACAGTGGCTGGAATCCTACAGCATTTATTTAGTACTTTGGACACTGGCTATAATTCTACATCATTTATTTAGGAGTTTGCCACATGCAGCTTTTAAACTGCCATTCATTTTCAATAATAGCACTTTTTGTAATAACTACTGCACAACACTATCTCTTTCTTGTCACTGCCTTTTTGGTTAGCCCTCACCTTGCCATCAATGGGAAAAATCTGTCAATAAGTTCCCAATCATGATGATATAGAGCTAGTCCAGTGGTGCAGTTTACCAGATCTGGGATTCTGTGATCATGTGATGTCAGTTTCTCCTCCTCCTCTCCTCCTCCTCTTTTTGCTATTCCATAACAGCCAGGTGTTTTTACTTTCTTCTCTTTTTTCTTTTTTGTTAAACTGCGTTAGTACAACTCCAGAATAAAGTTACAAACCACACACACACACACAAGGCACACTGCATAGGGCAGGGAGACAAGGCTAAGAACAAGGGTGAAAGACCGTATAACTGCTCCTGGACTGACCCTTCCCAAATCTACTATATCAGGCATCAACTGCACCAATAGAGGGAAGTATGTTCTGCTAGTGATCAGGGCTTGGGAGGATGACTTTTCCACCCTATTCCTGCCATTGAATGTGGCCTTCCAAGCAAATGTGACAGGAATTCTGTTTCTAACTGACACAACCTCACTCTCTGGTGGAAGAGGGTGGTGGAAACCTAATAGCAGGCAGAACAGATCTCCTTCTCTTACTGCATCTGATGCCTGGTAATAGTAGATTTGGGAGGGAAGTAACAAACAAGGCAATAGACCCTGATTGTGACTGTGTACAGATCATAAATATGGAGCACTTGCTTAATTGTAATGCTAAATGACAGCCATTAGTTATATTTTACATCACATTTCCCAGAACCTTCTAAATTAAATGTGTCCCTTTCCTCTTTCCAGAACCTGTTCTTTGGACTTATTTTAAATAGCATGTGTATAACTGTAGCTTTCATGTATGACTTCAGGATAAATAGCAACAGGTGTCACCTGTGAGCTTTTCAAGAACTGAAGAAATAGGAATATACAAATTTTTTGAGTAGTAGGACTCTTATTAAAAAGATGTTTCTAGAAAGCTTTCCCCTCCCATTTCTTAAAAAGCTTTCTCTAGGTTCTTTTATTTTATATCCTGATCACATCTCTCTCCTTCTTTGTATTTTTGTAGCTTTTAAAAAATTCTTGCAGCCTAAATCTCTCTACAGTTTTCTATAACTTGTTTTCCCAACAGTTTTCAGTATGATTTTAGGTTCCTCAGAAGGCTTTTCAATGAAAATGTCACTACTCAGGGATGTGCAATTCTTAAAAGTAAGTAGTCCAACCATTATTGAACTTCTCTTGCAACATGCAATTGGATGTGTTCAAGGGCACACACTAGTTTCTGAAGGATAATAATGAAGTGCAGCATGATTAGCCAATGTAGTGCATGGGAACTTGTGCTTTCTAGAATCCTCTGCCATATATAAAGAGAATTTTAATGCAAGTTACTGCAAGAGAATACACTGAGGGAGAAAGTTTGAAAATCACTAGTCTAGTCTAAATATCATCACCTGAACTCTACTTTTTATAAGTTTGGAGCAGCTTTCTTCTAGCCCCCCCCCCACTTTAACAAAGTATATTTTACATTGAGCAGAGGGAGGAGGATTTCTGTGGTACAACAACCATCATTCCTAGGCTCCATTATATTGCTAGAACCAGGGCTGGAGAGAAGACTTTTTCTTTCACTGTCTGCAAGGTACCCTCCCCCATACCTTCCATATGGGGCAAATGGGGAGTGTAATTTTGTTGACTCCAATAGGGAACACAGTGACATGGGATCTATTTCAAGCTTGCCCTGATACCCTTCTAACATAACCCCCAAACATCCCTCATTTCAGACCTAACTGCTGTTTGGAACATAACCTGTGGTATTTCTGCGTCTATGGTCACTCTGGAGCTCTTCCAGCAGAGTGATACTTCCATCACATTCAATACTCCCTCAGCTAGCATTTGGCAAGCCCTGGGCCAAAATGACATATTCTACTGACCGGTGGCATCCCGAGGGGTAGTGTCACCCTGTGCGGTACCCCTCCCATTGACTTCCCATTTCACACCATACAGAATCATTAGTAATGCTTTTTTGCACTAATGTTACTCATAAATCATAATTCCCATATACCACTGAATGTAATGCTAATAGTTGTGACATAAACAACTAGCAAAATTAAAATTATACCTTTAAATTACAATATCATATGCATAACCTGAATGTATTTACATATACATAGTGAAGATTTGGTTAAAATGTAATGTTTTAAAAGAAAATTTTAAAAGCATTTCAATTTTTTTTTTAAAAATTAAAATTTTGAAATTTGAAATTTTACTTTTTTAAAAATTCTAGGGCCCTCCTTTCTTCTCCCACTGAGCTTCACCTCACTCTCACCATCTCTTAAAGAATTTTAAAGAGATAGGCAAATGCCACAATGTTTCTGCTAAAATTCAGGTGTTTGAGCAGCAGTGCTGTCACCCCCCCCCCTTAGAGTGTCACCTGGTGTGTTCCACACACTCCCTAGTGATGCCAGTGCTTCTGACAAAATCCTCAGTTAGTATTACTATAGCAAGAGTATCTGGAATCTGTGAACTTACTTGGTTACCCAACTTTTTGTTTCTGTGGTTTGCTCTTCCTTTAACATTTTTGTGCTTCTTTTGAACTGTTTAAATCTTTTTATGATAGGTACCTGCACATTTGTATTTATGCTTCCATATTTGATTCTGTTTATATTAATTGTAACATCTGAGTGAAAATCTCCATCTAAAAATGTATGTATATCTTTGGTTGGAATTAAAACAACACAGTGAAATATTGACAAACAAATTTTCAACATGACAGCAGAATATTGAGACTGTAAATGGGACCATTATGTTTGGATGCTGAATCTATAAGATATGAATGTGACTGCACTAGAAGCCAGACAGGGAATAGGGAGGCTTTCACAGTGTGAAAGAAACAAGACTGTGGTTCAGAACCATCAGAAATACCTTTACCACTGACATAGTAATGCCAGCTTGCCACTGCTTGCTGTTGCATACATGATGATTGTCATGTAGCTGATGTAAAAGCCAAATTTCTTACACTACTGTTGATTGTGCAAACACTTTTATACAATTAGTCCTTAAGCTTGAGAAGGAAAGAGACAGTACAGTTTATTTACATAAACACTGCTTTGTGTGTTTATTTGTACTTGCAGTCAATAAAAAACACAATCTATATTCTGATATTCCAAATCTGATCCACAGAGCCTTCTCACATTTCCTGAGGCCTGCAGATTTGCCATCAATAACATTCCCAGACCACAGAGCCCTTCTACACTAGTCCTCATTGGGCAGGGATGTATCTCAGGATAACTGTTGCTTTGAAAAGTATGTGTATATATTTTCCTCATTTGTTAGGTTTGGTTTTTGGTTGAATAGCATGCTCTGTGCAGCTGTGGCTGCCACTCAGTTTTCTAAGTTTAATGAGCTTACCAGGGGCTGCCCTTTTAATGCCACTGTTGTGTAGTGATTTGAGCATTAGTCTATGCCTCTGGAGATCAGGTTTCAATTCCCCACTCACACATGGAAACATACTGGGTGACCTCGGCAAGTCAAACACTCTCAGCCCCAGAAAACCTTGTGATAGGTTTACCTTGTGGTCACCATAAGTGGGAAATGACTTGAAGACACAACAACAACTACAACAACAACTTGTAACATCATCAGGGGCCCATCCTCTGTGATATCACAAATTGTCATCCCTAGGTCCCAGGTTTTGATGCTGAAATATCAAGGCCTGGAGTAGCTCTGACTTGGTCAGCAGAGGTGATTATTTACAAGCACAGCTAGATTAAAGTGGCATTCATGCAATGCTTTTGGGTGCCTGGATTCAGAAAACACACATACACACACACACAAATGTCATACCACTCACAGTTCTTTCACAAATGCTCTATTATTTTTACCCATTTGATCATTTTTGTTATAAAACTGGGCCTTATGAAACAGTTTATTAAGATGACACCAAAAAAAGTGGAGAATGCTTGAGTACCTCTGCAAGACATTCCCTAACTAATCAGAAGCAAAATTGAAATAAGGTATTTTTGTTGGCCCAGACATTAAAAGACTTCTTGCCTGAAGTAGAAAAAGAGGCTTGGAGTTTCTTCAGAAGTGTGGTTACTAATTTCCTTAGGAATAATTAGGACCCTGAGTATGCACTCATTGTTGAAAACATGCTGGAAAATTTCAAAGCTTTGGGGTGCTCAATGAATATTAAAATTCATTTCTTGAATGTGCACTTGGATCATTCCCCCCCCCCCCCCCCGAAAACATTGGTGCAGTAAGTCAGGAACAGGGAGAATACTTCCATCAAGACATTAATAGATACCAAGACTGGTAGAATGTTAATATGATGTGGGATTATTGTTTGGATGCTTCATTGTGAAAATGAAGAAGCAGGACACAAAAGGAAAAGCAACAGACACAGCCTCTCTGCCAAAATAATAATTAAAAAAGGACTACTAAGCCTTTTGAATGTATATATCCAAATTTTATTATTTTTGTAAAGAAATATATTCAGAATTGGCCACAAAATTCCATGTGGTAATTTTTCACTACTAATTTCATCCAGTTACATATTACTACATAAAAAAGTCAAAGCAAGTTGCATGTGATGGAGTAAATCTGAGATCATTTTTGGATTTAGAAAACCAAATTCCTATCAAAACAGCATTTAAAAAAAGTTTTATGATTCATAGTATTGCATGCATGTATTTAATTGGTTTTTTAAAACTGAAAGAACTGAGATGTTGATCTGGGTCAAGGCCTGGACACAGAAAGGTTTAAACTTTTGGATCCCTCACTGTGGTTCCAATCTAGATTAGAGCCCTCCCTTCCTCCAGGTATTGTATGAATTCCCCTTTAGTATCCTCACAGGACCCTAAGACAAAACCCTAAGACAAGTCTTGTTATGCATTTCTAAAATGCCATTTCCAAAATTAGCAAATGGGTAACTGATGTCCTTTCTAGTTCCAGCCTTCGTATATTTATCACAAACACTTATCTCTGTGCACTCACGTGCACACAAACAACATACTAGATAGGCTTCCTCTGCCCCATATGGCATTGTATCTGTCTCTCTTTATAGTCAGATGATGTCTAGCTGCCTCTCTCATTTTTGTAGGCTTTGTATGAAAGAAATGACTCAGTAATTATCTTCTGAACAGCTGTGAACTCAGCATGAACAGATGAATGCACTCTAGTCAGAAAGACCTGGGAATATATGACAAAGAAATGTCATACTTTCCTAGTTCTGTTTTTCCCTTTGCTTGCTGCAGTGAGAAGAGTTTCTGTCTTGTACAGAAATCTTGGGCATGGTAAAGTGGCACTTTTGAAGCCAGTATTGCTGCTACTGCACTGCAATTCACTGTAAGGCTAGAGTTTACAAAAATCTCAGATTTCAATAAATTACTTTAAGATACCACAGAGTTCTTTATTGCTTTGTTACAACAAAACAACCACACGGCTACCACTTTGGAAATGAAATATGACTGGTAACAATGAAGGCAGTAAATTTTGCACCAGAAAGGATCTCTCAGGTTTGATTAAATTCATTTGTCTTCCTTCTTTAGATTACAATTGGTGTGGCTAGCCAGTTCTGATAATTGTCTCAGTTGATACACACTAGGATGGTTTGTGGAATTTCACACTAGTCTTCTGTAATAAATCTCAATGCCAAACATATATATTGTGCACCTTCAAGTAATTTCTGATTTATAGTGATTCTAAATATATAACTGGGAATGTCATCAGGGTTTTCTTAACAAAATAATAATACTGCACTTCAGTATAGTACATGTAATGCTAATGTTATCTCAGGGGTCATTCCCACTTGCATTTGAATCACTTTATGAGTTGCATTGACACCGGGTCTCTGAATCAATTCAGGCCAATGTGAAGTTCTCACTATGAAAGCATATTATTTCATTATTTCATCAATATGTGTCTTTTTTTTTTTTTGACATGAGTGTCATTCCCACTTGATTTGCACCATTTTCAATCATACTGCATCATCAGTGGGGAGGACGCTTAAAGGGGCAGTGGCCTGGTTACCAGGCAGCCCCAGCGGTGGTGCTGAGACAGACCCCAAAAGGAAAATGTGGGTCCTCACTTGGGTACCTTTCATTTGCCCACTTTTCAGAGTAACAACAACTCAATCAGAGGGTGACCAGGCAGAGGATGCCCTCCTGTGTCCTCTCCTCAGGAGATCAGTGGTATTCCAGGGCCGGAGGTAGCCTCCAGCACTTGAGGGCTGTAAAATGGACTTGAACTTAGGGAATTGTAATTAGCTCAAATAGTTAGCAGGAAGCAAACCCAATTTATACAGAGGGAACTAAGGGCATAGTTCCACAGAGACAAGGTTTCTTTAAATTGATTTGTAAATTTATTATGGGATCAGGCATACAAAGATAAACGTTCACTCACACATTCTCACAAGAAGTCAGGAATAAAGCAAATTAGCATGGAATAGACTCAAGGTTTTTCTAATGGTGATATTACCTGCCCAGAGTGCTCCAGGTGGACTGATGTATGGTTGGAATTGACTGGATGAAGGAACAAGACAACAAAATGAGTCAGAGCTGGACCGGAATTCAGAGTGACGTAATGTCACCATGAATTCTAATCAGTCACACTTAACCAGAATTTTGATAGTCTTTTTATAGGCTGAAAATAGCTTGGGGTGGAGGTTGATTGCTGTATATCAAAAGAGCCAAATTAACATGAAGGTTTCCTTGAAGTGGATAGATTCCAGAGGAGGATAATAGGTCTTTATCTATCTTGTGGCCAAAAGTCATCCTGGCCAAAAATTCTGTCACTTCCTTGCCTCCAGAGGTGTGAATCTCTCTGTTTGCAATTCCTGAAACTGATTGATTCATCTGTAAATGAGTGGTGGGGTCTATGTGATCAGGGTGCCTACATGATCTACTCACCTCTGGGCACATGGCAGCAACTGGATTTCCATTTTAGGGTCATACCAGAAAACATACACACACAGAGAACACAAAAACGCATGATTTATCATAACAGGGTGACCTGCTGGGCTAAGTGGTAGCCATGGTGGGGAGGAGGATAATCCTGAATCCCCTTTAATTCAGCATTATCTGTGGATGTTTGTATGGAACTTGCCTCCAAAAAACAGGAGCCTTGGGAGACTCTGACTGACTTCCTGAGGAGTCCCTCCTCCTGCCTCCCTCCCTCTCCCTCTGGGCCCCCCATGTCTGCTGACCATGGCCATCACCCCCTGGCTGCTCTTTGGTGGGAGGCTTCCTGGGGAGGGGGTCGAGCCAAAGCCCCTTTCCCTGCAGGGGGAGCCCTATTGGGTCCCGCTCCCTCAGGAGCCCCAATGGAGCCCCTGCCTTAGATTGCACCCTGAAGGGAGCCAAACCTATCACAGGGTTTTCCTGGTTGGCAGGTTTCTTAAGAATGTGTTTGCCATTGCCTTTCTCTGCGGCTGAGAGAATGTGACTTGCCCAAAGTCACCCAGTTGGTTTCCATGGCTGAGCGGGGATTCAAACTCAGGTCTTCAGAGCCTTAGTCCAATGCTCAAACCACCAGGTAACACTGCCCCCTCTAAAATAATAAAGGATACCAGGAAACTACCTCTGGAGGTCTCTTCTTTCCCTCAGTTCAGAGGGTGGAAGGCACCTTGTCTGGAACAGGCAGGACTTGGGTGGGGTTCTTCCCCCCCATCCCTCTTTCCCTCCCTCATAATTTCCATGGATTCAATGGGTCTGCTCTAGTTGGGACTAACAACATGATGCAGGACATCATATGGGGGCCTCTGACTCTGGAATTCTCTCCCTAGGGGTTCACCTCTTGCCATTTTTATTTCTTTTTTGACATATCAAGAAAATCTTTTTATCTGCACTGGGCTTTTATGTGTCTGGTGAGATCTGATGTCATAGCGTCAACATTTTATAGATGAAAACATCTAGCCAAGCAACATCAGAGCATTGTCAAGATGGCAAAAAGGATTAAAGAGGAAGAAGATAAGAGCTAAGAGAGGTTGCAGCAATTTCTGCCCTCTCCTCTTTTCGCACCCTGTTGAGTTAAGTAAGTGGAAACTACTCTTGCACTTTGAACTCCATTTCTAGTAACTGAAGTAGGGTAAGGATAAGGAGGGAAAGTGAGGTGATTAGAGAGAAACTAGGACATTTTAAACACAGCTGAAAAAGTGGGACAACAGTGAAATAATCAGGGCTGTCCATGTCAAATCAGG